>OZ010716.1:8754815-9354815 GCA_963932345.1 Ophion ventricosus | reverse complement strand
TCTTGTCGTTTTTTTGTTTTGAAAAAAAAAAACCAATTTCTTCCCGGTTTTTTTTTGTTTTAACGAACGAAAAAAATATTTCTAAATCAATTTTTGACAAATATCGCTTCCTGATGGCCCCGCAAATTGAATTTGCTTTCATTTGCGCAAAGATTCATGTGAATCGGTTCATCCGTTGAAGCTGTAGAGCGCCCACGCTCTAAAAATTGTTGTTTCCAGAAAAACGCATTTAAAGTTTAACGTTTAAGCTGTAAATTCCAAAATACTTGAGATATGCAAATATCCTTTTACCGACGTGTTCTAAACACTTTAAAGATGCAAATTGTGTTTTAAAAAAATCGATTTTTTCATCGTCATGAACGTAACCTGCCCTTAAAACAAATTAAGCCAAATCAGTTTAATCAAGTTGTTACATTTTCTTCGTTTCTGACAAGCTCAATAATATACAGTTTATCCCATATTTTCAATGGAACGGCGAAATATCTCCAAAACCGTGAAATCTTTTGTTGAGCATCGACAAAAGAAGCTAGGGTGGAAAAAAACCGACCTTCCGTGATTGCTGCAACAGGAAAAGCCGAACTCGAGTAGTCCTTCTTTAGCGCCGGCAATTTTTAACGTACGTAAGTTGCAATTTTTCTACCTTAGTTCTGCGCGAGAACTTAAACGCGTTTTTCTCGATACAGCATTTTATACTAGTTTTGCCGCGATAACTCAAGAACGATTGAAGATATTGCCTTGATTTTTTATAGTATTGAAAAAGCTTTCAACGGTTTAAATAGGATGTCTGATTTAGCGAGATGTCACACGAAACTAACCTGACACAGACTCCACTGCTGCTGTGTTGTCGCAGGATGGGGGGAGCTGCGAAATGCTAAATGCTTGCGATTTGTGGAAAAATGTTGCATTATATGTAGAGTCATTTGTGGTTACAAGTTGTAAGTTTCAATTTTGGTGTGCACATTACCGTGTTTGTTTGGATTTGTTTGGGTTTAGTATGATTGGATAGATAGTGAGAGAGTGAGAGAGTTGCAGAGTGTGAGAGTTAGAGTTAGAGAGTGAGAGAGATTGATTGATTGATTGATGATTTATTATATGCCTTGGTATAAACCTTTAGGCAAAGGGGTACAGATATGGAAGAAAAAAATAAATAAAATAAAATAAAGTGTACAAAATAAAGAAATAAAAATAAAATAAACTAAAAATAAAGTGTACAAAATAAAGGAATGAAAATAAAATTAAAATATAAATAAACATGAAAAAACGAAGAATAAAGACAATCATAGTAATAAAACAAGATGTGAAAATGATAGCAAGCGCCAAGAAGATGTTATACAACTCAAAATCAATACCCTAATAAACGTAAATAGGATGACAAGCTTGATAAGCGGTAAAGCGATATAAATCTAATATAAGTAGAATTAAAAGTAAACGGACCATAAATAATATACTATCTATGTCGAAGTACTGTAACAATGTAGCCTGATGAAACGTAAGCATAGCGGTTATATAATTCCAATTTATCAGAATATGGATAAATATAGAATGTTAATAGACGTAGTAAAAAATAAGAATAAGTATCTATGTCGAAGTACTATAACAATGTAGCCTGATGAAACGTAAGCATAGCGGTTATATAATTCCAATTTATCATAAAATTAAAATATAAATAAACATGAAAAAACGAAGAATAAAGACAATCATAGTAATAAAACAAGATGTGAAAATGATAGCAAGCGCCAAGAAGATGTTATACAACTCAAAATCAATACCCTAATAAACGCAAGTAGGATGACAAGCTTGATAAGCGGTAAAGCGTTATAAATCTAATATAAGTAGAATTAAAAGTAAACGGAACATAAATAATATACTATCTATGTCGAAGTACTATAACAATGTAGCCTGATGAAACGTAAGCATAGCGGTTATATAATTCCAATTTATCAGAATATGGATAAATATAGAATGTTAATAGACGTAGTAAAAAATAAGAATAACTATCTATGTCGAAGTACTATAACAATGTAGCCTGATGAAACGTAAGCATAGCGGTTATATAATTCCAATTTATCAGAATATGGATAAATATAGAATGTTAATCGACGTAGTAAAAAATAAGAATAAGCATAGGTGAACCATTAATAATAATAATAGTAATAATAATAATAATATCAACCATAAGTCATGCAGAAAGTAAGACCTGTAGACTGACTGGCTCACAGACTAGCTACTCCGAACGTCCTCTTCGAATAGATGCGCAAAAAGTTGTTCTTTGAAAATAGCCAGGCTAGGTGCCGATCTAATTGTAAGTGGAAGTGAGTGCCAGAAGTATTTAGCAGCTAGCACAAATGAATTCCCAAATGTGGAAGTGCGATGGAGCGGTATATTGAAAGTACTTATGGCGGCACGTCGAGCCGGGTAAATTGAGGGATGAGAAAGACGAAAAATTTCAGTCAAGTACTGTGGAGCATTATTATTCAGGACGTTAAACGTCATAATACCCATGAAATAAAGCCTTCGCGCTCTGACCGTTAACCATCCTAGTTGTCTACGATAAGGTGTAATGTGCTCATCTCTGCGTAAGTTGAAATTGAATCTGATAGTCGAGTTTATTAACCGTTGTAATTTGAGATTTAGCTCAGCAGACACGTCATTGTACACTAGGGAGCAGTAATCCACAATAGGAAAGACAAGTGAAGTGATGAGGGTGATCCTGAGCTCTCGCGACAATGCATTTCTGTGGTACTTCAATCTGTGTAGTGAGTAATTGACTTTTCGTGATATAGTAGCGACATGTTTGTTCCAGGGCAGATCAGAAGACATGATTACTTCCAGATTCCGAGTCTCTCTTACATAGGGTAAAGGTGTACTGTCAACAACGATGGGAAGTAATTGATCTAAGTTTATTTGGTTCACATATGCCCTACTGCCCAGTATGAGTACAAGTGACTTACTCAAATTTAGTTTGAGTCTATTTGACCTTGCATACTCAGCTATCGTACGTACATCCTCAGACATTCGGTTTATACCCAGTAAAATATCAGCAGGTGGACAGCTGAGATAAATCTGAGTATCATCGGCCAAAACCATGTGATTGGAGTGCAAAAGATTGGCTCCAATATCATTAATATAAAGGGAAAAAAGCAAGGGCCCTAAAACAGATCCCTGAGCAACACCAGCATGAGTATCCCTCCAAACAGAGCAATGCCCCTCATCGTCAATTACCGCTTGTGACCTGAAAGTTAGATATGCATAGACCCATTTCAAGGCGTTTTCCGAAAAGCCTATCAATTTCAATTTCTTGAGTAAATTTTCATGAGGAACCGTGTCGAAAGCCTTGCTAAAATCTAATAACACTAAAATAGTAATACATCTCTCGTCAACCGCTGCTTTAACATCATGGCAGATACGAAGAAGCGCTGTTTGCGTGCTGAAACTACGCCTATAACCCGATTGACGCGAATCCATAATGTTGTTATCGGTGACAAATTTAACAATTTCCTGATGTATGATACGTTCAAGGATCTTAGATAACTCGGACAAGTTTGCGATTGGTCTATACAGGACCCCCAGGATTTGACTCTGGTTCACCTAAAATGTCCATAAGTTGAGAAAACTTATCGACACCCATCTGAAGTGTTGGATACACTCACAAAGAAATCGTTTAATTCATCCGGTGAATAGAATCTAAAAGGCGATGCTGGATTTGACTTAATGAGACCCAGTAATCGTAGCTCATTCCACAATTTGGCAGGGTCAGTAACTCTTTCTAATCTTTGTCGATGATACTCATTTCTCACCCGTCGTAAATCAACCGCAAGCATATCTCGAAACTGCCTGTAAATTGCAAAATTTAATACATTATTTGACCTTTTAGCTTGTTTGAAAAGTATGTTGCGTCGCTTAATTCGAGATTTGAGTTCACTGGACAACCAAGGTGCGTATGGTCTATCAATACGGAATGTCTGTTTGGGTGTATGAGAGTCGAACACAGATTCAATCACTTGACAAAATTGTTTGACACAACCGTCAATCTCACCTCCATCAGAGCACGAATCGATCAAACCAGCATCACAATTTTCAAGGGCAACTGTGAGAGACTGGCGAAATTTTTCATTTTCAAATCGACTAAGAGATCGCCGTGTGATTTCACGGTCAGCGAAGGATTTAGTGTCATATTTATAGGTCATCGTGATTAAGTCGTGGCCGGCGATGAATGGAGATTCGGATTTTTTGAATGCCACCAACTTCGATGCTTCATCAGTAATAAAAACATCTAACCAAGAGTCATACATTGCGGTGTGAAACGTAGCTGCCGATTCGACTATATGCCATGATTGAGTGGAAACAATGTTACGGAGATATGCTGCTTCAAAATGTTTGCTTAACAAATTACAATTTAGATCACCACCTATAACCATGTTGCTGTATGAGACCGCTAGACTTGAGAACAGTTCTAAAAATTCATTGAAAAGATGGCCCTTAGGTCTCCTATAGATAGAGCTAAATAGAAGAGTTTCGGCCGACGCATTTCTAACTTCGATAATAATGAAACTTTGACTTTTAGTGTATTGTGTATATAGATAGCCACTCCACCACCGCGCTTAAGCTTACGATCATTACGAATAAGTGTATAGTCGGGTAAGGCGATTAGAGAATCTGATATGTCCATACCACGTTTCGGATACAGAAATGATGTGATAAAAATTTTCCACGAGGTGAGATTTTATTAAATCTAAATGTCCTAATAGCGAATTTGCATTAAATTGAGCAATCTGTATAGAGTGTTCCAGTGAACGAGGCCTATTTCGGTTACGATTTAGAGATGTTTCGCTAGGAACCTCATTTCTCACTAGTCAACGGAGATTTTCTAGCTCGGTCTCGCTATTGATCATGATACTCGATGCATCATTGGATTTGCGTATATATATCGCATTTCCTCGAGCCCATACGTATTTAAAGCCCGCTTCTTTAGCCTTGGTTTTCGTTTTGCGAAGCAATTTATACGTGGACGAGTCTAGCATCTCATTTACAAAGATATTTCCAGAACGGTCTAGAGAAAATACCTCTCTTACCGTGAGATTTGTCTTCGCACGTTTCTTTGCGAGGATAAAGTCTCTGACATTTGTTGACTTGAGAACAATTATGAAACTCAGCGATGGGATATTTGGCGAAGCAGACGAGCTTGCTTGCTCGCCGATGGGGTTCATATTTTAGTTAGCGGTCTAATGTCAAGAATGTCAGAGACCAGATCAGGGATACCAAGAGCTTGAAAGACTTTCTGTACCATTACTTGTGGAGGATCCCCTACTTCAACTGGAATGCCTGTTACAGTAATCTCCGCCGAACTTTGGCACACAGGGCCCCGTGAAAGATCACCGGCCATGGAGTCGACTCTATTTAATAACGCACTGTGCTCGTTACGTATAGCTTGTGTCTCAACAACTGTATTTTCGATCTTGCGATCCAGCTCTGTGATACGTCTGGCCATCGTCTCGTGAGATATAGAGAGTCTGGATACATCGGTTCATAATTCCCCGATGTCCTTGACAACAGTTGTTAAGGTGCCCTGAATAGATTTCAGAATAGCTTGAGTGGAGGTACTAGAATTTTGCAGTTTCGTTAAATAATCTAGTCGTGTGATGTCTGGCGAAGAATCTAACTGTTCAGTGGAACGCTCGAGAGATTTATCTGGAGTACGAGGCGTGATCGTAGAGCGATGCATCGCACATGGATCACATCGAAAAGATGATGGATCGATGGAAATAGCAGGATCGTAACCAAATTTATCCTTGGCACAAATAACGTGGAATGATTCACCACAATCCCCTGTGCATACAATGATGCCACAACGCTTGCTAGACACTTTCTTGCATATCGCACAACGTGACGTCATATTCGTTAGCGAATGACGGCCGGTAATCAATCGCACGATAACCGTAGTAACATCGAGTAAAAAAGTGTACTACAATACCGATCGCGATGAGTGAAGATGATACGCAAGACGGTTGAACTCGAGGCGTGCGATCGATGGACGAAGACCTAGATCGACGATGGACGTAGCCCGCGACGCGAGTGTTGTGAGTTTCAAGGTCCGGCGACAAGTGAGGTAAGACGATGTGTCATCCATGTAGGTGTCTTTCGTAGGTGAGATGTGTCGACGATGGAGATGCGTGATGGTGTGTGTACGCACTGACTGCTTCGCGCGGCTCCTCGGACTTGACTATAGATAGCTAACTATAGCATTTCGTAGAAAATTCGAACCGTTTCTGAGATGCCGGTAGACCAGAGACAGGTTATGAAATATGCCCATATTTTCCACCGAGATATCTGCGTCTGTACAATGCACAGAGCATTGATATTTACAGCATCGGTGGAAAGCAATTTAGTGCGTGCTTTGGTGCTAAAACAAAAAAGCCCGGAGGCACAAACAGCAGAACCAGGTCCAAGAAGTAGGAACGAAAAAGGAGCCGAAAAATAGCGTGTTTTCAGACTCACCAGCAGAGAGAGAGAGAGAGAGAGAGAGAGAGAGAGAGAGCAACTCATATTATTTGCTTTTACCTTTTTTATCATTCGAAAAGTCTGATTACAGTTTCAATGCCATGAAATAGTTGTACTTTGTGTAATATCTGTAGGATTTTTAAATCAAGATATCAACTTTCTCTACAAAAACCGACGCCTATGTAAAAAAATCAACTTATTATTATTATTATTACAACAAACGTCATCCGTTTTTCGATGTATATAAAATTGTAGCCGCAATTTTTTTTATTTTTAATGTTTTTTTTTATTAGGTTCAAAATGCAAACAGATTTGGATTTTTAACATTCGCGTTTTTTCGGCTTAATTTTGGGAATTCGGCGAAAAAGAGCGTAATTCGTGATCATCAGAAAAATTCCCATATGACAGGAATAAAGAGTTATCGATGAAATCACGAAGAAACTTTTTTTCGTCAAGATGCAGATTTGGATTTTTAATATTTGCATTTTCCCAGCTTAATCTCAGGAATTCGGCGAAAACGAGCGTAATTCGTGATCAGCAGAATAAATCCCATATGATAGTTATCGATGAATTCGTGAAGAAACTTTTTCACTGCAAGACTTTTTTACTGTTTGTTTACCCAAACAAACTTTTTAGCATTGAAAATGCTTTTAAAGATGTGTATAGAAGGTCTGATTGCCAAAATCAGCCAGCGGCTCCACTGTCGCTGTGTTGTAGCAGGGTGGGGGGAGCTGTGACATGCTAAATGCCTGTGATTTGTTGAAAAATGCTGCATTACATGTAGAGTCATTTGTGGTTACAAGTTGTAAGTTTCAATGTTTGGTTTGTTTGTTTGGGTTTAAGTTTGAGTTTGGGTTTGTTTGGATTCGTTTAGGTTAGTTTAGGTTCGTTTGCATTTGTTTGGATTCGTTTGGGATCGTTTGGATTCGTTTGGGATCGTTTGGGTTTGTTTGGGTTTGTTTGGCTTTGTTTGTTTGGGTTTAATGAATAGTGAGATAGTGAGAATCCGAGAACACAAGCATGTGTGTAATAGACCGCGAGAGTGAGAATGTGAGAAGAGAGTGAGAGAGTTAGAGCACTTTTTTATCGCCCGAAAAGTCTGATTACATTTTCAATGCCATGAAATAGTTCCCCTTTGTGTAATATCTGTAGATTTTTTTTCGATTTTTCGAGGAAAAAGGGCACTGCTATTGTTAATAACTGATGCAAAAAATGTTAAGAAGAAAAACGTCGGTCATGACTAAACAATGATTACACTGAATAAGTGTACCGAATTTCAAGTCAATACGTTCATTGGATGACGAGAAATCGTGTTCACCGTTTTAAAAAAACAGTTTCGAGAAAAACACGTTTAAACTTTTAATAGAAGTTCTACCGTTGTAATCATGAGTTTACCTTCAATCTGCCATCCCTGCACCATATGTTGGAGCTTCCTATTCAATTTGAGTTGCCGCAAGAGTTTTAGAAATTTTCACAGTAGCCTAACCCCTCAAAATAGATTATGGAAATCATTGTGATAAACATTTTAATATATGCGCACAGATCGTGTAGGGTTCTTTTTGAAAAGATATTTATGAAAGAAGATAAATTATTCTCGACGATGTTCTAGAATAGGATTTGTATACATTTATGAAAAAAAAACTATTAAATATTAAATATTCAGTGAATATTTAATATTTTCTCAATACAGCGCTGGTCTCTCTGAGTGGGCAAACTTGCTTTTTGTAAAATACTTGTAAAATATTGTAAAATATTAAATATTCACTGAATATTTACTGAATATTCACTGAAAAAAACTTGTAAAATATTAAATATTCACTGAATATTTAATATTTTCTCAATACAGCGCTGGTCTCTCTGAGTGGGCAAACCTGCTTTTTGCCAAAATACCTTCACCTCGGTCACTGTTGTTGCCGCACTTTCCCGCAATGTTGATTTCAAGACTTGAATATGAAAGAAAAAAACTTTCAAAACTTGTAGAATTGACGGTAATTTGTTACCAAGAATTTGAATGTCAACGTCTCCAATCAAATAAAGGTTCTGGCGTAAAAGCATTCGTGAATCCATATTTTTGCCATAAAATGATTATAGTTTCAATCTTATGATCATAATCCTGATAAGAGGGAAATTGAAATTACGCAAAATGGCGCATATTCACTTCCCCAGTGCTTCTCAGCTCCGCGCGCGTCGCCACTGAGTCGCGCATGCGCACGCGTCGCTATTGAGTCGCGCTTACGTACGCGTTGCTATGTAATCGCGCATGCGCGTGCATTTGTATCGAGTTTCGTTTACAAAATAGAGATTTTGCCGTCCTTAATTTACATTAGAAACTTTGATGATTTACGAGGCCATAATCGTGCTGTTGAATGATCGAGTAAAAATAATGTGTCTCGTCATAATTACTGCAACGACATGTTTAATGTAACAATTCTTAGTTCATACAATTTGTAAAGGCTCATGTAAGTATATCTAATTGTTTAATATTATTTATTAATCCATTTATTTCGTTAAATGATGATTTTTTACTTCAAGACGCAATTTTGACGCGCTGGTACGTTGAAAATTTCATCGTTGTAAATCGCCCAATTTTTTGTAGAATACCTATGACTATACGAAAGATATATGCCAAGTTTCAGATTTTTCAAAATACTATTTAGGTGGGGGCAAAAAAAAAAGTGTAGTCGGTCCGAGTTTCCATTGAAATTAAATGGGAAAATTCACGGCCTTGGCGGGAGTACTTTGAGTTGGCCTACAGGCTCCAGCTTTTGCGTACTTTTTTATTTATTTATTTGAAAACTTTGTCCGCCTTGTCCGCAGGAAAATTCAAATACACCCCAAATAAGGACCACCCTAATACCAAAAAATTCAAATACACCCCAAATAAGGACCACCCTTTGTGGGTAAAAGAATATATATATATATATATATATATATATATATATTCTTTTACCCACAAAGTCCTCAGAAACAACACATGTTAAGGTCATTAGGGTATTTCGAACTTCGTATTGTTTGCGGCAAAATATCGAAATCGCGAAAAAAAAGAACGCATCGTAATGTACACATAAATAGAGTAGTACTAAAGTGCACCAATCTGGATGGTATAAATGATCCTGCCTGCAAGCCTCTTCAGAAAAGGATGAACTCGCAGCGTGGTTCGCTGGCCCATAGGTACTCATTTTCTTTGTCGTCGTCCTGATCGCGCTATTAGAGCTGTGTAAGAATTCTTCCACAATGGAACTTCCCGTTATTTCGATGTTTTTTTGTGAAATTTATTGTCTGTTTTCCCGTTTACTTTTATCACATCAGGAGAAGCAATAAAATGTTCGGGAGCTCCGAAAGATCGCCCGACGTGTTGTGGCGCCAACTGTCCTCTCACATGTGAAAATTCGGAACCAAAATTTTGCAATCGCGTTAGTACGATTTGATTGTCTCCGACGAAACTTTCGCACGACCAAAAATTCACTTAACAAAAGCCCACGTATTGTAACCTCTTCCATTCACCGTTGATCTGAACTTCAACTCATATTTCTAGAATTGATCAAATACTCGTGACTGATTTCCCAGCCCTGTGTCTTAAACACTTTCCAGTGTAAACCTGGCTATTTGAGACGAGTCGATGATCAATACGTTACATTACACGTGAAGTCTGTAGTCACCGCTACAGTCTTCACTACTGAACCGACCTACTGAAGGCTGCAATAATGATCTACCTCCCAATTTCTTGGAAACAATCAAGCCCATATACGAGAACCTTAGCAATAATAACTTATTGAACAGATGCAGACGTGGTTGCACACAAAACATCAACGAAAGTTATAACTAACTCATCTGGAAGATAAGCCCAAAGATTCTTCTAAGTGGATCCATCCCAGTGGAAATAGCTGTCTATGCCGCTGCCTGCCCGTTCAATAGAGGATCTGTTTCGCTATTGAATATGCAGCACGCAATGGGGACACACTGCAGCCGTAACGCTCACACAAGCGTGACGGAAGACGATCAGAAGCGTGTGTGGACGGCAGAGAGCTGTGCTTGATCTATGACGCAAGAAGGAATAATGCTCCGCATACAGCAGCCAATTCGGATTTTGGAGGCTGCTACCGCTGTATACGACCTATTATATGGGCCTGGGATTGGTGCTTCTATGTAAATTGTTTAAAAATTTCCTTTTATACCCGCACAAGCTTTCGGCCGCGACATTGTCCGCGTGAACTTTAGGATTTGATCCAGACAGGAGATAAAGAAAGAAAGAGAAAACAAATAAAGAAATAAAGAACCAAGGTAGAGTGTCATATTTCTCAAGCATGGTGGTAGATTGACTAACTGACATGAGGGCTGGTAGTTAATGAAATAGTAGTATAAAAGTGCCAAGCCATGCAGAAATTTCTTAGGAATACCTACGTTCCGATCAGATCCCGATCGGGATATGATACGGATTCCCTAAAAGGGGTATCCTCATCGGAAACCAGATGGCGCCCACTACGTAGCACAAGGCGGATACGTGGCGGCAAAAATTAAAAATACGTATTAAATACATTTTTCTTAGCAAATTAAGGGGGGAAATCACAGTAAAATTTCCAATTTTTCGAAAAAAAAAATTTTCGCTTAAAAGGTGCTTTAGGGTCTTAAAAATAATATACCAAATGATGGAATACGGCAAAAGTGTCCGAGTGCCCAAATTTTTCATTCTGCGGTAACGCCTCTCAGGTATGCTCCGAGCGCCTTTAAACTTTAAACGCGTTTTTCTCGAAACCACTTTTTTTGAGCTCGCCGAAGACATAACTCGAGCAAATCTTTACCGATCAACTTGAAATTTTGACAGTAGCTTCGAAATGTCTTTCTCCACGGAGCTACGTAGGATTTTTATTTTATATGGCTTAGTTTTTTTTTATCGACGATTTTATGGCGTTTTTTTTTGTTAAAAATTTAACTTTATTTTCAAACATGCACCATTTTGTGAAAAATCAATATATCGAAAAAATCCTACGTAGCTCGCTAGCTGTTGTTATATGAAAACTAAAAAAATTTGGTTTTTTCTTCCAGGTCAAAAATTAAGGAGTCTACGTCTTCGGCCATCGACACGCTTTCAAAAATAGGCGCCTTGGGGCATATGCTGCGCAGCCGCCATTTTTAAATATTTTTTATTGAAAAAATTACATTTTGTACTTTTTTAGTATTGCTATAAAACCTACTTTACAGATTTTCGATTGATACTTTTATTCAGCCAAAATTAATTCCCGAAAATATGCCTATTTTTTTGTGTGCTGCTGTGATTTCCCCCCTTGAATACATATTTTTTTTAGTTCGAACGACCTCCATTAAATTTAAATATAATTAAAATAAATAACCTATATCACTTTTCTCCAGGAAATATAAGTCTTTCAAGGTCTATTTTTGTTTTTTTCGAAAATGTTTATTAAATGCAAAGAATTTTCTTCAAAATTCTGATATTATAATATGTACGTTTTGACATTTATATTGTAGCACTAATTTTTACCTGAACTTTTTCAGATCCTTCAATAAATGATTTCAGAAAACGTCCAGCGTCTCCAGCTAATACGGATTGGTGTATCTGGGATCCGATTCGATGTCGAAATAGATCTTGTTCTAGAAGTTCAGAATTCTAGCTTGAATCCTATGCAAAGTTTCTATTTGGATTCTGACTATAATCCTTAATAGTTCCGGCTTAGGATCCTGGCTGGAATCCGATTTGCGAGCGTTATATTTCGCTCCGGGATCCGATCCGACGTCCGACTGGATCCTGATTGAGAAACCAGGATCCTAGTCTGAATCGGACAGTATCCATGAGAATATTTCTGCACGGGAACATTCAACTCTAGTATCATACAATGTCATTATTATCTACAGAACTATATGGCTTTACAATTTAGTTCTGTAGACAACGTTGTATGATTTATGGTGTTCGACAAGTACATCCAAGTTTTGGTCACTCGATATTCTCGAACAGCCTGCATATAGTTGACCATGCGAGACGCTTATCGTTCCTTAGTGCACCTCTTCGCCGTTTAAGGAACTTATCTCCCGAATTTTACCGAGATACAATTAGGGAATTCGATTTTCCCATACATTATTTTACATCCCATTTTACCTTAGGAGGTGATTTTCCAAAAATTCCTTCTTCGTGCACCTCTACCCGTGCAGAAATGTGACTGGGCATTCCTTACTTTGTGTCGGGCCCTGGCCAGGCTTGCCTCGACTGATTTCATGGAACAGACCGGGAAGATGAGGAAATCATTTTTTGCAACTTACACTCTATAGTTGGAAATGCAATGTTCTGACCAAAATACAATCCGAGCAAGTACACTTTCACGTAATGTATACCCGGCAATAGCACTAACATGTCCAGAAAAGTGGAGTCCGACTTTAAGAACTGTGTAAAGCTACTTTGCTTTATACCCCATCAAAGATATTTATAACTGATTAGAAAAAAACCAATATATCTATTGTAATTCTATTCACCATTATAAGCATTTTTTTCATCAATAATAAGCTACAAGACTAAAAATGCTTATCATAAATAATGGTATTACCACAAGTATTAATTTCAATATAACGAATAACCACATTATTTAAGGGACAACACCACTGTGACGGCTTCGAAAAATCGATTTTTTGAAAACCATCTAGAAAAATCTAAAATACATTTAAGATTAAGATGCCGTTGGACCCAGGTCGAAAAAATAATTATTTTCGGAGATATTGAATATTTTGTGGAGCGGTGCAGCGCTCCGTGACGCTCGGGGTCCCGCGCAGCTGCGCGCCTCAGGGTCGGGCATATCGAATAGCGATCCATACCACGGTTTCGAGATAAAAAAAAAGAGTGCAACGATCATGTCCAAAAACGTATGGGGACGCGCCTCCGCGAAATCGTGAAAAAACAAAAAGGATTGTCTGGCAGAGGAAAGCTCACCGGAAAATTGATTGACGAGTTGAGCACATATTACGGCTTGGCTATTCGGAGGAACAGCGATGATGTTGAAAAAATGAGGAAGGCAATTTGGGCAACTATCAAACATAAAATATCCACAGATAGTGAGCCACAACATGACGATTGCCCAGAGGGAGCCGAGTCGTGGTGTTCGTGGCAGCGAACGGTTGCAAGCGGTAATATTTCTGAATATCGCCATAAGCCGCCTCTTCCTGAGGAAGTATTGGAGGCAATTACGCCAGTCTTCGAAAATTTGAGCAGAGACGATTTGCTGCAGCGTTGTTTGGGCGGCTTCACGCAAAACAACAACGAAAGCTACAACAAATCAGTTTGGGCAATAGCCCCCAAGTGTCAGTCCGGGAGCAAAAAAATCGTCGATATTGCAGCTGATATCGCGGTATTATTATTCAATGATGGCCTGAGAAGCCTCATGAAAGTTTTGGAGACGTTGGGGATAACTATCGGCCCAAATTGTTTCAATTTTTGCGTTGAAACCGACGCAGCGCGGATCGAGCTGGCGGAGCGCTCGCTCACAGACGCTGCAAAAGAGGCAAGAAGAGCCTCTACAAGTTCGAGAAAAGATGCTAGGGACAATCATTTGCTTCTTGAAGGCCAGCTATATGGTGCCGGCATCGCTGATTGAAGGTAAAAAAATTTTTTTCCAATTTATCGCATAAATTAACAAACCTAAAACGTTGAACGCGTTTTTCTCAAAACCACTTTTTTGAGTGCGGCACGCAGCAGAACTCGAGCAATTTTTATCCGATCGACTTCAAATTTGGACTGCATCAATAAAACTAGATTATCTAAAGAAGTACATAGGATTTTTTCGATATCTCAATAATAAAAAAAGTTATAGCTTATTTTCGACGAGAAATTTTGCTCGAAAATCGTCCTTTAATTTCAAAAGCGTGCCTATTTTTTAAAAATCAATATTTTTTCAAATCCCTATGTACTTCTCTTCAAAATATCATATTATTAACGAAAACACTCGGTATTTTTTTTCAGATCGACTTTGAAGAGAGTTCTGCTGCGTGCCGCGAACCACTGCAGAGGCAACAGTACCTGACGCGGGAGCTTGCCCAGCGTCACCATGGGGCGTGAAAAATTTGAAATTTTTTTTTTTATGTATCTTCAATAAACAACGAACAAAACAAAAAAAAAAATTTTCGAATATCTTTTTTTTCCCACAAAAAAAAATTCTTGAAAAATGGCAAAAAAACAGGGGGTCACAGTGGTGTTCTGCCTTAATATGACAAAAAAGTCAAGCTGGTAGTTCAGGGTTTTTAGAACCGAGCTCGCCTTGTCAAGAAATATCAATGTTCTGGCCGGGATGACATTACCGGGATGTATTTCGCCAACAACCCGCCCGGTGGCTTCAAGCGAAGAGCCTCGTGGAACTAAGGTACCAGGTACCTGCTCATCGGGGAATCCATCTCAACGAGCTAGCTGATACTGCAGCAAAGGAAGGTATTATCTCGGGGAAAGATACTCAACTACTATTTCCGAACACAGACTTTAATAATTTTTGGAAGACATTAAGAAAGAACGAGTTTCACCAATAGTGCATAATATCCGCAGAAACTAAAGGGAAGAATTACTTTGAAAAGTACTATAACCAAAACAATCGGCCATGGTTTTTCACTATAAACTTTCGAGAAGACCTGTTACTTCGATCAATAGATTAAGGAGCGATCATTCGTCCTCAAGACAGAGCCTATACAGATTTAATATTGTCACATCTGTCATGTGCGACTGCGGAAAAAATGACGAAGAGGGGAATCACATGTTTTGGTAATGGAAATACTACGAAACAAACAGATAAACTCTAACCCAAAAACTTCAAAAAGCTAGATAATCCGCGCCATTTTGCCTCGAGTCCTTATTCCACTCCATGGACAGGTCCACAGTATTGCCAATCGCCCAATTTATCTGTAGTATGAATCTCTCTATTTAAGTAATGTACATATAGTGTATAAAATGTGTTTACTACAAATTCCGAAATCTATGTACAGGCTGAATGAGTGACTAATCCCAAAGCCTTCTTCTTATATCAATAAAAAAAAAACTAAGGTGCCATCCGACAACGATGAGATTTCGACCCGTTGTTGTATCACGTACAGAAGTGCTATGATTATAGCGTGCACTTCCGCTTATGATTTTTTGGAAAATAAGTATCAATACGACCTAATGCTATCTATTTTACTCGGCTATATCGCCAAAAGCCCTTCCGGTACCTGATCATTACTCGATCCGCCCGCCGGTTTATTTCTCATGGGTTTATTTCTCTGATCAATTCCGCAAAAAAGGAACGGCGGATAGGGGACTGGCCTAAGACCTGTTACATGGTGAACCTGATCCACGCTGGAAGACCTGACCATGGCCTGATATCATCGAGTGAAGACAGATAAGGGACAGTACTTTTTTCAACTCCAATTTCTACACGGATGCACCTTCTAAGGGACATATCTGCCAAACTCCATGTTTCTATGTTCAGAGGATTAGGCTGTGCATTGATATCAATCAGTCAGTCAGTCGCGAAACGGTTTTATATGTATAGATAAACCCGGCCTAGAACTTTAAAGGCGTTTTCTCCAAATGTCTTTTTCAAAATCAGTGATCACGATATCTCAAAATCCACTGCACCGATCAACTTCAAGTTTTACAAGCTTCTTATACATATCGGAAAGCAGTGTTTTAAAGAAGGAATTTTTTTTCCATGCAAAGTTTTTTTCTTATGAACGAAAATAGAGCGGTTTTTCACCGAAAATTGATAATCTCACGTTGGACGATGGGCATTTATTCAAAAATCAATATTCCATTAAATCCTTCGTCCAAGCACTAGATAATTGCGTGCAAAAATGAAATGCGTTTGATTTTAAATCAAAGATACTTAAATTACTGTTTAAAATAAAAAATACTCTTTAATGTTTAAAAAAAATCGAAGACCTGCACACGTTTTCCCAGAAAAAAAAACGAAAATTTCTCTTTTTCCGACCACCAGCTAAGTGTGTGTTAAGACTCCGTAACAAAATTATAAGTTTCGGCGGTTTCCGATGAAATTGAGTTTTCTGTCGATGTAAATACTTCGACAAGAATCCCGAAACCGCGAAAATATCCGCTCTCTACCGACAACAAGTTATATAAAATATAGATTCCTTGTTTTGTGACGATTTTGGAATCCAGTAGTGCTCATGGTCACTGGATTTCCCTTACGTGAGTCACTTTAACCGAGCTCGTATTGTTACATAGCCCGATGTTTATCGAAATCAATTAACGTTGTACGTTAAACTCGTAATCGATGCGACGTAAGAAAATAATTATACGATTGCTTTGCTTCCGAATATTTTTTCCGACATATTAAAATACGAGACAATAACGTTTCAGAGGAATCAATCATTTACATAACGTAAAGAAAATAATGCCCGGTGTACGAAGAAAGAGTTCCGAAGATTTCAATAAAAACGGATCGACTCGATTGAAAATGTGCTAGTAGCGTTGTGCATGTTTTGCGGCTCAGGATGACTCATTTCGTACAAATTATTTGTCTGCTGATTGCTGTATCGTATATTCGTGAGTAAAATTGTAAATAAAAGCTAGAGGAAGAGCTTGGCAGGAAAATTGTTTAATATTTATCGATGCAGATGCTGACGATAATCTCTGCGGTGATAACGAGAGTCTCAATATATGCGGACGAAGTTGCGAACCTACTTGCACAAATCGCAAACCCAATCGACATCTGTGCCCCCGACTCGTTAGTACAATTTTCGCCAATCGTATAACTTTTTTTCCTTAAATTATTGCTACGACAAGATTGTTTCACACTTTGATTCTATTTTATTTTTATCAGCAATGCACCAAATTTACCACAGCTTGTAGATGTAACAAGGATTTCTACAGGAATGTTAAGACACGAGAATGCGTTCGTGCCACGAATTGCCCTACAAAACGAAGCGAACGATCACGTAATTAATTTTTTACTGCGCGACGAACTCTGATTTCACTGCCGTTGTACAAACACGTATTGTTTGTTCCAGCTGATCAGAATAAATTGATGTGTGGCGACAACGAACAACTCGGCAATTGTGGAAGAATGTGCGAGGGAACTTGCACCTATCGAAACGTGACGAGTTGCGCATACACTGTTAGTATCTAAATTTCTCATCAGTATATTAATTTCAAAATAGCCCTTACGGTACTACTGAGGAATAGTAAACAAGTAATTAAAAATTTGGTACAACGCCCTCATAACTTATGTAATTAACAAATAGCATCCATCTTTGTGGGTTTCGTATTTTGCATTTATAATTTTATCTCGTGAGTATTCAGCTATTCGAAGCATTTATAGACCAATACACATAAAGTGGCGTGCAAAACGTTCGGGCCACCCTATTTTTTTGAGTAAAGTGATAAAATATTTAATTCCTGAACTCGTAAATCATGTCAAATTTTTACGAGAGCTATGATATGGATAATAGCATGATACATTATTTTTTTGTATGGCGTATTATTTGTGTACAGCGTCTAACGAGTTTCGTCGGTGTGCAAAAGTATTGGACCGCTATCTCGCCCAGTTTCGTACGCACAATTTGTCTGCATTTTCTTTCGAACTAGTTTCAAAATATGCATAACAATAAAAAATCAGTATTATTTCCGCCGCGATGGCGAAACACACAAATATTGTTGTCCGCAAAAGCGTGTTAAAACTTTCTTCAGAAGGACAGAGTTCTCGCGATATTGCGACTACTTTATCTATGGGAAAAAGTATGCTCAATCGCATTATTCGTAAATATAAATTAACAAATTCGTTGTGTGACAAAAGTCGAAGTGGTAGACCGCAAAAAACTACGAAATACGTAAACAAAATTATAAAAAGAAAGTGCGTTATTAGATCCACGAAAAATTGCAGCAGACATTTCGAGAGAATTACATAGTGAAATTCGTGCCGTGATTGCTCGAAGTACAGTATCACGACGTCTGAAGGCTGTAGGACTGATTGGACGCATTGGTGTAAAAAAACCACTTATCAGTAAAAAGAATCGAAAGGCCAGATTGAATTTTACAAAAAATATCAGCATTAAACAGCAACAGATTGGTGGAAAGTGCTTTTTTCCGGTTAATCCAAATTACAATTAATCGGCAGTGATAGTCGGATGTAAGTGATACGTCCAACAGGTACCGGATTCAACGTAAGGTATCAAATTCCTAATGTAAACACGGTTGCAAGAATATTAAAGTTTGTGGAGCATTTTCTGACAACGGCGTTGGTCCGCTGGTAGAAATTTAAAGCAATATGGACGCAACAATGAACAGAAATATATTGCAAGACCACATGCTCCCATTTGGAATGAAAAAAAAAAATCCCGCGCGGTTGGGTTTTTGAACACGATGACGGCCCTAAACATGCTTCACGTCGTCTAAAAGATTTTCTTCAAAGCGTCGGAAAGTACGCTTTTTCGACTGGGCATCGCAATCACCGGACTAGAACCTGATTGGCCATTTGTGGCAAGACCTAAAAGATCGTGTTGGAACAAAAAATCACTCTAACAAGACGAAATTGTGGAATCATTTTCGACATGAGTAGGAAAACTTGCCACAAAAACGAACCTCACAATTAATAGCGTCCATGCCTCGTCGACGTACCGCAGTTATCGCTGCTAAGGGCATGACAACAAAGTACTGACAAGGAAACCGTTTCCGGTGTCCCCCTCCGTTTTCATTTATTTTTGGATATATTAATCTACATCAAAATTTAAGAGACACGTATTTTCTTTACCGGCGGAGAAACACTTTTGAGGGGTGAAACTCACCCTCAAAGTTGGGCACCCTCCGAGTGACTCTTGCAGTTTCGCATAGTTCCAATCAAGATATTCGAATGAAACCAATTCGAGAAGAATGCTTCTGGCGAATAATGAAAAATGCGCCTTTTCCAGTTCCGAGGGGGTGAGTAGGGATAAATCTATAGGGGTTGAAAGTCAAAAAATTCGTGTAACTCGGAAACTTTTTTTTATCTCGATGAAACCAATAGCATTCGAAAGAGTTTGAAAAAGTAGAAGATACGGATTTTTGCGTTTTTCGGAAAAAAACTTTTTGAGGGTGACTACCCCTGTATAATACCATTTCCGGTGTTCCTCTCCAATTTCAATCATTTTAGGATATGTTGTTCTTCATCGAAATCTAAGAAACACGCACTTTTTTTATCGGCGGCAAAACAGTTTTAAGGGGTGAAACGCACCCTGAAAGTGTCTTCTGCAGTTATGCACATTTTCATTCGAGATATTCGAATGAAACAAATTCGAGGATAATGCTTATGGCGAATAATAAAAAATGCGCTTCCATCAATTCCGAGGGAACGAATTGGTAGAAATTTATAGGGGCTGAAGGTCGAAAAATGTTCAAAAATCGATTTTTTTTTCATTCTATCAAAACCATCTAAATTTAATAGAGTTACATAACGTAGGAGATACCTGTTTTTTAATTTTCTGGAAAAACATCGTCCCAGGGCGAAATACCCTTATATGATGTCCGGTGCTCTCTTATCCGATTTTGTTCCGTTTGATCGATGGTGTTTTTCGTCGAAATTGACGTGACGCAAATCGTTCAATCTCATGGCGAATGACTCAAAATAGACGTATTCCTATTTCGACGGTATACATTTTTAGACACCTATGCGGGTTAAAAGGTTAACAATTGTAAACCATAAACACGATTCGTTTTATTATAATGAATTGAACGCAAACCAACCCGTATCTTCTACTTTTTCAAGCTCTTTTGAATGTGATTGGTTTCATCGAGATAAAAAAAAAGTTTCCGAGTTACACGATTTTTTTTACTTTCAACCTCTATAGATTTAGCCCTATTCACCCCTTCAGAACTGGAAAAGGCGCATTTTTCATAATTTGCCAGAAGCATTCTTCGCGAATTGGTTTCACTCGAATATCTTGATTGGAACTATGCGAAACTGCAAGAGTCACTCGGAGGGTGCCCAACTTTGAGGGTGAGTTTCACCCCTTAAAAGTGTTTTTCCGCCGGTAAAACAAATTCGTATCTCTTAGATTTCGATGAAGAATAACATATCCAAAAATGAACGAAATCGGAGGGGAACGCCGGAAACGGTATTATATAGGGGGTGAGTTTAAGGGTGAGTTTCACCCCTTAAAACTGTTTTTCCGCCGATAAAAAAAATACGTGTCTCTTAGATTTCGATGAAGAATAACATATCCAAAAATAAACGAAATCGGAGGGGGACACCGGAAACGGTTTTCTTGTGAGTCAAGTGAAGAAGGTCGAATCTCATTTTGTTATTTTCAAACAAAACATTTTTGTTTTTCACACGCCATAGTATGTGGCCCGATACTTTCGCACACTCGTTAAATAAAAAGTGCTAAACAATCGAATATTTAAGAACAACCCGGGAAAAAAAGTTCATGTCTGAGTGGATATGTTCATATATGTTTCAGATATTGTCATATATGTATCAGATATATTCATATCTGACATTTTACAGTATCATATATGATTAGGTCTGATCATATTCCACATCATATATGCATATATAAGATCATATCTGGCCAGATACGGTATCTGGCCTGACCATATATGAACTCATATCTGTTTATATTTGGCTAAGTACCAAGGCGAGTTGGTACCGTAAATTCGTATCTGAACATACATGATGTGATATGTGAACGTATCTGTTCGTATAAGATCATATCCGATCAAATACGGTACCAGACTCTGCTATATAGATCTCATATATGTTTTTATCTGGTCAGGTACCAAGGCGAGTTGGCAGCGTGAAACCATATCTAAACATATATGATGTGATATATGAGCAGGTACGTTCATATAAAATTCTATCCCATCAGATACGATATCGCCCACGTAGAAATGCCAATGCTCAGCCGTTAGTGGACAATCGGCTGAGACTTGGCCCAGTACTGGATGCCAAGCGTCGGCATTCTAGACTGGCCCAAGCTTCAGCATGTCGATGGTACAGAACAGACCCAACGCTGGCGCAACGCCAGAGCCAGCGCTGGCTCAACCGCTTGTGGACAATCGGCTGAGACTTGGCCCAGTACTGGATACTAAGCGTCGGCATTCTAGACTGGCCCAAGCGTCAGCATGTCGATGGTACAGAACAGACCCAACGCTGTCTCAACGCGAGAGCCAGCGCTGGCTCAACCGTTAGTGGACAATCGGTTGAGACTTGGCCCAGTACTGGATACCAAGCGTCGGCATTCTAGACTGGCCCAAGCGTCAGCATGTCGATGGTACAGAATATACCCAACGCTGGCCCAACGCTGGCTCAACACCAGAGCCAGCACTGGTTCAACCATTAATGGGCAATCAGCTGAGACTTGGCCCAGTGCTGGATACCAAGCGTCGGCATTCTAGGCTGACCCAAGCGTCAGCATATCGATGGTACAGAACAGACCCAACGCTGGCTCAACGCCAGCGCCAACGCCAGAGCCAGCGCTGGCTCAACCGCTTGTGGACAATCGGCCGAGACTTGGCCCAGTACTGGATACCAAGCGTCGGTATTCTAGACTGTCCCAAGCGTAAGCATTTCGATGGTACAGAACAGGCCCAACGCTGGCTCAATGCCAGAGCCAGCGCTGGCTCAACCATTAGTGGACAATCGGCTGAGACTTGGCCCAGTACTGGATACCAAATGTGGGCATCCTAGACTGGCCCAAGCGTCAGCATGTCGATGGTACAGAACAGACCCAATGCTGGCTCAACGCCAGAGTCAGCGTTGGGAAAAGGCAAACATTGGACCGACAGCCAATCGCATGCACGAACACAGAAGAAAGGGAGCCTCTTATTGGCTGTCGTTAGCTATGACGAAAACGCTCGCCACCGAGTTACAGAATCTCGCTACTATACATGTGTGTACATCTACGTTCATGCAGCCATATTGTTCAGAGTTTTTAGTGTTGGAACAAGGAAGATCTCCTCCTGTTGTTTTAAACGACCAAGTGAAAAAAAGCATTTGTGTGATTGGTAATTACAAATATACAAACGAATTGACAGCTCAATATTCACGGTGAGTGTTTTCTGAATCGGGATTATCAATAGCCAATTCTGTGTTTCAATTTGTTTTCTGAAATTCAATCGTAAACTTTAGCTTTAGATATAACGTGATAAAATGTTTTTTTTCGTGAAGCAATATCCTATTTTTGAAAAATATGATTGCCGTGATATAAAAATATAAAACTTATAATTGTACCGAAATTTGTGATAATCTCTGACGGTGAGACTCTTCACGGACGAAAACTAACCTATAATTTGCTATCTTTTTCATTTCTTTGGTATTTATACCACATCACAATGGAGACCGTAAAATTTTCATAATTTTCATAATCATTCATAATTATGAAAATAAAATTTTCATAATTATTTTCATAATTTGTATTTGCATAATTTTTATTTTCATAGTTTTCATTTTTTTATCTTGATTATCGGTTTGTTTATCCATTCATCATTATTATTTTGTTTTCAATTATTGGAGAAATTATGATTTTTAAAAAATAGATTTAATGATTTTTTTGTTGTTGACTTTGCGATATCAAACTCGTTAATTTATTATAGTTTATTGAAGAAAAACTAATTTTTTGTAGCCCTATATGTCCTAGTTCGTCTAGTCGTTACTTTAGACTTAAAATACGAATAACTATAACATTTACGTCCTAGTCGTTACTTCAGACTTATAATGCGAATGACTATAACAATCACAATAAAGACTGATTAATAAATATCTATGCACTTAAAAACTACTACTTCTTTCAATGTAGAGATGACATCAACTTGCCCGTGGTTAGCAACAGGTATAAAAAAGCTGGTTGACATATTAGCTCAGTATTCCGTTCGTATTAGAAAAAATCTATAGATATTACACAAAGTGCAGCTGTTTCATGGCATTGAAAATGTTATCAGACTTTTCGGGTGATGAAAAAAAAGGTACATGCAAATAATATGAGTTGCTCTCTCTCTCATATTATTACATGCTCACTCTGTCACTCTCCATCTATCCATCACATTTTCGCGTTTTCACATTTTTCACATCTTCACATGTTCACATTTTCACATTTTCGTGTTTTCACATTTTTTACATTTTCGCATTTTCATATTTTGACATTTTCACAATTTCACGTTTTCACATTCTCGTCCATCCATCCACCCCTCCACCCGCCCTCTCTCTCTCTCTCTCTCTCATTCACTCACTCACTCTCCCACTCTCGCACTCTCTTACTCTCTCAAACTGTAAATATAATGTAAATATAATCGTAGCCAACACTCGGCTGCCGAGCGTCAGCCGTGTGTCACATTTCCATGCCTGGGCCAAGCATTTTTGCTGAGCCTCGTCCAATGAAGTTCGACACTGAGCCAACGCTGGGCCGATGCTCAATTTATACATGAGCCAGTCGTGGTCCTAGCATCGTAGCCAACCCTCGGCTGCCGAGCGCCAGCCGTGTGTCACATTTCCATGCCTGAGCCAAGCATTTTTGCCGAGCCTCGGCCAATTAATTTCGACACTGAGCCACCGCTGGGCCGATGCTCAATGCATACATGGGCCAGTCGTGGTCCTGGCATCGTAGCCGGGTTGGCTACGCGCGGCGGACGCTCGGCAGCCGACGCTTGGCAGCCAGCGCTGGCCCATGTATGCATTGAGCATCGGCCCAGCGCTGGCTGCCGAGCGTCGGCTGCCGAGCGTCCGCCGCGCGTCACATTTCCATGCCTGGGCCAACCATTTTTGCCGAGCCTCGGCCAATCAAGTTCGACACTGAGCCAGCGCTGGGCCGATGCTCAAATTCTACATGGGCGTATCATCATATATATTCAGATATGGTTTCACGCTGCCAACTCGCCTTGGTACCTGACCAAATAAAAACATATTTGAGATCTATATAGCAGAGTCTGGTACCGTATTTGATCGGATATGATCTTAGACGAACAGATACGTTCACATAGCACATCATGTATGTTCAGGTACGAATTTACGGTACCAACTCGCCTTGGTACTTAGCCAGATATAAACAGATATGAGTTCACATATGGTCAGGCCAGATACCGCATTTGACCAGATATGATCTTATACATGCATATATGATGTGGAATATGATCAGACCTAATCATATATGATATTGTAAAATATCAGATATGAATATATCTGATACATATATGACAATATCTGAAACATATATGAACATATCCACTCAGACATGAACTTTTTTTCCCGGGTACCATAAGCTACAAAAAAAGTGTTCCTATATATTGAAAAAATGTTTCAACTATGGAATGTTTCCAAATTCTCATTAACCCCCGATTTTAAAAGGATGCACAATTGGTTTTGTTTTATCGTTATGGAGAAGAAAGTATATTTGTTATTTTTTCAAAAATATAGAGAGTTACGCAATATAAGTGCTCTATATTAATACTTTAATTACTCACGACTGACTAGTCATATTCTAACTACCATAAGCTACAAAAAAGTGTTCCTATATAACTAAAACATGTTATGTATAATATGCATACTATTTTATAAATAGAATAAAAAATCGTTCGTTATATACTGCAAATGAAATGGGCGTTCTGATTGTGTAACATTTACTCTGCATGGGTAGATATATAACCCATGCCCGCTCTATATATGTAAACATTTTAATATCTTCATGACTGCTCTAATAAGGTTTGATCTGTTTCAACAGGGTAAGATTTGCTCTGATATAGTCGTAGTCGTACCTGGTCTGATAGTTCAGATAAACTATGATTCTATCATATAGGCAGGTCTATTGTTCATAGATGTCCACGTCTACTGGGATCCACGTTATTTTATTCTTATACGTTCAGATCTGGTCCGGTAGGATCAGATCTGTCTGACATGATCAGATCTGGTCCAATAAGATTAGATCTGTCTGACATGATCAGATCTGGCCCAATAAAATCAGATTTGCCTGACATGATCAGATCTGGCCAAATAAAATCAGATCTGACTGACATGATCAGATCTGGCCCAATAAAATTAGATCTGGTCCAACAAGATCAGATCTTGCCTGGGGATTGGATCTGGTCAGACCTGCTGCGATATGGACGGGTCTGCTCTCAAAATTATAAAAATGGCTCTTATACGATCATACATGGTCAGATATAAGCATATATGATCTGTCATGACCCTACATGATCAGACCTGGCCATTTTTCTTGTCTGATCATATCTGATTCTACAGATATGATCCAGATACATTCAGATATATTCAGATATGAACTTTTTTTCCCGGGAATATCTATGTATATAACTAATTGTTTTCAAATATAAGTGAATACATGTTGTCATAACTTGTTAATTTGAAAAATAGGATGGCCCCAAAGTTTTGCACGCAACTGTGTTTTCGAAAATACATTCAAAACAACAAATATTGCTCGAAGCAACAAATAAAATGTGCACTAAGGTAATTTTCGTTCGCAGAATTGCGCCAGCAAGGGCTGTCAGTGTAAGGAAGGCTATTTGAGAAACGAAGAAACCGATTCATGCGTTCCAGCTTCAATATGTCCAATAATACGGACTCGAAGACAGTCCAAGAAAGACAAGAAATGTATGGCTGGGGAAACTTTGGGTGGCTGTGGAAAAAGATGCGAGGGTACATGTGAACGTCCTTATACACCGGAAATATGCTCAAGAATCGTAAGAATTTGATCAACTGCCAAAAAGTCTAGTGTTAAGACACAAATATCTAATTAAAAATCAGAGATCTACTATTATTTGTGCACGATATTGATCCGAACATTTTTTTTTCTTCCACAGAGGTGCTCCGACAATGACTGCAGATGTGATCTTGCAAGGGGATACGTCAGAAACACAAAAACGAAGAAATGTGTTCTTACCAAAAAATGCCCCAAGCAGAAAAAATGAGAGTTGTTCCTCCACGCGGCTCCACATCGTCTACATATTAACCCTATACACGCATGGTTTGTAGATACTACAAATAAATAAAATCGGTACGACGAAACAGCTATGAATTATTTCCAAAATAATAAATATGTACATTCGTTACTTCATTTTTTCCCCACTATCCTTTCACGGGATTTCCCATACGTAAGTCACTACATGCGCGCTTGTAGTGTTGCATAATGCGATATTTACAAAAATATGTTGTCGTTGCACGTCAGACTCGTAATTGGCGTGACGCACGACAATTATTGTATCATTGCTTCGTTTCTCATTGTTTTTTTTAACACATTAAAACAAGGTGTAATAACATTCGCGAAGCACAAACAGTTGATATAACCCAAGGAAAACAATGTCCAATGCGCGGAGAAAGATTTCCGAAGATTTAAATAAAAACTGACCAGCTGAACTGGAAATATGCTAGTACCATTGTACATGTTTTACCCCTCAGCATGTGTCGAGTCGTGATATTTTTTTTTCTGGTGATTGCCGTATTGTATGTTCGTAAGTAAAATGATTAGCAAAAATAAAGCTAGTAGTGGAGCTTCGCTAAGGCCGAATTTAAAGATGTGGAGGCTCTGGGGAGGCTCCTAATTATTTTTCAAACACGAACCTTTTTCAAAATAGTTTCTAAACAATTTAATGCGAAAAAGCAAGATCTTTCCAAACAAAGTACATTGTTTGGGTTAGTGAACGAGACGTTTCCTGCCATCAGTTAAATTCGATTACAATTATGTTTTTCCATTTTTTTCATGTGAATAAATCAATTTGCTTAATGTGTAATTA
Organism: Ophion ventricosus; assembly: GCA_963932345.1. Classification (NCBI taxonomy): domain Eukaryota; kingdom Metazoa; phylum Arthropoda; class Insecta; order Hymenoptera; family Ichneumonidae; genus Ophion; species Ophion ventricosus. The sequence continues at coordinate 9,327,634 of OZ010716.1, read as the reverse complement.
TATACTTTATAGTATTATAGAGAGTAATTATGTACTGTACACTACACATGCGTTGGAATTTCCAGTTTAAAAGCTTTATCCTCTTTGCATGTATACAATATTAAAGTAATATATTTTTAGATAAATATTTAGCATATTCTGACTAGTGTAAGCGTCTGACACTAAGTACTATAAGTGTTATAAAGCATTATGAGTAAACAAATGTTTATCTTTTCCGGATACACCACTGAATTTAATAAAATGAACAGTTGGCTCGATCCATGTGGCATTTAAAAAATTATGATCGTTGGAATATATTCTTGTATATAGAATTCATCGTGTTTAGCGTTTTTCATTATTTTTTACAGAAATATGCTTTGGAATACTATTGAAAAAAGTGCGACAACTGTTTTTTCTCTGTCAGATATCTGAAGACATTTTCTTTGCACTGAAAGTGTTGCATACCATTCGTCAGTATAAATATTTTACAAAAAATTTTGAATTGCGGAGGCCCCTTTCTTGTGGAGGCCCCGGGGCTTAAGCCTCTATTGCCCTCTCTGAAATTCGATCCTGAGCTTCGCAGAAAAATTGTACAAAATTTTTGAACGTAGACGCTGCCGATTCGCGCTGCAGGGTTAACGAGAGTTCCCATATTTGTGGGCGAATTTGCGAACCGACTTGCTCAGATCGTAATCCCAAAAACTGCCCCAGAATCGTGAGTACAATTTTCACCAACATTTATATCAAATTTAACTGCTTTCCTTCAATTATAAGTATCACAATGTTCTGTAACACTTTGTTTTTATTTCATTTTTTTCAGCAATGCTCCGAGTCAACTAGGGGTTGTCGATGTAATCAGGGTTTCTACAGGAATAAGCAGATACGTAGATGTGTTTCTGCCGAAAATTGTCCCGGGAAACGAGAAAAACGATCACGTAAATAATTATTCAACGTGCCATAAAATCCGATTGTCACCTCCATTTTTATATACATTGTCTATTTAAGCGGACCAAAATAAATTAATATGTGGTAACAATGAACGACTCGGCAATTGCGGAAGAATGTGCGAAGAAACTTGCAACAATCGTAATATAACGAGTTGCAGTACCACAGTCAGTATAGCCAATTTTTATCAGTACATCAATGTTCAAAAAGTCATATCGACATATTGAGAAATATTAAAATTGTCCATTTGCAATTGGGACCGTGCATCGTCATATTATATGTAATTAATACGTATGACATAACTCTGGATTACCGTGACTTGGTGATCAGAATGCGTTTCCTTCATTTTAGACCATTATCAAATTACTAGCAAATCACGACTTTCCATGTGTTCAAATCATTTCATTAAATTGAGAAAACATTAAAATGTAGTTTATAGGAATATTTTGAATTAGCAGATACATTTTAAACGCAGAAAACATAATTGTGATGAATATATTCATGTAAGGGTCAGTTTAACCCCTTAAGTTTGCTGTCAGGCGAAAACGCAAAAACACGTACACTTGAATTTTATTCCCTCTTCAAAATGATACCTGTTTTATGTTTTCATGCCACCTTTCTAAGTGTGGGGTGTGAAAAATGTAAATGGAGGGGTGGTTTAGCCCTCAATTTAATTTTTTCAATAATTCGATAGTGAATTTTTCATCGCTCTACATTAGAAGAATTTTTTTGTTTTTTGCTTCATTCAGATCGGTGGACTGCTTATGGGTAACACTGCAAAATCACTCCTCGACACGCCTTTTGTAAGGGGTGGTTACGTCCCTGAAAACCGTTTTTCCACCGATAAAAAAATACGTGTCTAATTGTTTTCAATGCTTTATCACATACATGGGTTTCAACAAAATCTAAGGCCGACATTTGAATGAAGTTACTTGTAAGGTAAACTTCGTTCCCAGAATTGTTCCGGCAAAGGCTGTCAGTGTAAGGACGGATATTTGAGAAACGAGGAAACTGATTCTTGCGTCTCACCTTTCTCATGTCCGAAAATAAGGACTCGAAGGGCTAAAAAAACGACCGAAAAATGCAAGACTGGAGAGGTTATGGATCCCTGTGGAAGACATTGTGAGGCGACATGCAAATATCCCTTAAAGCCACAAAAGTGTTCAAAAATCGTAAGTATTTCCTCAGATACAAAAGAATTGCTATTTTAAGTCTACAATTTTTTATTTTCAAGGTATTCCTTTCACGAACCCGAATATTTGACGATTAACTGGTTTTCATCTACAATTAAGGCAGTAGTCTGGTCTAGAGCGAGATTTTTGACGTCATGTTTGGGTTGGAATAACTTTTAAACCGTTGAAGTTGTCTTGATGAAATTTTACATATGTATTTATTGTTCCTTCGAGAATGTATCTACATTTAAAAAAAAATTATTTTAAATATTTTCATGTAGTTTTTTATTTTTTTACAACATGGTCCGCCGAAAACCGCCTCAATCGGCGCCCACTCTGGGTGATGTTGTATGCATCTGAAAAAAAAAATATATATATATATATTCTCAATCTGTATGAGTATTCTGAGCACTGGTAGCAGAATTAGTACTTAAAAAAATTTTGTTACAAAATGGCGGCCTGTTAAACTTTGATTAACGATATTTCATACATTTTCGGGTATTCGACGAGTTATAAAATGTGGGCAAAATTATTGTTCGACTCAATTCTGCTACTAGTCCTCAGAAAGAGGCTACCGAAGGTATGTGCAAAATTTGAGCTCGATCGGTCAATTAGTTATCGAGATATCGTGGGCGCCGATTTGAAAAACATAGTTCTGAGATAAACGCGTTCAAAGTTTTGATACCGTTAGATGAGGTTTAAATTGAATTATCGATGCTTACTAGTTAATCTACGAACCCGGGTCCATAGATTGCTCCTTTTTCCCTTTCGTAGAAATGGTCTTACTCCAATAGTACTTCCCTTCTAGCAGTCCTGGCTTCTTTTGAGGCGAATAACGGGACGGTGCCCCTTCTCGGAACGAGCGCGCAGCTGCTTCCCGACCGCGCTACCTGAGCGCGCGGCTTGCTTATAATTTCTATTACTCTGCTAATTTTTTAAATTTCAATAAACGGTTTTCACGAGCGTATTAAGAAAGATCTAAGAAATAATAAAATGAAAAAAAAATCGATTTTGTCAAATTTCTAGACCAGACTACTGCCTTAAGTAAGAATATATCCCAGTATACTGATGAAAGGGCATAGCCAAGTAAGTTTACCGAAACTGCCCCCAGTTGTTAAATGACACTCAGCCTATAGTATCCTCACTAAAAGTAAAAAATTTGCCGAGAATTGCAGCTTTCTAACTCAATTATTTTCTGTGTAATCGAAAAAAATGTGAATTTCAGTATTTATTTTTCTTCAACCTGGATATTTATGATGGACTCTTGTTGATTTTTTTTTATTGCTTATCGACAAAACACATCAATCAAATAGCTTTTCAAAGATTTCAAAGCTAAACTTGAATTTTTACAAAGAAAAGAAAATTGAAAATGGCAATTTCAATGTATTCCTTTCGATGTACACTTATGAAACTTTCGAAAAATACTGGTTTTCTAGGTACCTTCAATCTAAATTTTTTTAATTTTTATTGATTTGGTGCAACATTGTGAAAGAAATAAAAACCGATTTAAAAAAAAAAGTCACTATTTTTGTTACATGTATTTTATAGTTCGAATTACGTTATTGACTTTGAATTGTATCAAGTAATAATATAATTTGCGTTATTTATGTTTTTTGTATTAAGACAGATTATTTATTTTCACGAAAAACAAAGTAAAAAATATTAGAGAAAAAGTATAAAATCAATCATTTTCTAGCTAAATATAATGTAATGATAATAATCTAATATTAATAATTGAAAATATAGTTGATTAGTCATCATCGCTGTCTTCTTCAATTTCTACGATCATATATTTTTTATGCAAATCATAACTGATTTGCATTAAAAAGACGACTCAGAATTTCCGCTAGTCTGAGAATTTCGTCCAAACATATAACATGTGATAAATAATAAATTACTGCGGCAATATGAGAACAACAACCTACAATTCGTATTCCCCTTACGCAATCACATGAATATCGAGAGATTCCTTTTACACAATTTCTATTCGGTTGATACTGAAGGAAGCACCGGCCAGTTTTGGAATTTGGCGAAACTTAATTTGAATTTTAGGAATGGTTTCATGATTTTTCTCATATTGAATTTTGATGTTATTACCATCATCCATTATTTCGGCTAAATATGATATTGTTTGTGAAAGTTGATATGAACTAATGAACAATATTTTAAGATCTCTCTCAGTCATTTCGGGAAAGTCTAGCACTTTTCGCCGAGCCCATCAATTGGTTTCTACTTCAGTAGCGAAAGCGTTATCTAGATCTTTCTGAACCTTCATAACTGATAGAACTTATTCGGAAAAGTTTCATTCAGAATCTAAACGCTTTTCAAACTCATTATGTAAGTAACAAACAATTCGGCAGTACGATTTTGGTAACAACTTATTATCAAGCTTGTGATCTAATATTTTGTACTTTTGCTTAATCAACTGACCAACAAACTTTTATGACACCGAGATTCATTTGACTCCATAGTTGTTAACTGACTGCGTTTTTTTTAGAACTGGCATGAGTACTTCAAATCTAAGATCTTCCAAATCATTTTTCACATCACGGAAACATCGACCAAAAACAAATTTATCGCCTATTTTAAGCAGTTCAATTAAACCATTTGCATATTTCATGATAGTTCCCATTATCTTAGCATGGTTTAAATTAGCCTTGTATGATCCCAACAGGTCTTTTACGTATTCATTGTTAGTACTTTTAGTACATGTAAAAAAGTGAAGATTGTGAAAAAATGGCTTTTTTAACATAATGTTGCACCAAATCAATAAAATTGAAAAAAATGAGGGTGAAGGTACCTAAAAACCAGTATTTTGCGACAGTTTCATAATTGTACCGCAAAAGGAACACATTGAAATGGCCATTTTCAATTTTATTTTCTTTGAGAAAATTCGAGTTTAGCTTCGAAATATATAAAAAGCTATTTGAATGATGTGTTTTGTCGATAAGTAATGTTTAAACAATCGCGAAGCGTCCATCATAATTATCCAAGTTGAAAAAAAATAAAAACTGGCAATCCCATTTTTTTCGATTTCTCAGAAAATTATTGGATTAGAGAGCTGAAATTTTCAGGGAATTTTTATCTTTTAGTAAGGATACTTAGGCTAAGTGTCATACAACTCGCTGGGGGCAGGTTCAGTATTCCTACTGGGCTATGCTCTTTCGAGCCAAGTTACCGAACTTTTAACAATTACGACTTTAAAAATCGTCTAATTTATGCAGCACTTTATGAAAATGACACGTTGGCCACATTTCTATCTGAAAATTTATATATACAATAACTTCGGATGTCCGATATAAACTGCTCTAAACATGTAAAAATTCTAAAGATTCCGTAACGAAAATGAAAACAGGGGCCACCGAATGTTTAACGAAAATATTAACGATAAAACTTAGAAATATTGAAATAATTTTTTTTCTATTTCATACCACTTTTTTAAAACGGACTAATAAATATAAAATAATTTCGCCTAGCCCCATGCAAATTTATAATCCCATACAGACTCCCAACCCCATACAGATTGTCCTGAAAATTTGTGATTGTGAATTTTTAATAGCTATGAAAATACTTATAAGTTTAAAAATTTAAAACGTGTAGCGCATGCAATAGTAAGGATGAGTGCAGGGAGTAGCTGTCATTGAGAAAACTCACACAACAGTTCATATAATTTGCAATGCAATAAAATTGTTAGTGACTTAGGTGAAATATTCATGCATCAATTATCTATCGAATACACCCATCTTTTTCATTTTAAATCTTGGAAGTATTTTCATAGCTATTGAAAAATGTACAATCACAAATTTTCAGGACAATCTGTATGGGGTTATAAATCTGTATAAGGCTAGGAGAAATTATTTTATACTTTTTAGTCCGTTATACAAACGTGGTATATTTTTCAAAAAAATTATTAAAATATTTATTTTTTCTCTTTCACTAAACTATATATTATTTAACTATATATCTATCTATATCTTTCTAATATATATTTTATTTCTTTTTTTATTTATATTTTCACAATTTTTTTCCTCTTTTTCTCTCTCTATTACACACTTAATTCTTCAATCTGAAACCTTTTGCAAACTGTTATTGTATATATTATTTAATACAAATTTAATATATAAATATTGTATATATTATTTAAATATATGGGGCATTCCATACCAATTCGACCTGGGTCTGACCCTCGACCCCTCAAATCTGGTTCCCGATTTTTCCTAACATTACTCTCACTCTATCAAGCAATTAAAATTTTTTTCAGATTTTTCAAAATAAATTTGAGCGCGTCATGAATTTTTGAATTTTTTTTTTGAACACCTCGATGGCCGTAATCGAAAAATCTGAAAAAATTCCCAAAAATACAGTGTCAGATATAAAAAATGTTGGTGTAAAATTCATAATGACTGGGCTTTTGCTTCAACCCGTTTTTTAGCTTTTTGAGCAAAAAAAAATGAAAAAAATAAGAAGCAGAGGTCAATTTACTGTAGACTGTTGCTCGAAATTTTGTATGCATAGTACCAGATTTAAAAAAAAATTTCTCCGATTTTTCTAAAGTGTATTTTGTAATTTTCGAATTTTTTTTTTTATCATCGTTGACAAAAACCCTAATTAGGGATTTGGAAATGATGCGAATTGCACTAACAATAAGCGTAAGATGCCTGGTGAGGTTCGGTACACTCTAAACTACTATTGAACTACTACTGTAGACAGTAGCTTGAATATTTTTGATGATAGCGAACGGTTTTTGGAAATTTTTAAGGATTTTTTAAAGCATTTTTTTCTGTAATATCATCGTAAAATCATGATTAATTAAAAGCGGTCATGAACAGTAATCGCTCTTAATTAAATAATTAAGAGCGGAAATAATTTTTAAGTTAACAATCAATATCAATTTTAATCATCAATTCGCATGGTTTTATCTACGCTTTATTCCAGAAACTACAATGAAATCATCGTAGAGAATAGTATTTCCATCACTGACAATCTGAGATGCGTCAACACATTTTTATATCACATGTGCCTTTAAAATGATTTTTGATATAATAAAAAGGTTCTGCAGACTTTTTTTTCTTTTTTTTTCTTTAAAATGTTGTGGATTTTAAATTAATTAATTAATTATTTAATTAAGAGCGATCACTGTTCATGACCGCTTTTAATTAATCATGATTTTACGATGATATTACAGAAAAAAATGCTTTAAAAAATCCTTAAAAATTTCCAAAAACCGTTCGCTATCATCAAAAATATTCAAGCAACTGTCTGCAGTAGTAGTTCAATAGTAGTTTAGAGTGTACCGAACCTTACCAGGCATCTTACGCTTATTGTTAGTGCAATTCGCATCATTTCCAAATCCCTAATTAGGGTTTTTGTCAACCATGATAAAAAAAAAAAATTCGAAAATTACAAAATACACTTTAGAAAAATCGGAGAATTTTTTTTTTAAATCTGGTACTATGCATACAGAATTTCGAGCAACAGTCTACAGTAAATTGACCTCTGCTTCTTATTTTTTTCATTTTTTTTTGCTCAAAAAGCTAAAAAACGGGTTGAAGCAAAAGCCCAGACATTATGAATTTTACACCAACATTTTTTATATCTGACACTGTATTTTTGGGAATTTTTTCAGATTTTTCGATTACGGCCATCGAGGTGTTCAAAAAAAAAAATTCAAAAATTCATGACGCGCTCAAATTTATTTTGAAAAATCTGAAAAAAATTGTAATTGCTTGATAGAGTGAGAGTAATGATAGGAAAAATCGGGAACCAGATTTGAGGGGTCGAGGGTCAGACCCAGGTCGAATTGGTATGGAATGTCCCATATACAATATCTATTTGTATGTTATATTATTTATAGTATTATATATATTTTTTATTTGTTTATTTATATTTGTCTTGTCTGTCTGTGTATTTATTTGTCTTCCAGTTCTGATTTATGTTTAAAGTTTCAAGTTTCTAGCTCATCCGAAAGTTAGTTTAAAATCGAGTGCAAAATTCGTACCGAACAGACAAACAAGCAAACGAACAGACAAGAAAGCGAGTTAATAAAAACGTGGTAAAAATGTGACTAGCAGAAGAATTTTCTTAACCACGACGGCTCAGAGAACATGTAAAAATGTCTAAATCTACAAAATTTATACGCAATTTTACATTCCAGTACATCGTTGGGTATAATTATTGATTGTAATTTATTTTTATTGCACGCCACTGTAATCTGCCAATTATGTCTGAAATATTTGATGCTATTCTCTTATTTTCACGGAAGTGTCCAGGCAAGGGATGTAAGTGTGATTACGCAAAGAAATTCGTCAGAAACGAAAAAACCGGAACATGCGTTCGTATCAAATGGTGTCCCAGCAAGGCGATAGACTGAAGCGATAATCCAAGGCGTCAGAATGAAACGAATCCAAGAAGTTAAAATGAAACGCTAATCGGTCATCCAGGCGACTGCGTTACGTCTACGCATTGTACCCACGCAGGCATAAATAAAGCTATGAGTTATTTCCAATAAAGTCGATTTGAAAATTTTATTAGTTCAGTACTCTTCACGGTTTACAGAATAAATTTCCTTCTGCCAAAATAACTTATCCTCGCACATATGGTTCACGTCGAGAAGCATATTAAAAAAACATTGAAAACAAAAACATCTCGCAAACTTCAGATAATTTTTGACAAATAAACACAGTATCGATTCAAAACAAAAATATCTGGAACAACAAGGAAAAATCAACGTCGAAGTCGCGATTTATGAACTCGAAGAATCGAATAAAAGGAATAAAGAGAGACCGAAGATGCATCAGTGCTGCCGTACACTTTGACAATTCAGAATGGGTCACATAATTGTCTTCGTTTTTTCGCTGATAGCAGTGTCATGTATACGTAAGTTGAATTAGCTGAAAATAATATTGAGACGTCGTGTATAATACTCCGATGATAATACGGTAATTTTTATCGCAGATGCTTCCAAAAACGTTTGCGGGCCAAATGAGTGGTCGAATATTTGCGGAAAGTCGTGCGAACCTACTTGCTCCAATCCAAAGCCCAACCCACTAAAGTGCCCGAGAATCGTAAGTAGCTCGTTTCTATTTACTTTAATCAATTTTTTTCAATACACTGGTCCTATTTGTATATTGTTAATATTTTTTTTTAATTCCCATCAACCTTCGTACGATTTTGCAAACTTTTACGATCCAAAACCTTTCTTTTTTTTATTGTTGTCGTTTTGAGACCTCCAATTCTTTGAAAACCTCCCAGTGTGTTGCCCACAGTCTCTCTTTTTAATTGCTCTACTGTATTGCATTTGCACAAGTGCATTGAAAAATCGAAAACTCAGTGAAAGTGCTTCCCATTTGGGGCGCAAGTCAGTGAGCGACTAAGCGATCACCCAACCAAGCATTGACCCAAGCGAACGCTGCTCAACATCGGAGATCACTGTAGTCGCGCGAACTACAGTCGGCTCATATTTTCATTACATATACTTTTGTATATATTATACTTATAAGATTACTTTTTTCTTGTTATAGTCATGCAACGTCTTCACGAGAGCTTGTCGATGTAAAAAAGGATATTATAGGGACACAGCAACAGGACGATGCGTGTGCCTCGCTGATTGTCCAGGTGAGAATAATCGTTCCAAAAGATTTGCCACAAAGATACGTTATTGTTGTCATTTTTACGATTTTTTGCGACTATACTTTACGGGGATAATAATGTTTTTGCGATTCATTCATTATCAATGCTATTGACTTTGCACATTAAAACTTAATTCGGCTCAGTGCACATTTACTACACATTTTTTTACTGCATGAAAAAAAAACATCACTTTCACGATAAATTATTGTATATTTACTTGTGGTCTGTACGGAGAATGTTTATTTTTTTCAGTACCCACAACTGTAGCCCCACCTTGTGGCAAAAACGAGCAACTCGGTAAATGCGGAAGACTATGCGAGAAAACTTGCTCCAAACAGAGTCTGTCGCCGTGCGCAGCTACGGTGGGTGCATAAAATGACTCCTCGACGCCCATTCACGAAATAAAAGGCGCATTGACATTTTTTTTTAAGTAAAATTTGCAACGGCGCTCATTCGACAATTAATTTTTAACTATTCGATGCACTTAACAAGAACAACGCTTAATTTTTTTTTCTCCCAAGCAGTCTTGCAAGGGTCTCGGTTGCCAATGTAAGAGTGGATATTATAGAAACGAGGAAACAGGTTTGTGTGTCCTGGCTAACAAGTGCCCGAAAAAATGCGGCAACGGAGAAATTCGAGCACCGTGTGGAAAAGCATGCGAGGGTACATGTGATAGTCCAGTCCTCCCGGAAATATGTACTCGAATTGTAAGTTATTTTTACGGTCCCTTTTTAATTGAAACTCCAATTTTTTAACTTTAATCCCTCACCTGAGAATTATCAAAAACTGGGATATTAAAAGCTAGCTCATGAAATTATGAAGAATTTTCGCTTCACAAAAATCATTTTTCACACAATTGAGGAGGAAAATACATGTAGACGACGAAAAAATAGCTAATTTTTATTATTATTTTTTTTTAAATAAACAAAACATTTTGAATTTGTGATTCTTCCGGTACAATTTATTACATATTAAAACTGTTCGATTTGTTCATTAAAAAATATTGCAAAACAGAGACGTTCTGGCGTGATCTTCCAGAAAAGTTTTGACAGCAGTTGTCCGTTTGTGGGAAATCCACCCTCAATATTGATCTGAAAAATATAAGCCAACATTTTTTAGTATTTTAACATCCACATGCTGGACTTATTACCTAAGAAACATTTAAAAAGTTGAAATACCAAAAAAATGGGACGCCTCAGAAAAAATTGACATTTTACACAAAATTTTCGCTCTTTTTTTCGTAAAGTAATGTTGTTATTGAGTTGTGTGTACAATTTTAGCACGATCGATCAATTCGTTTTAGTCGTTTCCTACAAACTTAAAAAATATAGGTTTGAGAAAAATGTGTTTAAAGTTTTTAACTACCGCAACTCAATGATTGCAGTGACTTACCGGCTAATCAGCGATTCCAGGGATAATTAATTAAAATTTTACGTAAAAAAAATCGTTTTTTTATGCCGCTGTATGTATTTCCCCCCTTAATAACTATTGACATTATTACTGATATTTAATATTCTGAGTATTTTCGATACAGTTATTTATAATTGTTCCATCTCTTCACTCAATTTATACATATAATTGAAATGATTCTTACATGTTTAACGTTCTATCCTCCATACATGCTTCGAAGCAGATGGAGTTAACATGAAATTTGTGGTTTTATTGTGACGAGTTTTGGTGGTAATGATATTTAATTCTCTTTACAGAAATGCGCTACGCAGGGTTGTAGATGTGATCTCAGCGCAGGATTCGTCCGAAACAAGGCAACTGGCAAATGCGTCAAGATAAGCAAGTGTCGTACGTAATCTTCAATCTCTCAAATTCATTTATTCTTTAATTAAAAAAAGAAACCATGAAAACGCGATTGACTATTTTAAACGCACCTTCGAGACAATCCCCATCGTGTATAAACAACTGTACGAAAGAAACGTGTAGCACGCTAAAAAAAACTTAACTTAATTGCGAAAGATAAGAAAATGAATTTCCATGGTTTACGATATCGTCTCCTAATCAAATCGAAGTAAATGACAAGTTTAAATCGTTATACGTTATTTAACGTGTAGATAGATAGTAGCTGCTTTGTACAAAAATAGTGAGTTTACGTGACATATTTTCTCTAGCCAGTGTTGCGCCATTAATCGCAAAACGTTTGCACGTATCTCTCCGGGTATTCCCCGCGTTATTCGTACGTACGTAACGTCAGCATACGAATGAGGAAAATTATCTCTCTCTTCATTTCGATTCCGCATTCTCAAGAACTGCCACGGTTATCTCGGATAAGGATCAGTGCAGTCTTTAAAGAAATATAAGCATATTATTATCGGAGCAAAAAAAAAGAGCGTTCCATCGTTACCAGCTGTCATAATAGAAACCTCGAGAATTATGTTGTTTCAAGATTTCTTAATCCGCTCAATTAAATCCGATAACGATTGATTCATTATAGATCCAGCATGTAAATTTAAAAAAAAAGCTTAACCTCGCATCTCTTATACGATCTATAATTCTCTATATATTTTGTCGATTTTAGCACCCAAGGTACCGAAATGTCCTCCGAACAGCGCACCAATACTGTGTGGAAAATACTGCGAGCCAACTTGTAGAGATACCAGCGAACGTCTATGCAAAGTGGATCCATCCGTTAGTACATTATTTTACATCTATTACGAACCACTTGCGATTTCTGTGCATTTTATGAAGATTGAAAAGATTCTACGATAAATATATTTTTATATTCCAGAAATGCACCGTTGACTGCAGATGCTTGAAGGGATACGTGAGAAACCAAGTGACAAGGGAGTGCGTCAAACCCGAAAATTGTTGCTCTAACTAAAATCGACAACGTGATAACGAAACACGATATGTAAAAAAAAAATACGCAGCATTTAAAAAATGAAATGACAGGAAACGAAAGATATTCCCACAAGGCTAAAGTGCAAACTGTAATTCGAATCCGATCAGATTAGTTAGAACCAAAAGATGCAATGCGATTTCAGCTCGCATGCTGACGAGAGTGCGAATCTCATCTAACGGGAAGCGCCGAAGGAAGCCCAAAGACAGAATTCATATTCACATTTCATGACAATATTAATTTTTTAAAACACATCCCCAAATAAGACTTAACAAAAAAATGACCTTATCTATAAGCCATAAAAATGTAAGACATCATTAAGCGCAACAAATATAAGTGCATAAGATATTGTAAATTGTAATTAATGAATATATAAATGTTTGAATCCTAGTTGAAATTCCTTTGAATGCGTTTGAAACCTTTTCGAGCCGTCCGTCGCTCACTTTTACCTCGTTTAATCGGGGAATACCATCTGAATGAGGATTAGATCAGGCTCGATAAGTTCGAACCAAAAGAGGCCACAAGATTATTGCACGAATTCAGATGAGCGTGTAAATCTTGTATGACCAAGAATGAAAATGTACTTAAGGGGTTAGGCAACTGTGAAAAAAAACCCGCTCGTCACTTGAGGCCACTCAAATTGAAGAGGAAGGCTCGACAAATGGTGCAGGTATCGCAAGTTGAAGGTAAACTTGTGATTACAACGATAGAACTACTAGAAAAACTTTAGACGCGTTTTTCTTGAACCCATGCGGAAAATTGACAGGGCATCCCTTATATAATTTCGGGTCTTTAGAGGTTTATTTACGAATCCCCTAGTAAAGGTTTTCATAGAAGCGCGAGGCCAGGCCCCTATTGGGGAATGACAGAGTAAGTAGCTTGACTAGAACTATGATCTTAGTACGGGCCTCTAAGATTCATAGTTGTAGATTTCCTAGTATGGATTTCCCCGATACTGCCAGAGTTTGCCATTACCAAAGGCAAGGGTGGACCATGTAACGTGACCACCCCAAATATCTCCGTTGCCTTTAGAGTGACGAAAAAAATGTCAGGAGGTAATTTGATTGATTTCGAAGGGCTGATACAGTGGTGAAATATTAATTTTTGTCAAGCAATGGTTTTTCAATTGGGAACATGGTTTTATTTTTATTAAGACGCAGCTGATATTCAGACGAATCCAACGACCTATGATATCATGACCTTGAAATTATGTTTCACCAAAATACACGTGTAAAAACGAGAAATCGTGTTGGTATTGACAATAAGAATATCCGAATAATGTAATTAAATTTTTTGGGCAGAAAATTTCCTGTAACAAATGTTCGAAGTGATGGCCATTAACCTCGACACATTTTTGAAGACGTCGGATGAACGATTCTCTTGACCTTCTAATAGTATCTGGTGTGATAGCGGCGCAGGCTCTTGTAATTCGTTCTCGCATGTTCGCCGGCGTCGTCGGAACATCATGCTTGACTGTACAATCACTATGCTTGACTGTACAATACCATTTTCGATACGGTTATTACATATTACTTTGGATGGATACACTTGTGTACTGATTCTAATATTGGTTGATGGTAAACATTCTTCACTCTAATACCGTTTCACTACGTTACAATGCCAGTATTTACAAACATCAGAAACATCTCCGACTATTGACATTACTGTATCAGTTAGATAACCTGCGCCGCTATCACACCAGAAACTATTCGAAGGTCAAGAGAATCATTCATCCGGCGTCTTCAATAATGTGTCGAAGTTAATGGCCATCACTTCGAACATTTCTTACAATAAATTTTCTGCACAAAAAATTCAATAACATTATTTGGATATTCTTCTTGTCAATAACATCACGATTGCCCGTTTTTACACGTATATTTTGGTGAAAAATCATTTCAAGGTCATGATATCATAGGTCGTTGGTTTCGTCTGAATATCAGCTACAACGTCTTAATAAAAAAAAAAACATGTTCCCATTTAAACAACCATTGATGACCTTGAGAACGCAAAAACTATGACCTTGACAAAAATGAATTTTTCACCACTGTATCAGCCCTTCGAAACCAATCAAATTACCTCCTGACATTTTTTTCATCACTCTAAAGGCAACGGAGAATATTTGGGGTAGTCACGTTAAATGGTCCACCCCGTATATACACTACCGTCCAAAAGTTTGGATACACCAGTCGTTTTTTTTTGCCGCACTAAAAATTAGATAGCTCCATCAAAAAAAAAAGAAAGCCAAATTTAACGAACAGTGTTTTGAAGAGGACAAATTCAGCTATGCTTTGCTTTTTTAAAATATTTTTTATGATCTCTTTTCGACCCGGTACACACTTTTGTACGTGATCGTTTTTCGGCTATTTTTCGACCATCGCGAATTGAGCGCATAACTTATAGATATATTTTTTTATTATTTTTATCCATGATAAACTTGAAAGGGGTAGTAAAAGCTCCATTTTCGATTTTATAAAGTTTGGTACAATTTTTTTCGCAAAGTTATTTCTTTTTTGGCTGAAAAAGACAATTTTTGGAAAATGCAACGTAACTCAAGAACTATAGGGTTTAAGAGGGAATGTCAAAAATGTAAAAAGTTGCGTAAGTTTATACTGAATCGCATGGAATCTTTTCGAAATTTTCCTTTGAGATTTTTTTTTACTATTTTCGCTCGAAACTCTGATGAGTAGGATGGCTTAACTCGAAAAGTATGGCGTTTAGGACAAAATATCAGGAAAAGAAGCTTTTTTAATTTTCGATTTTAAATTCGCTTGAATTTTTTCAGAATTTTTTTTGAAATTTCTTTCGATTTCTTTTGTCCGAAACTCGGAGAATCATCCAAACAATTGATTTTCCGAATTTCGGACAAAAACTTTGTTTTATTAAAAAAAAATTCTAAAAAAAATCAAGCAAACTTAAAATCGAAAATTAAAAAAGTTTCTCCTTCTGATATTTTGTCCTAAACACCATACTTTTCGAGTTAAGCCATTCTACTCATCAGAGTTTCGAGCGAAAATAGTCCAAAAAAAATCTCAAAGGAAAATTCTTTTAAAAAATCCAGGCGATCCAGTATAAACTTACGTAACTTTTTACACCTTTGACATTTCCCCTGAAACCATATATTTGAGTTATACTGCATTTTCCAAAATTTGTCGTTTTAGCCAAAAAAAAAATAACTTTGCGAAAAAAAATTGTACGAAACTTTCTAAAAAATGAAAATAGAGCTTCTACTACCCCTTTCAGGTTTATCATGGATAAAAATAACAAGAAAAAAATTCTATAAGTTATGCGCCCAATTCTCGATGGTCGAAAAATAGCCGAAAAACGTTCACGTACAAAAGTGTGTACCGGGTCGAACTGTACCCAAGCAAAACCTGATAGCACACCGTTACTCGAAATTGATGTCACTCATTTTGAGAACGCACTAGAAAAAAACAATTTCACGAAGAAAAAAAACGCTACGGACAACGCGCTCAGATAGGTAGTTTGTTTGGGTTTGTTTGGGTTTTCATAACCCAAATAAACCCAAACTCGACCGTTTGGCGATTAGCTCCAAAACATCTCCATTCTGGGTACAAAATAATCGAGGTAGCGTCTTTTTTTGCTGCTATTTTATTCAATGAAAGAAATTCAGCCCTGCTCATGGTTATGAATGAACTACAAATCGTAGTTGGCAGGCAGAGCTACGGATATGCTGAGCAAATGAATCAAATGCGCGTGCTCCGCAAAATAGAAAAAGTTTATTAGAGACAAAAAGAAGCTCGAAAAGCTCGTAAAGAGGAAATGCAAGCTTCAACTGAGTTGCATGAGGAAGAAGAAGGACTGCTGTATGGTGCTGGAATCGCTGATTAATCGGTAAGACACTTTATCATTTGATTAAACACATTTGACTTTGAGTTTTTCGTTTGTGAAACTTTAAACGTGTTTTTCTCGAAACGACATTTTTCCAATTGGCGGGAATCATAACTCAAAAACTAATTGATGGATCATCTTCAAATTTGGAACACGTTTACATAATATAATTTATTAAAACATGAACCTAAAGTTGGAAAGATTAGATTATTTAAAATATATTTATTATTGCAAAATGCCGCGAACAAAAAATGCTTAAAATCGATCATTTTTTTTCAAACACGTTCCAACATTCAATTCTCGATTTTTTTTTCAAAATTTAGGTTCATGTTCTTGAAAAACATCTCAAGAATGTATAAAAATTTGTTGATCTATTGCAGATGCGAATTGCGAGCTACACAATTGCCGCAAATCGATAACGACGATGAGGACACGCCAAGGGACACAGCGGATTACACCTTAATTAATGCATAAAATAACTTGAAAAAATTACCAGAGATGTATGAAAATATGAATAAATTATTGTCAGACTTGCAAAAATTTCCGTTTTTTTTTCACAATTAAAAAAATCCAAAAAATAATGTAATTTTCGGTCTCCTAAGGTGGTTGCTCGCCTTAACGTCCCTCGGTAGCAAAGTGTGACCGGCCACTACTGGCCCATATGAAGCTTCCGGACTAAGACTATAATAAAGTTTGTTTGGGTTATTATAGATATATATATATATATATATAGGGAGAATTAAGATGGGCCCGATCAAAGCCCTAACTCAATTTTCGCACGGGAAGCTATGCTTTTCAAAACGGTGCATACCATTTCTTGATATTCAATGAACGGATTTACTTGAAATTTAGTATACTTATTCAGTGTTATAGTAGTTTAGTTTTGACCAACGTTTTTCGTCTTAACATTTTTTTCATTAGCTATTAACAATAATTATGTAATTTTCCCTCGAAATATCGAAGAGAAAATTTAAAAAAAATTTTTTTTGATAATTGAAACACGATAATAAAAAATGCTCGGTCAAGTCTTAGCCAATATTATCTGTTTTCAGGGAAAAAAAATCGTTTTTTTTTAATTTCAGATCAACCAGGTGGCCAGAATCAAGTACACCGTTGTTAATGTACCTACAAGTAAATGTCCAAACGATTGTTCAATCATCTTACTTATTCCTTCAGAATGGATTTTAAAAATGAGACTGATTTTTAGGTCGTCACAGTGGCCTAACCACTTAAATTTCGAACTTAAGCTCTTTTTCATTTAGACTCGAGAAACTGTATATATTTCATCAAACAACAAGACATCGCTATAAATTAGTGTTATCTGCAAGCCATAAAAATGTAAGACATCGTCGCAAGCACAACGAATAAATATTGCTCCACAACATATCGTGAGTCATAATTTTTGTATATACAAATGTTGGGATCATTCCAGTTAACACTGGGAATACCCTTGCGAAAAATTAGTTTATTATTATTCGTTCGTACGAATAAAAGAGGCTCAACGGTGTTTCGAGACATCAATCGTCTTCCTCGAGGAACACGAGAACAGTCGGGTATATCCTTGTTTGTAAAAAATGATTTCCGTGCATTTCATCCTTTTCGCCGCTGCTGCAGTATCATATTGCTGTGAGTTCGTTGGTTCTTCATAATAATGAAAGATTATACGGCGTACTTATCGCACAGCATTTGAGTGGATTCAATTTTATTTTTTGTTAGCGGGTGCTATCGTCTCGGAAGCACCATGCGGTGTCAATGAAGCAAAATATCCTTGCGGAAGACGATGCGAAGCGAGATGTAATGCAGAACTACCACCATTTTGCAGAGGCATCGTTAGTATTCTACGTATCTACTTAACAAAATTTCTCGCCGTCTACCATATTGAGTCTTGTTTGCCCGCGGCCAAATCTTGACTAGCTGTGCCCTCCAATTTTTTCCCAAGTTGAAATCCTATCGATGGCAAATCTACCCCCTCAATTCTGCAATTTTCCAAAATTTTCGGTGGGTTTGTGGAAAAACTTATATAAATTGCTGAGAAAGGTTCTCACTATCTCACTGTGTGGACTTCTTACCTACCAAAATCCAAAAAAACCTACAAAAGAAATGTAAATTTTTTCGTTTGTAGCTTTATGAGTTCTTGTTCTTTCATTTTTTGTTTGTTGAAAATAATGATATGTGTAGAGATTTAATGAAAATAGGAAAATAACACACAACCCCTGATTATTCGTAAATTATTGTTTATTTATTCGTTTATTTCTTCATTAGTTTGTTTGTGCTCGTTTTATTCTGCCTTTCGTTTGTTTAATATGAACGTTATGTTGGAGGAGAGACAATAATTTTTAGTTTCGATAGTCAAAGCAGGAGCAATGTATGGAATTGATCTATGGCGATTGGAAGAAATAAGCGTGTTTGAAAGAATACAGAGAAGATACTGTAAGATGGTATTAGGAGAGGATAGAACAACACTAAATTATATATGGAGAAGAGAACTCGGAGTGCCTACTATGGAATATTTGATAAGAGAAAGAGCGTTAAGGTATATTAAGGAGAGTGCTCAGGATCGTTGCGAGGCAGGCGGCAAGAGGGGAACGCCTATGCTTAAACACGGGTACCTGCAACGGCTGACAACCCCGAATGATCAATTTTTCGGTTACGTAAAATAAACAAATTTTAGCTAATAAATATGTGCAATGCATATAATTGACTGTTTAGAAATATTATTAATCGTTTTTTGTTTGTTTGGGTTATCGCGAATACGTTATTAATCAAGTTGAAATGCGGCAAACTCGTAATTTAGTTCTCAGTAACTGGTAGCACCGAGCTCAGATACGAACGCCACATAGTGAGCGCTCATCTGTCAAACTTCCTTCGGGAATGTAGCTTTTGTGTTCGATGAAAATGAATTGATGGAAAGGAAAAATCCGAAGTGAAAAACAGTATAATCTACGATTGAAGCAAGTACAAAATCGGAAACAACGCATAATCGATATGACGGTTTTGTCAAAACACATGCATTGTAGCTTCTGTCACGAGGAGTTATTGATAAAGAATGTCGAACATGCAGAAAAACATGAAAAATAACTTTGTTGTTATCATAAGGAACAAAAATAACAATAGTGGTAAAGAATATACTCTTTATGAATAATAATACTCTTTATGAAACCGGGCTAAGAAATTTATAACGAGGAAGCAATACTTTGTGCGTTTCAAATTATGGCCCCTATTCAAGATGGTCAATTTTACAGCAACGTTGCCATGTGTCGTAGCGCGCTTTATTATTTTACGCAAATCAGCTACAGCTTTCTGTTTTGTTTCGAAAATATCTCGATAACGTTCCAGACAAAACGTTTCACTCTTCGTTGAAATCATTAATACATGTGTCAAGAATTTCTTCCGCCTTTTTCTTCTTGTATTCAATTTTCATCATTTTTATTATGTTGCAAGAGTCGTATCAGAATGATCGTATAGCTTTTGCTATATCGCCCGTGTATAATTAATTGCTCAACAATCATGCAGACGAATGACTTGAAATTTTGCACGGAGACGTAATACCTGTTCAATAATATCCTCAATAAATTTCAGGTAAATCTCATTACTACGCGATAGCTGAGCAACCTCCTTAAAGGGTTGATAAGAATGGAGAAGACAAGATGGCCAAAAAATTGTTTAATGGAAGAAATAAGCACAATAACACACGGAGACCAGACAAAATAGGAGCAAAGCTTAGTGAAAGTATTAAGAGATATGGAAATAGAAGACATAATAACAATGATAATGGAACGGATAGAAGTGAAAATAATAGACAAAAGGATAAAAGTGGAGCTGGAAAACTTTAAAGAGAACATTTTAAGGAAGGAAGAGGAAAAAAGAAAACCAACGTATAATGAGAAGTACAAATATATTATAGAAAATGATAATATGCCATGGAAATACTGGTCGGAAGAGCGAGTAAAGGGAAGGGACAAGGAAATGTTTGCGAGGTTATTATTTGGCAATAAAAAGAACGGAAAGAGAGGGGAAACGAAAGAAACTGCAGGATATGTAAAGCACAGAATGAGACGTTGGAGCTCCTGATAATCTGTAAAAAAAAAAGCACACGGAGAGAATTAAATGTTACAAATTACCGTGGAGTAACGGTAACCAGATGACAACCCTGAAACTTCGCTTATTATTACTGAGTAAAACACAGATTTTCACGAAAATAAAATAAAATTTCTTCTTCAGATAGAAAATTTTACCAGATTTTCTAGTAAATTTTGATGTGTAACAAAATACGCAAAACTTAAATTTAAAAAATATATAATATCAGCGAAATTTTACTGTGCGTTTTATTATTTTATGCCTTTCAAAAATGTCTATAAAAAAGTATCGTCTTTATAAAAGTTATTTTAAGATTTATTATAAAATTTACCGAGTGTTATAGGAAAATGTATTGCGCTCTCGGTAAAAATTATCGTGCGCGCTACCCTCCTTGTGCAGTAAAATTTTAGCTACGTATTTGAAATTTTCTGTAACGTGAGTTAAAAAAAACTTGTCGCATACGAATTATTATGCTTTTCTCACTTGTCACCACATTGAAATATATCACGGTAATTTTTACCGTGAAATTCACGACAAAAATTACTTTTTAATTCTCTCCGTGCAGGGAGTTAGTATCAGAGAAAGCAAGAAAGAAAGCAGAGGAGTGGATGGAAGGAATAGATGATGTAGCAATAAAGGGGGAAATATGAAAATATAAATATGTTGGGTGGGAAAATACAAAAAGGGATATGTGAATATTTTAGGGAAATAGAGGAAGTGTGCAAAAAAAAGTAAGGAGGTAGGGGGGGGGGGCAAAAGAGATGGAGTAGAGAAATAAATGAAGAGAGAAATGTTAAAGAGTACGAAGTACAAAAATGCAGGGTGTAGTAATCAAGTGAATGAATATTTAAGCGGTTAGTTATGATTTTGTAAAAAGTTGTGCTAATAAAACTCGTTCAATTGATATGAACGTTATGTGCGTTTATTGCAATTGCCACTAATTACACAAGGTAAAGTTCAATGCCGTAAATTACATTTCATTCTCTAAGCCGTATTCCTACGAAAATTCATCGACACTGATTCAGTAGTTATTGAGCTATAAACGGGCGTAGGGATCGAAAATTCTCTTCAAAAACAATTTTTCCATTCACTTTAGTTAAAGTATTACTGGATCGACCGTCGGGGAAAAAGTTAGTCCAAAATAGGCGAATGGTGGATTTACAAGTCTAGATCACGTCTTACACGTTTAGCCTTACAAATAGCTAATTTAATAACAAATTAACACTTAGAAATGTTAATTTTCCACTTTTAATAATAATTGAAGTCAAATTCGACGATATTGGCGTGTGCTTGACCGAGGTTTTTTCAGTGACTGTGCATCTGTTTCAACTGTCCAGGAAAAAAATTTCTCAATTTTTTTTATTTAATTAATACGTTCATATCATCTTATTATTATCCATAATTACCCAAAAACTCAATATATATATTGAGTTTTCCAATGATTGCTATTAATTGATCGTTAAAAAAGGCGATACTCATCATTACTTTCATTAATTTCTCGACAATTACACAGTCGATTTATTTGAAACTCAGCATAATCAATCGCTTGATCCTAAATCTTGATGATATATTTTTAGAATTTACGGCAATTTAGTTCCATTCGTTTTGCAACTATTAACGTCTGCGGAAGCTGTTTTCCCATAAACGACCGTGTTAAATTCATATGTTTATATGTACTAAATTATTTAGTGAAAAATTCTAAAATAATTCATGTATTATTATCCAGAACTATCATTCCTCCAATTTTCAAGAATTTTGGCGATTTTTTAATATCCATCCAGTAATACCTTGATATAAAGGATCTTTATAGAAATGTTGTGAAAGTAGAAAACTTACAGACAAACCAGCCCCTGCAGTTTTGTTATATGTATGTAGAGGTGGATAATATACGGATGTTTTCGACGTGAAACTGGGAATCGTTGGCAATAGCGAAACAAAACGACGATTTCTTTTTCATGGAAAACACAGGGGAGAGTAGGGCACAATGTTTCACGAGGCACAGTGAGCCACATGCGATTTCTCGGAGGTTTGTAGCTTGTAAATTCCGAAATTTTATATGTTGGAGCGCGATTTATATTAGGTTTCGTCAAGCCTAAAAGAAAGTCAATGGCAGCTCACAAAGGATTATTGAAAATTAAAAATTGATTTGAGGATTGGAAAAAAAAATTTTCGCTCGCCAGGAAAACATAAAATATAACGACACTTTCTGTAGAGGGTCCGGTCCCGTCCTAATCGATAGTTTTATTTTTTTTATGATGCACTCAGTGACTTGTTTTTTTTTTCATTCGTAGTTTAATTAATAGTTATCGTCATCAATAATCAAATATTTTACTAGTGGGGTACAATGTGTCACCGAGTTGTGGGGTAAAGTGAGTCGACTCCCAATGAGGAAACAAAGAAGTGACGACGCTCCGAAGAAGCGCAATGTGTCACGGGCAACTGTCAACCACATGCGATTTCTCGGAGTTTTGTAGCTTGTAAAATCCGAAATTTTTTGTGTTGATCCGTGATTTGTATTGATTTTCGGCTGGCCTAAAAGAAAGTCAATAGCAGCTCACAAAGAATTATTAAAAGTACAAAATTAGTTTGAACCTCGAAAAAAAAAAATCCGCTTTTCGGGAAAACGTCAAAGAATGTGGGGCAATTGGGCGGAGCACAATGTGCCATCGAGTTGTTGAGCACAATGAGTCGACTCCCAATGCTATTGGCAAACGATACCCGTTGTGAAATTATCGGCATAAGACTACTTTGGTAAGAGTAAAAATTCGATAGAAAAAAGTGACACACTGTGCCCCACCTTCCCCTACACAGGAAAACATATTCTGTTATATACTAAACATTGTTTGTGATTTAGAGGTGCTTGGGTTTCACTTGCCGATGTAAAAACGGTTACGCGAGAGACCCGGAAACGGATCAGTGCATCGCGATACAAAGTTGTCCGCCAAATCGATGCCAGCCCGGTGAGGTGCTCGGCTCTTGCGGTACAACCTGCGAGGGCACTTGTACGAATCCGTTCCAACCGGAAATCTGTGAAAGGATCGTTAGTATTTCTTCTCTTTGACTCATCCTTCTCCTAAGAGGGCAATAAAAAGAAACTAATGGATTTAAAAAACTTATTTGTTCTTCTTCTCGCAGGATTGCCAAGGTGTCTCTTGTCGATGCGACCTGTTGGGAGATTACGTGAGAAACGAGGAGACCGGCGAATGCGTCCGCACGCAAAACTGTCCAAAACGTTGAGGAGTACTTGGATGATTATTAATAACAGCCCCACATATCCCTTAACCCTCAGCGGTCACACGTTCTGGCTATAACAGGCTGGTCATAGGGGGGTCGCAATGACCCCAGCCATGTTAAACGATTGCCGCGGTAACCGTATCGTTCCGAATGTCTCATAAAAATTCAGGATATCAGTTTAAACATTTATTATAAAAAGTTGCCGCCAACAACTTATAGTAACTTTGGCTTAAAGTTGTGCTTGGGGGCATTTTGATCTCGGGTGACCGCCGAGAGTTAAAGACATAAAAACAATTTGAGCTGTCTTCAGCTTTATTCTTAAGCTGTTTATTCCCCCCCCCCCCCCCCCCCCGTTATTCGTGTCCAACATGTTACTAACAATAAGAACTATTTGAAATAAGTAATCACCCTCAGTCTGTATTCTGGAAATAAAAATACCATTCCGTTGGTCATAAAATGCGAGTTGTTCAATTTATTGAATACTAGCTTCCTCCCGCGTGGAATTTGGCTCCAAACTATTGGGGCCTCTTGGCAAGGGTGTTTCCGAATAACGATTCATAAAAAAATAAATTTCAACATGCCGTTGCCCTTCTAATTAGGTGTTATTTTAAAAAACCATGCGTTATATTATTTGTTTTGAAGAATATTCATACGAACTGTCAAGTTGATACACGCAAGGAATACAATTTTCTATATAAACTTTTACAGTCCATTCCACCCCTTCAGAAGTTGATTTTCGAAAAATCCTTTCTTAGTGCACCTCTACACCTTCTAAGAAACATATCTTCCAAATTTCATGTTTCTATCTTCAGCGGATTAGGTTGTGGGTTATCTCTGTGTCAGTCACTCAATCAGTCAGTCAAGGAACTGTTTTATATGCATAGATTGAATCGCATCTATTTAGCAAACACTCGAACGCGTAGCAGGCCGTCATATGGAAGAAGGCGGCATCTACAGATGATGTTGCTTTGAGTTAAATAGCAAAACGTAACTTTTTTATATTTCATAGCTCAGGGATGCAAATACCTAGACATAACATTTTGTAATGGTAAGATGGGCTAGCTCTTGTTTTACTGTAAAAAAATAATAACATCAATGTTATAGAAATTGAAGAAGTTATGATGAAAAAACGTAGTTGCCGCTATTTGAATTTGCATTTTGATAAACTAACACTATGCTAATATTATCTAAAAGGCAGCATCTACGTAGCAATTTCGAATTTAATTAGTTTATACCATAATTACGCTCATTACAGCATTAATTTCAATAAAACAAATTTTAGAGTTGAAACATACTTTATTGAGATCACAAATCAAGCGTAATTTTCCCTTAATATCGCGGCGTCGCTGGCGCGGTTTTTTTGTTGAGTTAAGCGAAGTTTCTAGCAAATTCTTTCAGAACCTCTTTCGGTTTTCAGAAAGAATTTTCCGTAGACTGTGAAGGATGTTTTCTTTCTTTGCTTTTGGAAAGCCGACTGGACCATTTTGTGCATCTGGTAATGGAGTACGGTCCTTTCTCATATTGGCGGTTTTCAGGAAGTTTAAATTCTTATATTCCTCATCGTCGTCATACGTTAACTTATATTGAAGTATGAATTCGCCCCGACTAGCCTTTGAGCACACCATTTTTTTCGAGATTCGGACGACTCGGGTGCTTGAGCTTTCGGGAAGACGAATTGAAATGAGATGAGAAATTCTGGATCTACAATTATGGCAGAGGCGTTAAAGGGTGAAAAGGCGGCAACTACAAAAACAGAGAAAAAAGGCCGCATCTACACGTAGATGCCGACTTTTTGCCCTGTATTCTACCGACGCTGCCTTTTTACTTCTTATCGAGTACGCAATGTCTGCAGAAGCCGCCATTGCCCTATCCAGAAATCATAGTTCGAGTGCAATTACCGCCTTGTTTAATATACCGAACGATGGGAAATTTTGTACTGATTCCAACGGTGCCAAAGACACATTTGCAATTTTTTTGTAGATGCCGCCTTCTTCCATATGACGGCGGTAAAGTGCCCGTTCCACGAAAACAAAAACAAAAGCAAAGTAACGAATTATGTAAAACGGGTAAAACAAAGATAATTTCAGGCATATACGTGAATCGTAAATTGCCATTTCCTACTAGGGCTATACCCTCGTAACATGAGCGGAATTTGTTGAATCTTCTTTTCTGCAAATTTTTCATTTTCGATGCGCTATTCAACGAATATCGTCGGCCTGAAATTCGGCCACGCGTACTTATCGGATCACTGATCACTGTCATTACTTTCACATGTCATATACACATACAGACACACACACTCACGGACAAACTGACGCGCGCGCGCACACACACACACACGCACGCACATGTATGCAAATGTACGCAGATGCTCCTGCTTACTCGATGCAACGATAAAAAATGAATATAAACAAAGTGTATGTTCAGCAAACATTCGGCTTGTTTATTCTCGTTGCCTCGAGACACATCATTGCCGAATATTCATCGTGTGATGTTCCTCCCGGCGCAGTCAAGCGGCAAGAAAATTTCGACGGCATTGGAAAAAAAAAGATCTTGCACTCCTCATTTCCATGTGGGTAAAGCGAAGGACACCAAATCGCGCGTAAAGGTGTACTGTTGCAGAGATAACACAGTACCAATATGCAATGACAATTGAGCGTAAGAATATTCATTTTCTCGAGCAACGCGGCATCCGATTTCACTTTAAAAGCACAGGACCAATTCGGTAATCGTCAGTTATCCATTAATCGATAAGCGTACTCGAATTACGTAATAAATCAAAATGAAGTACGGTACTTTTTTCGCAGTCACAATTCTCGCGATATTTTTCACTGGTAAGTTTTTATTATTCAGGGGTGAAAATTTATTTGAATATAAATGTAAGTCCCGATTTTGCAGAGTAGCTACAGTTATCTATTGATTCTGCTGTGTCGATAAAACAAAAATATAACTCTTGTACGCAAACTGAATTATTTGCAAATATAGGAAGCAAATTATTTTGGATTGAATCACACATCCGTTGTGCCTACATTTTATTCTTTTTCGTTAGGTTTATTATCTACCTCCGTTATCAGCGTTTTATTTAATTTGATTAAACTTGTGTTATTCAGTGAGTGTTAGCGCGGATGAATTGTATGGCCTCAGACCATGCGGTCTGCATGAGGTTAGAAGCCCTTGCGGAAGACAATGCGAGGACAGATGCAACGCTCTTCGACCAGGATACTGCAATGGCCTGGTTGGTACTTCTTTTCCCATCATTCGTTATCTCGCCTAGAACAAAGAACACTTCCGTGTGAACTCTTTTATTAATACAAAAATATATTAATGTTCGATCGAGTAGATATGCAACAAAAATGAGTGCCGGTGCAGAGACGGATTCGTGAGGAATCCGTACACGGATCGTTGCGTCCATCGTAATCAGTGTGCCCACGATGGATGTGCTCGGGGTGAAGTTGCAGATTTCTGTGGCAGACACTGCGAGGGCACGTGCCGCAGACCTTTCCAACCAGCAGACTGCAAAACCATGGTTAGTTCCAGTTTCTCAATTAAGAAATTCCATTACACGTGTTTTCTTCCGCTCGATACACATATTTTTACTCTTTTTACAGATTTGCCAGAAGCGAGAATGTCGTTGCGACCTACACGGAGGATTTGTCAGGAACAAACGGACCGGCGAGTGCGTGAGGAAAGAACGCTGTTAAATACGAGAAAATAAATTTATTCTAATGTGTATTGCATATATTATTGTTATATGTTTACATATATGATACGAATATATATATATATATATATATATATATATATATATATATATATTCAAAATATATCATAAAATATATATATACATATGGGGCATTCCATACCAATTCGACCTGGGTCTGACCCTCGACCCCTCAAATCGGGAACCAGATTTGAGGAGTCGAGGGTCAGACCCCGGTCGAATTGGTATGGAATGCCCCATATATAAAATTGAATTCAAGTTCGATGAGAAGTCACCCCAAAAAAGATTGATTAAGGACTGTGAATGCTGAGAATACTGAGATAGAAAAAATAGGTATAGAATTCATAAGAATTGAACGTAATAAGACCACGTTATTGTCTCTGTGACCTATCGACCCTTGTTTATAACTGTAAGTTGAAAAAAAAACGAAATAATGACAATTACAAGGATTCCAAGCATTACTGAAATCTGTATTTTTTATCAATTTTGTTGCGAAGAAATAAATAAGATATTGAGTTTCAAAAAGTATGTGCTAAATTCATACGAATTAAGAATACTACAATCACGTTTCGGTGTCTAAATAATTCACCCAGGTTTATAACCGGGAACAAAAAATAACGGAAAAGGACAATTACACGAAATCCAAGCACAACAGATACAATATCGTTTATAACTATGGACAAAAATGAATTATGAAATATAGTACAATGTCAAATTGTATATACTTTCTTTCAAGTGTCTTTGTCGTATTTGATGAGATCTCACGGTCTTAGCGGTATATTGGGCCAGTAATGGGGATTGGCCCGATCTTTGTGTCGGTCCATTGTTGCTTGCAATGCTGCTTCCATCGCCATTATTCTTGGACTCGCTTCGCCGTATAATGATCGAGCATCTTCCGTTTTGGCGAGTACGCGAGCTTCGCACGTAACAAACGGCGTATCGTCGCTCGTGTCGGCGGCTGCCGCTTCCTCTTCCAGCTCACGTGAACGCTTCAGTTCCATTTTATGACGGATACTCTGCTCCAAGAAATCCAGCATGTCTTGGTCCACCTGGAATTCAAGATCTTCGTCGTCGCCATCTTCGTTCTCCTCCTCTTCCGAGTCAGGCTCCGTGACTGGAAATTTGTTGTTCCAAGTTGGGCGTGGAGGCACCGACCCTGCCCGTTGGGAAGCTTGATGGCGGACCTTCTCGCGTAATACGTTATTCTCGTGCTCCAATGCGTAACAGCGAGATTTCCACCAAGCTACGCTGTGTCTGTAATTGTAAGGTTTTTTGTAACGCAATTTTATTCACAAGAATCCTAAATGTAAATGGTAAATCTTACGAGTCTTTAGTTTTGTATATTCTAAACACTGAAATCATAGTGTGAGATTTTTTGTGTTTTGAAGGTTGCGTCGTTGGAATCCTGTGAAAACCTTGTAGGCAAAATGTTTTTGGCCAATTTGGGCTACAAAGATCTCCCGAACGTTCTTAAAGATGATTAGCGACCTACAATCTGAATGCACAAGTAAAGGTGTTAGCTAATAATGTAAATAAACAAAGAATTCCAACGACGCAAACATCCACATCGTGATTTTTTTTTCTAGGAGATACAATTTCAGGCAAAAATAGGCGAAATTTGAAATTCCCAATAATATGTCCTAAATGTAAGTACAGTTG
Organism: Ophion ventricosus; assembly: GCA_963932345.1. Classification (NCBI taxonomy): domain Eukaryota; kingdom Metazoa; phylum Arthropoda; class Insecta; order Hymenoptera; family Ichneumonidae; genus Ophion; species Ophion ventricosus. The sequence continues at coordinate 9,298,521 of OZ010716.1, read as the reverse complement.
TAAGTGACATCATAAGTAGATCAGGCCTTGAATTTTCAGTGAAACCGGCATAATATGCACAGTTTTCCTGTGATGAATGGATAAACCGGCAACTGTCGATAGGTCATACCATGCCCTACTATATGCTGGAAATTCAGTTTAGTAAAAGGCTCTCGGTTTTCAAGATTTGGGCTTTATGCTATTAAAAAAAAAACATCTGCTTTTGGTTTTTCGCATGATATTTCTACAAATGATACATTTTTTGACCCGGTTTTTTTTTAATACTCTTGGTTATTTATTTTATCTAGAAAAGTCTTCTTTTTAACCTTACATGTTAAGGAAACTTTAAGAAAAAAGGTCTGATGCACAATTTCCATACAAACCAATTCGAACATCTGAATTTGATAGCCTGGCATCTTTTGTGATCGTTTAATAATAAATCGTGCTTATTAGTATTAATATTATTTTTTTTGAATTTACACCATGAAAATGTTTATTTTGCAAAATCTGTTTAATCTGAAAAAAGAAACCTTTGTCAATTAAAATTGCTATAAAAAAATGATTTCAAAGACAAATGTTAAAGATTTTGGGACCATTTTAGAATCGACAATAACTAAGCAACTTTTTAAAGTAATTGGCACAATATGCGTAGTACATTTTTTTTACATTGCAGGCTATCAAAGTCCGATGTTCGAATTGGTTTGTATGAAAATTCTGCATAAGATATTTTTTCATAAAGTTTCCTTAACATTGAAGGTTAAAAGAAGACTTTTCTAGATAAAACAAATAATCACGAGTATTAAAAAAACAAGGTAAAAAACGTTTTCATTTGTAGAAATGGCATGCAAAAAACCAAAAGCAGATTATTTTTTTCCAAAAATAACATAAAGCCCAACATCTCGAAAACCGTGGGACTTTTGCTAAAGTGAAATTCCGACATATAGTAGGACATGATCTGACCTATTGACAGTTGGAGGATTATTCATTCATTACAGGACACCCTGTATACATCAGGCCTTGAATAGTCTTTGATATTGAATTTTATTACAGCAAATATCTTACGAATGAATATGCCATGCCTCGCGATTGTCACCATTTTCAAGCTGCTGAATACTTTCCAGCATTTCAACAACCCCAACTGTTCAAGGCGCTACAAGCTCAACTGTTAACGCGATTACAACAGGTCCAACTGTTCACAACATTATGACAAGCTCGACTGTTCATAGCATTTCAACAAGCTCAACCGTCCACAGCATTTGAAGATTTCAAATCAAATTTGTCAAATTCTGCTGCAATACATCCATTACCTAATAAAAAAATCTAAAGCATTCTGTTCTTTTGATCGTGTTTTTCTCATCATATCTGAGAGTAAAACGATGTCCCATAATACCAGATGCAAAACAACTGCAAATTAGAAGTGTTGACATTTTTTAATGAACTAGTGGATCAATCCTGCATTTTGCTTATAGACTCAGGAGAAATTAATGCTGTTGAAGTATGACGTTGAATTACTCAACCAATTTTTTTTTCGCAGATTTAAGCTACAAAAAACGCGCAAACGTTTTTAAGAATTCTTATTAAGCGATCTACGACGAATCTGCAAAATATGATTTTGGATAATAATTTTTAAAAAATTCGTTGCATGCCAACTTCAACATAGGGTCTTCAACCCCATGTTGAAGTTTGCATCCGGGTACAACGAAAATTAATTCTTTTTAATTGTGTCAATAGTCCTTCGCCGATTTAGGCTGTGAAAGTCACTTAAACGTTTTTACGAATGTTCATTAGAGATTTGCTACTTTAATTTGCAAAAACAAGACTTTGGATAATGATAAAAAATAAAGGAATGAAAAAATTAACAAAAGATTCATTGTATCCCAACGATGCAAACTTCGCTGTCATAGAAATTAGACAATAATGTATCTGATTTTTATTGCTATGGTAGAATTTCTGTAGAACTCTCATGTATCCTTTAGCCCAGAACTTTGTTCACACTGTTGGTTCCGAATATAATTTTCAGTTCGTACATTTTCGTTCAGGGATGCTCTGGTCACTCTACAGAGAATAAAAAAGTATGTGCAAAGCAAGCAGTACATTCTAACTCGACCAAAAATTGATCCATGCATCAACATTTGATCTACCGATAAGAGTGTTTCAAGGCCAGTGTACCAATAGCAATGTGTCTTGTTGGAATTATTAGCACTATTGAATATCGATTAATAATAATCTTACAGCTATGGTAGTTTTCCGTACCACGAGGTGGAAAATCTCAATTTTCTTCTCACACAAAGCTTTGTTGATTTTCAATTGCTGTTTGAACGATATAACTATGAAGTAACCGCAACGACTTTAAAGTTTACATCTTTGTAATGCAATGGAAATTCATTTTCTTGATTCACCCAAATTGTTCTCGGCAGATTAAGCCCCTGAAAATCACTCATGTTTGCTTTTACTTTCCTCGCTAGAGATCGGCAACCTAAATCGAGATACTACGATGTCCGAGGTGCCAAATTTGATTGATATTTCAGTCAAAATAAACGCTTTTTCGAGCTTGTTACATTTTGGAGCTATGGCAATCTTTCATGGGGTTGAAATTTGCATCATTGGCATGCAGCGAAATTTTTTTTATTTCTTTTTTTTTATTATTATCCAAAACCATATTTTGCAGATTCGTCGTGGATCGATAAATAAGTATCCTTTAAAATGTTTGTGCGATTTTTGTAGCTCGAATCTGTCAAAAGAAATTTGTGAAGTAAAAACAAAAATCATTTTCTCTGCATTCTAACGATGCAAACTTCAACATCATCAATCTTTCTATAGCCTTCGTGTATGTGCACGCGCCGCGTATTTGTTGGGGATAAAGTTCCGACAAGATCCAGCCTCTGATCCAGCTGAAATTTTGCCCAGACCTATCGGAATGAAGAATTTATTTTAATGCACTCCTACTATATCTATACCTAATAGGCTCAGTTCTGGCTATACTTGTATACCCATGCAGAAATTTGTTGGGGAGTCCCCACATCCTACTATACTATATAAGGATTCAATAGGGATACCGCATGTAGGGACTCCCCATTAGAATCCAAGTGGATTTCACGCTATTGCCTGATTCAGGTTGAGTATTTTTTATTTGAAAAGCTCAACTGGAATTTGTTGGATCTCTGAAAAGAAATATCCTTCGGCGAGCCTGTGCTCTCTGCTTCGCATCCAAAATAGTATTTCACGTACCTCACCATTCTACATGCATACGCGAGGTATCCTGCATCCACACCAGTACTTTGGTAGTTACAAGGGCCATTTCACCGGTTTATTACATATATGTGAGTGAATAAATGACGAAAAACATTGACATATATCCTAAATGTTGCAAAAAACTGACTGTTTTTGTTTCAATCGCTATAGCTCCGTTATTGGGTTGAAAATCAACTTTTATCACTCTGGAAAAAGTATTTCAATTGGCCAAAATATCAATGTCGCATGGTCAAGATTCGGCGTGTCGAATATCGTTATACTGCTACCTAAATCGTCAAAAAGAAATTTTGGGCATTAATAAAAATAGAGGAAAAAAGAACAGAATCTTCTTCACATTCCGATGCAAACTTCAAGATCATTTACCGGAAATTATTTTTCCTGTAGATACGTCGATACTTTCATAAATGAATCATTGCTAGTGTGTTCGCACAGTGTCAACAATTTTCCATCTCGTTATAATTCGCTCGTTGCATGTGATCAGATGAAGAAAAAAAAAAGCAAATCTCATTAAAAAGGTTTTGTAACGAATTGTCCAAAGAAAAAACAATTATCCACGTCGCATACCTTTGCTGCCAGTCTTGAGCCAATCTATAATTTTCCCAAAAAGTGTGCGCATCCATCGTATGAGATCGCGGCTCGCCTCTCATAGCTGATATATTGTGAACAAACGGTTTACGTCGCGTTGTAGCCTTAACCTCTAATCTTCGTCGTACACGACGTTTGTTCTTCGCGTTTCTTTTTCTCTTGCGGTTGCTATTTTTTTTCAACGTTACGAATTCCATCGTTGATAGGTATAACTACGTTAATCCATTGCGAAACGTACGTAGTCGCTTTCCGGGAGTAGAAAGGAGTCGATGTAAACAGAAATGCTTATTGGAAACCTTGGAAACTCGAGCTAATGAGACTCAGAATTGTTGACGTTCCATCTGATCTTATGTACATATATATTCAGTTGTCAACGCTACAGACGCAATAGATGCCCAAAATTGAAGCGAGAGGGTTAAACATTGATATTATTTAAGGTGATCCTTTCACGAACCAGAATATTTAACAATTAATTGATTTTAGTCTACAATAAAAAAAAAAAAATACATATGTTAGTATACTGGTAAAATTTCAAGCCAGCTACCGAACTTTTAACAAAAAAAATACGACTTAAAAAATCATTTGATTTATGTAGCACTTTATGGAGATAACATGCTGGCCACATTTCTGATAATTTATATACTAAATAACTCTAGATGTCTAATATAAACTGCTCTAAGTACGTCTAATTCAGAAGATTCCCTACGGCAATAAAAACAGGAGGTCACCGAATGTTTAAAGAAAATATTCATGATAAAACGTAGAAAAATGTGACTCGGAGAAGAATTCTCGCAACCACGACTCCTCAGAGAACATATAAAATGTCTAAATCTACAAAAATTCTGCGAAATTTTTCATTCCAGTGTTACGTCCCGGAGGGAGATTTAGAATGGACGCGCGAAGTTGCCGAGCTAGAGCGCGAGATTTGAATTAAGATTCGCGCAGTAAGTCTTTAATTGGCTTTCAGGTGAGTTCCGAACACAATTTAATAACAATTTTGATTTAGAGGATTTTTAGGTGTGTGTTTCTGGATTGAGAGATGGGTTCGCCCGAAGGATTGGTCTTTGATTGAATAAAAGGTTTAGACGCGTAGATTTGGTCTTAATTCAGAATATTAAGTTTATTAACGTCATATTCTTACAAACTTTTAACTCGGTACAAAAAGATACGTGTATAATTGTTCAACGGACACGGAGAGCGAAAGGGTTTCATTTTGTAAGTCACTATTCGAATCGGAGATCAAGAACAGAGAGTCTGCTCCGTCGTGAAAGGAAAAATTAGGAAGGTTTTATTTTTGAGGGAAAGAGCTTTTGGGGGAATGCAGTTTTGTTGTACGTAGCTTAGGGATTGGATAGTGAGTAATATGAAATTAGATCGACTTCGTCGATAGGTTGGCATGACGTGGGAGAGAGATTTTTATTCATTTATTAATTAGAGCGCTGCTGTGATTGGTGCAGTCGTTCTGTCTCTATCGTATAGATTTGGGATATATAGGTTTCTCTATAGGAGCGGATGACGTGATTTGACTCGCACGAGTTTTCTTTATCGGGTGGATTTAGGTTGTAGGACAAAGAGGGATTGTGGCGGAGCTTGATCTCTGGGTTCTTGTTTAGGCGGTCGCGAGAGTATGGTTTTTTTTTTGAGGTGCGAGTGTATTGCGTTTGTCATCGGCTGTGTTTATGAGAGGCAGGCGATGGCGACGCTCTTTGCCTTTGATCGTCTGAGAATTTTGGTTAACGCTTGCTTAGTTTGATAGTTTGATAGAGATGCTGTTTCGTGTGCATATTGGTTGGGCGTTCTGAGAAGAACGGGAAAAAAAGTAAGGCTGGGACGTAACACCAGTTTATCGTTGGGTATAATAATTGAATGGAACTTATTGTTATTAAGCGTCATAGCAATCTACTAATAATTCAAAAGGACCCAGGCTATGCGCCTACAGAATACGGTCATCCGCAAAACAAATATCTTAATATCAACTTAGATATGCTATAGATGTCTACATGAATATGAATATTAATATACAGTACTGGACAAAGAAAGTACGCACTAGTCAAAATTTCTTACCGCACTAAAATTTACATAGCAGACTCAAAAATGAAGGTAATTGAATTTTCCAAGTAGCGTTTTAACGAGGACAAGTTTACCTTTATTTTGATTTTTTAGAAAATACTCTACGATTTTTTTTCGCACCAGTATTGCATTTTTAGCTAAAAAAGACATGTTTCAGAAAAAAAGGCGTCATCGAAGAACTATAGGGTTTCAGAGGAAATGTCAAGAGGATAAAAAGTTGCATGGAGTGGCTAGAATTTTTTTCAGAATTTTTTTTTACATTTTTTTTTACCATTTTTGGTTGGAACTTTGATGAGTGGAGAAGCTCCACTTGGGAATTATGCGGTCTAGGACAATATATTGAGAAAGGAAATTTGTGTACATATTCATTTTTAATTAACAACAAATTTTTTAGAATTAAAATTTTTTTTTATTTTTAAAAATTCAAAAAAAAATCTAGAAAAATTGTAGTTTATTAAAAATGAAAATGTAAACAAATTTCCTTTCTTAATTGTCCCATAATTCCCAAGTGGAGCCTTTCCACTCATCAAAGTTCCAACCAAAGATGATAGAAAAAAAATGTCCAAGAAAAATTCTGAAAAAATTCTAGCCACTCCAGTGTGAAGCCATGCAACTTTTTACCCTCTTGAGATTTCCCCTGAAACCCTATAACGCCACTTAGGAAATTCAATTACCTTTATTTTTGAGCCCGCTATGTAAATTTTAGTGCGGTAAGAAATTTCGACTAGTGCGTATTTTTTTTGTCCAGTACTTGTTTTTATCCGGCTTTTATCCGTCCATCAACTTGCTTTTATCCGGCAAGTTTCGTCTGATAAGGCCATAAGTGCGAGGGATAATTGATTCGCATATTTCCAGTGCTCTACGAGGCACTTGATATTTTGGAAAAAAGAAAAGAAACACCTTCCGCTCTGTTAAACGACGAACAACATCTTTCTCTTCGTTTGCCCAAAAAGTGATCCGTTTAGGAAAAAACTTGGGAGTGTGAGAAGTCGCGTCATTAAACCGTCAATCCTCAAACGTCCTTCCTACACCGAAGCGGAAAGTGTTTCTTTTGTTTTTTCCGAAATATCAACCGTCTCGGAGAACACTGGGAATCTGCATTCGGCTATCGCTCTCCACTCGCGGTGATGGCTACTGTGATGGCTTCAAAAATAAGCCATTTTTAATCTATTTTTTTTTACCGTTGCATGTATCCACCACCCTGAAATTTTCGAAAAATCGATTTTTTGCTTTAATTTTTTTCTTATAGTTTGAACCTTAAAAAAACTTTTAAACTGAATGCGGAGTCTGTACCGACAATATTAACGAAGGTATTAATTTTTTTCTACCGCACTGCGCAGCGCTCCCTTAGATAGATTCACCCTTCGCTTCTATGAAACTAGTACCCGAGCATAGATTTCTTCTTGGAAGGTCCGATTCCACTGTCAATTGGAGGTTTGGGAGGCTATAATTAAAACTGCAATGAAAGCACAAATGATATGATATGAAAAATCGCACCGAAAATAAGTTTCAGTGGTATGAAAGTAGTTGTAACAGCTACTTACATCGCTACATGTATTTATAATGATGGCTATAGTGATATTTTATTAATATTACACGCATTAAACATAACCATCAGTAGTAATTGTTATGACATGTGTAATGACGAAGACGAGCACCGTATATCGCTTGCTGAAAAACGCCCGCAAGAAACTACATATAAGCTAGAACAGCTCGGAGAAGGTCAAGATTATCTCTCGAGGACCAGCAACTTGCTGAGGAAGAACCCCAATATGGAGCAGGAATCACCGATTAACTATACAACAAGGTATGGCACAAATTTTCAATGTTTTTTTTACTGTTGAAGCCGCGTTAAAACTTGAAACGCGTTTTTCTCAAAACGATATTTTTCGAATTTGCGGGAAAGATAACTCAACAACAGCTATTCCGATTGATTTGAAATTTATATCACACATTTGTAACATAATTATCTCAATCCGCACGTAGGATTTTTTTTCGAATATTAACCGTTTTTGTTTAATCAAGGTTTTTAAGTAGAAATTTTATGTGAAAAACAAACATAAATTTCTGCGTGATACCAAAAATCCATTTTCTTTTTTTCCCAGAAAATCCTATGTAGCGCCGTGTATTCAACCTAATTCAACAAAATATTTTCATTCTTTTATGTTTCAGATGAACCATGAGGGCATTAGGATTCCCGCAGATTGAAGGTGGAAAAAAAACTTGACGCGCGCGGAGACGTGTATCTCCGCCAATTATCAATATTTTTAGATTTAAAAAATACATTTAAGAAGCTGAAAACATGTACTAAAAAATGTAAAGATAGTAATAAAAAAATATGCATTAGTTTAGCTACAAAATATTCATGAATACCGAGTCTTATTTTACAGAATAGAAAACAATTTTTTGTTGTTGCACAAGGGCGTCGCCAAGGGGGGGGGGCAGGGAGGGGCAGGTGCCCCCCCCCTAGAGATTCAAAAAAATGTAGCCAAATGCAACGCAACCAAAGTCGTTGCCCCCCCCCCCCCCCCCTAGAGATTCAAAAAAATGTAGCCAAATGCAACGCAACCATCGTCCAGTCACATGACTTGCTTGACCGATCATTCCCGCACGTCGAAACTCAAATGAATTTACTAATTCCATTCCAAGTATTCCATCCGCGCCGCTATAGTTTATTGTTAAAGCGGGACGAGGGGGAAAGGGGAGGCACCCTGCCGCCGCCGCCGCGCAGCCCGCAGCCGTCACTGTTCTCGTGCCTGTCATTCATTCGTGCGTCCTCCGTCGCCGCCACTACGCGCTTTCAAGTTTGTTTCGTGTGCGGAATAAGAACAAATCTTTTTTATTCGTTCGTTCCTGAATATTGACTCGCAATCAAATAATTTCCCAGTCTAGATAGTTACTGGTTCCACATTCATCAATATGGACATCAGAAAGTTTTTTGGTCACTGCGTTTAACATTCGTATTTTTCGTAAAATAATGTCAATTGTTTTTGTAGAAAATAAATAACTGAGCAAATCAACATTTCCATGGGAAAATTATACTAAAAGTTGTTCTATACTACAGTCTATCAAATCTAATAAGTACCGGGACAGATTGAAATAGGAATGTGGTAAAAAAATCGGTTACTAAGTAAATACAATGTAATGGACGTAAGACGTCGCATGCAAATACAATTTGTAAGATCATAATTGTAAAATCTGGCATTTGAAAAAGTGGCTATGAGTTTTTCGTGCCGGTTTTTTTCTTATAGGCTCTACCTATTGCTTTGCGATCACGGCATTAAATGTACATTCAATATTAATATCAGCTTAAACTTTTTTGTCGTTCATAAGTGTTACTTAGTGATCTAAATAAACATTTTTGACTTTGACTTTGACAACTCTACACGCAGTCGATTTTACATATCAATTCTTTATAGTTGTTAATTAATTAGGTACAGTTTTATCAAATGACAGAATACATTGTAATCGGTTAGAAGCGTTTTTGTCTACCTACACAGTTTTATTTTAAATTATATTTACATACCGATTTTCAAATAAAATTGTCCATAAATTCGATTATTGATATTTTTTACCGATTATTCGTATATACGTGAATTAGAATTATCGCAACCCTACAGTAAAATACTTAACTACATGTCTTTGAAACAACGTAAACAAAAAAACTATATATTGTTCCAGTTGGTTGTTTTGCTCTGTTTGAAGGATTTAATTTTAAATTGGTAATTAAGAACTATACATATTGTAAACAAAATGAAATAACTTCATAATTTCATGGTTTTCCGAAAAAGGTTATTTGACATCGTGTAAGCACCATTCTACAAAGTAATTGCGACATGAAAAACGTGAAACGTCACAGGGTACTTATTAGATTTTATAGACTGTAAAAGTTGAAAAATCTATACTAAAAGTTGTTCATTTTGATGGGTACTTTCATCCTCTGAAGTTACTTTGTATAGTGATTCAAAAACCTTCGTATGGTGTAAAAAATGGAATAGATTTTTCAGTTATTATTTTGGTACCTACCATATTGATATACCTACCTATTTAAAATGTTTTGTTTTGCAGTAAATTTAAAAAGAAAAAAGCCTGAAGGAGCAAGCAGTGACAGCGATGAACAAGAGAAAAATGTACAAAAAGGAAAAGAGATCAAAATAGAGACAATATCGCATGTCCCTAGGTCGGTCACCACAACGGGAGATCGTCAACCTCAGGGACTAGTTCAAGACCCTTATATAGCCGCATGTCCTTATGATGATTCCGTGGGTGACTTGCCGAGACCAAGCTCATCCAAAGATTTGGACTCGGATCCCAACTCTTCGATAGATGGCTGCAGCAAAAATGACATCGGTCGATTTATTGGACAAGCATCGATGTTATCGACCGAAAACAAGAAGGAATTGCTGGAAAAGTGTTGGCGCCCTTCTGTGACGTATGACTTTGCGGAAGACGCCAAACATTTAGAGAGAAAATTCAATTATTCATGGTTGGAAACGTACTCTCCATGGTTGGCCTATTCCAGGCTCCAAAAGGGGGCCTTTTGTAAATATTGTACGTTGTTCCCGCCAAATCCAAATTCTTTTAGGGGCGTATTGGGGTCATTTACCATAAGGCCATTTTGTAAGTTCAAAGATATTCACGAGCAGTGCAGAAAGCACATGGAAACCCACTTCCATAAGGCGGCACTGGAAGCTGCTAAATCATTTCTCGGAAGTGTGCCTGTAGATTTGAAACTCAACAAATACTCCCAGGGTATTATTGAAGAAAACCGAATTATAACATCTATTATTTCCTGCATTACATTTTGCGGGTCGCACGACTTAGCTCTGAGAGGTAAACATTATGGCGAAGGTATTCTCGAGAACTTATACAAGCTGCGAATTGACGCGGGAGACTCGGTTTTGAAGAAACACATTGAGCATGGGAAAAATAATGCAAGCTATCGATCGGTTGATATTCAAAATGAAGTTATCGGCATTTGTGGAGATGTTATTGAGGCAGATATTATGAAAAAAGTAAAAGAAGCAGAAGCATACAGTGTGTTAGCAGACGAAACAGCTGACATTTCTGGCACTGAACAATTATCGATTGGGCTGCGATATTTTGATGAGAAAACCAACGAAGTCCAAGAAATGTTTGTCGGATTTGTTGAGCTGGAAGGTCTGGATGCGAAATCTATTGCATATAGCATCGATGAGTTTCTGACAAAAGAAGACCTTAATCCAGAGAAATGCGTTGGTTTTGGATTCGACGGATGTTCGACGATGTCCGGAAAATACGGTGGGGTACAAGCAATCCTACTTAAAAAATACAACAAAGCTTTGTTCCTTCATTGCTCGTCCCACAAACTGAATCTGGTAATCAATGATCTCAACACTCTTCCTGAAATTCGAAACGCCATGGGGACCACCAAAGATATTATTACATTTTTTCGGGAATCAATTTTGAGAAGGAAGTTGATACCTAATTTTTCCAGGCTCTGCGAAACAAGATGGCGTGAGAAACTAAAAACTATCAGAGTTTTTAAGGAGAATTTTCCTATTATATTGGAAGCCTTAGAAACCTTATCACATGAAGGAAATAGTGCGACTCGAAAAAATGCCTTTCAACTCCATGCGGTTGCTTCCAGAATTTCGTTTATTCTCGCCATTATTTTGATAGCCAAATACTCGGCTTTGATGAAACCTGTTGTTAACGTGCTCCAATCCATAGCTTTCGACGTGGTCAAGGCTTCGCAACATATTAAACGCATTTTGCAATTACTTAAGAGCCACCGTGACAATCCCGAAAAAGTCACAGATGAAATTATGAAGGATGCCGCGCATTGTTGGGAGACAACGTCATCGAAGCAACCACCCAGCAGAAAGCCCTTCAGAATTCTGGAAGAGGTCATTAATAATACCATACTTGGACTCCATTATTACATCTCTTGAAGTACGTTTTGCTGAAGAAAACACTCCATCATTCGCTTTATCTAAATTACACCCAAGGGCGTCGCCAAGGGGGGGCAGGGAGGGGCAGCCCCCCCCCCCCTAGAGATTCAAAAAAATGTAGCCAAATGCAACGCAACCAAAGTCTTATGTCCAGTCACATGACTTGCTTGACCGATCATGCCCGCACGTCGAAACTCAAATGAATTTACTAATTCCATTCCAAGTATTCCATCCGCGCCGCTATAGTTTATAGTTAAAGCGGGGCGAGGGGGAAAGGGGAGGCAACATGCCGCCGCCGCCACTACCCGCTTTCAAGTTTGTTTTGTACGCGGAATAAGAACAAATCTTTTTTATTCGTTCGTTCCTGAATATTGACTCGCAATCAAATAAGTTTCCAGTCTAGATAGTTACTGGATCCACATTCATCAATATGGACATCAGAAAGTTTTTTGGTGAGTCACTGCGTTTAACTTTCGTATTTTCCGTAAAATAATGTCAATTGTTTTTGCAGAAAATAAATAACTGAGCAAATCAACATGCCCATGGGAAAATTATACTAAAAGTTGTTCTATACTACAGTCTATCAAATATAATAAGTACCGGGACAGATTGAAATAGGAATGTGGTAAAAAAAATCAGTTACTAAGTAAATACAATGTAATGGACGTAAGACGTCGCATGCAAATACAATTTGTAAGATCAAAAATTGTAAAATCTGGCATTTGAAAAAGTGGCTATGAGTTTTTCGTGCCGGTTTTTTTCTTATAGGCTCTACCTATTACTTTGCGATCACGGCATTAAATGTGAATGTACACTCAATATTAATGTAAGCTTAAATTTTTTTGACGTTCATAAGTGTTACTTAGTGATCTAAATAAACATTTTCGACTTTGACTTTGACAACTCTACACGCAGTCGCTTTTACATATCAATTCTTTATAATTGTTAATTAATTAGGTACAGTTTTATCTAATGACAGAATACATTGTAATCGGTTAGAAGCGTTTTTGTCTACCTACACAGTTTTATTTTAAATTATTTTTACATACCTATTTTCAAATAAAATTGTCCATAAATTCGATTATTGATATTTTTTACCGATTATTCGTATATACGTGAATTAGAATTATCGCAACCCTACAGTAAGATACTTAACTACATGTCTTTGAAACAACGTAAACAAAAAAACTGTATATTGTTCCAGTTAGTTGTTTTGCTCTGTTTGAAGGATTTAATTTTAAATTGGTAATTAAGAACTATACATATTGTAAAGAAAATGAAATAACTTCATAATTTCATGGTTTTCCGAAAAAGGTTATTTGACATTGTGTAAGTACCATTCTACAAAGTCATTGCGACATGAAAAACGTGAAACGTCACAGGGTACTTATTAGATTTGATAGACTGTAAAAGTTGAAAAATCTATACTAAAAGTTGTTGGTTTTGATGGGTATTTTCATCCTGTGAAGTTACTTTGTATACCATATTGATATACCTACCTATTTAAACTGTTTTGTTTTGCAGTAAATTTAAAAAGAAAAAAGGCTGCTTAAGAAGCACTATGGGAGAAAATCGCCTCAATGGTCTGGCCATGATGAGTGTGCACAGAAAAGTTATTAAAGAAAACGAGAAGTTTAGAGAAGTTTACAAAAAACCCCCGAAGATTATGTTTTCAATAACTTGATAAAAAAAGGGTCTCACTTTACTATTAAAATCTTGTAATTTTCAAAAATTAATCTGTACTTCTATTTTTCTAATAAATATAATAGCTTTGTTTACAAGTTTTATTCATTATACAGTCAAGAGTTCGTGGTACTTTACACATTGGACTTTGTACCGTTCTTATTATAATCGCCATAGAGATAAGACTCGCACTACAAGTGTAATGCTTCATATGCTCTTGACTGTACCTACAATTCATACTTTTCCCATCCTCCATGTTTCAACTTGCCCTCCCCCCCCCTGGGCCATCGGCTGGCGACGCCCTCGTTGTTGCATATAAATGTATATTTATTTAACGATTGATAATCGTGTAAAGGCATGAAAAAAGTATGTTGCTGGCGTTAATGATTGGTGCTCTGCAGGTAAACTGAAACAAAAAATTCACAAAGATTCTTAATCTGTATGAGTGTTGCTATCGCTAAACTAGAATGATTATTTTATATTGCAAAATAATAAAATAGCGTCGTTTTTTGCAAAAGTGTTCGAAAAACACGTTTTTTTTTCGTCATAATTCGGGTGAAAGTGTAGGTGAAAATAATTTTTTTTAAATAATTCTAGTTCAAAAACATGTTTTCAATTCTATAAGAGTGTACCTTTAAGCAAACAAAAGGTTGTACCGGTACATGCAACAGTTTTCAAAAAAAAAAAAAAATTAAATAGCTATTTTTTTTAGCCATCACAGTAGAATAGCCCCTTAAACGTCCTTCCCACACCAAAACGGAAAAGGAGCTCTTTTCTTTGTTCCGAAATATCAACTGTCTCGGAGAACACTGGGAATCTGCAAATCAGCTATCTCTCTGCCACTCATGACCGCTCGGTCGGAGTGACACATGACCTTAAGGCGAAGCTGTACGACGTGACGTACGAGTGTGAGAGAGATTGTTAAAATTTTGTATCAGACATTTCTCAGGGATGAATAATATTTAGATCACACGAAAAAGTTCAAGCTCTGCGTCCATGAATTCTACAGAGGGCGACGCTTTGTTTTTTTTTTAAACTTCCTAGCCCAGAAGAATTACACGAAAAAAAGACAAAATTCCGAAAAAATTCTGACCAATGTGGGTTTTTGTGAAGACCTTTATTTTGATGGCCTAAACATATCCTGAAAAGTACCCTTAATTTGACGGGCGAGATATTTTTCAGGGGGCACATGGGGGTGAATTCCAGTTTTTCGCAAATATCTCGAAAATTCTCAATTTTTCGAGGAGAATAGTTATAAGAAAAAATATAGTTTACAAAATGCTGCACAAAAAAGACCTCTAGACTGTTTTTCTCATAGGCAATCGTTTTTGGGTCAAAGTTGCTATAAATTGGCAATATCTCATTTTTTAAAATACTTATACACTATTTTCCACACCACTGCGGGGGTAGAGTATTGACGCGTTTTTCCTGATGTAGTATTCTCATAGGCGTAATCCACATTAAAACACTATAGAAGAAAAGGATAATCAATTACTCAGCCTCTTGTTCCTCATCTATTTCCATTCGAATTTCCCCATCTTCCTGAAAAGACCTCATCAATATATTCATCCGTTGATTCTCTCATTTCTTGAAGTAAGAAAGCCAGATATAGATCAGTTTACATCTTCATCTATATCTGCATTACTTTTTTTCTTTAGTCTCAGCGTTTAAATATGATAGTCTACGGCAACGCCCGCATTCTGAAGAACAGCGAAGAGCTATTTTTCTGCAACCACAACCCGCACTACAGCATTTAGTGCAGTTGCAAAATATATTATTTAGTATCTGATCAAGAGCCGGCAACAAAAGATTTTGAATATGTTCTAATCAATTGTTATTAGTTGCCCTTCCCCCAGTCTTCAGGATTTTACTCATTATCAAGCCATTGTTGGATTTGGAGATAGATTCTAAATGAATTATATTATGATGCACTGAATGTGGGTGATAGATTGTAAAAAGTTACAGGCTTATTATAAATCTAGTTGCATTAATTAATGAATATCTGTATTTATCAATCTACTTTTAATTCGACATAGCATTTTACATTACCAGAAGTACGCGAATTCCATTTTCAGTGATTGATTCTCGTGAACTGACAGTTTGAAAACCTCGGCACAATCCTGTATTAGGGTTGTGCTGAGGTTTTCGGAAGAAATAGGAGGAAGAGACGGAATAGTTGAAATTAACTTTTTTCTATGGTGTCTCAATGTGGAATAGGCCTACTGGGGATACCACATTAAAGAACGCGCCCAATACTCTACCTCCGTGGTGGGGTGGAAAAGAGTATATATTTTTAAAAAAGCAGACATTGCATTTTATCCCAACTTTTACGAATGCGAAAACGATTAATTCTACCATGAGAAGTCTAGGGGCCTTTGTTGTGTGGAATTTTATAAACTACAATTTTTCTTATTACTATTTTCCACGAAAAATTGATATTTTTCGAGATCCCGGCGAAATACTGGAATTCAGCCCCTAAGGGGTTATTCTACGGTGAAGGCTAAAAAAATAAGCTATTTTGTAATATATATCATGTGTCATGTGTCACACCGACCGAGCGGTCATGAGTGGCAGAGAGATAGCTGATTTGCAGATTCCCAGTGTTCTCCGAGAGAGTTGATATTTCGGAACAAAGAAAAGAGCTCCTTTTTCGTTTTGGTGTGGGAAGGACGTTTAAGGGACTATTCTACTGTGATGGCTAAAAAAAATAGCTATTTAAATTTTTTTTTTTTTAACTTGCATGTATCGGTAAAACCTTTTGTTTGCTTAAAGGTACACTCTTATAGAATAGAAAACATTTTTTTGTTGCATATAAATGTATATCTAATAATTTATAATCGGTAAAGGCATGAAAAAAAGGATGTCGATGGCGATGATGATTTGCGCTCTCCAGGTAATTTGAAACAAAAAATTCAGAAAGATTCTTAATCTGTAATGAGTGTCGCTATCGCCCGAACTAGAATTATTTAAAAAAAATTATTTTCACCTAACTTTCACCCGAATTATGTCGAAAAAAAAAGTGTTTTTCGAACACTTTTGTAAAAAACGACGCCATTTTGTTATTTTGCAATATAATATAATAATTCTGATTTGGATCAGTAGCGATACTCACGCAGATTTAGAATTTTTAAAAAATTTTTGTTTCAAATTACCTGGAGGGTGCAATTCATCAACGCCAGCGATATACTTTTTTCCATGCCTTTACAAGATTATCAATTGTTAAATAAATATACATTTATATGCAACAAAAAAAATTGTTTTCTATTCTGTAAGAGTATACCTTTAAGCGAACAAAAAGTTTGTACCGATACATGCAACAGTTAAAAAAAAAAGATTAAAGATAGCTTGTTTTTTGAGCCATCACAGTAGAATCGTCCCTTAAAAAAAGATAACCCATGGTTAAAATTGACGGTACTTTTCAGGATATGTTTAAGGCATCAATAAAGGTTTCCACAAAAAATGCAGGATGGTCGGAATTTTTTTGCAGTCAAAGTATAATTTGACTGGTCTTATACCCATATATGAGAAAACTATCTGAAAATTTGTACGGTTATTTTCACTTTGTACTTGCCCTTAAAGTTTTTGTGACTTTTTCCCATAGCACGTTGCGCTGGGCATTGTGAAAATCATCATTATCATAAGTCAGTTTATATCTTCAAGCCGAAGAATTGCGCAAGAATAGATGAAGACGGGAGGGGGGGGGGGGGGTGCACTCTACTGCGACAATAGAACAGACGTCGAAATTATGAGGATGTAGCCTTGTAGCTACGAAGCCTCAAAAAGGATTAAAAAACGGGCATTTCAATACAGTGAAATACATATAATTTTTATTAGAAATATATAACATTATTGTGATACTTTATACAAATCTAGAAAAATCGCTAGACAGAAGTGATAACAATAATCGTTCAACACTGCATAATCTCTTTTCAGCATCTCTTAAGGCGTTCCTTTGGGTGTGTGTATTTTGTTCTTTGTTTTATCTTTATATTCCCATCTCAGGCGATACAGTAATTAGTATGATCGTCGTAAATTTGACTCGACGGAACGATTACACACACACAAACGCGCATACAGTCAAAATCGGTTATAACGACATTGAAGGGTACCAACGTTATAGCTGCTAGTCGTTATAAGCGATATATGGACTGTTTATAACGACATTGAAGGAACCATGCAGTACCGACGTTATTGCCGATTCGTCGTTGTAAGCAATGTCGTTATAAGCGGTTTCGACTGTACATACACGCTTTTCCGTTATGATGGAATATCGATAAACGCAACTTTGAGTATATATTTTTTTCGTTCACTGTTTTGCGTAGACTGTATTTTTACTGATAAGCATAGTTGTTTTTTTTTCTGAAGAAAAATTGAAAACGCCGCTCGCGAGTCGTAGTTGAAAATTGATCGATGACCGATCTCACAAGTAAGACACGCTCAAGCCACGCTCGTAGGACACTTCGTTGTTGCCGAGTTTAATGCTCTCACTTCCGTTGGTATTTTTTCTCGATGTGTTGTCGGTGTCGTTATCCTGCAGTCTCGTTGCAAATTTAGTATTAGTCTCGTCCTCGGGATCACTGGTAGAGGGTGATACGTTCAGGGGTTCCAACCCTATGATGACGCGCACGTTATCGGGTAAATCCGGCGCAACGGCCATCAATTGATGATAAATACCCTCTGCCTTTGAAAGCGCCCATGGCAGCTCGATGTGGAGCGACAAGTCGTTTATGTGCTAAAAATGAGGAACATTTATGAACTTTTAGCGAAGAATATAAGCAATTTGATAGTCATTATCGAGTCTAAAAAGCGACGCTCGAATTTCAAACATAACTACGAGAGGTACATTAAAAATCGGGACCTAAAGTTAAAAAAAAAAATTTAGAATTTTTATTTTAAATTTCTCATATACCACGTTTTTAAAATAGACCAAAAAGTATAAAATAACTTCTCCTTAGCACCATATAGATTTATAACCCCATACGGATTCTTAACCCCATACAGATTGTCCTGAAAATTTGTGATTGTGAATTAGTAAGAGCTTTGAAAATACTTGTAAGATTTAAAACAAAAAACGTGGTACGCATGCAATAGATAATAGTAAGGAGTGTAGGAAGAAGCTGACGTTGAGAAAACTCACACAACAATTCATATAATTTGCAGTCTAATAAAATTGTTAATGACTAAGGTGAACTATTCATGCATCAATTATCTATTGCATGCGCCCCACGTATTTCGTTTTAAATCTTACAAGTATTTCCATAGCTATTAAAAATTCGCAATCACAAATTTTCAAGACAATCTGTATGGGGTTATAAATCTGTATGGGACTGGGAGAAATTATTTTATACTTTTTGATCCGCTTTTAAAACGTGGTATGTTTTAAAAAATTAATTTTTATTGAAATTTTATTTTTTATTTTTCACTAAACTATATTTTATTCATTTATTTTATTTTTCACCATTTTTTTCTTTTTCTCTCTCCTTCTCTCTCTTACACACTTAGTTCTTCAATCTGAAACCTGTTGCAAACTGTTAAACATTGTATATATTATTTAAATACACCCTTGGCCAAAAGTTTGGGGCACCCTGCAATTTTTCTTTCCGGACAAAAAATTGAATATCTCGGCCAAAAAAAATCGGAAACCAATTTACCAAACGGGGTTTTGAAGAGAGTAAACCCAGCTTCAATTTGCTTTTTTAATTTAATTTTTTCGAATTTTTTTGTGCCCGGTACGTCATTTTGAAAATGACGGTTTTTCACGATTTTCGCACCTCGCAAAGTCGTTCGCTGGACTTCGGAAAAATAGAAAACTCGTTATTTAGTTAAATGATCTTCGAAAAGGGAAGTGTTAGCTTTAGTTTCGTTTTTTAAAAAAAATGTTACAATTTTTTTTCGCAAAGAAATTTAGTTTTTCTTAAAAAAAAACGGCAGGTTTCCGTAAAGCCGGCATCGTGCAGCGTATCGTGAAAACTATGAGGTTGAGAATATTTGTCCTAAGGACTAAAAAGTTTTGTTTTATTATTTTGGAGTTGTTAAATTTTTTTCAGATTTTTTTGGCAAAATTCTTTTTTATCGCTAGTTTTGGTTGATCGTCGACGATTAATCTAACTAATTTATTGCCGTTAGTTTGAAACGAAGATGTTTTAAGGGAAATATCAAGAAGAGAAAAGCTACTGACATCTTTGGCCACAAATATTGTGCACCCCTATAAAATATTGATATTTTCAAAAGTACATAAAGCTATTATAGTTGTGTTGCACTAAAGCTAAGTTCGCATCATCAAATATAAAATTGAACAATAAAGAACCGCTTTGAGTGAATTGCAAAACATCTGGATCGTAAAAATTGACTCATAAATAAATTTTCAAAAACAAAAAGAGTTCAATGGTATACCCTAAACTGGAAAATAAAGGAAAACACAGGGTGCTTAATGCTTTTGGTCAAGGCGTAATTGAATTTGTACGTCGTACTGATCAGACGACATTTTCTTTTGATTTTTAAGAGCACTTGTCACTAATTTTCGAATCTGCCGAAGTGTAATTACTTTATTTTTCTCGATCATCTTTGATTTGAATGACAGTCAGTACTCATTCGTTTGACTCTGTATAAGCTCAGAACGTCATTTGATTCGTACGACGTACAAATTCAATTATGTCCGTTTTCTTGAAAAGTTACTTTGAAACAAAGATATTTTCATTAAAACATCTTCGTTTCAATGTAATGGCAATAAATCAATTAGATTAATCGTCGACGATCAACCAAAACTAGCAATGAAAAAAATTTTGCCAAAAAAATCTGAAAAAGATTTAACAACTCCAAAATAATAAAACAAAACTTTTTAGTCCTTAGGACAAATATTCTCAACCTCATAGTTTTCACGATACGCTGCACGATGCCGGCTTTACGGAAACCTGCCATTTTTTCAAGAAAAACTAAATTTCCCTGCGAAAAAAAATCGCAAATTAAAAAAAAAAAAAACTAAAGCTAACACTTCCCTTTTCTAAGATCATTTCACTAAATAGCGAGATTTCTATTTTTCCGAAGTCCAGAGAACGACTTTGCAAGGTGCGAAAATCGTGAAAAACCGCCATTTTTAAAATGACCTACCGGGCACAAAAAAAATCAAAAAAATAATATTAAAAAAGCAAATTGAAGCTGACTTTATTCTTTCCAAAACCCCGTTTGGTAAATTGGTTTCCGATTTTTTTTGGCCGAGATATTCAATTTTCTGTCCGGAAAGAAAAATTGCAGGGTGCCCCAAACTTTTGGCCAAGGGTGTATATACAATATCTATTTGTATATTATATTATTTATATTATTATATATTTTATTCATGTTTATACTTATATTATTTATATTATTATAAATAATATAAGTATATTGTATTTATATTATATATATTTTTTTTATATTTATACTTATCTTGTCTGTCTTTTTGTTTGTTTGTCATCCACTTCTGAGCTATTTTAAAAGTTTGAAGTCTCTAACTCATCCGGAAGTTAGTTTAAAAAATCGATTGCAAAATTTGTACCGAAACAAACAGACAGACAAGAAAGCGAGTTCATATTGCATTGTCATCCAGTTCTGAGCTATGTTCAAAGTTTCAAGTCTCTAGCTCATCCGAAAGTTAGTTTCAAATCGATTGCAAAATTTGTACCGAACAGACAAACAGACAAGACAGCGAGTTAATAAAAACATGGTAAAATTATTACTATTCGATATTAAAGGGGGGCAACCTTGCCGCACGTAATAGAACAACAGTTGACAATGTTTGTATAATTAGCACAGGATTTCTAATTTCACCGATGGCTGATAAAAGACATTGAACTCAAGACGTTCTGCACGTTTTAAAGGACTCGTGAATGAATACCTTCAAGATTTCGGTGAATCCGTAACGGTTCTCCATAAGCATGCTCTTCTCGGTGTCGAGTATGGCCGCGCAAAGTAACAAATGAAAGTTTTTGCACGGTAAGTCGGTCCACAATATTTCCCAAAGCTTCATGATATCGACGGCGCTAAATTCACGCTTAAACAATACGAGCAACCATCGAAAGCAAAAGAACATATTGCCCGATTCATTTTTGTTCAAATACTGCGCTAATTGAGGATCTGTGACGTTGAGCAACGTGTACAATTGACACAATTGCGCCTTCATTCCGGCTTGATCCATTTCGAAATTGGTGCTCTGCAAGAATTACGGCGATTCAACGTTTAAATATTACGACGCTACAACGTTTAAATATTGGTTTTGGCAATCGTATTGCGCTAGAAACAGTACGTAAACACTTGTTTGTTTACCACTTTGTCCATAAAACCGACGAAACTCCAAAAAGCGTCGACCTCGCTGTCCATCAGGCAGAGAATAGGACTGAGCAAATCGCTCATACCCTGTACGTAGCCTAAGTCAAAGTTATACATAACGTATGTCATGAGAATATCGTACAATTGGGCCAAGTGAGGATTGTTCTCGCCGGAGTAGTAAGGATGAGTCCTGTCAGTTCGATTGACATCTTTTTCTAAATTTGACAAATAATAATCAAATAAAAATATCAAGTTTCGTTCACAGAATAAATATACAATGCTCGGTGAAATAATAAGTTTGTTTACCTATCAAACTTTTTCTGTCCCTGTAATCGGAAAATCTATTTTCTTGGGCCGCCGACATCGATCGCCATTGAAGTTTCATTTTAAAATATTCGTCCGTCTTGATGTTCTTAAGTTCGGTACGTTCCACGTTCGATGAGTTCCATGGATAATAATTAAGTAAAAACTTCCATACCTCGTAACGCAGAGATGGCGCTATTCCCTATAAAATCAGGGCTTCGAATATTCGGTACGATAAGAACATTTTATCAGGGTGTCTAATTTTGACCAGAACTGAAGTTTCATAACATTTGAGGATTTTTGAGGTAAAGAATAGGGATTTTTTCATGACTTTCTGGTATAAAAGTATACTTCATAATTCTTTAAGGCCGGATCCTGAATTAGAAGGTCCAAAAAATCGATTTTTTTTTATTGTTTAAATCTATTCCTGATGTATCTAAGAATGTCTAGACAAAGTTTTATAGCCCAATTCGAAATATTTCCAAAGATACCGCACTGAACGTAGTGGAGTGTCGAGCAGGTATACGGGCGCTCGGGCAGTTAGGGCGCCCGTTTTCTCGAGTTTTCGTTTTTACGATTTTTCTAATTTGGCGTATCTGATTACAAAAAAACGAGAAGTCCAATCGAAACAAACCAAAGCTTGTTCGCTTCAGTATCGTTTTCTTTTCTATTTGAACTAAAAACATTGTCGAAAAAAAAATTCTTAACAATTTTTTTAGCAAGTTGAAATAATTTTTTTTTTCACAAAAAGCACATTTTCTACTTCAAACCCGAAAAAACATTCAAATTTCAAAAAAAATTTCGTTTTTTTTAGTTCATATAGAAGACAAATATGTCACAATTAAAATGGTTTTTGGTTTTTTTGTTTCAGATGAAAATTACGAGCTCCATTTGTCACGCCGCATGGAAACAGCAGTGGCACGAATGTGCATAAAAATCGGTTGCCTGTTGATATTTTTCTTTAAAAAAAATTGTTTTCTTATGTTCAGACATGTAATAAAATAATCTGAAAATTTCGCTAAACTTGCTTTTTTTTACCCGAAAAAAATTCCTCAAAATATCGATTTTTCGAACCGGCTAATTCAGGATCCCGCCTTAATGCACCTAATTTTCTAATGGTTTAAATTTATATTCTGCTCTTTGAAACGAATGTGTGTTATATGCAAATAAAAAGTATAAAAAATAAACGACAAGTCACCAAACTGTACAATTCCATGTGTAGTAAAAAAATGTGAGACAAACATCATTTCAAGTTTGCTGTAAAGAAATATATTTTGGGAACATCTGGAATAATATTACATACATTTAGGAACTTTGAGTAATATCACCTATTCGCTTTACACGAATAACAAAAAAAAACTAATATGTTGCGTATATTGTCGCAAACACGCGAAAATTTGAAATTATTTTGGATAAATTAATACAAAAATCAGCCATGATAACGAACGCTGCAGAAATCTTTAAAAAATCAGGTAGAATGGAATTTTTTATGACATTTCATGACTTTTTCAGGTTCGAGTGTAATTTTATAATATTTAAGACTTTTTATGACTTTTCAGGTCAGTAGACACCCTGTTTATTCTCGGAATTCAAGGAGAAAATTTTCGTACGAACCCCGCGGAAAATGATCTCCCTCACAGCCTTGGAGTTGACGATTCTACCCTCGGCGTCTTTGTATCCGTCCCACTGTTCTTGCGTCAACGGGGCACCTGTTGGATTTCGTAATTGACGGAAAAAAAATTAATTGTCGATTGTCCGAGTTGCGGTGGTGTATGATCAAACAAATTTAAAGCTCACCGCGTGGACACGGTGGTCTGGGAGGTAAAACTGGGCCGGATTGTCCGATAAGCTCGTACTCGTCACCTGAGCCACTCGTTCCAAGCGGTTGAGAGTTCTCTATCGTCAACGAACGATTGAGAAGATCTGCGACTGCCTCTTCTACCGGTTGTCGCACTGGTTCTTTGTATACTAGAAGGGATATTTAAAAATGTATGCCATCAACTCCAATTAAGTATACAAATTCACGTATCTTATAATCGCAAAATTCGTGCCTTTCCCTGATTCATTCCCTGGCGCTATTCTCAAAATATTATTCTCCACATTTCAATGAAATTTATTTTTCAGACCTCTCGTACCCCAAACATACTGAAATCTTAATTTTCAAACAATAATAATTCACACAGTTCTTTCCGACTTACGCCAAATATCGGCAAGTTTGCTAAAAGCTTCGAGAGTCGTTTCGTAAGGTCTATTGTGCAAGTCCTTCACGAATTTCCACACATAGTCGGAGGTGTTTTCTTGAAACAAATCCAACTCGGCGAACGATTTGTTCAGTACAGAGCTGACTTCGTCTACGATGAGGTACAAATTTCTGTCGCTTCTTGCTTTGACGAATTTCACAAAACCCCTCAACGATGCGACGAAACTTTCAGCGTTTGAAAGCTGAAAGAAAGCCACATAGGTTGTGCCGTCGTGTTGCATGAATATAAGTTGTTGCCCGCCTCGATTCACTCTGACGGACTTGAGCTCGAACAGCATTATTCTGACAGTCTTGGTACGTCCTAAGGAATCGGGTCCGTCCGAAGAGGATGACGTTCGTGTTCTCCGTGTGTGAGAATCCACCAACGACCATTCCGGATCTTGATCTTGACTCTCTGATACAACGGACACTTCTATCGGCTTCCATTCTATGCATTTGCCGAAACTCTGCAATCATTTACAATTTTAAGTACGTTATACTACCGGGAGAAGCATTGCCTTATACATAGGAATTATAAAAGATACAATCCCCAAAAAATAAGTGGCATAATATGGAAAACAAGCTTCAAATTTCGAGTCAATTTTTTAGTGAATGTTCAGCTGGATTTAATAATATTTAACTTCAGTAGAGCAAAATTATGGAGAGTATATATGCAGAGCCTTAAGACTGCTGCGATTTCCGAACCATGCAACTGTTTAAATAAGGTTGAATAAGGATGTACAGGAGAGCCAAAGAAAAAATAAGGAGAATTTCTACACATTCAATCAGGTAGTAATTGATTTTGAAATATTCCAGAAAGCTCCTTGTATACCAATTCTATCCACATACCAAATCTGAACGATCCTAACGTTTGCACCGTTGGCATGCAAATACTTTTAATTTTTTTAATTTTTTCTTTTTCATTATCATACAAAAAATTTCTTGAAAATGGAATAGATCGCTAATAGGGTTCGTGAAAAATGTTTGAGTGATTTTTGTAGACCTCACCTACCTAGACAAATGTGCGCTACAAAATTTGTGTTTTGCGTTCCAACAATGCACACTTCAAAAGCACACATTTGGGACATACCGTACTATTTGTTCATTACGTTTTTTCGTGTTATACTAGAAAACAATGTCCCGTAAGAACCTATATATTATAAAACTATCATACATCGAAATCATATCTCAGTGGGTTCATGGGTTGGTCCCAGATTTGGTAAAAATGCATCCAATTTTTATCACCATGGTGGCATCTTTCTAAGACTCTTATACACCCTTAAGATCTCTAAACAAAATAAGTATCCATATGTATCAACATTCCTTAGTTTATATAGTAGAGTAGAACCTCGATTGTCCAGATCAATTGAGACTGCGTCTGGTTCGGATAATCGAAACTTTTTTTTCTACAGGAATAATATGTAACAAAAATTGAAATAAACGTACAATCTATATCCGCTGAAAATAGAAACATAGAATTTGGAAGATATGATCCTCAGAAGGTGTAGAGGTGCATTAAGAAAGGGTTTGTGGAAAGTCAACTCCTAAGGGGGCCCAATGGTGTCTAAAAGTTTGTACGGAAAATTGTATCCCTTGCATGTATCAACGTGAAACAAGGTATAAATATTCTTCAAAACAAATAATAAAAAGCATATTTAGGGATTTTTTAAAACCACCCCTAATGAGGGGTGCAACAGGATGTTGAAGTGCTCAACCTAAACACCTGATAGCTTGCGGCCAAATTGCACATGCGTGAAGCCCCGAACGGAAGGTAGTTAAAGATAAAGATATCACCGGTAATGTGTGTAATGCAGGCATTCTATAGAATACCTAGTTATTCTATACAATACCGAGTTCGTCAAGACAATGTATAAAATATTTATGACGTTGAAGTTTGCATCGTTGGAATGCAATGAAAATTAATTCTTCTCATTTAGTCAAATTTTTTTCGGCGGATTTAAGATGTGAAAATCGCTCAAACTTTCTACGTATTCTTATCAGAAATTTACGACTTCAATTTGCAAAAAAGGCTTTGGATAATGATAAAAATAAAGGAATAAAAAAATGAAGAAAAAAATTTCGTTGCATTCCAACGATGCAAACTTCAACCTGATAAATATTTTATCTATCGTTAACCATTACATACTGTACCTTGGTGATGTATGCAATACCTAGGAATTATATAGAATGCCATTAGGAGATCAGATAAAGTATAAAATGATGGACAAATTAAAGGTGGGGTGCGCACAACACGAGTGTGGACACACGACACCTCGGATATGCGTGTGGAAAGGTGGGGTGTGTAGAACATTGGTATGGGCACAGGGCACCTTCGATGTGCGTGTCGAGTGGTGGGGTCCATGAAACACCAGTATGACGGGCTCAGCTCTGGCTATACCTATATATGTTATTGCGCTCCCTGCTTTGTGTTGATCTTCGTCAAATTTAGGCGGTAGAGGTGTTCCACACACCCCACCATTCCACGCGCACATCCGAGATGACCCACACCCACACTAGTGTTCCATGCAACTCACCATTCCACACACACATCCGAGGTGCCCTGCGCTCACGCCGGTGTTCTACACACTCCACGATTGCAAACGCACATACAAAGTGCTCTATGCTCACACCAGCCTTTCACGCACCCTCTCATTCGTACAAAACGGAGAGCGTGCTAACGTATTCAGGTATAGCTAGAAGTGAGGCTGTTAGCTATATCTATTAAACACTTTGTCAGCTGTACATTTGGTATTGTATAGAATGTCTATGGAAAGTATGGAATAAATGATATTTTAAACATTGCCTGAACGTTTTAGGCATTCTATAGAATGCCTAGGTATTCTATAAAATGCCTAAATTCTATAGAATACCGGATTATACTGATTGCTGGTAACATATGTATAAATATATAGCAGGGGTGGCCAAACTTTTGAAGTGTGCGGTCGACACTACCCTATGCAGAAATTTAGTTCGGGCTTTGATCGGGGCCATCTTAATTTTCCCTAACTTTATTAAGGCCCTTGTCGGGAAGCCTCACATGGGCCATCAGTGGCCGGTCACACTTTGCTACCGCAGGCCATGGAAGGCAGAATAACCAGGGCCTTCAAAATTGCCTCAACGGTGCCTCAAAAAAATTATTGCAGCCATATGAGTAGGTGCGAGTGTGTGCACTGTGAAAAAGAAATGTGTTATTTCAATGCATTTGAGGCTTAGAATTCTGTCACATATTTTGACACGTTTGATCCCGCGTTGTTCCAATGAGGGATGTGCATGCTTGTTCGTTCAAGGCATCACAGCTCGTCTACTAAATGCATAGTTAAATTATTATATTTAATCGATCTCGATAATTATTATGCCACACATTCTTTAGTCAAGCAATTTATACTGATTTGCACCTATAATAGCAAAGTCTAGTAGTATTGGGGAAATCGCTATTAAGGAATCTACAACTGTACACCCCTTAAAGGCCCTTACTTGGTCTCTGTACGTAGACCATAGTTTTAGTCAACCTACATGCCCTAGCATTCCCTAATATGGGGCCCGGTCCGGCTCTTTTACGGGAAACCCTACTATATAATCCACAAACAATCCCTTGAAGGCCCCAATTGTATTAGAGATGCCCTGCCAATTTTTCACACAGGACGATTCAAAATATCCCTGGCAGTCTACCGCCAGCAACAGTTTTAAACCCAAACAAACCCAAACAATCCCAAACATATTTATTCAATGAAAAATTCCTAAACTATTTTTACAAAACTCTCACAGGAGATTCTTGATCAATAAAATAACTTAAAACTCGTTTATTTTTTACATTCATTTCTAAACCTTGTGTTTTTTGCTCGATGTGTGGCACTGCATGTTCTCCACAAGTTTTTCATGTTACACCATGCAATAACTGCGATGCGCAAACAGGAAGTTAAATGTTCATCTGTTAACCAAGACCGATATTTCGTTTTTATCGCATTAATAGTAGAAAACGTTAATTTACAGAAAATAGCAATTTTTCATAATTTTTGTTGAATTGATTTTATTCTCACGGGCTACTGAAATCGTATATGGGGTTGAAGTTTGCATTGTTGGCATGCAACGAAATTTTAATTCAATTCTGTTTTTTTACTATTATACGAAACCAAGTTTGACAGAAACGTCGTAGATCGTTACATAAGAATTCTTAAAAACGTTTGCGTAATTTTTGTTGCTTAAATTTGCCAAAAGAAATTTGTGAAGTAAAAACATAAATCATTTTCGTTGCATTCCAACGATGCAAACTTCAACGTCATAATCGTCTAGACAGTCGATCGGTCGACCGTGGTCGACGTTTTGGCCACCCCTGATATATGGCCTTTTTCAAACATCGAATGCTTATTTTATTATCCTGTTTTTATATGAGCATCCAGCATCCAGTGTCTCTATTTCTCTTTATACCGGAATACATGGTTTTTCCAACATTATAAAGACGTATTGGAGCTACACTAGTTTTGCCCTAGCTTCAGAAGAATTTCCGGGTTGGCTTTAGTATACGGTCGCACGAATTATGAGTTGATAGGGATGTCATTTTGAAGGGGTTGGTCTCCCCTTTCAATTGAGACTTCTCCCCGCCCGCGAAAATGTTTTTTTTTAAATTAATTTTTTAGTGCGCGATTAAGGAGCGGAATTTCGGCAAATATTAGTTGACTTTAATATGCAAAAATTCGATAAATATTAGTTGGCTTCAGTTTACCGTTGCACAAATTGAGAGTTGATAGGGGTGTCATTTTAAAGGGGTTGGTCTCCACTTTAAATTGATAATACTCCCTTCCAGCGGAAATGTTTGGTTTTTTTAAATTAATTTTTGAGTGCGCGAGTAACGGAGCGAAATTCCGACAAATATTAGTTGATTTTAGTATACGGTTGCACGAGATAAGAGTTGTCGATAGGGGTGTCATTTTGAAGGGGTTGGTCTCCTATTTCTATTTATACTTCTCCCCGCCCGCGACAATGTATGGTTTTTTAAATTAATTTTTTAGTGCGCGAGTAACTGAACGTAATTTCGACAAATATTGTAACAATAGTACGTTGTGTACCAAGGAGGCAAAGTCCCAGTCTCCACGGTGCACACGATTGTTTGTATAACAAAACCATCTTTTCCCAGCTTTTGGATTGTTAAATACATATTGCGGCAAGCATGTGCAGAAGCTGTGTTGCATACGTAAGCTGTATCGCACATGGAAGGTGTGTCGCCGGAGCCGGCAGGGGTGGAGGGGACGGAACCCCAGGGGGGTAGGGGGGGCGGAGCCCTTCATAGACACCAAACATAGTTTTGAAATGTATCAGCATATTTGAATATACTATTTTATTAATAATTTATAACAAGGCATTCACCGTTCATCCGCACGAAAAAGCAAGGAAAACATGTGTCGTCTTTGACGCGGCTTCCTTTAAGATCTGGTGGTGTGCATTGCAGCTACTCATGGCTGCTATTTTTCTCTATATCACTCATCTTTTATCTAATTTTTTAATTAATACTTTATGTCGCTGCGATATCGACGAGAGCGCTATAATATACATATAGGTATAGCTAGTGTAGCCAGAGCTGAGTCCATCAGCTGCAGATATAATAGGAGCGCAGTAAAAAAAATCATTTAAAAAAATCGATATCGCAAAAATTATAGCGCATCGCCAAAAATCCTTTTAGATCTCTTAAGATATTAAAAGGAAGGTCTATGCAAAATTTCAGCCCGATCGGAGATGGGACCTTTTTGGAACTTTATCCATAAATTAAAAAAAATTAATTAACAAAAAAACCACATATTTCCACAGTCGGGGAGGAGTACCAATTGAAAGGGAAGACCAATCCCTTCAAATGGCACCCGTATCAACTCAAAATTCGTGCAACCGTATTCTAAAGTTTCACCAAATTTCCAATTTTTGGTCTCATAAAAGAACATTACTTTTACGCTTAGGAATTGAAGGAAGTGCCCTTGCAGTCCTGATACAGACAAATAACGCGATATATATAAGAAAACAATTTCAAACTAAAACAAGAACAAACTAAAGTTGCCGGTAGAAGCCAATGTGCAATTGGACATTGTTTTTTGGAAAGACCAAAAATACTCTTAAAGCTGCGTAGTTTGTATAAGACCGCAGGTATATTTTGAGTAGTATATTCCGTCAACGTTAGGATAATTGAACATTAGGATAAACCAAATCGTGGTTCAGATAACTAAAGGTCCGGATGATTGAATTTCTACTGTAATGGTAAATTCTGTTCATGAATTCCTGTATGTCTGGAACTTCCTACGATACAAAAGCAATAATACAGCAAAAAATAAACTGATTATTTTCCATTGTCACGAGGAAAATGAAATATGATAGAACTAAGAAAATGTTTGCCTGCGTGCGAAATAATGACCGATTAATAATAAGACAAATGGAATTATAAACATTCTTACATATTCAACGATATTGAGCGACCCAGAACTGTGTACTTCGTCCTCCCTAGTGTTGGCTCCTCGCAGAACGACTCCCGTGTGGATGCAGAGATCCTAGGTTAAACAAAGGCCAGGTGATTTTTACTCAAACTAACATGCATAAAAACGATTAGGGTACACATCATATCCTAAACGCGAAATTATTACATGCTATACGATGTACGACGTATATTTTTATCAGGTTTTTTTTTAAGATCGATTTCAAGTTGTTTGTTCACACATTACGTGGATAATTGTATTTACCTTTCCCTGCTCCATGGGTTCGAACATTTTATGATATTCACGAAAACAGGTTGCCTTTTTCAATGGAATTCAACGCATTTCCGGACTCCACATAATACTCGGAGATCAAAGAGAAATGTACACTTCCCTCTGCCCACCGGTAAAAAAAAAAAACAATTTTTATCACGGTCAATCGTGTGTACATGTATTTCTGATGATCTCGATTCTACACGCCCTTGAGTTCACGCACACTGTACTCAATTGTGACGCAGGTCGTTTCTCATATGCGCATGTAATAAATAACACCCAGATACACTATCTTTCCGGACTAATGACCAAAATCATTTCGAATTAACTAACAATTGGATTCGGACCATTCGAATTTTTTCGTATATTACGTGTCGCGGACCTACGTATTGTTTCTATGCCAAAGATACAAATATCATTGACGTCTGCAATACACAGCATAGCGTATGCTACGGAGTAAAAAATAAAACAAGAAAAAAATAACAAGACATGGCACACAAACTTTTGGCAGCCGCCTGAAGAAGCGCGTGATTCCAGCGTCGCGCCTTCACAAAATCGTTCACCAAACAGGAATTTCATACACTCACGTTGGTAAGAGGTACATATTTTCTTTTATGACACACCAGATTTACCGCTACATGAGTGTGCGGGAGATAACTGTTATTACTTTGGACTGTACAAAGAACAAGCTGAATTGTTAAGTGTTAAGGTAGTAGTCTCGCCAAGGCGTTTTTCTATAATTTTTATTTTTATTTTTGAGCATTCATTCAGGACACTAATAAATGATTACCTGCAAAATTTCAAAAGGATTCACCGTTCCGTTTTCGAGATATTGGCAATCAAAGATTTCATGATTTTACACGTGTTCTTATGGGAAGCAGTGGAAAATTTCACATTTCACGCAATAACTTCGAAACTTTGCTACAGATTTTTTTCTTTTAATTCTCAATTACAGAGGAACATATGACGAAGTGGGTTAAAAAAAATTATGAATTTTGACCGTCTAGTTTCAGAGATATAGCGATTTAAATAAAGCAAGTCTAGCGACGCTAGCGCCACGAAGCGACTAGAGCAGACTAGAAGTAGATTACAGTAGTAACATATCCGTATACGCACAGTATCTACGTAGTAGCCGAAATGGATAGGCCGATACAAAAGTGAGGATTAGATAAACATTATATTAGGCGTTTTCATCATTACTTTATAAGTTTTTACATTCCGATAAAGTGTACAACCTAAATTATAAGGATATTTCGCAATATTTCGAGGCTTTTTTGATTGAGCGGAGAATAAACTTTTCAACGTGACTGTGGCGAGACTACGACCTTAATAAAGAAAAGTAAAGGGTTTTTTTTTCAATGGAATGCGTGAGAATAAGTGTCGCCAGCCTTGAAAAAACAAACTGGCAATACAAGCAGTGCGCTGTCGCCAATCTATTACATTTTTTTAAATATAAAATAATTGAAAAATACGCATTGACGTAGCATTTAAAACACGTTATTGATACGCGCGTGTAAAAATAATGACAATCTTAAATGCAGGTCTCGACATTGATTACAGTGATCGTGTCTTTTTCGAACGAAATACATACACTGGATGTCATTTGAAAGATCTCGAATAATTGTCTTACGGTTTTGCTTTAAAGATAACCTGAAAATCGTTACTTATCGACGTCAATTGGACGGTTATGCTACTTGTGGTAGGATTCTGTAACTTGGTAGCGACTTTTTTCGTTGTCGATAAATAGGAACAGTCAATCGCATGGAAGATTACAGCAGAAGGGGAGCTTCTCATTGGCCGTCGCTAGCTAACGATAACGAAAACTATCGCTAAAACGATAGACAATCCCGGCACTGTAGTGCGATTCCGTAACTCGTTATAACTTGGTAGCAACAGTTGTCGTTATCGTTAGCTAGCGACAGCCAATGAGAGGCGCCCTTCCTGCTGTAATCCTCCATGCGATTGGCTGTCACTAGCTAACGAAAACGATAACTGTCGCTACCGAGTTATAACGAGCTACAGGATCCCGCTGCAGTAGGCCTATTCTGTAACTCGTTATAACTCGGTAGCAACAGTTTTCTTTATCGTTAACTCGCTACAGCCAATGACAGGCGCCCTTTCTGCTGTAATCCTCCGTGCGATTGGCTGTCGCTAGCTTACGATAACGAAAACTGTCGCTACCGAGTTATAACGAGTTATAATGCGCTCTGGTTACTTATCACCTAAGAATATTCTTCTGCGTCAGCGCGACGACTGCAAGCGCACGGCACCCATTTCAAATGTGGACACTTAGGGCCGTCTTCTAGTCTAGAGGGCCGAAATTTGGAAATTTTTCAACATGCGATTAAAAAAAAACAAAAAATATTTCCGTATCTATCTTTTTACCACATATTTATTCATCCTTTGACATTGTATAAAAAAATTGGCGAAAAAAAAAATCAATAATTCTGGTAGATGCAGGCTGGTAAAGTGGGGGTGGAAAAAAAACGGCCTCTCCTGGTTGACATGATTCCAACCCTCCTGGTGATCTGAAAAAAAAATAGATTCTTAATTAGTAAGAATGTCATTATAACCCCTACCTCAGGCAAAAAAAAAATCGCAAAATGGTGGCTGTTTAAAAAAAAGGTCATTTTTGCCGTTGTTTTTCACGATTGTTGATTTTTTTAAATAATTAGTAACAAAATTTCGCGATAAATCTAGTCGGGGCGATAGAGGGGTGTATAGCGAAGGTCCACAAAAAATTTCAAGTAAATCGGTTCATTACAACTTGAGATATCATGTCAACCGTCTCGAAAAAAGTAGTTTTGAGAAAAACGCGTTTAAAGATTCGAGTACAGTTTCAGGCAGTCTAGTCATATAATGGTACATATACTTACATTTCGTTAATCGGCGATTCTCAGCTGGTCGAGAAACGTGAATATCACAAAGGGTAGGGGACCTCAGGTAGTCAAGAAACGTGAATATCACGAAGGGTAGGGCCTCAGGTAGTCGAGCAGACGGAACCGTCTATTGTTCGATTCGGTCCAGCAGCGCCGGTTAAGTTTCCACCTCACTAATTACAGCTGTAACTCCGTTAATATTTGGAATTTCCAAATTTCCTTTGGAGGGTATATTCTTGAAATACTAAACATTGAAAATATGCAAAAAAAACGATTTTTTCAAAATTCTAGACTAGAAGACGGCTTTAGAGGATTTGAAGCAGGAAGACTAGAGCAGGGGGCTGGCACGGCCTATCCCCTACTGTGTATAAAAATGCTATGCTTTTTGACCGCTTATTTTAGTTCTACCTGTGGCGCTAGTAGTTACCTTACAATATACCTATTGCGCGGGCGCGAGGCCCGCACGACGTACAAAACCACCATTTCGACTTTTGGAGGTTAAACCGCGGTGCGGAATTGATGAAATTGTTCGTAACCGTCCACTAATGCCATGTATTGTGCCCGGCTGTACCTCAGGGTACCCGCAAAATATTGAAAACCTGCATTTTTTCAACGTACCAGCCGATACTGGCATTCAAAGACTATGGAAAGAGGCTATAAATAATGACAATGTGAAAGTTGGACGAGTATACAAACATAAGTATGTCAGTACACAACTATGAAGGTGCGTATGGACAATATAATTATTTATCGCCAAATAATCGGTTCTTGAAAATATTATTAGTGAATAAGTTTTCAAACGTGTTTCAGTTCTCGTTGTATGAGCATATGATGAAAGCTGGAGCTCTTTTATTAAATGAAGTAATGACCTTTTGAGAAATTTATAATTTGGTACCAAAATAGTTTCGTTATCATATTTATCTTCATGATTGTTTGTTGTCACGATCATTAGTCAATAGACTAATAGTCAATCGAGAATTAATGAATAATAGATAAATTAATAAAACAATAATGGTGGCATAATAAATGGTTTGTACATATATTTATACCATATAACACCATCAATATATATGATGGTGTTATATGGGTATTGCTTGATTATATGTGTGTGTGTATATATATACATAGCTCTTGCGCACGCATCAGCTTTGTACGGGTACAACTAGCGCTGCAAGTGGCAGCGTAGGATACTAAAAAAAGCGGTCATTTTGCATAGCAAAAATATCAATCCGCCAGCCCCCTGGACTAGAGACAGGAGAACAAACTCGGGTGGTGGGGGTAGGAACGCATATGGCAGGATACCGGCAAGTCTCTGCTAACCACGGTCTTGAAACGACCCTACATTTCAGCGGTGGGGGAAGTCCACGAATAATCCTCGCGTTATTAGGGCCTACTGTAGCCATTACGCGGCGCTTGCGATAATGGGATGGAAAGAGACAGACTATTGTCGTCTGCGATAAGGGGATTGAAAGAGACAGAGTCAACTCGTCCCCAAAAATGGCTCGAAGTGATGGCGCTGGGGTGCTTCGGCACCTATATGTATATAGATATACGCTAAACATGGATGCGATCTAAACAGATAAAAGCTGATGTACCTAACCCTCATTCGTGTTAAGTGTCAAAGTATAATAAAATTTACGACGAAGTGCTACGGTGATTGATACGCATAAAGAACAGATACAGCATAGTTTTTTTAAATGAAAAATATAGTTCTTTGTTGTCGTGCGTAATTTTTCGTAGTTCAAAACGTATATATGACCAAAGACGAGTCTGCAGAGGAGCCACAGAACATTCGGACACGGTTGGTGGGCGCAAAACAGCCCCGGTCCTAACCGATCACAACTCAAATATCCCAAGAGGACAGGACACCGTCAAGAACAGGAACACGAGATCACGTAGTAGAAGCAAACAGATAAAAAAAACCAAATCTGTTATTGACAACATTGTGGAATCGAAGGTAAAGACAAAATGATCTTCATAATCATTCACAGTTGTTGCATATCATAGTTTAGAATAAACTGAAAAACTTAAAGTGAATCGGATAAAATTCCTTTATCTCCTTCTACGAGTTACGTCCATTTTTAAGGATATGAGTCACACGTCCGGTCGATAAAAATCCCACTGCCAAGAAGGACAGTACAATCCAACGTGGCTCCACTATCACTCCAATGCTAGACGCCAACCAAAGTGCAGGTTTCCGAGAAAGAGAGAATCGACGCGGTGCTGCTTCGACAATTGCAACAAAGTTACCTGAAGACGTTCAGCCCTCCGAGAACATAGCGGTGGAAGCTACCCTGCGGATTGTCTTTGACGATAGGGTATTGTCTTTGTGATACGCACGACCAACCAGACTTTAATGGCCATAAAAAGCTCAGGAGCAAATACATAATTTTGGGAAGCGCGCCTTCTTTTAGCTAACGCTTCCAGACCACAAAATTTAGGGTATTATTCTTTGCTACCTAAATCCTTGCATTATTGGACCGGAAGAATAATTTTCTGTGTTTCAAATCAGAACGCACCAGTGTACAAAGATCCTTTGCAGTGTATGAGCAGCCGACCTGTGAGTCCCAGACCCGCAGCCCCAAAATTACGATGGAAACCAGATATCAACAAGGAATATACTGAACCGCAAGAGTGAATCCTGAAAACGTGCAAGGGCATGAAAACAAATATTGGTGATTTTGATAAAAAAAAATATGAGGCTTTCGAAATCTAGTAATAGTTATTTAATGAAATTAAGTTTAATATGCAGCAGCAACAAGAATAAAATACTTACAATAGTTTTAAATTATCGAATATGGTATATTATTTGTAATATCTACAATAAAAAAGAATTTATTCCTATCCGTACTCTCAGTGAACAAGGAAGTTACTTTTGTCACAAATTATACAATAAGTTACTCTACAGGCGATAAAGTTTTCTACCGGAATATTAAATATGCTTAAACAAAAGACTCACCTTTTCTCGCTTTTGAGTTTTTTTTTCAAGCCGTCATGAGGAAATTAATCGGCGGAAATTTCGACGTTTGATGTCACGATCGGTCTGTCGTGAGGTTAGAAACTCATCCGATCGCTTTCATCTCGTTGGCCAATATATTACTATATATGTAGGTGCCGCTGCACACCAGCGCCATCACTGCGAGCCATTTTTGGGGACGCTTTTTTCAGTGTCTTTGCTTTGGCGCTGGATCTCCTGGTATCTAGGCTCCATGTATTAGAGTTAGAATAAAATTTAAGACAAAGTGATACGGTGGTTGATACGCATACGTTTTTTTAATTGAAAAATTAAGTTAGAAAAAATTATGGAGTTTAGATCGGCGGAAATTTTGACGGTTGCTGTCACGCTTGGTCTGTGGTGAGGTTAGAAATTCATCCGATCATTTCACCTCGTCGACCACTATATATAAGGCTCCGCAGCACCGCAGCGCCATCACGGTTCATCACATTTTCGGGGACGCTTTTTTCAGCGTCTTTGCATTGGAGTTTTGTCTTCTGGTATTTAGGCTCGTTGGGTCCCGTGTAGCCTCCTGTATCTAGGCTCCATGGGTCTTAGCTACACTTTCTATACTTCCATCAGATACAGTAAAGGCCCCTCTACACTACTCGTTCGAAGTTCCTCGCCGAAGTACTCGCCGAAGCTAGCCGAGTACGAGGAGCGTCACCACACTACTCGCTCAATTTCGCGAGAACTCCATCGCTCAACTTCGCGAGGACTCGTGCTCGCGACTTCGGCCCTTTGACTCGGCCCAAAATACTGACACCGATCGGAAGTCGCCCGAAGCGAAGCAAAGCGAGGCGAAGAAGCACGAAGTGCCTCTCTATATACACTCTCGTCCTCGCCCAACTTCGATTAACTTCGCGAGTGTGTAGAGGGGCCTTAATAGAAAGTCCACAAAAAGTGTAAGAAGTGTAGATAAGTGTACCTAAAACCAACAGACCCAACACCCGGGCCGCTCTCTCATTAGTGAATTAAAGCTGTCTCAACGACTGAAGCGCGCCATGCGAAAACGCGGCTTTATGCTCCATGCAGATGGGTCTCCGAGATGACCTTCAACCAGGGGGCTGCCACGGATTGATATTTTTGCTATGCAAAATGACCGCTTTTTTTAGTGTCCTACTCTGCCACTCGCAGCGCTAGTTGTACCCTTACAAAGATGATGCGCGCGCAAGAGCTATGTATATATACACACACACACATATAATCGAGCAATACCCATATAACACCATCATATACATTTATGGTGTTATATGGTATAAATATACACACAAACCATTTATTATGCTACCATATTGTTTTATTAATTTATCTATTATTCATTAATTCTCGATTGACTATTAGTCTATTGACTAATGATCGTGATAACAGACAATCATGAAGATAAATATGATAACGAAACTATTTGGTACCAAATTACAAATTTCTCAAAAGGTCATTACTCAATTTAAAAATAGAGCTCCAGCTTTCATCATGTGCTCATATAACGAGAACGGAAACACGTTTGAAAACTTATTCACTAATAATATTTTCAAGAACCGATTATTTGGTGATAAATAATTATATTGTTCATACGTACCTCCATGGTTGTGTACTGACATACTTATGTTTGTATACTCGTCCAGCTTTCACATTGTCATTATTTATAGCCTCTTTCCATAGTCTTTGAATTCCAGTATCGGCTGGTACGTTGAAAAAATGCACCTTTCCAATATTTTGCAGGTACTCTGAGGTACGACCGGGCACAATATACGGCATTAGTACACGGTTACGAACAATTTCATCAATCCCGCACCGTGGTTTAACGTACAAAAGTCAAAATGGTGGTTTTGTTGTACGTCGTGCGGGCCTTGCGCCCGCGCAATAGGAAAATTGTAAGATAACTACTAGCGCCACAAGTAGAACTAAAATAAACGGTCAAAAAACATAGTATTTTTATTCACAGTAGGGGCTAGGTGCCAGCCCCCTGCCTTCAACAATCAAACGATGGTCTTGTGACGTCATCTTCCTGTTTACCTCAAATTTGTTACTCATTAATATTATACGATCTAAGATCCGACAAACGTTTCAATTATGACATTATTAACCGACAAACTATTGTGCTTCGATTAAGCCATCAAACGTTCAAAATAAATGATAATTGAAATAAAATTGGCCCACTTCATACGAAATTTTGTTTTTGGTTTTCTGTGTAAACAATTATCCGACAAACGTTGGAATTAATCCAACAATCAGCGACAAACGACCGACAAACGATTTATGGAAATCAATCAAATCAATCAAAAGAAATTATCATAAAGTTTATTTCGGCGAGCCAATTTTACGGAGGCCCAAAGGCACGGAAATTCTCAATGTCGTTAACCTATAAGTGAGAACGATTGGTAGCAGTGTGGAAGTTTAATCCCCAAAGCCCGCCACACAGTAACGGCACCACACGGCAAAAAGTGGAAATGTCTTCATTCGCGGCACGGCTTTTACAGCGAACTCTCCAGACCTAAATCAGCACACCGTGTTCGTCTTTATACTGTCTATACTTTTCTTCAGCCTACCGTGGATAAACTATCGGTACGGCTTGACACTTGTTCACCCTCATGGTGGATCATGATTCGTGATATTATTGCCTCATCCTGTAAGCACGTTCACAAGTGACAGTTCACCGTTCGATACAATACAATAGTATGAGGAACACGTAAGTTCATCGGTGAATAATTTAATTATTTCGCCCAAACATTCAAACGATAGTGTCAATATTCATATTTTTTGGTCTGACATGCAATTGTCTTTTTTTGTCGTATCAACGTACTTGCAGCTTCTAAAGAAGAAAAATATATTCAACGATGACGTCTATCGATGCAACAAACGAGGAGACTCAAAGTATCAATACACTGATGGACAGTGCCGAGTTGGATGGACATCTGCGCTGCGAATCTCCAAAGCGCGGAACAACATTGTCAACTAGTACAAGCAGTTTCGAGGCTCTCGATCCCCATGATCCGAATCTTAGTCGTCTCGCGAATACAATGTTTCAAAAAACTGGTGAATATCTGCAGGAAGAACTAACGGCCACTCACGCGGACTATCGTCTATTGGAAAGACTGAACAAAGAAGCCATATCCAAATATGCCGAATTGAAAACTATATCGGCCAATGTTTCGCAGTCCCTGGATGCTCTCAATCTCAAGTACAAAAAATTACAGCCCGTTTTGGACAACATCAATCAAATTGACGACAGCGTTACCAAGTTGGAACAGGCGGCGTATAAATTAGCAGCTTATTCCAAGAGATTAGAAGCAAAGTTCAAAGAGATGGAAAAAGAGAACAGAAGCAAGTAAATTAGTTTTGATATCGAAATATTCGGGAATGTGGCGTCGTTCGACAGACTGATATTTCTCAAGATTAATTTTGGTAAGAATGAGTTTTCATATCGAGCGGTATCGATACAGTTTGACCGCAACCTTGTATTGTGTGCCTGTTCGTAGATCGTATACCTGGAAAATCCTAGACAATGAAACTAAATATGTTTAAATTTAAGTATATGGCTGTAAAGAAGACAAAATGTTGTATCTACCATTAGCTGTACATACTCTCACAGGAATAAAACATCTAAGCTTAGTTTAAAAATATCAATGCACGTATCAGGCCTTAATGTATTCCTTTCACGAAGCCCAATATTTAACGATTAACTGATTTTCGTCAAAAATTAAGTAAAAATGCATCCCTGCATACTGGTAAAATTTTAGGCCAAGTTACCGAACTTTTAACCCTTCGACTGCACGCTTCCACCATGAACCACTTTTTTTTAGAGACGTTTTTTGTTGTCAATGATCCTCTTTATAGCCCAAAAATTATTTAAAAAAAAAAACAAAAATGAACCGACCGAACCTGCGTTCAAAGTGGAAGATGCACTGAAAAATACGTACTTGCACGAAAAAAATGGGGTCAAAACGACCCAGTGTGCAGTCAAAGGGTTAATAAAAAATTACGATTTAAAAAATCGTCTAATTTATGGGGATGACATGCTGGCCACATTTATATCCGATTATATCGGGTATATGTTACGGGTAATGTTAGAACGAGTAAACTTAGGTTCACCCGGGTTCATCTAGAATTACTCAAGCTTGTTGGCTAAAGTCCGAAATATGACTAAAATAAATTTGAATTCGACGTTAAATGACAATTTATATTATGTTATAATAACAATATTTCGTGTACTAACGTCATAACTTTAACTTAGATTACATTTCTTTACGAAGTTTCTAATTCAAAATATCTACTTCTAAGTATGGTGTGTTTAGTCATCAATATTTTCACCGCAGTTGGAAGACAAAGATTAAAATCGATATAAATGAATATTAACGAACAACTTCTATCCTTTAAGTGTATAGAGACCCTAGGGACAATGATCTCGAACTATGGATATATAACGTATGTATACATAATAGAACGATAAATAATGAATTTGATAGAAAAAATATCAATATATTTGTCGGCTGTTAATTAAATAAACAAAGGCAATCAATCCACGTGATTTTTAATTTTATCATTTTATCTAACATTGCCGAGCCATCGTTGGGTAGACCTAGGTGCACACGAATAAACACTCAATTCAAATTTATTTTAATTATTATTCGGACTTTACCCAACAAGCTTGGGTAATTCTAAGTATACCCGGGTAAACCTAGGTTTGCTCGTTCTTCTGGCATTACCCGTAACATATATCCTAAATAACTCTAGATGTCTGATATAAAATTCTCGGAGCATGTAAAAAGTTCTGAAGATTCCATAACGACAATAAAAACAGGAAATCACCGAATGTTTAAAGAAAATATTAATGATAAAACTTAGGAAAATTTGACTGGCAGAAGAATTTTCGTAACCGCAACTTCTCGCAGAATATGTAAAAATGTCTAAATCTAAGAAATTTATGCGATTTTTTTCATTCCAGTTCATCGTTGGGTATAATAATTGATTGTAACTTATTTTCATTAAGCGCCACTGCAATCTGCTAATGATTCAAATGGACCCTGGCTTATGCGCCCACCAAATACGGCACTCCGTAAAAGGAATACCTTAAATCTTTTTTTTTATACGAATTTCGTCGAATTTCATTGATTGCAGCGAATGCTGTACACAAAAGATATTGGTTTGTATGGGGAACAGATATTTACTAGAAGATGGTGCATCCAGTATGAGGCAAATTTAGGAAATTATATTTTCACTCTTAACATTAGCACGGCAAACATCGAACAACTCAATTCAATTAAGGTGGAGGTTTCTTTTTTTCATTTCATTTAAGGAGGCATTACAATATTTAGCATAATGTGGATTTACGGCTATATAAATGAATCCCCCGAACGAGGGAAAAAAAGAATGGTGCAATTTCGCGATATAGCGAACTATTGCAGCAAGATGTATCACAATAATCCCGGAGAAATGGTGTCAAAACAGAACATTGTTAAATCCCGAGTTAATTACATTCCGTGCGGTCAGTATATACTAATTTTCCAGCATGATATTTTATTTATGTGTATGGCTCGACTAACAATCCAAAAAATTGCCAGCCATCAACAGTTCCAGCGCTATTTCCGGGGCAATCGGAAACTCGGGAATTTCCGTACTGCTGTTTGTGTAACGCACTTTGTATGTGAAGTACATGCAGACTTTTTGAAGCACGTGCGATCTGTAACAACAGAAATATATAACTAAAAAAATGCTGATCCTGAAGGAAAGGAAAGCCACGTATTGCGTGGCGCGTGACATTAGACGAGTATGCTTGAAATAGTAACTCACGGTATTTCCCGAAAGTTAACTTCGTTGGCTTCGTTTTCAGCAAACTGGCCCGGTCCGCTGAGCATAGCTTTGATAGTACCGCTCGTGAGGGCGTGTTCTCTCTTCACTATAAATTCGTGGCCGTCGCTGCTCACCAATTTTACGTACATCGCGTCAGGCCCCTCGCATCCTCCGTATACCGGGCCGGACTCCTGCCACGATACAACAGATCAAATGTATTCTTCGTTAAACGGACAACCAAACAACTATGAATCGGGAATCAAGGCATCTGAATTCCAAAAAAAATTTTACGCAGCCAAAACTGACCCAGTACGCACTTTTTTACGGATTTCCAAACTGGGATTTTATACGAAGGATATTTGATAATAGGGTTTTAAATTCTTGCATAAATTTCATAGTGTTTCTTAATACTCTTACCATTCGATTTTTACACCTTTGAGTATCTGCCTCCCTAGCAAATCTTAGTGCTCAGGTGTTCACATGAATTCACAGTAATATTCAACGTAAAACCTCTCAAAAACTTGTTCATCTATATAGGGTACACCGATCAGTGAATGCACGAAAGCAGTTTTATATTTAAAATCAGTAAAGAATATGAATTGTCGATAAAAACTCGAATCACTATAATTTAACAAAAAAGTCACGAGTCGTTAAAACAATCAAAAGTCGTTAAAATCAATTTCTTTATTTAATATCGAATATTGATGCCACTCGGAATTTTTCTAGTTTGTGGTACTTGCATATTGCACAACCTAGTTACAATACGGCTGTGCACAGTAGGTGTTTTAAAGGCGAAAACATAAGTTTTCATGAGTTTTGGCAGGAAACATTACTTTTATTATTCAAGATAGAATCAACCTTTGATTTTTTTCAAAAATTTCAAATAAATTCGTAATAATAGGTCCAAATTAGTCACGTTTATTCACTGATGCTGTATTCGAAGCTCTTTCCAGTGAATGAAGATATGAGCTCTGTTCTGATAATTCTCAAAGCAGAGTACAAAGTTTAGCTCATCTGATGAAAATTCATTTTGACAGAATTTAATTTTCTGGTTGTAAAATAGAACTATGGTGATTTTTTTGAGAATGTCATATTAAGATGAAAAAAGAACTTTGTGGATTCTTTATGAAATCGAAATAACGAACATAATAATCATATGTATACGTATATTATAAGTTTTGTGTGACATAGTGATCTCCAAATGTAGCATTTAATAAAAATAAATCATTATCCTTTACAGTATTAGTTCTGAACCAGTAATCCGCAAGAGTAATTTTTTTTTATTGATATTTACAGTGTGAATATTAAACATTTTGAACTTTTCACTTTGTGTAAATTTTACACGGAGCGACAAGTTACGGGACACAGCAGGTTCAAGATTAATACCAAAAGTTTTGGCATTAGTATTGGAAAGGTTGCAAAGGAAGTCCAGGAACAGCTCTTAGAATTGCAAAATGATAGAAACTGCAAGGATGCTTTTGAATCTGTTTCCCTTGAGGAATTGCGGTGTAAAAAGACGATTTCATATACTAAAATTCGAGAAGTCGTCTCACGCTATCTTATGCTCTTTTCTACAACTTATCTATATGAATAAAGATTTTTGGGTTTGCTTGTAATTAAAAACAAGTTCTGGAATATATTGAAAGTAAGTGATGATCTGCGTGTAGCTTTGAGCAATAATATTAGTCCCACGATTACACAACGTGTGAAGAAGATGCAAGCTCAAAAGTCACATTGATAAAAGCAATTTGTAATTTTCTCATCATTATGTTCTTATCATATAAAAATAGTGTCCACTCTCAGTCCATATCTCTGTTGTATTGAAAATTTTGATTAAAATTTATTTCAAGACTGACAGTTTATTATTGAACCTTGTGGTCCCTGCTAGAAACTCAAACATTAAAGTGGTCCCTGGTCGTAAAAAGGTTAGGAACCACTGGTTTGCAGCATTCATCCTTAATACACGTCCACTTACTGGTTACTTCATCCATTTACCAGTGATTTTATCATTACG
Organism: Ophion ventricosus; assembly: GCA_963932345.1. Classification (NCBI taxonomy): domain Eukaryota; kingdom Metazoa; phylum Arthropoda; class Insecta; order Hymenoptera; family Ichneumonidae; genus Ophion; species Ophion ventricosus. The sequence goes on along the minus strand of OZ010716.1, from coordinate 9,253,779 downwards.
CTACTTATTTATCAACTTCTCCAATATTATTTGTTGCAATTGCTTCAAATATATTTTTTCTATTAGAATAATATCTTTTGTTAGCCTATAGCAGTTAAAAACTTTGTTTTTATATTTTTATTTTATAGTTCATTCGAAGCCTATACTGTTGTTAATAGTCCATTCACTGGTCGGTTTATTCTATCTTGCACTATTTGTAGAAAAGCTGTAACTATGTTTTGTCGTGCGAGTATGTTCAACTTTGAGGCCGAACAATGAAATGATCAAAAGATATGTTTTACCCAAAGGGCTATAGATCAATTCTCAATACTTTTGGTACAAGGATTCAATTTCGACTGCACACATGCTAAACACATGTCCATGTACATAAAGAAAAAAAAAAGGTCTCGTAAGATTCGATGCCGTGGATAAGAATACCTTGTTAATTGTCAATTTATAATTGGAAAAAAAAAAATTCAAAATAACACTTTGTTGCAGAATCGTTTAGATAGGTACCGCATGCACGTCAACCGTTGCGTTGCCATCCTCTTCTTCGCTTTCTCCACTCTTATCATTGGGCTTAATACCAGAGAAAGTTGGTGCATTAATTATTTACATTAGTACTGTATATAGAGCTAATAGCAGCACTTTTCGTATTCAAATAATCCTTGATCCACTTATACGGTTTGGACCAATACGCAAAAAATTCAAGTTTTTTTTTCTTAGCACGCTTTCGCGTGCAAATTGTCATGCTTCAATTTCACTGGTGTACACGTACCTTATCAGCGTGCATATTCACGTCACTGGACATCTCTCTTTTCTTCTTCCCTCAGCACAAAGCACTGTACAGCCGAGAATCAACAAGTTAAAAATATCTCAAGCGCTAAAATAATAATTCGCTAAATATCTTCTATATTCCTGTAATAAGTGAGGTGGTTTTTCCAGTCACGCAAAAATTGCCAAACAATGGTATGCCACGGTATGACTCACGGTATAATCGTATTTCTCTGCTTCGATTCTCAATATTACTCCCTAATCAAGACGGAAAATAACGTATTCTTCGATATTTTTTAACGCAAACAGCATCGACGAAAGGACAGAGACGTTAATCCAATAATTATTAATTACACGTAGCGGAGCTTCGGAGAGGTTATGTCGGAGATCAAAGTATTCTCGAAAGTTGACGTTCAATCGCGTATTTGCGCCTCTCGAAGATTCATGCGCCGTCACCGTCAGTTACGAAATGGAGAAAATTCTCTTCGGACACATGACCCGAAACAATACGTTATTTTAAAAACGCCGTTTCGTCGACGCGATTCAAACTCAGGTTGCAATTTTCCGATAGTTGTCCAGAAGTTGTCTAATTGCGAGTACCAAATGTCCACTTGGAAGTTATCAATAAATTAGCATGTGTCCAACAGTGATCTTTTTGGATAATTGATAACTTCAAGGTGACCTTCGGGCGGACATTTGGTACTGGTTTCGCTGACTCCTTGGACAACTTTTTGGAAATTGCTACTTAGGAAGTTGGTTCAATTTTTTAAATATTATTGTAGGCTTCAGATGGCGATAATCACGGTTCAACTGCGACTAAAAATGGCGCGGCGGAAACGGTCATGAGGAACTTCGCTGGTTCATATTATTTGCCGATTTGTTTCCTTACTGCAATTGAATGAATTTTTTTTCGGCGCGAATTTTTTTTTTTTTTTTTTTGCTTGACGCGACACGACATTTTTGTTTTTTTTTTTGCTTGACCGTGACGCGAAATTTTTTGGTTTTTTGCTTTATACCCGCTATACCATGTACTGAGGTATATTCGGGATAATTCAAAATTACGCAAGCCAATCATATCTCGCGCACTTAGCAAATGCAGAAAAAATAATGATTTGAAGGTACTAGAGAAAGAGACACAGCATGTAAACTGGCTCTTTTAGGGAACAGTCGAGGGGTGAAGTTCCGAAAGCCAACTCCCTCCGATCGAGCTGAAATTTTGCACAGACCTTTTTAATATTCTAAGACGACCCCTGAAAGGATTTTTCCCGAGTCGCAATAGTTTTGGAGACATTGAATTTTAAAGTTATTTATTTTACCGCGCGCCGACTATATCTATATCTGGTAGGTGTCGGTTCTGGCTAAATCTATATATATGTTATCGCGTATATATAGGTATAACCAAAAAAATAAAGTAAAATAAAAACCAAAAAAATAAAATACAATAAGAAACAAAAAAAAACCAAAAAATAGAATAAAAAACCAAAAAAATCTCCATTTGGGTTTCAAAATATTAAAAAAATTAACTAAAAAAACAAAAAAACGAACCTATATAAAAAACCAAAACAAAAATATAAAATAAATAAACCAAAAAAATCTCCGTTCGTTTGTTTGGGTTTCGAAATATAACAAGCATTTAACTAAAAAAAAAAAAACGAAACTAGATTCGAAATTTTACGACTATACTGGGATGTTTTTACTTCTGGACGAAAATTAGTGGTTAAAAAATATTTGCCATAGGAATACCTTAAAGACCCAACGTACAGACGCAGGATTAATGATAGCAACGCACTTAATCCTGAAGGTATTAATCAGGGAGCAATGAAGTAACGCAGGAATATTTTAGTAAATCAATGATTTTTATTCTCATTAATACGTATCACAGGTTTAAATGCGCATAGTTCATACGATCTGTTTGTCTACGTAGTTATTACTCAACCTACAAATTTATATAAAAAAAAATAAAAAAACAAATTTCTGATATTCGATAGTTTACAATGATGAATTGTTCGATGGTGGCTCAATGCTATGTTACATGAGAAAAAAATGACACTCTCGAAGAAAATGAAAATATTTACAATGGAATACTGAATTCAAGGGTTGGGGGCATCTTAACATCTATCTGATCCACTTCTTCGACGGTAGGACCACTGTAATTCTTGTTGCCCTGCCTATACTGTGCTCCGCAGTCTCCGTTACCGGCGCTTGCACCGCCCTGATGAATTTTAGCCATGATCGGAGAGCACTGTCTCTGCAGCTCGTCAAGTTTGTGTTTGTACTCCTCTTTATCCACAAGCGTGTTGTTGTCCAGCCACCTGATGGTCTCCTCGCAGAGTTGTCTGACCCTGCTCTTGTCGGACTCGTCGAGTTTCGAACCGCTCTCCTCCAACGCTTGCTTCCGATAATGCTCTGCTTCGGTGAGCATGCGCTCGATCTCGTTGCGCGACAATCGCCCTTTGCCGTTGGTAATGCAGACGTCGTTGCTGCGTCCGCTTGCGGTATCCTTTGCAGTGACGTGAAGTATGCCGTTGGCATCCATATCAAAGGTGACTTCTATCTTGGGTACTCCGCGAGGAGCAGGTGTGATGCCGCTCAATTCGAAGCGGCCAAGTATGTTGTTGTCTTTGGTCATTGCTCGTTCACCCTCGAATATCTGGGTAGACACGCCTGGCTGATTGTCTGCATAGGTCATGAAAGTTTGAGATTGTTTGCAGGGAATGCGAGCGTTACGCTGGATTATCTTGGTCATGACGACGCCGGCGGTCTCGATACCGAGGGAAAGAGGTGCGACGTCAACCAGGAGAACATCCTGTAGATTGGAGCTCTTGTCACCCTTGCCCGTGAGTATGGCCGCTTTTACGGCAGCTCCATAAGCAACAGCCTCGTCAGGATTGATGGACAAATTCAGTTGTTTGCCGCAGAAGAAGTTCTGCAGCATATACTGAAATTTTATATACATAAAATGGTTCAAAAGCATGGGAGATATAATTTTTTTCATTTTATACGTCCCCTTAACGGTGAGTTCCGGGCGATGAAAATCGTTCATTTTTTTTTCCTAGGCTCGTGATCAGTCACACTACCGATACGAAAAATAAAAAAAATGGTTATCTCAAATGCATGGGAGATACAATTTTTTTCATTTTTCACTCCCCCTTAACGGTGAGTTCCGGGTGATGAAAATCGTTCATTTTTTTTCCTAAGCTCGTGATCAGTCACACTACCGATACGAAAAATAAAAAAAATGGTTATCTCAAAAGCATGGGAGATATAATTTTTTTCATTTTTTACGTCCCCTTAACGGTGAGTTCCGGGTGATGAAAATCGTTCATTTTTTTTTCCTAGGCTCGTGATCAGTCACACTACCGATACGACAAATAAAAAAAATGGTTATCTCAAAAGCATGGGAGATACAATTTTTTTCATTTTTTACGTCCCCTTAACGGTGAGTTCCGGGTGATGAAAATCGTTCATTTTTTTATCCTAGGCTCGTGATCAGTCACACTAACGATACGAAAAATAAAAAAAATGGTTATCTCAAATGCATGGGAGATAAAATTTTTTTCATTTTTCACTCCCCCTTAACGGTGAGTTCCAAGTGATGAAAATCGTTCATTTTTTTTTCCTAGGCTCGTGATCACTCACACTACCGATATGAAAAATAAAAAAAATGGTTATCTCAAAAGTATGGTAGATATAATTTTTTTCATTTTTTACGTCCCCTTAACGGTGAGTTCCGGGTGATGAAAATCGTTCATTTTTTTTTCCTAAGCTCGTGATCAGTCACACTACCGATACGAAAAATAAAAAAAATGGTTATCTCAAAAGCTTGGGAGATACAATTTTTTTCATTTTTTACGTCCCTTTAACGGTGAGTTCCGGGTGATGAAAATCGTTCATTTTTTTTTCCTAGGCTCGTGATCAGTCACACTACCGATACGAAAAATAAAAAAAATGGTTATCTCAAAAGCATGGGAGATACAATTTTTTTCATTTTTTACGTCCCCTTAACGGTGAGTTCCGGGTGATGAAAATCGTTCATTTTTTTTTCCTAGGCTCGTGATCAGTCACACTACCGATACGACAAATAAAAAAAATGGTTATCTCAAAAGCATGGGAGATACAATTTTTTTCATTTTTTACGTCCCCTTAACGGTGAGTTCCGGGTGATGAAAATCGTTCATTTTTTTATCCTAGGCTCGTGATCAGTCACACTAACGATACGAAAAATAAAAAAAATGGTTATCTCAAATGCATGGGAGATAAAATTTTTTTCATTTTTCACTCCCCCTTAACGGTGAGTTCCGAGTGATGAAAATCGTTCATTTTTTTTTCCTAGGCTCGTGATCACTCACACTACCGATATGAAAAATAAAAAAAATGGTTATCTCAAAAGTATGGTAGATATAATTTTTTTCATTTTTTACGTCCCCTTAACGGTGAGTTCCGGGTGATGAAAATCGTTCATTTTTTTTTCCTAAGCTCGTGATCAGTCACACTACCGATACGAAAAATAAAAAAAATGGTTATCTCAAAAGCTTGGGAGATACAATTTTTTTCATTTTTTACGTCCCCTTAACGGTGAGTTCCGGGTGATGAAAATCGTTCATTTTTTTTTCCTAGGCTCGTGATCAGTCACACTACCGATACGAAAAATAAAAAAAATGGTTATCTCAAAAGCATGGGAGATACAATTTTTTTCATTTTTTACGTCCCCTTAACGGTGAGTTCCGGGTGATGAAAATCGTTCATTTTTTTATCCTAGGCTCGTGATCAGTCATACTACCGATACGAAAAATAAAAAAATGGTTATCTCAAAAGCATGGGAGATATAATTTTTTTCATTTTTTACGTCCCCTTAACGGTGAGTTCCGGGTGATGAAAATCGTTCATTTTTTTTTCCTAGGCTCGTGATCAGTCACACTACCGATACGAAAAATAAAAAAAATGGTTATCTCAAAAGCATGGGAGATACAATTTTTTTCATTTTTTACGTCCCCTTAACGGTGAGTTCCGGGTGATGAAAATCGTTCATTTTTTTTTCCTAGGCTCGTGATCAGTCACACTACCAATATGAAAATAAAAAAAAATGGTTATCTCAAAAGTATAGGAGATATAATTTTTTTCATTTTTTACGTCCCCTTAACGGTGAGTTCCGGGTGATGAAAATCGTTCATTTTTTTTTCCTAAGCTCGTGATCAGTCACACTACCGATACGAAAAATAAAAAAAAATGGTTATCTCAAAAGCATGGGAGATATAATTTTTTTCATTTTTCACTCCCCCTTAACGGTGAGTTCCGGGTGATGAAAATCGTTCATTTTTTTTTCCTAGGCTCGTGATCAGTCACACTACCGATACGAAAAATAAAAAAAATGGTTATCTCAAATGCATGGGAGATACAATTTTTTTCATTTTTCACTCCCCCTTAACGGTGAGTTCCGGGTGATGAAAATCGTTCATTTTTTTTTCCTAGGCTCGTGATCAGTCACACTACCGATACGAAAAATAAAAAAAATGGTTATCTCAACAGCATGAGAGATACGATTTTTTCAACTTTTCACCCCTTCTTAAGGGTGAGTTCCGGGTGATGAAACTCGTCCATTTTTTTTTCCTAGGCTCGTGTACGGTCACACTACCGATACGAAAAATAAAAAAAATGGTTATCTCAATGGTTTGGGAGATACGATTTTTTTTAACTTTTCACCCCCTATTAAGGGTCGGTTTTTTTTTCGAACCCCCTCAAAATCGTTTTTATGACCTTTTATAGCCAAATAGAAGTGGTCTGGGCAGTCAATCACGCGAATTTATTTTTTTAAATTTTTTTCAATTTTCGTTGCGTCGCAACGTTGCGAACTTCAGACCCATCTTGAACTTGGGATTGGAAGTTCTCCCGCACTCGGCATTATCACCAGACTTGGCCCCATCCGACTACCATTTGTTCCGGTCAATGCAGCACGCCTTGGTGGACAAACATTTCAAAACGCTGGACGCGATGTGCGTAAATTCGTCGATGACTTTATCGCGCCTCGAAGCCTGCAAGTTTCTTTCGCTAAGGCATTCGTATGTTATACCTGAGAGATGGCGCAAGGTCATAGAAAACGATGGACAATATTTCTAGTATTAAGTTCGTTGTTCTCTATTTTTTTTTATATTAAATAAATTTGCTGAAAAATCTGTAAAAATTAAGTCATACGCCTAATGTATTGAGAGTATACTGGAAAATTGCAAAATCAAAATAACGAAATATTTACGAAGTTATAGGACATAGTCGAATGAAGTAAGGAAACTTTAAACGCTATTGCAGTAATGGACAAAAAAAAAGTACGCACTGGTCGAAGTTTCTCACCGCACTAAAATTCACGTAGCGGACTGAAAAATAATGGTAATTGAATTTAGTCAATTAAAAAATATCTTATAAAGCCCGGCATTTTGTTTTGTAACAAAAAATATTTGAACACTTAAAAGTTGTCATAAGACAATGTCAATATTTAAAAATTATTATCTTATCACCTTTGAAAAAATTCATGAAAGATGACTCATTTTCGGGCGTCTAAAAGGGTTCACCCCCCCCCCTCCTTAATTGCGTTAACTAAGGAACGATATTATTCTGATAGTAGCACAAAATATTCGAAGTATTATAATTGCGACAATTAATATTGGAGAAATTGATAAATAGGTAAGAAAACCACGAAATTGCCAGCGAATGGACTAAATTGCCAGTAAATGGACACTCGACCACCGCTCGTGCAAAAATATGGGTACAGAAACATAGGTAAGGCTTTCGCAATCACGGACTAACTTCGTCCTCCGGGAAACAACTCGATTACAATTGTATATTTACGAAGAAATTCTCCCCCGACACGTCTCTTGCCATTGAAGATTACACTATAATCGCAAAAATGTTCTTTCGCGCTGACTTATTCGGAAAAAAAAAAAACGTTTTAACTCTGAACAATGGATTACTACTTATTACAATAATGATAGTCATGATAAAGGTGTTTGAAACGAAGAGATTTCTTATGCCACGTGCAAGTGATAATAGCTGCTTCGCCGCATAAACACTGACAGAAAAATTCTTTCGATATCAACTAGATTTGATTTTTTCTTAATTTATATTAACTACATTTTTCGTGAAATCAAAATGTTTTCTATTCCATTCCATTAATGATTTTTTTTTTTTAATTCAAATCATGATCTATTCAATATCGTCTAATGAATAAATATTTTATTTATTCGATTTCTTCTTTTTAATTTATATTAATTCCATTAAATTCCATTTGATTTTTTCTTTTTAATTTATATTAACAACATTTTTCGTGAAATCAAATGTTTTCCATTCCATTAATGATTAATTTTTTTTAAATTCAAATCATGATCTATTCAATATCGTCTAATGAATAAATATTTTATTTATTCGATTTTTTCTTTTTAATTTATATTAATTCCATTAAATTCCATTTGATTTTTTCTTTTAAATTTATATTAACTACATTTATCGTGAAATCAAATGTTTTCTATTCCATTCCATTAATGATTTTTTTTTAAATTCAAATCATGATCTTTTCAATATCGTCTGATGAATAATAATTTTATTTATTCCTAATAAATTTGTGATTTGGTTTTATCTGATAGTACAAGACGAAAGAGACAGACGGAAAAATGATAGGGGAGAGTGGGGCACAATGTGTCACGGGGCACAGTGAGCCACGTGCGGTTTATCGAAGATTTATAGCTGATAAATTTCAAAATTTTGTGCGTTTGACGACGATTTGTATTGGGTTTCGTCAAACCTAAAAGAAAGTCGATAGCAGTTCACAAAGGATTCTAGAAACTTAAAAATTGATTTGAGGCTTGGAAAAAAAATATATATATATATTTCGCTCGCCGGGAATACGTAAAATTTTTCAAACAAACTCAACGATAAGCCCAACTGCTCCTCTATTAATTCATTACGTTCAATTTTCTTCTTTTTGTCGACGTTCAAAAAACACAAGAGTTAAAAATAAGAACATTCAAACGGCGAGTGTGAAAAATCATTTTTTTTTTATCACATTTAGAGACGTGGCAGCAGCAGATATTTTTATTAACTTTTCGTCGAATTATTCGCCACTCGTTTCTCACGACGCGGCGCGATTATTTTCGATTGCGCGAGAACTTATCCGTGCCTCGAGTGCGCGATCAACGATAATGTACACGAGTCAATTGCGAGTAAAGGCCAGGAAACGCGGAAGCAAATTGATTTTAAAAAAAATCAACCCGCTGCGCAGCTTATTTATCTCCGAGTATATATGTCGTTGCGAACATTCGAGCAGGGCCATTCGTTATTTTCTTTTTGCCTTTTTTCTTTAAGCTCGTCGTCGCTTCGGGGAGCAAACATTTCGAGGCACGAATCCTAATTGCGAGTAGACAACGAATTCCAGCGATTTTATTGTTTTTCATTATTCGGGAAGAATCGCGAATATTTGCAACTGTGACGAAACGATCGTCGATCGATACGTCTGCTGGGCTTTCGAATATCCTCGTGACGGGCAAAAATATTGCGAAAAGTTTGGAAATTTCGCAGGTAAAATATATACGAGTGTCGATTTGTAAAAAAAATTATATAACAATAATAATAAGGAGAATAATGAATAATGAGAAATTATCATTATAAAAAACAATAGAATTAGTTTCCCATGTAATACTAAAATCACAAAAAACAACATAAAATACAAATAAGACCAAAATAAAAAATACAAAAAATACAAAAAAGCAGAATAAAATACAAAAAAAAACAAAAAATAGACTAAAATTTAAATAAAAAAAACAATAAAATTTAAAAAAAGCAAAAAAAGCACTTTAAGGGATAACATCACTGTAAATTTGGCCAAAAAAAAAAATTTTTTTTTTGATGAACTTAAAAAATACTTTGAACCCTTTAGAATACGGGACGAACTCGTCTTTATCTTTATTTTTCATTTCTTCATATGTAAAACACACGTCAAAACTTTAAACGCGTTTTTCTCGAAATGTCATTTTTCAAAACGGCGGCACGCAGCTAAACTCGAACAATTTTCATTCTTTTGATTTGAATTTTTGACAATATCTTTAAAATAACATTTGGAAGAGAACCACGTACGGGATTTTCGATAAGTTCATTTAAACATTTTTTTATTAACAAATGATTGCCCTTTTTTTTTGCGAAAAAAGACACCTTCTGTTTGGCTGCTCGCCAATTTGACAAAAATCATTTTTTTTAAATCCCACGCGTCGTTCTCTAGCTTTAACGATATAGATAACGGAGAATTTTTGTTTTTCGTTCCAAGTCAAAAATTGCATCAGTTATGCTGCGTGCCCGCGGTGCGCCTTGAATTCGTCGTGGCTCCATAGAATGGCTCCCAGCGTCGCCATTTTTAAATATTTTTAGATAAAATTTTTTTGTAATATACTTGAATATACGTTCAATAACTTCCTTGAATTGTATTTTCGTATCACGTTTCCTTCCAACCAAAACAAAAATTCGTAAAAACAGCGTTTTTTTAGGCCGTTACAGTGGTGTTATCCCTTAAAGACTAAACTCTAACATCCGCGTGGTAAAGTGCGTAAGTAGATAACATCGAAACTAATAGAGTTTAGAAAAATATACTTATTCGAGCATTATCCCCATTTTTCTCGAAAAATAATGGTTTTAGACAAAACCTGTATAGAACATAAAATATCAGTCTATTCATAAGCTACAACTCTTGTAGGAAACATTTTTCTCCAAGATGAATATTTATTAAAATAAAATAGAAAAACTAAAAAACCGTTCTTTTTTCTAGTTTTGACCTTGAAAATCAAATTTGCGGGTATTTTCACGATCACATTCGTGATCAGCAAGTCAAAATACACAATTACATGAAGTTCTAAATTATTCGGAGGTGTTGGCTTTTCGAAAGTTTATCCGAAATATAAAAAAGCATCTCGTCGCATTTACTTCAAATTTGATATCCGTTGCTACTTGACACAATTAATGAAACACGTATTTCAGAGTTTTTAGAAATGCAACACCCAAGGGGAGAAAAGGGGGGTGGCAAAAATAATTATGACGATAACAACGAACTGTTATTATAAAAAAAAAAAAAAAATGAAGTAAACGGCAAAAAGCGCTTCGTTGTCTTGATGAATGTTTTAGTGAAATCGGAGATAATTGTTGGAAGGGACGTACGACAAGGGACGAGTGGGTGCAATATTTTTATCGCCACTTTCAGCAATCTTTTCGCAGGCATGCAAACTATCGCGGTCTTCTTGATCATCGTGGCGCTCAGCATGCGCGAAACAGCTTCGTTCAAGTATTGCGGCCCGGTTCGTATTGACGTTGTTACATTTACGTGTGAAAAAAAAAAACTGAAAATCTAATTGTCAATGCCGACTGTTGGATGAATGATTAGATTCCTCCTCCCCCCGCCCCGCCCTTAATTGCGCGTCAGATTTTCCTCAAATTACCGTTAAAAAAAAAAAAATAGATATATAGATAAACGAAGAAATTTGTTCACAAAAGAACAAGGCTACTGCGACGCTATGGCGTGCAGACGGGGGCGGTCGATTGGGAAGTATCACTATGGCGCGGGACAACCCGAGAAAGTATTCGTTGCTAGACAAAGTACCGCGTCTCGGTACGGTACGTTGGTACGCTGCAGTGTTGTATCCGTCGAAATTTGTTGGCCCGAACTGCAAAAGGACCGGACCCCCATTTTCGTATAAGTATGCAAGTATCCATTATTATTACGCATCCGATAATGGTATTTCGTCAGCTTCGTTTTGCCGAACTTTATTTTCTCATTCACATTTTTCGTTTTGAAAATGTCCACATCACTGTTATTTTGATCGTTATCGGTGATCCATGATAATCGAACATGTTATTCGATAAGTTTTGTAATTTATTGTCTATGGTTCGGATGTTTTTCCATTTCAACGAAAATACGAGCAGAGGGGCCGTTATATAGCTCGAGCCCTCTTCGTGGCCCGTGCCGGGAGCATGTGGAGGCACCGATTCGGGAACCAGTTTACGTTCGGAGGCGAAAAAGGCTTTAATGTTCTCAATGTCAGCCTTCTAATTCATTCCGTTGAATCCAGGGCTACGAAACACTTGGTAGACCTCCGGAATATAACACATACACCGGATGCGCTAGCGTGCGGTGTAATGTGAGTCACTTTTGTATTTTTACGGGATCGCGGGTTGCATTGAAACCCGCTGATTTTGGGCTGTACGCGGAATTGCAAAGTTTGCCGAATGGATAACTCTTCTCGAGTGCTTGAAGAGTTGGCCGAACAGCTCAATGTTGACGTGTCACCAGTTTCTCGGTTGTCACGAGTGGACGACATAAGTACGCCGCGTGAAAAATACGGAAAAAAAAAGAAAGTGGCTAGCTAATCGAACAAGTTTTTCTTTTACAAAATATAAGCTCGAAAGCGAAAAAAAAAGGGTTTCAATGCGCCTAATATTATGAAAAACTTGAAACACGGGAAATACAATTAGATTCTTCGCAGTATCGATATTGAGGATGCTTAGAGACGATTTTTCTTCGCAGTCGCGCAGTTGTCGGGGGACCGAAGGATGTCGTATGTTGGGGTGATGGTACTAGAATAAGACCAACCACACCGCTAGTCAATGCAACAACCACTAAACTATACGATTCAACAACCACTCCGCGAGTCGTTCCGTCAACAACACCGCTAGTCGATTCAACAACTACACCGAAAGTCGATACAACAACCACCCCGTGCGGCGATGCAACAATCACACCGCTGGACGATTCAACAACCACTCCGGGAGTTGATCCGACAACCCCCCCGCGCGACGAAGGAACAACCACACCGCTAGTCGATTCAACAACCACACCGCATGTCGATGCAACAACCACTAGACTAGACGATTCAAAAACCACACCGCAAGTCGATACAACAACCACTCGACTAGACGATTCAAAAACCACACCGCAAGTCGATGCAACAACCACTAAACTAGACGATTCAACAACCACTCCGCGAGTCGATCCGTCAACAACACCGCTAGTCGATTCAACAACTACACCGAAAGTCGATACAACAACCACCCCGCGCGGCGATGCAACAACCACACCGCTGGACGATTCAACAACCACTCCGGGAGTTGATCCGACAACCCCCCCGCGCGACGAAGGAACAACCACACCGCTAGTCGATTCAACAACCACACCGCATGTCGATGCAACAACCACTAGACTAGACGATTCAAAAACCACACCGCAAGTCGATACAACAACCACTCGACTAGACGATTCAAAAACCACACCGCAAGTCGATGCAACAACCACTAAACTAGACGATTCAACAACCACTCCGCGAGTCGATCCGTCAACAACACCGCTAGTCGATTCAACAACTACACCGAAAGTCGATACAACAACCACCCCGCGCGGCGATGCAACAACCACACCGCTGGACGATTCAACAACCACTCCGGGAGTTGATCCGACAACAACCCCCCCCGCGCGACGAAGGAACAACCACACCGCTAGTCGATTCAACAACCACACCGCATGTCGATGCAACAACCACTAGACTAGACGATTCAAAAACCACACCGCAAGTCGATACAACAACCACTCGACTAGACGATTCAAAAACCACACCGCAAGTCGATGCAACAACCACTAAACTAGACGATTCAACAACCACTCCGCGAGTCGATCCGTCAACAACACCGCTAGTCGATTCAACAACTACATCGAAAGTCGATACAACAACCACCCCGCGCGGCGATGCAACAACCACACCGCTGGACGATTCAACAACCACTCCGGGAGTCGATCCGACAACCCCCCCGCGCGACGAAGGAACAACCACACCGCTAGTCGATTCAAAAACCACACCGCAAGTCGATGCAACAACCACGCGACTAGACGATTCAAAAACCACACCGCAAGTCGATGCAACAACCACTGAACTAGACGATTCAACAACCACTCCGGGAGTCGTTCCGTCAACAACACCGCAAAGTCGATTCAACAACTACACCGAATGTCGATACAACAACCACTCCGGGAGTCGATCCGACAACCCCCCCGCGCGACGAAGGAACAACCACACCGCTAGTCGATGCAACAACCACACCGCAAGTCGATGCAACAACCACTAGACTAGACGATTCAAAAACCATACCACAAGTCGATGCGACAACAATCCCGCAAGTCGATCCACCAACTACCCCGCTAGTCGATTCAACAACCACAGAGCAAGTTGTTCCAAAAGTCTGGCTGCCCAAACAAGAATATGATGACTATTTAAGTACCTTTAAATCTAAACTCGCCAAAGCATCGTATACTTCCATATTCTTTTGGGTCACTTTAACTTTTCTTAGCTTCGTTGGTCTTGTAATTACTATTATGATCCATATTTAGTCGCGTCCGAGAATTGACAGTTCCACAAGGAAATCTATTTGCGCGGCCACATTGCAATTCAGATTCCTTCGACCTGGCTGAACTACATTATAAGTCATTAAGGGCGCTCACGATACTTGTCAAACCGGATTCCTCAATGCGAAGGGATCGTAGGTTTCGGTAGGCAACGTAAGATAAAAGGGGAAAGGGCTTCGATTTAAATATATCAGGAGACAATATTATACAGGGTACCTTGACAAATTAATCATAGTTATCATGAAACATGATTATTGTTATTATAGAATAGTTATTGTAAAATGGATTATAAAAAGTGAATAGTTCCATTGGAGCTCGTGTTGGAAAATCTTTCAATTTTACACGTTGAGAAATATGTGTGGAAAAAGCTACCAGCATTTCTTTTTTTTCCCCTTACATAAATAGCATCATGTAGTTCGGACGTTTGTATAGATATATATATATATATATATATATATATCGAAGTTATAGTGGCACAAGTGCACCCGATAGTGGAGAAGAAAAAAAAAATAGTGGCACAAAAGGCCTAGGAGCGAACACCACAGGTGCAGCTGAGCGAACTTCAGCTGCATCGCTGAAGGATCGTTCGTATAGATGCATACACGCGCTTCTATCCGTGCATCGTAAAATCGTCGAGAGTGCACATCGAGCGAGTGCGAAGGGGGGGGGGGGGCAAGTAATTTTATAATGCGGGTAAGTTCAAGATAGGATTTCAAAGGTTGCGCAACAACGTTAGTCTCCAATATATTTTTCTCCATTGTGACATAAATAAACTACGATTGCACGATAATTGCTAATTGAGAAATTCATTCGAACAAACGTTATAATATTGGGTCTATGCATAATTCCGTAGCGAAAATCGAGCAAAATTTCAAATTCATAATATTCGGTGAAGTAAAAAGTTCTGAGCGTTTTCCGCTAGATGTCTTTAGTGAGCCATATCTCACGATGTATACATCGCATCGGGTCATACTATAGTGGCGATTTAAAGGTGACATTACGCTTAAAAAAAAATTCTTTGACAGTTTTGTGTTTGGTGAAGCCAGTTGTGTATTACAGCGTTCCAAAATGAAGGTAAAAAAAGAGAAAATTCGATACATTCTTCAGTAACACTACGACCAAGGTGAAAAGGCGGATACAAGTCTAGGAAAAAAAATGGACGATTTTCATTAGCCGGAACTCACCCTTAATAGGGGTGAAAAATAAAAAAAATCGTAGCTCCCAAACTATTGAGATAACCATTTTTTTTTATTTTTCGTATCGGTAGTGTAATCGTGCACGAGCCTAGGAAAAAAAATGGACGATTTTCATTAGCCGGAACTCACCCTTAATAGGGGGTGAAAAATTTAAAAAAATTGTATCTCCCAAACGATTGAGATAACCATTTTTTTATTTTCCGTGTCGGTAGTGTGACCGGATACAAGTCTAGGAAAAAAAATGGACGCTTTTCATTAGCCGCAACTCACCCTTAATAGGGGGTGAAAAATGAAAAAAATCGTAGCTCCCAAACTATTGAGATAACCATTTTTTTTATTTTTCGTATCATTAGTATAATGGTACACGAGCCTAGGAAAAAAAATGGACGATTTTCATTAGCCGGAACTCGCCCTTAATAGGGGGTGAAAAATGAAAAAAAAATCGTAGCTCCCAAACTATTGAGATAACCATTTTTTTTATTTTTCATTTTGGTAGTGTAATCGTACACGAGCCTGAAAAAAAAATGGACGATTTTCATTAGCCGGAACTTACCCTTAATAGGGGGTGAAAAATTTAAAAAATCGTAGCTCCCATGGTATTGAGATAACCATTTTTTTTATTTTTCGTGTCGGTAGTGTAATTGTACACGAGCCTAGGAAAAAAAAATGGACGATTTTCATTGGCCGGAACTCACCCTTAATAGGGGGTGAAAAATAAAAAAAAATCAGTCTCATTACTTACTTTACACATCTCGTGTGTAGAATAAAGTCCATCAAAAGGAATTTTCATTCTATCAACTGGGTGTTCATAAAAAAAATTGTGAAAATTCATCTTTTTTCCAGGCTCTAGACTGTTGTAGTCTTCCTTTATTTTATTAATTGCAAATAAAAATAATAAAAAAACAAATAAAAAAGCTGCACGATCGCCCTTGTCGTACCGAATGAAAATTCTTCACTACGAACTTTTCGTGACCGCATACACGAGATTTTCTCGCCTTTGCAAGTTGGCTCGTTATCCTGGCCGCTCGCCATCTCTTGCCTGTCACGAAAACATGAATGCTCGTCACCCATTCGTATTTTACAGAGCTTGCGAGAGAATTCTCGGGTCAGAATTCGCGTAACGAGCGAGAAAGCTCGAAGATCCTTGATGCATTTTTTTTTTTCGTGTTCTTCGTCTCTTTATTTTCTTTTTGAACGTCTACCAAAAATGTGTACGAATGGCGAAAGACTTCGAGCTACGGGGCAATTCGCACTTCCGTTTCCTGTCGCGCGCGGCCTCGCGAAACTTTTTGGCACTGTGCCAAACGTTAATTTCCGCATTTTTTTTGCGGATCGTATATTATAGTTCGAGGACGATGGATAAACCACGAAATTCGGACGCGATTTGTCGCGTATTTTTGCTTCGTCGACTTTTGCTTCATTTCCGCGCACCTTGCTCGTAAATTGAAAACGACGTTGGAACGAAAATTCTTTTCTCTTTTAGCTCTTGTTTTTTTTTTTCTAGAAATTATTATTATTCTTGGCATGTTTACGTTTTGGATCTCCAATAAGGATAATTAATAGAAGAACGTTAAGTAATTTGTCGTAGCTTGGATCCGAAAAAAAAAAATAAGCATTGGAAAATTAAGGAGATTCCGTGACGAAGGGCTAGGTTGCGTGGGCCCATAAGAAGGGCTCTTCTTTTATTATATTTATTATTTACTTAATTATTTAGCATTTGTGTTATTTACTTCTAAATATTATTTCGAAATATCACGAAAAAAAAAAAAAAAACTAAAAAGGGCTCCACCAAAATGTCAAATTCCAAGTTAAAGCGAGCAACCACTTTAGATGCTTCATAAAATGAATTTTTTTTTTAATTTCATAAATCGTTAGCAAAATATCTCAAGAATACAGCCTGAAATTTTCAAAACGATATTCGCATTTCTTCTAACGGTATGCATATAAATGATAAAGACTCTCCCCGCTCGACTGCCAAAAGCGCGTTCAGTTATCCACGAGCGCTTAGGTAGTTCGTTTGGGTTTGGATTTTCATAACCCAAACAAAGCCAAACTCGACCGTTTGGCGATTAGCCTCCCTACTTACAACGCCAATAAAAAAGGGTTTATATCGAACCCGCGGGAGATAAAAAAATTTTCATGTTTTACCCCCCCCCCCCCCCCCGATAGGGGTGCTTTCCGGAATATGGACAGGGTTGATATTTTTTTCAGAGACGTCTCTTGGGCCTCCCTACTTACAACGCCAATAAAAAAAGGGTTTATATCGAACCCGCGCGAAATAAAAAAATTTTCATGTTTTACCCCCCGATAGGGGTGGGTCACGGTGGTTGGAATCATCTAAAATTTGTTTTAAGATATTCTTTAGGCAATTAGAGGTGAAATGTGCAAGAAATTATCGAAAATTTAAACATTGAGAAAAAAAAATAAAACCGTTGCGTAGCAACGATGCAAACTTCAGGCCCATGAATTTTTGGAATTCTGGTGGACCCACTGACCAGAACGACCTCGTGGATAGATCTTTTGTCCAATTTCGCATCGCCTGGAGCCTTCTCGACAGGCTCAAGGGTCGAACGGAAGAGATCGGCGCAAAGCTCCTCAAAGCGAGCTCTTGATATTTTGGTGTAAAAATCCTCCTGGTGTAAAGACCCTCGTAGAGGGCATCGACCTCGATGGTAGTTTCGGTGCTTGATGACAATGTGCGTTTTGCCCTTTCCGCCACTGTTCTCAATCTCCTCAATGATCTTGGATTCGACTTAACGTTTTTCCTGAATTTTCTCTCAAACTCCTTGCACAGATATTCCACGACTCTCGTATCGAAATCTTCGCCACCCAAATGAGTGTCGCTAGCTGTTGATTTGACCTCGAACAAGGAGCCCTCGTCGATTGTCAGGATTGAGACGTCGAACGTACCACCGCCAAGATCAAAGATCAGAACATTCTTCTCACCCTTCAAGCTCTTGTCCAAGCCGTACGCGAGTGCTGCTGCCGTTGGCTCGTTGATGATCCTCAAAACGTTCAATCCGGCTATCGCACCAGCGTCCTTAGTGGCCTGACGCTGCGAATCGCTGAAATATGCCGGTACGGTCATGACTGCGTTCTTCACGATTTGACCAAGATAGGCTTTAGCAGTTTCCTTCATTTTCATAAGGACCATCGATGATATCTCCTCTGGATTAAATCTCTTGTTTTCCCCGCGAAATTCAACATGGATCTTCGGCTTTCCGGCCTCACTGACGACTTTGAATGGCCAATGTTTCATGTCATTCTGGATCTTGGGGTCGTCGTATTTACGGCCGATTAGCCTTTTCGCGTCGAACACTGTGTTGGCTGGATTCATCGCGACTTGGTTCTTAGCTGCATCACCGATCAGTTGTTCGGTGTCCGTGAATGCAACGTAACTTGGTGTTGTTCTGTTGTCCTGATCGTTGGCGATTATTTCCACCTTGCCTTGCTGCCCATACTCCAACACAGGAGTATGTGGTTCCCAAATCGATTCCAATTGCAGGCATTTCCTTGTTTTTATTGACTGCTCTCTTCACTTTTTCCGTTCATTAAGTTTCGTTTCGTTTTGTATACTGACGCTCCGTTCGTGGACGCTCGAATTTATACCCCTCCGCCGGCCAGCCTTCGCCAACCGTCGAGCTCGAGAAACTCCCAGCTGACTACGATCGAACAGAGAACAGAACCATCTCGAAGTTTCGCGTCTCAACGATACCTCGAGTCTTAAACTCTAATTTCTTTTTGCATTGGGTTTTTATATTGGCAGATTGAAAATTCTGCATAAATTTTACTGTCTATTGTACTAAAGTTTTCAAGATTGCAGTTTGTGAAGGAAAACAATGAATTTTGGTGAACGAGTGCGGGTTCGATAAAATACGAGAGCGGGTTCGAGAAAAGTCTAGCGCGCACTCGGCCGACCTCGTTACTTTGTGCCTATAGCTCGACATGTTTTTGTCGCTTCGTTATGTACTATTTTCACCACGGCCAATCCTAACAATAAAACACCCCTAAATTTTGCAGTACACGATGGTAATGTGAGTCCCGATGAAACGATTCCGTTTGTTCATTGATCCAGTGTTGCCAGATAGTCGATATGTCCCATCCCTAGATAAATTTCGTATCTCCCTAAAAAAACCCTAAACAGCGGTGCAAATATATATATATATATATATATATATATTATACTATGACAATGCCATCTAGCGGTAAGCAAATGCATTGTCCGTCATGTGGTCAAGAACCGGCAGGGAGTAAAACAGCGAGCACAGTTTTGCATGTTCGCTGCACACTTGACGCCGAGGGCCGTATTCACAGTCGAGTCTTAAATGTAAGTCCGCCTTAAGGCGATCTTAAGATCGCATTTCGATTCACAGACGCGCCTTGAGGTTACCTTAAGGCAGAACTTAAATCTCTACCTTACCGAAGGTAGGACTAATTCACAGACGATTCTTGAGCTCGTCTTAAGGCGATCTTACTACGTAAGATTTACAGTCGATTCTGAGATGTCTCAAATGTCAATATAACCTCACTATTTGAGCAAGGCAGACGATTTTTTTCAAGTCGACGTTTTACGAGACTTGAGACGATCTCAAGAAAAAAAGTAGCGTGCTCCAAAATAAATTCTTGATACAAATTGGTTAGTGCGGTTTCAGTTTTTTGCGATAGTGTGAATTATTTTTCGGCAGAAATAGTATTCGAAGTGACAGTGTATAAGTACATTATTTATAAGATTATTTGAATTATTTCGCGAAAAATGCACTATTGTGTTTGCACGTTTTTGTGAATTCGCAGTTCACAAAAACTGTGAATTCTTCAAATTTGTCCACAGTTTTTTTAACTGCTTCACAGATCTCTAAAACATTGAAAAACTTTAATCAGATTGATTTTAAAAAAAATTACATTGAAGATTAGGTTTTTAATACCGGTTGCAGAACAAAAGCAATGGTTTTTACGAATTGTTTCTTAATCTTTTTCAATTAAAAGCGTTGGAGCTTTTTGCCCATTGATTCTATTTAAACATAAATATACAAACAGGGATATTTTCTTGCCTGCTCTGTAACAATCGATGACGAGTTGTACTCTTCACCAATTGCTTCCCACGCCTCCCAAGTCTTGAAGACTTGACGCAGAACTCTACTTATTTTCCACTGTTCGAGCATATTTTTGTAAAATTTTTACAAATAATTGCTTTTCAGTCGCACTGTAATTTCGATTTTTGTATTTTGTGGCCATTTTTTCTGGTAATATCAACAAGTTGTCGCACAATATTCAAACTTATTCAAAATGACCGGCGTAAACAAAGAAGATAAAGGAAACTGCGCAAGCATTGTATTTAGAGCATGGCTTATGCAATATCAGTAGAGCAGAAACGACATGAGAATTCCAGACAACTAAATATGCTCATTGATTGGCTGTTCTAACGGAATAATTCCGGAAAGACCCGAACCTCGTATAAGATCGTCTCAAGCATTGCCTCAGCTAAGGTGAACTTAAATGAAATAAGCAAATGCTTGGGACCAAATTCTTACGTAAGGTGATCTTACTTGCCAACTGTGAATACATAAGGTCTCAAGACCGTCTCAGCGGTTTAAGACGATCTTACGTGAGGCGATCTTGAGGACGGTCTTAAGACTCGACTGTGAATACGGCCCTCGGAAACGGTGTACAGCACGGTGGCGGATGACGATGTCATGGTGGTGGACAACTTATGTCCGGATGAATCCGAATAATCACCGAACTAAGAAAGAGGCCAGAGAGAGAGAGAGAGAGAGAGAGAGAACAACACAAATATTCTAAAGCACTTTTCTAGTCTCCTACATTATAAAGCATATATGATAGTTTATATGTAAAAAAATCATAAATGTTTTAGTATATGGAATTATTAAATAAAATATCGACGTGCAGTGTACAACAGTTGCAATCAGTGCAATGTATAATTGTGGCAGCGTCGTGGAGTTCGTTTTTTGCCCTTCAATTGGTTGATTGTGCAATTTAAAACCGACAAAGGTTAACATTTTTTAATCATGAAAAAACCCTAAAAACATCCCTAACAAAATGTTATTCCTATTCCTATTCCGATAAACGTTTCGCATTTATCCGGCATTTTTAATTCCACTATAGGTCGCTTCGTAGCGCTAGTAGTCGTCTGAACGGCTTGCTTCACGCATGCATTTGAAACTCGTAAACACGATTTATTTACGATATTTTTGTGAGCGAATTTTTTATTTGGAGTATCTGTGAATAAAAAAATTTCAAATTAGTAGTTCGCGAGTGGTGTCTTTTTTTCAACTTTCACTTATTACGTAGACCGAGAGAAATGTGAACAGTGATTAGGTTTAATATACCGAAGTGCATCGTACCGGGCTGTACCTCAGGGTACACGTCAAACCCGGAAAAAGTGCACTTTTTTACTATTCCGAAGAATGTAGACAGTGAAAAACTGTGGAAAAATGCGTGTAGAGAGTGTGGAGAGGCGAGAGGACGGCTCCATGAAAACTGGAGCAACAGTTTGCGAAAAACATTTTCGGAGCAACGAAATTCTTTGGCAACGCGAATATTTGGCTCCTAATGGAAAAGTAATCGGAGTGGTAAACAAACCAAAACAAACTCACGATGAATTCTCACTCCATAATTACTGAGCGTGTAAATAATTAACAATAATAATTAGCGAAATAAAAATCCTCATGTTTGTGCACTCATGTTTGTGCTTGCGCTGCAATATATAATAGCAGTTCAGACGACTACTAGCGCTGCATGTAACGCAATTCGGCAATAAAAATGATGGGCAATCCGTCAACCGTTTCTAGGCGGCTGTGTCAGGGGGCAGATCGGAACATTCTCAAATTCGCCAGTGCTCAATGGGCCGTATTCACAGTCGAGTCTTAAGACCGTTCTCAAGATCGCCTCACGTAAGATCGTCTTAAGGCCATGTGTCACACGTTCAGTCGGTAAAAATCCTACTGCCAAGTTTTCTCCTAGACGGATCATATTTCGGGCAAAAGAAGAGAAAGCGGTTGTTCGTCGTTCAACAGAGCGGAACGTGTTTCTTTTCTTTTTTCCCAAAAATCAACCGTTTCAGAAATCATTGGGAATCTGCAAATCAGCTATCTCTCTCGCACTCATGGCCGCTCGGTCGGTGTGACACTTGGCCTTAAACCGCTGAGACGGTCTTGAGACCTTATGTATTCACAGTTGGCAAGTAAGATCACCTTACGTAAGAATTTGGTCCCAAGCATTTGCTTATTTCATTTAAGTTCACCTTAGCTGAGGCAATGCTTGAGACGATCTTATAAGAGGTTCGGGTCTTTCCGGAATTATTCCGTTAGAACAGCCATCAATGAGCACATTTAGTTGTCTCGAATTCTCATGTCGTTTCTGCTCTACTGAAATTGCATAGGCCATGCTCTAAATACAATGCCTGCGCAGTTTCCTTTATCTTCTTTGTTTACGCCGGTCATTTTGAATAAGTTTGAATATTGTGCGACAACTTGTTGATATTACCAGAAAAAATGGCCACAAAATACAAAAATCGAAATTACAGTGCGACTGAAAAGCAATTATTTGTAAAAATTTTACAAAAATATGCTCGAACAGTGGAAAATAAGAAGAGTTCTGCGTCAAGTCTTCAAGACAAAGAAGAGGCGTGGGAAGCAATTGGTGAAGAGTACAACTCGTCATCGATCATTACAGAGCAGGTAAGAAAATATCCCTGTTTATATATTTATGTTTAAATAGAATCAATGGGCCAAAAGCTCTAACGCTTTTAAATGAAAAAGATTAAGAAACAATTCGTAAAAACCATTGCTTTTGTTCTGCAGCCGGTATTAGAAACCGAATCGTCAATGTAATTTTTTAAAAAAATCAAAAAATTAAAAAAAAAAAAAAATCAATCTGATTAAAGTTTTTCAATGCTTTAGAGATCTGTGAAGCAGTTAAAAAAACTGTGGACAAATTTGAAGAATTCACAGTTTTTGTGAACTGTGAATTCACAAAAACGTGCAAACACAATAGTGCATTTTTCGCGAAATAATTCAAATAATCTTATAAATAATGTACTTATACACTGTACTTCGAATACTATTTCTGCCGAAAAATAATTCACACTATCGCAAAAAACTGAAACCGCACTAACCAATTTGTATCAAGAATTTATTTTGGAGCACGCTACTTTTTTTTCTTGAGATCGTCTCAAGTCTCGTAAAACGTCGACTTGGAAATCATCGTCTGCTTTGCTTCAATAGTGAGGTTATGTTGACATTTAAGATATCTCAAAATCGACTGTGAATCTTACGTAGTAAGATCGCCTTAAGGCAGAACACCACTGTGACCCCCTGTTTTTTTGCCATTTTTCAAGAATTTTTTTTTGTGGGAAAAAAAAGAGATATTCGAAAAAAAAATTTTTTGTTTTGTTCGTTGTTTATTGAAGATACATAAAAAAAAAATTTCAAATTTTTCACGCCCCATGGTGACGCTGGGGAAGCTCCCGCGTCAGGTACTGTTGCCTCTGCAGTGGTTCGCGGCACGCAGCAGAACTCTCTTCAAAGTCGATCTGAAAAAAAATACCGAGTGTTTTCGTTAATAATATGATATTTTGAAGAGAAGTACATAGGGATTTGAAAAAATATTGATTTTTAAAAAATAGGCACGCTTTTGAAATTAAAGGACGATTTTCGAGCAAAATTTCTCGTCGAAAATAGGCTATAACTTTTTTTATTATTGACATATCGAAAAAATCCTATGTACTTCTTTAGATAATCTAGTTTTATTGATGCAGTCCAAATTTGAAGTCGATCGGATAAAAATTGCTCGAGTTCTGCTGCGTGCCGCACTCAAAAAAGTGGTTTGAGAAAAACGCGTTCAAAGTTTTAGGTTTGTTAATTTATGCGATAAATTGGAAAAAAAATTTTTTACCTTTAATCAGCGATGCCGGCACCATATAGCTGGCCTTCAAGAAGCAAATGATTGTCCCTAGCATCTTTTCTCGAACTTGTAAAGGCTCTTCTTGCCTCTTTTGCAGCGTCTGTGAGCGAGCGCTCCGCCAGCTCGATCCGCGCTGCGTTGGTTTCAACGCAAAAATTGAAACAATTTGGGCCGATAGTTATCCCCAACGTCTCCAAAACTTTCATGAGGCTTCTCAGGCCATCATTGAATAATAATACCGCGATATCAGCTGCAATATCGACGATTTTTTTGCTCCCGGACTGACACTTGGGGGCTATTGCCCAAACTGATTTGTTGTAGCTTTCGTTGTTGTTTTGCGTGAAGCCGCCCAAACAACGCTGCAGCAAATCGTCTCTGCTCAAATTTTCGAAGACTGGCGTAATTGCCTCCAATACTTCCTCAGGAAGAGGCGGCTGCGCGGGACCCCGAGCGTCACGGAGCGCTGCACCGCTCCACAAAATATTCAATATCTCCGAAAATAATTATTTTTTCGACCTGGGTCCAACGGCATCTTAATCTTAAATGTATTTTAGATTTTTCTAGATGGTTTTCAAAAAATCGATTTTTTGAAGCCGTCACAGTGGTGTTGTCCCTTAATACGAGCTCAAGAATCGTCTGTGAATTAGTCCTACCTTCGGTAAGGTAGAGATTTAAGTTCTGCCTTAAGGTAACCTCAAGGCGCGTCTGTGAATCGAAATGCGATCTTAAGATCGCCTTAAGGGGGACTTACACTTAAGACTCGACTGTGAATACGGCCCAATGGTGCTACGAAAATTGACGCGTACGAGCGTTTGAGAATAATCGACTGACAGTTTATTATTCTTGAACCTTGTGGTCCCTCTTAAGGCCCCTCTACACTGCTCGTTCGAAGTTCGAAAAAAGGATTCCGATACATTTTCGAAGTTTTTTCATAGAAGTAATGGAATTAGAGTGAATCTAAGGGAAAGTTCGTTTTGATGGGATAAAATATATTGGAAAGGACTAGAAAAATATTAAAAATCAAAATCTGTTTGCATCTTGACTAAACAACGTTTCTGCACAAATTCATCGATAAATCTTTATTCCGGTGATATTAAATTTTTTACGGCGATCACGAATTACGGTCGTTTTCGCCGTATTCCTAAAATTAAGCCGGGAAAACGTGAAAAAAGGGAACCCGGAACATTTACAAAGATTTCTCATGGAAATAATGGAATTACGGTGAATCTAACGGAAAGTTCGTTTTGATGGGATAAAATATATTGGAATGGACTTGTATGGAAATAATGGAATTAGGGTGAATGTAACGGAATATTTGTTTTGAGGAGATAAACTATATTGGAATAGACTTGTAAAAATAATAGTAATTTTCTTTATTTTCGTGTACACCCTTGTGGGTTTTTTAAATCTCCTTTCTTTCTTCAGACGTTTTCTTATTCCTAGGCTTCTAATTCTTACATCTACTCTTAATCTTTATCTCTACCGCTCCGCCTGCGCTAAAAAAAAATATATATAGATATATATAATTTCGCTCTTATTCCTTCGCCTTCCACTTAACAGTTTCTAATCTCCAGCCAAACTCTTCTCGCGGGAAAGAATCTTGCGATTCTTTCAAATTGCCTCACTATTTCACACATCACTTCTACTAGCTCCTTTCCTTCCAGTGCCTTCCTCCGCCCTCCATCTTGCTTCGTTCTTTGTTCTTTCTCCCAGTCCTCAAAATTTCTTAGGGCCTGCCAATCCATCTGCCTTCTAGCCTCCTCGCATACCCAGATGTGTGCCAGCGTCTCCTCCGCTTCCCCGCATACTCTGCAACTTGTCTCCCTGAACCCTTTTTCGGCCTCTCTCCCCACACTCCCACACCTCATTTTCGCCCATATCTCTTTGATTTCCCCCCTTGTTCCTTTGTCCCAATATTCCTCCATTCCCACCACCCTTTTTCTTTCTCACATCCTCTGTATTTCTTGTTGCGTCAGTTTCTCTACCGTCCTCTTGGTCTTCATCTCCTATTCTTCCTTGTTCCATCTTCTTATAGTTTCCCCTATCTGCCCCTCTCCTGCTTGCTCCATTGCTGCCTTCAATTCTTTGCCCCATTTGCTTTCGTCGTTGTTCGTCAGTCCCCTCGCCTCCTCGATTAGGCACTTCCTTGGCCATCTTCCTTCCTCCATCTCTATGATTTTGTCGATATAATCCCCTGCGCGTTTTACCATGATGATGTCAATTCCTCTGCACCCTGCCTCCAATCTCCAGATATACTCTGGCGTGTTTTTCCTCAGTCCCATCGCCATTTTTGTGTATCTGGCCTGTACCCTCTCCACACTCGCTCTCCTTTTCCACCCCGACACCTCTATTCCATACAACAGCCCACTCCTCGCTATTGGTTCCGCTATCCTCGGCCGAACCGTCAACCTCCCAATCCTCGCTCTCTTAGCGATGCCCTAAGCTCTGTTTGCGGCCTTCCTTATTTTACTTTCCACCATCTTGATATGCTTTTCGAACGTGTTTCCCGTCGAAAAGTGCACCCCCAGGTATTTAAAATCCTTTACCACCTCCACTTTCTTCCCGCTTATTTCCCATCCCTTTTCCTTCTTCAGCCTCCCTCCTTTCCTGAAGATCATCACTTTGGTTTTTTCGATGTTGATCTCCAGCTTATTCCTGTTGACGTATTTCTCCAGCTCCCTAATCATACTCCTTAGTCCCTCCCCCGTGTTCGCCACCAGCGCCACGTCATCCGCATACTTCAGCGCGTATATTTTTTCTCCTCCGACCACTGTGCCCCCTTCCTTTCTTCTTTTCCAGCCAGTCTCCATGTCCTCTATGAACAGATTGAACACTGTGGGGCTCAGTGCGCACCCCTGCCTGAGTCCTCTTGATGTTCTGAACCTCCTCGACAACCCCTCCGCTGTGATGATTTCATTTTGTGTTTCGCTGTATATGCTCTTAATCATCTCCAGTAACCTTCCTTGTATTCCCGCTCTCTCCACTTTCCTTAACATTCCTTCCCTGTCCACCGAATCGAATGCCGTCCTGAAGTCTACGAAAGCAGTGTAGAGTTTTCCTCCCCTTCTCTTCAACTTATTGTTAATAAGCGCGTTCAGCACGAATACCTTACCCTGTCATTCATTATTCTGGTCAATAGTTTGTATCCTGTATCCATCAGCGTTATTCCTCTGTAGTTTTTGACGTCTGTAGTGTCTCCTGCCTTGTGGATCGGATATATCCTCCCAGTTTCCCACCCCCGTGCTATCTTTCCCCCCTTCCACAGCTTGTTCAAGACGTTAGCTAGCACCTTTCTCCCCTCCTTTGGCAGTCCCTGGAAGAATTCAATCGCCAGTCCGTCTTGACCCGCCGTCATGCCTTTTTTCATTTTCCCTAGTTCCTTTTCCACCTCTCCTAAGCTTATCTCCCGATTTGCTATTTCTTATATTAGCTTTTCTCTGTCCCTGCTTTCCCTAGAAACTTCTTCCTCTCTTCTCGTCTCCGACGCCTCTTTCGTGCCTGCTTCCATTTCTTGGTCGTCGTCTCTGCTTCCCAGTATTTTCCGTCCCAGTGTTTACTGTTCCATGTTTTCCTGGACCTAAAGGGTCTCAACGCTCTCCAGAGTTTCGTGGGGTTTTCGCTTTGGCACACCCTCTCCCATCTTTCCTTCCATCGTTCCTCGTTTTCCTCTTTCCTTATTTTCTTCAGAGTTCTCCTCGCCTCGCTTAGTTTCTCTTTCTCCTCCACCCCCGGTCTTTTGAGGAATTCTTTAAGTCGTTTCCATATAACCCCTTTCTGTTCTTTGACTCTTCCGCTTACCTACTTTCCTCCATCCATCTCGCCATTCCCACCTCCTCTGCTGCTTCTTTTAATGCTTCCACTAGTGTGTCCCATCTGTCTAATACGTCGCTCTTCTTCTCCTTTAAATTCCAGATTGCCGTGAAGCTTCCTTCGTAATCTTCCCCTTTCTCCTGCTTCCACTTTAGCTTTTTCTCTCTCCTTCCTTCCTATCGCTGATTTGGTCTGCTCTGTCGCTCTTCTATCCCCTCCCGATAACCGAGCCCCCCTCCCCTTGGTTTCCTACATATGTCAGGTTCCCCTGTCTGCCCCCATCCCATCTTCCATTCGCTACTACAAGACCGTTCTTACCACGTACTTGAAGCATTTTCTTTCCCTCTGTGTTTTCAGTTTTATCTTTGGATATTCTCTCGTTTTCTTGCCCTTCCCTCCCTATTATTCCCGCTTGTTAGATGCCGATTCTGGCGTTGAAGTCCCCCATTATCACTGCTGCCTCTCGTCTTTCCTCTGCTTCATTTATTATTTCTTCTAGTTCCTCTTCCAATTCTTTCAGGTTTTTATTATAAATGCTTATTAGCGTTCCCTTCTCCTGTCTGTTTCTTCCCAGTTGTATGTCCTTTATGGCGAGTCCCCCCTTCCACTGCCTAAAATTCCCATTCCCTAATATTCTTTTCCTGACTCCTACTAAATGCCCCCCTTTTGCTCTCCCGTGCCTCTTTTCTCTTATTGCTGCCTTAGTGACCCAAACAAATTGTTATCCAACTTGTTTTTGTGTGTTTTCCCCCTCGCCTTCGGCCATCCACGTTTCTTGGACTGCGATGATGTCGAACTTCTTTAACCACTCCCAAGCTTCCGAAAAAGCTCTCATTCCCGCCACGTTCCAGGATACCGCTCGTATCTCTCTTTGTACTGCTGTTCCCAATGACGCTGGTCACGATGCTGAAACCCCGCTGCCGCTTCGTGTTCCTCCCGCCTTTTGACTCCGTCTCTGCTCGCGTCTTCGAGATCCCCAATCCTCTCGTTCCACGTCCTCCATCTCCCTTCAACCGCTATTTTGTGATAGCCGACCATCGTCTCCTTTCCTTGATTCCTCAAGACGCTTGTGTATTCCTCTATCCACCACTGTACCTCCCATTCTCGGCAGGTGGGATCCTCCCAAATCGTTCTTCGTCTTCCCCCTATTTTTGCTGTTGCTTTCATTATCCTGACTTTGTTTTCCATCTCTCTTGTTTCTATTATTACTCCATCTACTGTCTCCTTCCATCTTAGGATCTGCGGTTTAATTCCAGTCCTTTCCCACACCGTCCTTTCGATGTCCCAAACCATGCCTCGTTCCGTTCTTCCTACTTCTTGCACTATGATATTCTTCTTCCTGCTTCTCCTCTCCCTCCATTCTTCCTGCCATTCTCTGTAGGTCAAACACTTTGGCCTCTTTCTAACTAGTTGTCTTATCTTCTCGCTTATCCCTCGGACAGTAGTTTTCCTCGTTGTTCTCACTTCTACCCACCCTTCTCCTCTTGCATGCTCCACCTCGCGAAACTCTTGTTGCTCTCTAACTTTTATGTTCTTTCGTTGTTCGTCTTCTATCTTATTTTGATTCTCGTCCCACCTTGACTTGCTCCTACTTGTTTGCTGCTCTCTCCACTGTTCATCCGCTTGCGTCCTTCTCTGCTCCGTATTCTCCAATCTTCTGTGCAACTCCTCGTTTTCTCGTTGCAGACTCTCAATTGTTGCTTCTTGCTGTCTGAATCTTCCCATCCATCTCTCCTGTTCCCCTATTAGGACTTCCTCCATTTTCTCTCTCGGAATCATATCCCGATCCGTTTCCTTACCCTCTGACGCGTCTTGCATCTGCCTTTGTTCCCCCCTCATTCTTCTCCACACCTCTTCCGCCGTTCTCTCCACCACTCTTCTTATTTTTATTTCCCAATCTTCCTCCCGTATCCCTGACCACTTATTTTCCATTTTTTCTATTTTTTTTGTCAGTTCTTTCTCCCAAATGTGTCTTTCTTTTCGCCCCGTGCTGTCTCCCCGTGGGCTCTCCCACTCTTCTTCTCCGATCCGTCTTTCCTCGCTCAGTCCTCCTTTGCGCCCTTTCTTTCTTTTTCCTGCCCCCCCCAACAATCCATCAGCGTCCTAACAACGTGGATTTTCCTTTTCTTTAAACCCAGTGCCGCCCTTGGCCTTCCTCTTCTCCTCTTGACTGTTTCCAGAATCTCGTCTGTTGTCTCTCTGTCTTCCCCCATCTCCTCTCTCGGTGTTCCGGCATCTGTCTTCGTCCGCCATGTGCACTTCGACGGAGTTTGGCAAACTCCGTCGGTCTGGTTGTTTTCCTCGAGAATGACCGAGGAACGGTGATTCTCGAGGAAAATTACGGCGAATCGTTTATGGTGATCACAAATTACGCTCGTTTTCGCCGTATTCCTAAAATTCAGCCGGGAAAACGCGAAAAAAGGATTCCGGTACTTTTTCGAAGATTTCTCATGGAAATAATGTAATTAGGGTGAATCTAACGGAGAATTCGTTGTGATGGGATAAAATATATTGGAATGGACTTGTAAAAGTATTAAAAATTAAAATCTGCATCTTGACGAAACGAAGTTTCTGTACGACTTCATCGATAAATCCTTATTCCTGTGATATGGATTTTTTAAATGGTGATCACGAATTACGCTCGTTGTCGCCATATTCCTAAAATTATGCCGGGAAAACGCGAAAAAAAGAACCCGGTACGTTTTCGAAGATTTCTCATGAAAATAATGGAATTAGGGTGCATCATTTATGGTGATCACGAATTACGCTCGTTTTCGCCGTATTCCTAAAATTTAGCCGGGAAAACGCGAAAAAAGGATTCCGGTACGTTTTTGAAGATTTCTCATGGAAATAATGGAATTAGGGTGAATCTAACGGAAAATTCGTTTTGAGGGGATAACATTTATTGGAATGGACTTGTAACAATATTAAATATGAGAAGTTGTTAGGATCTTGACGAAAAAAAGTTTCTGCACTAATTCATCGATAAATCTTTATTCCTGTGATATGGATTTACTTATGGTGAGCACGAATTACGCTCGCTTTCGCCGTATTTCTAAAATTTAGCCGGTAAAACGCGAAAAAAGAATTCCCGTACGTTTTCGAAGATTTCTCATGGAAATAATGTAATTAGGGTGAATCTAACGAAGAATCCGTTCTGATGGGATAACATATATTGGAATGGACTTGCAAAAGTATTAAAAATCAAAATCTGTTTGCATCCTGACGAAAAAAAGTTTCTGTACGACTTCATCGATAAATCTTTATTCCTGTGATATGGATTTTTTTATGGTGATCACGAATTACACTCGTTTTCGCCGTATTCCTAAAATTTAGCAGGGAAAACGCGAAAAAACGGATTCCGGTACATTTTCGACGATTTCTCATCGAAACAATGGAATTAGGGTGCATCTTTTATGGTGATCACGAATTACGTTCGTTTTCGTCGTATTCCTAAAATTTAGTCAGGAAAACGCGAAAAAGGAATGCGGTACGTTTTCGAAGATTTCTCTCGGAAATAATGGAATTAGGGTGAATTTTTATGGTGATCACGAATTACACTAGTTTTCGCCGTATTCCTAAAATTTAGCCGGGAAAAGGCGAAAAAAAGATTCCGGTACGTTTTCGAAGGTTTCTCATGGAAATAATGTAATTAGTGTGAATCTTTTATTGTGATGACAAATTACGCTCGTTTTCGCCGTAATCGTAAAATTTAAGGCGGTCCTTTAGTTTCTCGGGTCGAAAAAATCGATTTTTTTTTTTCATAAATCACACCTACAACATGCGTAGAAAATGTGTGCCAAAGGATTTTTCGATATTCAAAGTGGTTCACAAGTTACGGCCCTGGAACGGAGCAGGTATACGGAGCGCGCGCCGGGCCGCGCCGCCTCTTTCTGAAGCAGTTCAAAAAGTTATAAAGCCAATTTATGAGAATTTATCCAAAGAAGAATTGTTAAGCAGATGCCTGGGAGCGGAAACTCAAAATAATAACGAGTCGCTCAATTCGTTAATCTGGACTTTTGCTCCGAAGCACCTCCATTCTGGGCCAAAAGTGGTTGAAATCGCCACGTTTCTCGCTGTCATCATCTTCAACGAAGGATTCAAATCTATCCTAAAGACCTTGGAAACCATGGGAGTGAAAATCGGCCCACAAACTAAAGGATATGTTCAACAGCGTGATAGCTCTCGGATCGACCGTTCCGAAAGGCGCACGAGTGATGTTGTAAAACAGGCCCGAATCGCGAAAAGGGAAGACGGAGCAGCTCTGCGTGACTTCCAAGAAGAAGAGGAAGGCCTACTGTATGGTCCAGGAATAGCAGATTGACGGTGAGATGAAATTTTTAGTATAAATCACATGCGCGAACTTTCAAACGCGTTTTTCTCGAAACACCATTTTTCGAAACGGTGACCACGATATTTCAGAAACTACTGCACCGATCTTGTTCAAATTTATACAGCATCTTTAATATGTTATAAGCCAGCGATTGAACTAGGATTATCATGATTGCTTCGATAGTTTTTTTTGTACGAGCGAAAAACTTAAGAAAAAATGAGTAAAAAATAGAATGTAATTTTCAAAAGTGTATAAAAAAATTAAGTTTTGTAATTTAGAATTCACTCTAGTTCAATCGCTAGTCTTAAATATGAAGATTAAAATGCCGTTTGGTTTTTTGATTTCAGATAAGCAGAACAGCCTCAATCTTGGTCACCGTCAAGCACCTCTTTTACTTGATGTCTTCCCGTCGGCCACTATAATTTTTATTCTATTATATATTTTGACTTCAAAAAATTTGTAAAGCTTATTTAAATGTTAATAAAGATTATGCAAAAACAATGAGATTGATTATTTCGATGCTTTGCCCGTAAAAAATTATTGAAAAAGCCGTAAAAAAACAGCCGAGAAACTAGAGGACTGCCTTAAACGGGAAAACGCTAAAACAGGATTCCGGTACGTTTTCGAAGATTTTTCATGGAAATAAAGGAATGACGGCGACTCTTTTATGGTGAACACGAATTACGCTCGTTTTCGCCGTATTCCTAAAATTAAGCCGGGAAAACGCGAAAAAAGGGTTCCGGTACTTTTTCGAAGATTTCTCATGGAAATAATGTAATTAGGGTAAATCCAACGGAGAATTCGTTCTGATGGGATAAAATATATCGGAATGGACTTGCAAAATAATAAAAATCAAAATCTGTTTGCATCTTAACGAAAGAAAATTTCTGTACGACTTCATCGATAAATCTTTATTCCTGTGATATAGATTTTTTTATGGTGATCACGAATTACACTCGT
Organism: Ophion ventricosus; assembly: GCA_963932345.1. Taxonomy (NCBI): domain Eukaryota; kingdom Metazoa; phylum Arthropoda; class Insecta; order Hymenoptera; family Ichneumonidae; genus Ophion; species Ophion ventricosus. Next base: position 9,220,397 of record OZ010716.1, on the reverse strand, counting down.
TTTCGCCGCATTCCTAAAATTTAGCAGGGAAAACGCTAAAAAAAGGATTCCGGGACATTTTCGAAGATGTCTCATCGAAATAATGGAATTAGGGTGCATCTTTTATGGTGATCACGAATTACGTTCGTTTTTGCCGTATTCCTATAATTTAGCCGGGAAAACGCGAAAAAAGGATTCCGGTACGTTTTGAAGATTTCTCATGGAAATAATGTAATTAGGGTGAATCTTTTATGGTGATTACGAATTACGCTCGTTTTCGCCGTATTCCTAAATTTAAGCCGGGATAACGCGAAAAAAGGATTCCGGTACTTTTTCAAAGATTTCTCATGGAAATAATGTGATTAGGGTAAATCTAACGGAGAATTCGTTCTGATGGGATAAAATATACTGGAATCGACTTGTAAAAGTATTAAAAATCACAATCTTTTTGCATCTTGACGAAAGAAAGTTTCTGCACGACTTCATCGATGAATCTTTATTCCTGTGATGTGATTTTTTTTTATGGTGATCACGAATAACGCTCGTTTTCACCGTATTGCTAAAATTAAGTCGGGAAAACGCGAAAAAAGGAATCCGATACGTTTTCGAAGATGTCTCATGGAAATAATGGAATTAGGGTGAATCTTTAAAGGTGATCACGAATTACGCTCGTTTTCGCCGTATTCCTAACAATTAGCCGGGAAAACGCGAAAACCGGATTCCGGTACGTTTTCGAAGATGTCTCATGGAAATAAAGGAATTACGGCGAATCTTTTATGGTGATCACAAATTACGCTCGTTTTCGCCGCATTCCTAAAAATTAGCCGGGAAAACGCTAAAAAAGGATTCCGGTACTTTTTCGAAGATTTCTCATGGGAATAATGTAATTAGGGTAAATCTAACGGAGAATTCGTTCTGATGGGATAAAATATATTGGAATGGACTTGTAAAAATATTAAATATGAGAAACTGTTAGGATCTTAACGAAAAAAAAGTTTCTGCACTAATTCATCAATAAATCTTTATTCCTGTGATATGGATTCATTTATGGTGATCACGAATTACGCTCGCTTTCGCCGTATATCTAAAATTTAGCCGGGAAAAGGCGAAAAAAGGATTCCGGTACGTTTTCGAAGATTTCTCATGGAAATAATGTAATTAGTGTGAATCTTTTATGCTGAACACGAATTACGCTCGTTGTCGCCGTATTCCTAAAATTAAGCCGGGAAAACGCGAAAAAATGGTTCGGGTACTTTTTCAAAGATTCCTCATGGAAATAATGTAATTAGGGTGAATCCAACAGAGAATTCGTTCTGATGGGATAAAATATATTGGAATCGACTTATAAAAGTATTAAAAATCACAATTTGTTTGCATCTTGACGAAACAAAGTTTCTGCACGACTGCATCGATGAATCTTTATTCCTGTGATATGAATTCTTTTATGGTGATCACGAATAACGCTCGTTTTCACCGTATTACTAAAATAAAGCCAGGAAAACGGGAAAAAAGGATTCCGGTACGTTTTCGAAGATTTGTCTGTTACGTCCAGGAGGGACGATTTTATTTTATTTCGGGTTCTTCAAATATTGTCGTATTTACATTTATTCAAATTATCAAGGGATACTTGATACAAGGGATACACGTCCCATACGGGCCCGGCAAACTCCCCTGTGGAAAATGGATTGTCGGGAAAATAAAACCTCAACACTCGACAGTTGGGGTGAATATAATAAAGGGGTGTTTATTATACCCCTAAAAAACTTTAACAAGTAAAAAAAAACGCCAAGTAATAAAAAATGCCCTCGAAAAAATTATCGGTTGTTTCACTATCTACAAGATTCTAATTAACCTCGAAATATTTGTGATTTTTTTCAAACAATAGTTTTATTTAGATTCTAATTTTTCAACTCAAACGTACAAAAGAAGTGAAATAACTTTTTATGAAAAAGCCAAGCAAATTTACCAGAAACGTACAGAAAATTACCAAACTCTGGTAATACCATTTTTCTCAATATTTTGTTTTCAAAATCCATTTTACTCTTATAATAAAAGTACGAATCACGATTATATAAAAGTACAACGTATGCATCACACAAGTACTGTATGTATGTATCACTAGAAAAGCTGGGCAACGACTTGGCGTGCATGGTTAAGAAAAAAAGCTCGGGAAGATACACGATTTTCTTACAGAAACGTCCCTACCGCTTGCAAAAGTAACTTTTGCAACAATTTATCTACATAGATTATTTCAAATTGTAACATCACATCAGGCATACAGGATTATTAGAAATGAGATGTTCCACTGTACTGAGACAGATTATCGGAAATGGAGCGATAGGTGTCGAGAGTAATATCGATATTCCTTTTCCACCAGCAAGTGGTGCGGACCGTAGTTCAAGCCTTCAGCCTGCCAAAACTATGTTCATTACACCAAAATTTATACGACGCAATAGATTTCATGAGATGTATGGTGGTTCTGCAATAGAGTAGAAAGTGAATACTTCCACACAACTTTTCAAGGTATGCAAATAAAGTGAGATTTCAAGAGCCGTGTGGTCTAGGGGTACATTACTGATTTTTTAAGTTATACTTTGCGGAATCAGAAACTTGGTTTGCAGTTACATAATAAATTGCGTCAATTTATGTTTTTCTTAAACTAATGGTCAGGTTGTTGAGAAAACGTCATCCTTCGCCGAGCTTTTTTTCTTAACCATGCACGCCAAGTCGTTGCCCAGCTTTTCTAGTGATACATACATACAGTACTTGTGTGATGCATACGTTGTACTTTTATATAATCGTGATTCGTACTTTTATTATAAGAGTAAAATGGTTTTTGAAAACAAAATATTGAGAAAAATGGTATTACTAGAGTTTGGTAATTTTCTGTACGTTTCTGGTAAATTTGCTTGGCTTTTTCATAAAAAGTTATTTCACTTCTTTTGTACGTTTGAGTTGAAAAATTAGAATCTAAATAAAACTATTGTTTGAAAAAAATCACAAATATTTCGAGGTTAATTAGAATCTTGTAGATAGTGAAACAACCGATAATTTTTTCGAGGGCATTTTTTATTACTTGGCGTTTTTTTTTACTTGTTAAAGTTTTTTAGGGGGATTTCATATCTTTTTGAAACGGAAATACTTCATTTTTTATAGTTATAAACTTACCGTAGTTATAAACTTAACGAGTTTTTGGGCGATTATTGATAATAATAAGATTATCTTAACTTATTAATTGAATTTACAAATTGAGAAATGTTTTTGTTGTCCAGTTGAAACAGATGTACAGTCACTGACAAAACCTCAGTCAAGCACACGCCAATATCGTCGAATTTGACTTCAGTTGGTATTGAAAGTGGAAAATTAACATTTCTCAGTGTTAATTTATTATTAAATTAGCCGCTTGTAAGGCTAAACTTGTACGATATGATCTAGACTTGTAAATTTACGATTCGCCCATTTTGGACTAATTTATTGTCTGACGGTCCATCCAGTAATACCGTAAAATTAAATAATGTATTGTTTTGAATAAATTATAAATAAGGGAAAATAAATATTTATGTGTTTTACAATTTTCATCAACCGTAAGCCCTGAAAAGTAACTTTATTTTTCAAACCACCCCAACATATTTTTTCCATTTCTTTATTTTTATTATTATAGAGAGTAATCTTTGTGAAAATTTAACTTGTCTAAGACTGTGTGAAAATGTCGTAACGATTTGTTCAGTATGAAAATGAAAAAAAATTTGGGCTATTAAAATGAAAAAGTTTTCGATGCATCTTACAATACAAACTTCAACGTCATCAAGTTGTATACTATAGAAAGTACGGCACCTACCGATCATAATCGTGGTCGAGAAAAAAAGCAAAAATACTTGTTTAAACAAATATTTTTGCATTACTTTTACCGTTGATTTTTGCAGCGCGTACGCAACAATCATATTTGCTGAGGGGTACAGAAAGTACCGCGCTTACCGATCACAATCGTGGTCGAGAATAAATTCTTGAATGGTTTAAACAATTTTTTACGCATTGTTTTTGCCGTTATGTTTTGCAGCGCGCAAGCAGTAATCATATTTGCTGAGAGGTACAGAAAGTACCGCACCGACCGATTACAATCGTGGTCGAGAAGAAATGCTTTAATTGTTTACACAATTATTGTCGCATTATTTTTACCATTGAGTTTTGCAACGCGTAAAGAGCAATCATATTTACTGAGAGGTATAGGAAGTACTGTATCTACCGATCACAAACGTGGTCGAGAAAAAACAAATTGATAATTGTTGAAACAATTATTTTTGAATTATTTTTTACCGTTATGCTTTGCAGCGTGCAAACAGCAATCATATATACTGAGAGGCAATCATATATGCTCAAATTACCGTATCTACCGATCACAATCGTGATCGAGAATGAACGCATTCATAATTTTTTAAACAATTATGTTTGCATTATTTTTATTGTTAGGTTTTGCGGTTCGCAAGCAGCAATTTATTTGCTGAGAGGTACTGAAAGTACCGTATCTACCGATCACAATCCTGGTCGAGATAAACGCATTCATAATTGTTATTATGATTGCATTATTTCTATTGTTATGTTTTGCGGCTCACAAGCAGCAATTTATTTGCCAAGAGTCACTGAAAGTACCGTATCTACCGATCATAATCGTGGTCGAGATAAACGCATTGATAATTGTTTAAACAATTATGATTGCATTATTTTTATTGTTAGGTTTTGCGGCTCGCAATCAGCAATTTATTTGCTGAGAGGTACTGAAAGTACCGTATCTACCGATTACAATCATGGTCGAGATAAACGCATTCATAATTGTTTAAACAATTATGTTTGCATTATTTTATTGTTAGGTTTCGCGGCTCGCAATCAGCAATCTATTTGCTAAGAGGTACTGGAAGTAAGTACCGTATCTACCAATCACAATCGTGGTCGAGATAAACGCATTCATAATTGTTTAAACAATTATGTTTGCATTATTTTATTGTTAGGTTTCGCGGCTCGCAATCAGCAATCTATTTGCTAAGAGGTACTGGAAGTAAGTACCGTATCTACCAATCACAATCGTGGTCGAGATAAACGCATTCATAATTGTTTAAACAATTATGATTGCATTATTGTTAGTGTTATGTTTTGCGGCTCGCGATCAGCAATTTATTTGTTGAGAGGTACTGAAAGTACCGTACCTACCGATTACAATCATGGTCGAGATAAACGCATTCATAATTGTTTAAACAATTATGTTTGCATTATTTTATTCTTAGGTTTTGCGGCTCGCAATCAGTAATCTATTTGCTGAGAGGTACTGGAAGTAAGTACCGTATCTACCGATCACAATCGTGGTCGAGATAAACGCATTCATAATTGTTTAAACAATTATGATTGCATTATTTTTATTGTTAGGTTTTTCGGCTCGCAAGCAGCAATTTATTTGCCGAGAGGTACTGAAAGTACCATATCTACCGATCACAACCGTGGTCGAGATAAACGCATCCATAATTGTTTAAACAATTATGTTTGCATTATTTTTATTGTTATGTTTTGCGGCTCGCAAGCAGCAATTTCTTTGCCGAGAGGTACTGAAAGTACCGTATCTACCGACCACAATCGTGGTCGAGATAAACGCATTCATAATTGTTTAAACAATTATGGCTGCATTATTTTTAACGTTGGATTTTACATAGCGCAAGCAGCAATCATAATTGTTAAGAGGTTTGAAAGTACCGTATCTCCCGATCACAATCGTGATCGAGGAAAAATGCAAAAATAATTTTTTAAACAATTATTTTTGCATTATTTTTAGCGTACCGTTTTGCGGCTCGCAAACAGCAATCTATTTGCTGAGAGCTACTGAAAGTACCGTATCTACCGATCACAATCGTGGTCGAGAATAAATGCATTCATAATTGTTTAAACAATTATGTTTGTATTATTTATACCGTAAATGTTTACTGAGCCAATCGCTACCCTCAGCAAGGACTCTTTCTGCGAAATTCGTGTTTTTGAATTTCTTGCGAAGTCGGCGTTGAGAAAAGAAAATAAAGTTCTTTCTCGACGCTGACTGTGTTTATGTACGTTTGTGCATGTATATACGCTCACGCGGTGTATATGCGCTCACGCGGTGTGTACGCGCTACGAAGGATGTATGTGGTGCGCTACGACAGCACACCAACATACACGCGCATACGCGTTGCGAGACGCAGGAAGGCATTTACAATCTCCCGGTAGGTAGCAGGGGTTCGTACGAGTTCTGCCCTACCGACTGGAGCCGGGGCTGCGTCGAAGTCTTGCTGCGGGTACCGTTCCCTCTTAAAGCCGACAGAGGCTATACGTTCGAAGAACCCGACTTTTTACGTTTCTAGCGCGCCATTGTTTGTTTATAGTAGCACCTCTCTGAAGTGAGCAAACAGTGCACTTCACGCTGAAACTAAGCGTTCCCATCATGTTAACGCTTTCCCCAAAAGGACGTATGTAGTATAGCTTACGATGCGACCGAATAACTTTATCCCTCCAAGTTCTAAAGTGTTGAAGAATTTTTGTGGTAAAAAAGTCGCTCGGAAATTCGGCTAATATTACGAGATCTCAAGTTTGAGTAGGCGGATCGAAAAATGACCCAAACAAAATCGATAGGAAAAAATAACATTTGATTGGTAAAATGTCATTAGATTTTCGATTCGTCTCCGCGTTTTCGCGTAATGTCGATTATAAGTTAAAAAGTCGTCTGCTAAAGCCCATCTTGGCGTATAAAGAGTGCGCGGCGTGTCGTGTCGTGACAGTCGTTTTTTTTTTATTACTTGGCGTCGAGATGCTGCCGCGTCTCTTGATATTTTGAGCAACTTACAGACTCCGCTTTAAGTGTGTATCGTGTTGATGGATAATCACGCCCTTGCGCGGGGACAGTTTCCACCGCGTCGCTCTCTCTCTCTCTCTCTCTCTCTCTCTCTCTCTCTCTCTCTCTCTCCTCTCTCACTCTAGCACGCTCTTGCGCGGGGACAGTTTCCACCGCGCCTCTCACACTCTCAAACGTGTTTTACTTTAAATCGGGGTTTATCGCAGACCCCGCAACAATACACTGACTCGATGCTTTCGAATTACCTTATTGAATCGATAAAATTATATGATTAAATCTAGTTTTACTAATAAAGACTGACGTCTTCGTGCGGGTCCGCCGGGTGGCTAACCTAGACTTATTAGACCGCCGCGAGCACTGCTATTATTAGGAGTTTTTCTCCGACTCCAGGAGCGAACCGTCCCGAGCAGAAATTTGTTCAGGGTGAAATCCGGACCGGATCAGGCTGCCACAATAGCAAATCCGGGCCGGATCAGGCAAATTTAGTCCGGCCCTGATCAGGGATGTAACGCTTTTGCAAATTCAGGTCCGGATCAGGCACCTTATCAGGCTCTGATCAGGCGCTTTATCAGGCCCGGATCAGGCACCTTACCAGGCTCGGATTAGGCACTATATCTGGCTCGGATCAAGCAACTTATCTGGCCCGGATCAGGTGCCTCATCCTGCCTGAGACATGCGTGTCATCTGGCTCAATCATTTGATTAATTTTTTGTTTAAAAATAGATCAACATTTATTAAATTATTATCGCAGTTACACGTTATCAAGTTTACTAACGTTATTAAAAATATGAAACATATGAAAACATTTTTTTAAAGTTTAAGTTTTTATTTTACTTGACTTGATCGTTTAGTTTTTGTTCCGGTTTTGGCGATGACCGTCCCAATCTTGCCGGCCCAATCTGTCCGGCGCAAATCATGCGTGCCTGATCAGGGCGCCTTATTGATACCTGATAAGGCTTCTATCCGGCGCAAATCAGGCGTGCCTGATCAGGGCGCCTTATTGATCCCTGCTCAGGCCCCTGTCTGGCGCAAATCAGGCGTGCCTGATCAGGGCGCCTTATTGATCCCTGCTCAGGCCCCTGTCCGGCGCAAGTCATGCGTGCCTGATCAGGGCGCCTTATTGATACCTGATAGGGCTTCTATCCGGCGCAAATCAGGCGTGCCTGATCAGGGCGCCTTATTGATCCCTGCTCAGGCCCCTGTCTGGCACAAATCAGGCCTGCCTGATCAGGGCGACTCATTGATCCCTGCTCAGGGCCCTGTCCGGCGCAAATCATGCGTGCCTGATCAGGGCGCCTTATTGATCCCTGATCCGGCCCTGATGGATCCTCAGGCAGCCTGATTAGATTTCTGCTCGGGGTGGATCAATCGGAACTAACTAAAACTCGCCACCACCGGATCGATGTAAGCTCGATAGCTATCACTCCGGTGGGGGTCCTTGTCAACGTGCACAAAAAAGTCGCTCGCTCCCAAAGTACCACGTTCGGACTCCGCGGATCAGGCGATGGTCGATCGGCGAATTCCTTAAATCGTGCGATGCTCGATCGGCGGAACCCGATCGGGTACATCCGGTCACACCATCGCACGCCCGACACCCGACACCGCCCAGAGACATGATACGGCAGAGTCGTAGAAACTAATGAAAACACCCGTTAATAAATGTATACTTGTTAATAAAAACCCCGAAGCATTATTAATATAAATAAGCAAAAAAAAGGTTCAAGTGTTCCGAGACGTGACATGTCTTGGAAATAATGGAATTAGGGTGCATCTTTTATGGTGATCACGAATTACGCTCGTTTTCGCCGTATTCCTAAAACTTAGCCGGGAAAAAAAGGATTCCGGTACTTTTTCGACGATATCTCATGGAAATAATGTAATTAGGGTGAATCTAATCGAAAAGGATTCCGGTAGTTTTTCTTTTATGGTGATCACGAATTACGCTCGTTTTGGCCGTAACTCTAAAATTAAGCCGGGAAAACGTGAAAAAAGCAAGCCGGTACGTTTTCGAAGATTACTCATGCAAATAATGGAATTAGGGTGCATCTTTTATGGTGATCACGAATTACGCTCGTTTTCGCCATATTCCCAAAATTATGCCGGGAAAACGCGAACAAGGGAAACCGGTACGTTTTCGAAGATGTCTCGTGCAAATAATGGAATTAGGGTGAATCTAACGGAGAATTCGTTGTGATGGGATAAAATATATTGGAATGGACTTGTAAAAGTATTTAAAATCAAAACCTGTTTGCATCTTCACGAAACGAAGTTTCTGTACGACTTCATCGATAAATCCTTATTCCTGTGATATGGATTTTTTTTATGGTGATCACGAATTACGCTCGTTGTCGCCATATTCCTAAAATTATGCCGGGAAAACGCAAAAAAAGGAAGCCGGTACGTTTTCGAAGATTACTCATGCAAATAATGGAATTAGGGTGCATCTTTTATGGTGATCACGAATTACGCTCGTTTTCGCCATATTCCTAAAATTATGCCGGGAAAACGCGAACAAAGGAACCCGGTACGTTTTCGAAGATGTCTCGTGCAAATAATGGAATTAGGGTGAATCTTTAAAGGTGATCACGAATTACGCTCGTTTTCGCCGTATTCCTACCCGAGCAGAAATCTAATCAGGCTGCCTGAGGATCCATCAGGGCCGGATCAGGGATCAATAAGGCGCCCTGATCAGGTACGCCTGATTTGAGCCGGACAGGGGCCTGAGCAGGGATCAATACGGCGCCCTGGCCAGGCACGCCTGATTTGTGCCAGACAGGGGCCTGAGCAGGGATCAATAAGGCGCCCTGATCAGGCACGCCTGATTTGCGCCGGATCGAAGCCTTATCAGGCTTATAAGCCTTATAAGGCGCCCTGATCAGGCACGCATGATTTGCGCCGGAAAGATTGGGACGGTCATCGCCAAAACCGGAACAAAAACTAAACGATCAAGTCAAGTAAAATAAAAACAAACTTCAAAAAAATGTTTTCATATGTTTCATATTTTTAATAACGTTAGTAAACTTGATAACGTGTAACTGCGATAATAATTTAATAAATGTTGATCTATTTTTAAACAAAAAATTAATCAAATGATTGAGCCAGATGACACGCATGTCTCAGGCTGGATGAGGCACCTGATCCGGGCCAGATAAGTTGCTTGATCCGAGCCAGATATAGTGCCTAATCCGAGCCTGGTAAGGTGCCTGATCCGGGCCTGATAAAGCGCCTGATCAGAGCCTGATAAGGTGCCTGATCCGGACCTGAATTTGCAAAAGCGTTACATCCCTGATCAGGGCCGGACTAAATTTGCCTGATCCGGCCCGGATTTGCTATTGTGGCAGCCTGATCCGGTCCGGATTTCACCCTGAACAAATTTCTGCTCGGGTAGTATTGCCAAAACAAAGCCGGGAAAACGCGAAAAAAGGAATCCGGTACGTTTTCGAAGATTTCTCTCGGAAATAATGTAATTAGAGTGAATCTTTTATGGTGATCACGAATTACGCTGGTTTTCGCCGTACTCCTAAAATTTAGCCGGGAAAACACGAAAAAAGGATTCCGGTACGTTTTCGAAGATTTCTCATGGAAATAATGGAATGAGGGTGAATCTAACGGAGAATTCGTTGTGATGGGATAAAATATATTGGAATGGATTTGTAAAAGTATTTAAAAAATCAAAATCTATTTGCATCTTGACGAAATAAAGTTTCACTACGACTTCATCGATAAATCTTTATTCCTGTGATATGGATTTTTTTATGGTGATCACGAATAATGCTCGTTTTCACCGTATCGTTAAAATTGAGCCGGGAAAACGCGAAAAAACAAATCCGGTACGTTTTCGAAGATTTCTCGTGGAAATAATGGAATTAGGGTGAATCTTTAATGGTGATCACGAATTACGCTCGTTTTCGCCGTATTCCTAAAATTTAGCCGGGAAAACGCGAAAAAAGGATTCCGGTACGTTTTCGACGATTTCTCATGGAAATAATGTAATTAGTGGGGAATAATGTAATTAGTGAAATAATGTAATTAGATTCATAATTACATTATTTCTCATGGAAATAATGTAATTATGAATCTTTTATGGTGATCACGAATTACGCTCCTTTTGGCCGTATTCCTAAAATTTAGCCGGGAAAACGCGAAAAACGGATTCCGGTACTTTTTCGAAGATTTCTCATGGAAATAATGTAATTAGGGTGAATCTAACGGAGAATTAGTTCCGATGGGATAAAATATATTGGAATAGACGTGTAAAAGTATTAAAAATCACAATCCGTTTGCATCTTGACGAAACGAAGTTTTTGCACGACTTCATCGATGAATCTTTACTCCTGTGATATTAAATTTTTTGTGGTGATCACGAATAACTCTCGTTTTCATAGTATGGCTAAATTTCAGCCGGGTAAACGCGAAAAAAGTCTTCCGGTACTTTTTCGAAGATTTCTCATGGAAACAATGTAATTAGGGTGAATCTAACGGAGAATTCGTTCTGATGGGCTAAACTATATTGGAATGGACTTGTAAAACTATTAATAATCAAAATCTGTTTGCATCTTGACGTAACAAAGTTTCTGTACGACTTCATCGATAAATCTTTATTCCTGTGATATGAAATTGTTTATGGTGATCTTGTATAACGCTCGTTTTCACCGTATGGCTAAAATTCAGCCGCGAAAACGCGAAAAAAGGAACCCGATACGTTTTCGAAGATTTCTCCTGGAAATAAAGGAATTACGGCGAATCTTTTATGGTGATCACGAATTACGCTCATTTTGGCCGTATTCCTAAAATTCAGCCGGGAAAATGTGAAAAAAGGATTCCGGTACTTTTTCGAAGGTTTCTCATGGAAACAATGTAATTAGGGTAAAGCTAACGGAGAATTCGTTCTGTATGTCATTGCATGCAATGGCATGCAATGGTGTGCAATGACATGCAATGGCATGCAATGTCATGCAATGGCATGCAATGGCATGCAACGGCATGCCAATGGCGTGTAATGGCATGCAATGGCATGCGAATGGCGTGTAATGGCATGCAATGGCATGCAATGGCATGCAATGGCATGCCAATGGCGTGCAATGGTATGCAATGGCATGCAATGTCATGCAATGGCATGCATTCGCATGCAATGGCGTGCAATGGCATGTCAATGGCGTGCAATGGCATGCAACGGCATGCCAATGGCGTCCAATGGCGTGCAATGGCGTGCAATGGCATGCAATGACGTGCAATGGCATGCAATGGCATGCAATGACATGCAATGGCGTGCAATGGCATGCAATGGCGTGCAATGGCATGCAACGGCATGCCAATGGCGTGCAATGGCCTGCGATGGCATGCAATGACATGCAATAGCATGCAATAGCATGCAATGGCATGCAACGGCATGCAAATTTAGGATGCATGCCAAATTGCAATGGCATGCATGCTAAATTTCCTAAAGTTTAGGCGGGAGAACGCGAAAAAGAGGATTCCGGTACATTTTCGAAGATTTCTCATGGAAATAATGTAATTAGGGTAAATCTAACGGAGAATTCTTTCTGATGGGATAAAATATATTGGCATCGACTTGTAAAAGTATTCAAAATCACAATCTGTTTGCATCTTGACGACTTCATCGATAAATCTTTATTTCTGCGATATGGATTTGTTTATGGTCACCACGAATTACGCTCGTTTTCGCCGTATTCCTAAAATTTAGCCGGGAAAACGCGAAAAAAAGGATTCCGGTACTTTTTCGAAGATTTCACCTGGAAGTAACCGACTTAGGGTGCATCTTTTATGGTGATCACGAATTACGCTCTTTTTCGCCGTATTCCTAAAATATATCCGGCAAAACGCGAAAAAACGATTCCGGTACGTTTTCGAAGTTTTCTCATGGAAATAATGGAATTAGGGTGCATCTTTTATGGTGGTCACGAATTACGCTCGTTTTCGCCGTATTCCTAAAATTTAGCCCGGAAAACGCGAAAAAAGGATTCCAGTACTTATTCGAAGAGTACTCATGGAAACAACGTAATTAGGGTGAATCTAACGGAGAATTCGTTCTGTTGGGATAAACTATATTGGAATGGTAAAGGTATTAATAATCAAAATCTGTTTGCATCTTGACGAAACAAAGTTTCTGTACGACTACATCGATAAATCGTTATTCCTGTGATATGAAATTGTTTATGGTGATCTCGAATAACGCTCGTTTTCACCGTATGGCTAAAATTAAGCCGGGAAAACGCCGAAAAAGGATTCCGGTACTTTTTCGAAGGTTTCTCATGGAAACAATGTAATTAGGGTAAACCTAACGGAGAATTCGTTCTGATGGGATAAAATATATTGGAATCGATTTGTAAAAGTATTAAAAATCAAAATCTGTTTGCATCTTGACGAAAGAACGTTTCTGCACGACTTCATCGATGAATCTTTATTCTTGTGAAATGCAATTTTTTATCGTGATCACGAATTACGCTCGTTTGCGCTGTATTCCTAAAATTTAGCCGGGAAAACGCGAAAAAAGGATTCCGGTACTTTTTCGAAGATTTCTCATGGAAATAATGTAATTAGGATAATGTAACGGAAAATTCGTTCCGATGGGATAAAATATATTGGAATCGACTTGTATAAGTATTAAAAATCAAAATCTGTTTGCATCTTGACGAAACAACGTTTCTCTACGACTTCATCGATAAATCTTTATTCCTGTGATATGAAATTGGTTATGGTGATCACGAATAACGCTCGTTTTCATAGTAGTGCTAAAATTTAGCCGGGAAAACGCGAAAAAAAGCATTCCGGTACGTTGTCGATTATTTCTCATGGAAATAATGTAATTAGGGTGAATCTTTTGTGGTGATCACAAATTACGCTCATTTTCGCCGTATTCCTAAAGTTTATCCGGGAAACCGCGAAAAAAGGATTCCGGTACTTTTTCGAAGATTGCTCATGGAAATAATGTAATTACGGTGAATCTCACGGAGAATTCGTTCTGATGGGATAAAATATATGGGAATGGACATGTAAAAGTATTAAAAATCAAAATCTGTTTGCATCTTGAAGAAATTAAGTTTCTGTACGACTTCATCGATAAATATTTTTTCCTGTGATGTGGATTTTTTTATGGTGATCACGAATTACGCTCGTATTCGCCGTATCCCCAAAATTTAGCCGGCAAAACGCGAAAAAAGGATACGGGTACTTTTTCGAAGTTTTTTCATGGAAATAATGTAATTAGGGTGAATATTTTATGGTGATCACAAATTACCCTCGTTTTCGCCGTATTCCTAAAATTTATCCGGGAATACGCGAAAACAGGATTCCGGTACGTTTTGGAAGATTTCTCATGGAAATAATGTAATTAGTTAGAATCTAACGGAGAATTCGTTCTGATGGGATAAAATATATTGGAATGGACTTGTAAAAGTATTAAAAATCAAAATCTGTTTGTATCTTGACGAAACGAAGTTTCTTTACGACTTCATCGATAAATCCTTATTCCTGTGATATGGATTTTTTTTACGGTGACCACGAATTACGCTCGTTTTCGCCGTATTCCTAAAATTATGCCGGGAAAACGCGAAAAAAGGATTCCGATACTTTTTCGAACATTTCTCTTGGAAATAATGGAATTAGTGTGAATCTAACGGAGAATTCGTCCCGAACGGATAATATATATTGGAATGGCCTTGTAAAAGTATTAAAAATCAAATTCTGTTTGCATCTTGACGAAATAAAGTTTCTGTACGACTTCATCGATAAATCTTTATTCCTGTGATATGGATTTTTTTATGGTGATTACGAATTAAGCTCGTTTTCGCCGTATTCCTAAAATTTAGCCGGCAAACCGCGAAAAAAGGATTCCGGTACTTTTTCGAAGATTTCTCATGGAAATAATGTAATTAGGGTGAATCTTACGGAGAATTCGTTCCGATGGGATAAAATATATTCGAATGGACGTGTAAAAGTATTAAAAATCACAATCTGTTTGCATCTTGACGAAACAAAGTTTTTGCACGACTTCATCGATGAATCTTTATTCCTGTGATATGAAATTTTTTTTGGTGATCACGAATAACGCTCGTTTTCATAGTATTGGTAAAATTTAGCAGGGAAAACGCGCAAAAAGGATTCCGGAACGTTTTCGAATATTTCTCATGGAAATAATGTAATTAGGGTGAATCTTTTGTGGTGATCACAAATTACGCTCGTTTTCGCCGTATTCCTAAAATTTATCCGCGAAATCGCGAAAAAAGGATTCCGGTACTTTTTCGAAGATTTCTCATCGAAATAATGTAATTAGGGTGAATCTAACGGAGAATTCGTTCTGATGGGATAAAATATATTATAATGGACTTGTAAAAGTATTAAAAATCAAAATCTGTTTGCATGTTGACGAAATAAGGTTTCTGTACGACCTCATCGATAAATCTTTATTCCTGTGATATGGATTTTTTTATGGTGATCACGAATAACGCTCGTTTTCATAGTATTGCTAAAATTTAGCCGGGAAAACGCGAAAAAAGGCTTCCGGTACGTTTTCGAATGTTTCTCATGGAAATAATGTAATTAGGGTGAATCTAACGGAGAATTCGTTCTGATGGGATAAAATATATGGGAATGGACACGTAAAAGTATTAAAAATCAAAATCTGTTTGCATCTTGAAGAAATAAAGTTTCTGTACGACTTCATCGTTAAATCTTTATTCCTGTGATATGGATTTTTTTGTGGTGATCACGAATTACGCTCGTTTTGGCCGTATTCGTAAAATTTAGCCGGGAAAACGCGAAAAAAGGATTCCGGTACGTTTTGGAAGATTTCTCATGGAAATAATGTAATTAGGGTGAATCTAACGGAGAATTCGTTCTGATGGGATAACATATATTGGAATGGACTTGCAAAAGTATTAAAAATCAAAATCTGTTTGCATCTTGACGAAACAAAGATTCTGTACGACTTCGGCGATAAATCTTTATTCCGCTGATATGGATTTGTTTATGGTGATCACGAATTACACTCGTATTCGCCGTATTCCCAAAATTTAGCCGGCAAAACGCGAAAAAAGGATTCCGGTACGTTTTCGAATATTTCTCATGGAAATAATGTAATTAGAGTGAATCTTTTATGCTGATCACGAATTACGCTCGTTTTCGCCGTATTCCTAAAATTTAGCCGGGAAAACGCAAAAAAAAGGATTCCGGTACTTTATCTGAGATATGTCATGGAAATAATGTAATTAGCGTGAATCTAACGGAGAATTCGTTCTGATGGGATAAAATATATTGGAAAGGACTTGTAAAAGTATTAAAAATCAAAATCTGTTTTGCATCTTGACGAAATAAAGTTTCTGTACGACTTCATCGATAAATCTTTATTCTTGTGATATGGATTTTTTTATGGTGATCATGAATTACCCTCGTTTTCGCCGTATTCCTCAAATTTAGCCGGGAAAACGCGAAAAAAAGGATCCCGGTACATTTTCGAACATTGGTCATGGAAATAATGGAATTAGGGTGCATCTTTTATGGTGATCATTAATTACGCTCGTTTTCGCCGTATTCTTAAAATTAAGCCGGGAAAACGCGAAAAAAGGAATCCGATACATTTTCGAAGGTTTCTCATGGATATAATGGAGTTAGGGTAAATCTAACGGAAAATTCGTTTTGAGGGGATAAAATATAATGGAATCGACTTGTAAAAATATTAAAAATCAAAATTTGTTAGGATCTTGACCAAAAAAAAAACAGGAATTCAGAGATTAACTCTTTATTCCTGTAATATGAAATTTTTCATGGTGATCACAAATTACGTTCATTTTCGCCGTATTCCTAAAATTAAGCCGGAAAAACACGAAAAAAGGAACCCCGTCCGTTTTCGAAGATTTCTCATGGAAATACTGGAATTAGTGTGCATCTTTTATGATGATCACGAATTATCCTAGTTTTCGCCGTATTCCTAACATTAAGCCGGGAAAATGCGAAGAAAGGATTCCAGTACATTTTCGAAGTTTTTTCATGGGAATAATGGAATTAGGGTGAATCTAACGGAAAGTTGGTTTTAATGGGAAAAAATATATTGGAATGGACCTGTAATAATATTAAAAATCAAAATCTGTTGGGATCTTGACGAAAAAAAACGTATTCATCGATAACTCTTTATTCCTGTAATATGGAACTTTTTATGGTGATCACGAATTACGCTCGTTTTCGCCGTATTCCTAAAATGAAGGCGGGAAAACGCGAAAAAAGGATTCCGGTACATTTTTGAAGTTTTCTCATTGAAATAATGGAATTCGGGTGAATCTAACGGAAAATTCGTTTTGATGGGATAAAACCTATCGGAATGGACTTATGAAAAAATGAAAAATCTAAATCTATTAGAATCTTGACGAAAAAAACTTTTCGCAGGAATTCATCGATAAATGTTTATTCCTGAGATAGGGAAATTTTTATGGTGATCACGAATTACGCTCGTTTTCGCCGTATTCCCAAAATTAAGCTGGGAAAACGCGAAAAAGGGATTTCGATACATTTTCCGAGTTTTCTCATGGAAATAATGGAATTAGGGGGACTCTAACGGAAAATTCGTTCTGATGGGATCAAATATATTGGACTGGACTTGTAAAAAAATTCAAAATCAAGTCTGTTTGCATCTTGACGAAACAAAGTTTCTGCAGAAATTCATCGATAAATCTTTATTCCTGTGATATGAAATTTTTTATGGTGATCACGAATTACGCTCTTTTTCGCCATATTCCTAAAATTAAGCCGCGAAAACGCGAAAAAAGGAACCCGGGACATTTACGAAGATTTATCATAGAAATAATGGAATTAGGATGAATGTGTAACGGGAAATTCGTTTTGAGGCGATAAACTATATTGGAATAGACTTGTAAAAACATTAAAAATCAAAATCTTTTTAGATGTTGACGAAAACAAAAAACGATTCCATCGATAATTTTTTATTCTTGTAATATTGAACTTTTTATAGTGATCACGAATTACGCTCGTTTTCAGCGTATTCCTAAAATTAAGCCGAGAAAACCCGAAAAAAGGAATCCGCTACATTTTCAAAGTTTTCTCATGGTAATAATGGAATTAGGATGTATCTAACGAAAAATTCGTTTTGATAGGATAAAATATATTGGAATGGACTTGTAAAAATATAAAAAAACTAAATCTGTTAGAATCTTGACGAAACAAAATTCCTGCATAGATTCATCGATAAACTTTTATTACTGTGATGAAGAATTTTTTATGGTGATCACGAATTACGCTCGTTTTTTCCGTATTCCGAAAATTAAGCCGGTAAAACGCGAAAAAAGGAACCCGGCAACTTTGCCCGGTAAAAAAATGGAACCCGGTACATTTTCGAAGATTTCTCATTGAAATAATGGAATTAGGGTGGATCTAACGGAAAATTCACTTTAATGGGCAAAATATATTGGTATGGACTTGTAAAAATATACAAAATCTCAATCTGTTCGTATCTTGACAAAAAAAAACATTTTGCACGAATTTATCGAGAAATCCTTATTCCTGTGATATGGAATTATTTATGGAGATCACGAATTACGCTCGTTTTCGCCGTATTCCTAAAATTTATGCGGGAAAACGCGAAAATAGGATTCCGGTACGTTTTCGAAGATTTCCCATGGAAATAATGTAATTAGGGTGAATCTCTTATGGTGATAACGAATTACGCTCGTTTTCGCCGTATTCCTAAAATTTAGCCGGGAAACCCCGGAAAAAGGATTTCGGTACGTTTTCGAAGATTTCTCATGGAAATAATGTTATTAGGGTGAATCTTTTATGGTGAACACAAATTATGCTCGTTTTAACCGTATTCCTAAAATGTAGCCGGGAAAACGCGAAAAAAGGATTCCGGTACGATTTCAAAGATTTCCCATGGAAATAATGTAATTAGGGTGAATCTCTTATGGTGATCACGAATTACGCTCGTTTTCGCCGTATTTCTAAAATTAAGCCGGGAAAACGCGAAAAAAGGGACCCGGTACTTTTTCGAAGATTTCTCATGGAAATAAAGGAATTACGGCGAATTTTTTATGGTGATCACGAACTACGCTCGTTTTCGCCGTATTCCTAAAATTCAGCCGGGAAAACGCGAAAAAAGGATTCCGGTACTTTTTCGAAGGTTTCCCATGCAAACAATGTAATTAGGGTAAACCTAACGGAGAATTCGTTCTGATGGGATAAAATATATTGGAATCGATTTGTAAAAGTATTAAAAATCAAAATCTGTTTGCATCTTGACGAAAGGACGTTTCTGCACGACTTCATCGATGAATCATTATTCTTGTGATATGAATTTTTTATGGTGATCACGAATTAAGCTCGTTTTCGCCGCATTCCTAAAATTTAGCCGGGAAAACGCGAAAAAAGGATTCCGGTACTTTTTCGAAGATTTCTCATGGAAACAATGTAATTGGGGTGAATCTAACGGAGAATTCGTTCTGATGGGATAAACTATATTGGAATGGACTTGTAAAAGTATTAATAATCAAAATCTGTTTGCATCTTGACGTAACAAAGTTTCTGCACGAATTCATCGATGAATATCTATTCCTGTGATAGGAAATTTGTAATGATGATCACGAATAACGCCCGTTGTCAACGTATTGCTAAAATTGAGACGGGAAAACGCGAAAAAAAGGTATCCGGTACCTTTTCGAATATTTCCCATGGGAATAATGAAATTAGGATGAATCTTTTATGGTGATCACGAATTACGCTCGTTTTCGCCGTGTTCTTGAAATTTAACCGGGAAGACGCGAAAAAAGGATTCCGGTACTTTTTCGTAGATTTCTCATGGAAACCATGTAATTAGGGTGAATCTAACGGAGAATTCGTTCTGATGGGATAAAATATATTGGCATCGACTTGTAAAAGTATTAAAAATCAAAATCTGTTTGCATCTTGACGAAACAAAGTTTCTGTACGACTTCATCGATAAATCTTTATTCCTGTGATATGAAATTGTTTATGGTGATCTCGAATAACGCTCGTTTTCACCGTATGGCTAAAATTGAGCCGGGAAAACGCGAAAAAAGGAATCCAATACGTTGTCGAACATTTCTCCTGGAAATAAAGGAATTACGGCGAATCTTTTATGGTGATCACGAATTATGCTCGTTTTCGCCGTATTCCTAAAATTCAGCCGGGAAAACGGGGAAAAAGGATTCCGGTACTTTTTCGAAGGTTTCTCATGGAAACAATGTAATTAGGGTAAAGCTAACGGAGAATTCGTTCTGTATGCCATTGCATGCTATTGCATTCAATGGCTCGAATGGCATGCCAATGGGGTGTAATGGCATGCCAATGGCCTGCAATGGCATGCAATGGCGTGCAATGGCATGCGAATGGCGTGTAATGGCATGCAATGCCATGCCAATGGCGTGCAATGGTATGCAATGGCATGCAATGGCATGCAATACCATGCAATGACATGCAATAGCATGCAATAGCATGCACTGGCATGCAATGGCATGCAACGGCATGCAAATTTAGCATGCATGCCAAATTGCAATGGCATGCATGCTAAATTTCCTAAAATTTAAAATATATTGGCATCGACTTGTAAAAGCATTAAAAATCAAAATCTGTTGGCATCTTGACGAAACAAAGTTTCTGTACGACTTCATCGATAAATCTTTATTCCTGTGATATGAAATTGTTTATGGTGATCTCGAAAAACGCTCGTTGTCACCGTATGGCTAAAATTGAGCCGGGAAAACGCGAAAAAACGAATCCGATACGTTTTGGAAGATTTCTCCTGGAAATAAAGGAATTACGGCGAATCTTTTATGGTGATCACGAATTATGCTCGTTTTCGCCGTATTCCTAAAATTCAGCCGGGAAAAAAGGATTCCGGTACTTTTTCGAAGGTTTCTCATGGAAACAATGTAATTAGGGTAAAGCTACCCGAGCAGAAATTTGTTCAGGGTGAAATCCGGACCGGATCAGGCTGCCACAATAGCAAATCCGGGCCGAATCAGGCAAATTTAGTCCGGCCCTGATCAGGGATGTAACGCTTTTGCAAATTCAGGTCCGGATCAGGCACCTTATCAGGCTCTGATCAGGCGCTTTATCAGGCCCGGATCAGGCACCTTACCAGGCTCGGATTAGGCACTATATCTGGCTCGGATCAAGCAACTTATCTGGCCCGGATCAGGTGCCTCATCCTGCCTGAGACATGCGTGTCATCTGGCTCAATCATTTGATTAATTTTTTGTTTAAAAATAGATCAACATTTATCAAATTATTATCGCAGTTACACGTTATCAAGTTTACTATCGTTATTGAAAATATGAAACATATGAAAACATTTTTTTAAAGTTTAAGTTTTTATTTTACTTGACTTGATCGTTTAGTTTTTGTTCCGGTTTTGGCGATTACCGTCCCAATCCTTCCGGCCCAATCTGTCCGGCGCAAATCATGCGTGCCTGATCAGGGCGCCTTATTGATCCCTGCTCAGGCCCCTGTCCGGCTCAAATCAGGCGTACCTGATCAAGGCGCCTTATTGATCCCTGATCCGGCCCTGATGGATCCTCAGGCAGCCTGATTAGATTTCTGCTCCGGTAACGGAGAATTCGTTCTGTATGCCATTGCATGCCATTGATTCAATGGCATGCCAATGGCGAGCAATGGCATGCAATGGCGTGCAATCGCATGCGAATGTCGTGCAATGGCATGCAATGGCATGGTATTGCATGCCATGGCATGCCATGGCATGCCATTGCATACCATTGCACGCCATTGGCATGCCATTGCGCGCCATTCAATGCAATGGCATGCAATGGCATACAGAACGAATTCTCCGTTAGCTTTACCCTAATTACATTGTTTCCATGAGAAACCTTCGAAAAAGTACCGGAATCCTTTTTTCCCGTTTTCCCGGCTGAATTTTAGGAATACGGCGAAAACGAGCATAATTCGTGATCACCATAAAAGATTCGCCGTAATTCCTTCATTTCCAGGAGAAATGTTCGACAACGTATCGGATTCTTTTTTTCGCGTTTTCCCGGCTCAATTTTAGCCATACGGTGAAAACGAGCGTTATTCGAGATAACCATAAACAATTTCATATCACAGGAATAAAGATTTATCGATGAAGTCGTACAGAAACTTTGTTTCGTCAAGATGCAAACAGATTTTGATTTTTAATACTGATTTTTATTTATATGATAAAATATAAGGCAATTATTTATATAAGGCAATACGCGAGCCTCCTTGCTTCGCATATTGCCAAGCAGGTTAGAGTAGAAGGAGTCCGATCTGTGCATTTCAAAGTGGCTACAAAAACATGCACAAACAGGGATGGCGCCACTATCTCCTAGATCTCGAGAAGTAAGCAGAGCTTCAGCCTCACAGACAGCTTCTTCTCATAATTCATTTGTTCCGTCTCTGTCACACGCAGCTCACTTCTCGAGGTTGTAGCGATATTGGCGCCATCCCTGTTTGTGCATGTTTTTGTAGCCACTTTTTTCAAGTCTCTCCATAAGAGTGCGGACTCCTCCTACTCTAACTTCCTTGGTATATTGCGCTAGTATTCAAAACGTCCGTAAATCTGTCGCCGGGCGTTAGTGTTGAGTACGGCCGATAGGCGGCGCATTGAGAATATGAACCGTAGTATATAGTAATACTATTGATGCCTCACATGAAGCTGACCGTCATGGCGGCTGTTAAAGGGTTTTCGCGCCATTTACGTTTGTCAAAAAATTAAAATCCTCATCGTGTTGACAAACGGTGACGAAAATCAATATTTATAGTGTAAGATTTTTTTAATATCACGTTATATTCGTTTTATCGCATTATAGAAATTGGCGGTTTTAGTTTGGTATTCTGATGTTAACAATAAAACAATTTCCTGGTTTTTTAATTTCACTCGATTTGTATAAATGTTGGCCATCGTTTAATAAGTTGTAATAAATATTGTCATAACTTATATTAAAATAGTCCGCTTTCACAATTTCACGCACACGCTATGACCTTTTTTCTGATAATATATATATTTTTTTTTTTGCAGTGTTCCAACGTATACTCTTTTATGAGTTTTTACGTATTACCCTTCCCAATTGAATCCCTTTTCCTATCACTCCCTACCCGCACTTCGCTAATCTAACCTAACTTCCGTTGCGTCCACAGCTGTCTTAAGCTACACTAGACCGCATTTGCCGAGGGTACGGGGAAACTGTGGAAAACCCGTACCGGTATAGACGGCCCCGTATTTTCTGATTCCTTGGCATACCAGACCTTTTTGCTCAAGATATGTATACCAAGGCCTCAGAAAAACGGCCTCCCGCTCACTCGTCGATGCGCCAGCCAGAGCACGGCTAAGCGGTCAGCGTACCAAGTATTGACCTCGTTCGAGGCTGCTTGACATCAGTGATCGCTCGAGCCGCACCGCGACCGCCCAACCACCAGCGTCGGTTTTTTCTGATAATAGCTGTAAAGAGTATAGCGAAAATTAAATAAAGATTGAATGTGGCTCAAATTAGAATTCTCTGAAAAAAAAAATACTCCACCTGCTAACAGTTGATTAGTTTGCAATTCTTGCAATTCTCTACTGGATAATATTAATAGGAAAAAAATGACTGCAATGTTAATAAAAAATGGCAACCTGCAAGAATAATGCCTTACAATGGAGATAAAATATAATAAAACTATTATTAACATAAATGTCAATATGAATATAAGTATAAATATATATTCAATATTTTTTATTACAACATTCTCGAATATTTCACAGATCTATGAAGGAGTCTCAGAAATATATTCTTTTAACCAGATCTTAATAACAAATATCGTTGATGAACTTAATTAATGAGAGATAGAATAATAAAAAAATACAGCTTCTGAGGAAAAAAATTCTTCCGAGAATCGAACCACGAACCATGCGGTCTCACGACTATTACTCTATCACTTGGACTATTCACTATTTCTAATAATGTGGTATTCAAATAATATATAAATCGTTTCACTGATTTTGTTTATTTTTCATCTTTTGATTTACGGAGTTAGCTTTCTGCTGATCTCGTATTTAATCATATCTGAGATTATTTAAACGGACAAACAAGCTTCACTTTGGAAGTTTGTTAAATTTTACGCATGTTTTATGAGGTTACGCAAACAACAAGTATCAGCTGCTAGTTCGTAGTGCTTTTTGCGCATGATCAGTTGAATACGTCAGACGCATGGCCGAGTCCCTATTTGCAGCAGCGCCGCTTGAGAGGAACTAACGGGCGGCGACATTTTTACGGACACGGCGGGAGGCCAAGCTCGCACTCCTTCCCTATAGTCTCCCTGGTCGCGAGCATGAGTTCTCACCACGAAGTAATAGTAAGGAGACCGAATTCCATATACAAAATGCGGCAGCGATTTCTGGACTAAATGAGGCGATCCGCTGAAAGGAATAGCCCTCAAACGGCTGGCTCATGCGCAGTATGCATTGTAGCTGTTCTTGTCTTTCTCACTGAAAATGTGAAATCGTACGAAATACGAACGACGCAGTATAGTGACAGTTGGTGACAGTAAATTGCTCGTATAACCTCTCGATTTGTTACTATAATTCGTAGCACGGATTTCGTGATATTTCGCTGTAAATAGTGCACATAAGTCATGTAAAGATTGGTAAGTACAAAATGAAATAAATTAGCAACAAATTAGGTTATGAAGTTCGAAGATAACCACGATTTTTCTCGTTATTTCGCATGAAAAATAGTGTTTAAGAAAGTCTTGGTTTTTCAGCAATGGCGTGTCGTGTACCAGGTTGTAATACCAAATACTGGAACAAACAGAATAAACAAACATTATTTAAAGCTTCTTCCGTACGTATGATAAATATGTAATATCATTTGTCATGTTAAACTAATGTCATGTTAAAACTTATGTTATGTAAATACTCATAAGTCATTTATTCTTGTTTTTGTACAGGCCAAACAGTTGACAGATTGGCAAAAAATATTGCGCCATGAAGGAGTCTCCGATTTCAGTGGAAACGACAGAGTGTGCATTTCACATTTCGAAGAGAACTGCATTGAGAGAAAACGTTTGATATATAAACGTGGTGGGATAGTTTCCGAAGAGCCAAGAAAAGTGCCGCTGCTATCTCCTACTGCGGTTCCAACCATTTTTCCACCCAAAGTTCCTAGGAACGAAAAAAAAGAACAGCTTAATTATGCTGTAGTCCTCGATGAGAAGACTCTTTCGAAGCAGAGAGAAATCTTGAAACGAAAGATTTCAAGTGACGGTACTCTTCCTAACGAAAATGAGAAAGACATAAAGCGATTGAAGTTGAATAATTTCTTCAACGATGTTCGAAACGCGATAAACAACAAAGAAAGAGTTTGTTTGGATTTGTTTGGGAGTTTGGGAAAAACAAAAAAGCCTGCTAGGCAGTTCAGACGTAAGATTTTACAAGATACGACCAATCTAAGGAACTAAGGAGAGAAATGTGGTATAAAAATGTAAGCATACTTGTAGGAATGTTTGTAAATTGTTTGCACCAAAGCCTGCTGGGCAGTTCAATCGTAAGATTTTACAAGATGCGACCAATCTAAGAACTAAAGAAGGAGAGAAATGTGATATAAAAATGTAAGCATACTTCTAGGAAGTGTTTGTAAATTGTTTGTTTGTTGTGTTTGTTTATTACGTACAAAAATACAACATTTATAATTAAACAAGATTTATTGGGTTTATTGATTACATTACAAATTAAACAAAAAATATATAGTAACGTTGTAGAACGTTTCACGGTATGCGAAGAAGGAAATCCGAATTAGGTGTGGTAGCGGACTGTCGTAGCTCAGTGGTCACCACTCCACATTTCTTTTTCGGATCTGCCTTCTCAGCGACAAGCCCCGTGTCATAATGTGTACAATTATTGTCAACGATTGTTAAAATTGTTGAACATTTTAATCATTTGATAGCGGCATTTCATCAATGCTTTTCAGAAGAGCGATAAACTGATCCATACTCACAACAGTTATAAATTGTGTAAGTGGCACAATTTTATCCTTAAAATATATTTCAACATGCATGTTTGATAAGACAGCAATTCTTTTTTTAATGCTGCAATCATTTTCGATCTTTTGCAGGGCCAGAAAATGCTTATATCCTTTCGTGTAACCCCACCGCGATGAAGGTAGAATTGACGGGTTCAGTTTCCTCCTCAAATACTTGAAATCGAATTTCGGGTTACTCTTCTTTAATTTTCGATTCATGTCTAAAACATTAATCCATCATTGTTTTCAGACTGTTATATAATATTTTATTGTTGCAAATACTATAACCTCTAATAACTTGAATGCCATACATTTCATCTTATGCTATGTGTTTACTTTTTTTGAAGCCTACGCTTCCATACATTCTACTTCGTTCCGGTTTATTTTAGTACTTACTTATTTTTCGACTGCACAGTCTATCAAATTTCATTGATGGACCTTCAAAAAGTAATACAACTCCGTATTCAAACTGTGCTCATAATTTTCACACACCACTAAAACCTAACTCATTTCACTGCTCAAATAATATGGTCGCTCTCACTCGCATTTTCAGTGAGAAAGACAAGGACAGCTACAATGCATACTGTGCATGAGCCAGCCGTTTGAGGGCTAATCCTTTCACCGGATGGCCTCCATTATTGTACAGAAATTGCTGCCACTTTTGAATCAAGGGGCCCACAAGAGTTCGGTCTGCTTATTACTATTACTTCGTGGTTCTCACGAAGTTAAGCGACGGATTCTCGCGAAGTTGAGCGAGTAGTGTGGTGACGCTCCTCGTACTCGGCTAGCTTCGGAGAATACTTCGGCGAGGAACTTCGAACGAGTAGTGTAGAGGGGCCTTAAGAGGAAGTAGGACACAATGATGCCCCCAGCGCATACATCTATAAGAGTAAGCAGGACGCCGTTATGTCCCCAACTTTTAAGCCTACAAGAGGAAGCGAGAGCGAGAATGAAAACTGCGGTCAGCGCCACTAATCGAGAACTACCGCTGGGGGGCATGCCTCCAATAAAGTCGGCACATAATATCCTTATGGGAGTACCGGCCGGTTCCCCGAGCGAAGCGACGAGTGTGTGACGCGAAAAAACCCTCGGAGTTTAACGTTTCGATACGATAAAGAGTGAAAACCTTACATTCGGAGTTTCTCTTACGGTCAATGCGCCTGATTCTTTTAGAGCCCACGCATCCTATTAATTCGATACCATCTCTCGCCATTTTTCACCTTACATACTTTCATTAACCTTTCACGATCTTTCCTAACCTCTCTCTAACCGTTGTCTCCTTCACGCTCGCCTGCCTCTCCTTCGGGTGAGACATGGCCGACTCTTTTAATGCTCAGGGCGAGGACCCTATGGACGAGTACTCTGACTCTGACTCCTATCATTCACCTAACCTACAAAAACAAGTCGAAGACCTGCACAACGAATCATTTCCAGATTCACGGAAACGCCCAGATGAGCCGACCGATGACCTGTCAGAAAAAAAAACGCGAAGCCGAAACGCCTCGAGCCCGATGCAGAGTCCCGGAAGAATAATAATTTAACGCAAGCGTGTTCAACGCAAGCTGCCGGAGCATCCTCCGTCCGGAATCATCTTCGAGCGAATAAGTACCGAGCTAAGAGTTCCGGCCCTTTTGTTGTCCTGATCCGAGATAAGTCAATCGACCCTAAATCACCTCGACTGAACGCAACTAAGGTAGGCAGAATCCTCCTCAGCGTGCTCTCCAAACAGCAAATATTGGACGTCTTCAACTCCGGCCGACAACAATGCTCAGTCGTATTTTCAAGCGCTCAGGCGGCTAACAGCATCCTCTCGCACTCCATACTCACATCCGCAAACCTGGTTGCCTTTATCCCAGACTCCTTCATAAACTGCGAGGGTCTCATCCGGGGTGTCCCCCTGGACATCTCGAGGGAGGAACTCCTCGAGAACATCGACTGTTCCGTCTCAGTCATAGATGCTCGTAGGCAAAACCGCAAAGTCACCATCAACAACGAATCCAAGCTTCTCCCTACTCAATCCTTCTACCTGAAATTCGAGGGCCGCTCTCGCCCCGATCACGTCTCACTCTTTCAGACGCGTCATGCGGTGAATCCATGGCATTCTCCTGTGAAGATTTGCTTCTCATGCTTCCAGTTCAACCACGTCTCTCAACAGTGCAAGAGCCGCCCCAAATGAATTCGCTGCGGCTGCAGGAGGCATGAGGGAGATGAAGAGTGCCCGAACAGGGACGGTCCGCCTTCCTGCGCCAATTGTAAAGGAAATCATCTTCCTATCAGCAGGCAATGTCCTGCCTTCCTCCATCAAAAAAATATAAAAATAACGGCGGCAGAGAGAGGCATCCCTTTGTTCGAGGCCAGACAGCTCCTTGGAGACCGATCCACCGCGTCTCGCGAACCGCTTATGCGTCCTTCCGCGCACTTCCCGCCTCTCTCCTCGGCACACTCTCTCGCCCCACCTTCGCCGTCTCATCTCAAGCAACCACTGATTTCGTACGGTGAAGTCGCTTCACGCCCACCTCAAACGCTGCAACACCCCCCATCCTCCGCATCCCCCGAACTGACATCTAATGCAAACGTGGCTTCGCATCCCGCGACCCCTCAGCGAAAAATGCTCAAGAATCTGAACATCGCTCATCAAGCGACGCTTGCCACGCGCACAGCTCACAACCTTCTCATGGCTCCAAACGGACACCTTGACCCCTTCTCTCAAAACGGATTCGCCCTTCAACAAAGCGCCAAACACCCCCCCCCCCCCCCCCCCCCCCCATCCGGATCCATTCCCGGGCCATCCCACCCTTCTTCCGCACCAATCGAGCCTTCTCAGACGGTGCAAAACAACGACTTAATTTCTACCCTTGTCAACATTATCACGCAACAGCTCATCCCGACGCTGATGTCTCTTGGCTTAATGGATACGGTATCTCCCTTCTTCGCAACACTCCTTAGCGCTCTCGGTTCCCTTTCTCCGCAAGCTCAACATGGCTCCCAATAAAAAGCTAAAAATCTTGCAATGGAACTGTCGTAGTCTTCTCAATAAAATCGGTCTCTTACTGAACATCGCCCATTCATATGACATCATTATTCTATGTGAAACTTGGCTCACCGACTCTTCTACCCATAAACTTAAGGGTTTCCACCTTCTCACCAAAAACAGATCTAACCAAAGAGGCGGCGGCCTCGCCATCGCCCTTAAAAAAGAGATTCCTTTTAAACAAATCAATAATACTCTCAACATTACGGACCAACTAGACACCCTAGCGATCTCTATCTCGACCTCTCTGGGACAGCTCACCATTGTATCTCTCTACCGCGCCCCAAGTGCTCGCACAAGCACCAATGTATGGCAAAACCTCTTCGATTCCCTCCCTCTCAATGGGAACGTCCTTCTCGCTGGCGACTTCAACTGCCACCACCCCGCGTGGGGTTGTGCAGCTAACAGCCCTTCCGGCTCCTCCCTATTACACTCTCTTATCGACAATAACGTCTCTCTGCTTAACAATGGATCTCTCACTACAAATCCGTCTAATCTCAACAACGCCGCATCAGCTATCGACCTCTCCCTAGTCTCCCCCAACCTGCTCCCCTTCGGCGAAAGGCAAGTCGAAGAAGACTCTCTCCTCAGCGACCACCTTCCTATCACCATCACAATCGGTATCTCTTTACCAGCCATCAAATTCTCCTCTCACCGCTACGCTTTAAAGAAAATCGATTGGTCCCTATTTAAGGAATCCCTGAATTCGGTGGCTCCCACTATTGCCGACCCTTCTCCATTAATTCAATACAATAAAATAACTCAAGCCATTAATGATTCCGTTCTCCACTCTTGTTCGAGTTTAGCAACAGCTGATAGAGCTCCCACATTCAAGTCCCGACCCGCCATATGGTGGAATTCGGAATGTGACGCCGCCAACGCCGCACGCAAACAGGCCTGGGCCTCCTTCAGGCGCCTAGGTAACTTGGAAAGCCTCATTTAAGCGAAAAAATTAGATGCCATAGCCAAAAAAAACTTTTTAAAAAGCTAAGAAAAACTCGTGGACAGAATTCACTCAAACTATTGATTTTCGCATTCCAGCTAACAAAGTCTGGGCTAAAGTTAAGAGCCTCCGAAACAGGAACCTTTTCGATCCCAATTCTGTCCCTTCCAACATCACGGCCCAAGAAAAAATGCTGTCCCTCATCCCTTCTATCTGTCAACCCTCTTGTTTCTATCCCAACTTCCCGACAGAGGATACCCCTTTTCTAGAAAACCCAATTCTCGATTCCCCCTTCTCGCTTAAAGAACTCGATTCAGCAATTTCAATGTATAACACCAAATCAGCTCCAGGCTTAGACAAAATTGATTTCCATATCATCTCCAAATTACCCCACTCTTTTCTCGTAATTCTTCTTGATACCTTCAACAACCTCTTTCGATCTCATCTGTTTCCGGAATCATGGCACGACTTCCTCGTTTTCTTCATCCCCAAATCTACACCCGGCAAATTCCGTCCCATCTCCCTAGCCTCCTGCTTTCTTAAGCTTATGGAAAGACTTCTCCATTTTCGTCTTAAACAATGGCTAGAGAGCAACCTCTTGCTATCCTCATCGCAATTTGGATTTCGTAAATCTAAATCCTGTCTCGACAATCTCTCCATTCTCACAACCGAGATCTACAAAAGTTTCTCGACCCGCAGCTTTACGGCATGTATTTTTTTGGACGTGTCCAACCCCACCCGGGTATTCTAACCGACTACCTCAAACACATCGGCCTCCCACAGTCCTACTGTAGATTCATCTACAATCTCACTTCTTCTCGTTCCCTCCACTTTAAGGTAGCTGGCGTTATTCACGGTCCCTTCCAAACCCTCAAAGGTGTTCCTCAAGGCTGCATTCTAAGCCCTTTGCTATATATTCTATATACAAACCAATTAGAACAACACCTTCACCCGCAAAGCTCCGGCCTTCAATTTGCCGATGACATAGCCATTTTCTCTACATCTCGACAGGTTGTCAACTGCACTTCTTCTCTACAAACCTCACTGGACCAAGTCTCAGGATACTTAAACTCGAGAGGTCTCTCAATTGAACCATCCAAATCTAAATTAGTAGTTTTCTCACGCAACAAATTTGACCCTCTTCAACCCTCTGTTACTATAGATTCTTCTCCGGTATCAGGCTGCCTTCAAGCCAAATTCCTCGGACTTATCCTTGACAACGACTTATCATGGAACCCACACTTTAACCAACTCATTTCAAAATGCAATAACCTATTAAACATTATTGAATGCCTTCGCGCCACCTGGTGGGGCGCTGATCCTTCTTCCCTCGTCCGCATCTACAGAGCTCTCATACGTAGCATAATTGAATACGGTTCGTTGGTTATACCTTTCAAACATCACCTTTCACTTAACAAAATAGAAATGATCCAGCGTAAAGCCTTGAGACTCGCCCTCGGCCTTCGCACCTCTACCCCAAACAACGTGGTTCTCGCGGAAGCGTGTGAACCTCTTCTTCTCTCTCGTATTCAATTTCTCAGTGACAAATTTATTCTCAAAACCTTTTCATCCTCTGATCACCCTCTTCTTACCTCTTTACCTACACTCTCACTTTCACTCAGATCCTCTAACACTCACCAGACATTTTTCCAGATTCCCTTGCTCAAAGCCTACAACAATCTCGTTCACCACAAAGGCCTCATAGAACCCTATCCTTTCCCTCCATGCTACGACATCTCTCCCTCCATTGATTTATCTGACCTTTCGATTGATATTAAAACAGGTTTCCTGATACAAGCATCGGCTGACCCCAAATCTGAATTCTTAGCACATTTCAACAACGCGAATGGGACCCCATTCTTCTTCACAGACGGCTCTAAATCTGATCCAGGCACCTACGTTGGTCTGGCAGTCTACTGTCCCTCCCTCTCCATATCCCTTAAATACCGGATATCGTCTTTTGCCTCAATCTTCTCAGCCGAAGCTCTCGCTATTCTCCACACTATTAAATTAATTATGGCCAACAACATTCCTATTGCATTCGTATTCACGGACTCTCTCAGTTGTCTTCAATCTCTCCGCTCCTTCTCGACTTCGCGAACGTGTTGCCCATTCACCATCGGCATCCTCAAAGCCCTTCTCGAAGCAATTAATCAGAACATACACATCAACCTAGTTTGGATCCCAGGCCATCACGGAATTCCGGGCAACGAAATCGCGGATTCCCTTGCAAAATCAGCCATTTCGGTCGGCGAAACTTTTTCCACCTCTCTCCCGCCCTCAGATCTTTTCCCTAGTGCACGGAAAAAGTGCCTTGACTCTTCTGACCGTCGTCTACGATTTGAGGGTACCTACAAGGGCACCCCCTACTCCCAAAATTACTACACAGCCTCTTCTAAAATGTGGTTTACTAAATTCAAACGTCTGAACCGAAAATCTATCGTAACACTCTCCAGAATGCGTTCGAATCATTACAGCCTTCAAGCCAGCCTATTTAGGAAACGTCTCTCTCAGTCTTCGGCCTGCTCATGCGGTTACGAATCACAGGACTTGAACCACGTTTTCTGGGCCTGCCCTGAGCATCACCTACATCGTTCTAGCCTCATTCATTCTCTAGCCGAAGCAAAAAATTTTCCTCCATTCAATATTGAATCTCTAGTAGCAACCCCCAGCTCGCGAATTATCCCTGCCATCATGAAATTCATCAACTCTACAAAAATGTCCATATGATTTCACATCACCCGCATTTAACATATGCCAGTTCACGCCCCGGCGCATGTCGCCACCTCTTAGTTTAAAATGGTTGGCATGACGCGCGTGCTTCCCGCTCAGCCACGGCTACCACGGCGGGTGGCGCGCGCGTCGGGCTTGCAGGCCCGTTTCTATAATACGCATGGAGACTAGAGTGAAGGAGTGGACACAGAGTGCTTTAGCAGTGGACGCGAAATCGGTACCTCTTGTGGCGGCGCCGCGGTCGAAAACATCCAAGTCATATATATATGTAGATCAAAGATACTGCTAACCTCTCGGCTGCCGTCGACAATGCGTCGCGGTGGGGAATCCAGCTGTTGCGTCTACCTTTCCTATTTCGCTGCCTCTCCTATCTCGACGTACTCGCTTAGAAGGCATGTGCACCCATAGTAACAAGCTGGCAAGCCTAATTAAACCCCAAGCGCGGCTGCAACTGAAATATAAGAAAACGATTTATACTGTGGAACGGTTTTGTGGCGAAATTGATAGGGTGCTAGACTACTCTTTTGGAGGTCCTGAGTTCGATCCTCGGTAATTGCAGTATTTTTTTTGTATTTGCAGTTATGTGGTAATGTATTAATTATTCACATGTATTGCATTGTTTTAGTATGTATATATGTACATATATATATATATATATATATATATATAAATGAAATATATATATATATATATATGTGTGTGTAAATAAATGAAAATAAAAAATGTATGAACAAAAATGTTGTACGGAAGGAAGTATCAATAAAGTGAACATCCCATTGTGAAAAAATGAACTATTGCATTTTATTACTGTAATTTGAACATTTATTATTTATCGTTATGCACAGGAAGACAATTTAACATAATATAAGTAGTATAATGCAATACTGTACAATAAAATATACAAAAGAATCAGAACGGCTTCAACAGGGTCCTAGCCGATCTCGGTGAACGAAGCTTGAAAAAAATCGTATTTTTGGTTTGTTTATGATGATCACGGAAAATGATCACGGGGTATGCAGCTGGTAGTCCCGTCACGTAATTTGAACGTGTAGCTCTTCTTTATATGCTGTTCGGCGAAATGTAATTCACAAACAAATTGAGTTTTTGTGATGTTACATTTCAAAGCATTTCTCCATTCCTTCAGCCGTTCGTCATTCTAAATGGAAAAAAATGCAAATGCAAAGAAATGTATCATTCCAACTGAAGAATAATGCAAATTCAAATAGTTATAGTTAAATAGTGCTCTCAAATTAACGTTTTTGTACCTTAGGTTCTGTAAATAAGGAGATTGGTCGAAGCCCCAACGCCTTTCGCTTCGAATAATTTTTCGATCTGCCCCTGTCGCATCCTGGCACGGCGCAGGTCCTCGGCATCCTAGAAAAACAGAAAATGAAGAAAAACTATTATACAAATTACGAGAGAACTAGTTACGTGTGATATTTTTGGAAACAAAATGAAAAAAATGACAGTAAAAGAAAAAAAATGTAAAAAAAAACATGCGTCAATATATTGCCGTAAACGGACGTGTGCCGCATATTTCAAAAGCATCTTGAATTCATTTTTTTCTTTTTTTTTCCAAATTCTAAGTTATATTTCGTTCAATAAATCCTTTATTTTTTATAAACTTTTTTCATGCGTGTATATACGCTCCAAAGGTGTTTTCGTGACTATTGATACGGGCTCACAGGTATATATACAAAAGAATAAAATGAATGATTTACCTTGCTTATTGAAGGAAACGTTGAATAACGAAATCCACCAAGTCTAAACAGTAAAGAGATTATTGACACTTTACAAACGCAAAACAATACTAAACGCACGTAAGCGCAACAGAGCACAATATCACGATTATGACACGAGGCAAAAGTGCATGATGGAAATGGGAAAGAGCTTTGTGCTGCGCAAGCGCTGAACGATATTATACTGCTATTGGTGGATGTTTTAGATCTTTGCGACGCTAGTGGCAGAACACAGGACTATTGAAAGAACGGATTTCCAGTACGCTGGTACTACGTATTCTCCTATCCTGTGTCCACTCCTTTACTCTAGTCTCCATGATAATACGTTTCAGATTTACACATCCCTACTTCGCCATCATCTACTCGCTAATTACATGGCCGTATGATCAAATCACTCTAGAGCGTAGACCGGAGCCAGCCCAAAGGAAACAAAGAAAAGAAAGAAGTTGCTACAAATCAGCTATCATCCTCGAAATCATGGCCGTTCGGTCGGTGTGACGTGTGACACGTGGCCTAAATATTTTCTTTAATCATTCGGTCACCTTCTGTGTTTATGCTCGTTACGGAATCTTTAGAATTTTTTACGTGGTTAGCTCAGTTTATATTAAACATCTAGGTTATTGAGTATATAATTTATTAGCCAGAAATCTGGCCAGCATGTCATCTCCATAATTGCTACATAGATTTTTAAAGTCGTAATTTTTCTCTTAAAAAGTTCGTTAACTTGGCTTGAAATTTTACCAGTATACTGGAATGTTTTTACTTGCGGACGAAAATCAGTGGTTAAAAATATTCACAATAGGAATACCTTAAAGACCCATTGTACAGACGCAGGGTTAATGATGGCAACATACGCACTTAATTCTGAAGGTATTGATCAGGAAGCAATAAAGTAATGCAGGAATATTTTAGTAAATTATTGTTTTTTATTTCTCATTATACATATCACAGGTTCAAATGTGTATAATTCATACGATCTGTTTCACTACGTAGTTATTACCCAATCTACAAACAGAAAAAAACAAATTTCTGATGTTCAATAGTTTACAATGATGAATTGTTCGATGGTGGTTCAATGCTCATGTTACATAAGAAAAAAATGTCAGTCTCGAATAAAATGAAAATATTTACAATGGAATACTGAATTCAAGGATTGGGGCAGCCTAACATCTAATCCACTTCTTCGACGATAGGACCACTATAATTGTTGTTGCCCTGCCTATACTGTGCTCCGCAATCTCCGTTACCGGCGCTTGCACTGCCCTGATGAATTTTAGCCATGATCGGAGAGCACTGTCTCTGCAGCTCGTCAAGTTTGTGTTTGTATTCCTCTTTTTCCGCAAGCGTGTTGTTGTCTAGCCACTTGATGGTCTCCTCGCAGAGTTGTCTGACCCTGCTCTTGTCGGACTCGTCGAGTTTCGAGCCACTCTCCTCCACCGCTTGCTTCACCGAGAACACATAACTCTCGATATGATTGCGCGCCTCAACCTTCTCCCTTTGTTCCTGATCTTGATCCCGATAACGCTCTGCTTCTGCGAGCATGCGCTCGATCTCGTCATGTGACAATCGCCCTTTGTCATTGGTAATGCGGACGTCGTTGCTGCGTCCGCTCGCGGTATCCTTTGCAGTGACGTGAAGAATACCGTTGGCGTCCATGTCAAAGGTGACTTCTATCTTGGGTACCCCACGAGGAGCAGGTGCAATGCCGCTCAATTCGAAGCGGCCAAGGATGTTGTTGTCTTTGGTCATGGCCCGTTCACCCTCGAATACCTGGATAGACACACCCGGCTGATTGTCCGCATAGGTCGTGAAAGTTTGAGTTTGTTTGCAGGGAATGCGAGCGTTACGCTGGATTATCTTGGCCATGACGCCGCCAGCAGTCTCAATACCGAGGGAAAGAGGTGCAACATCGACCAGAAGAACGTCCTGTAGATTGGAGCTCTTGTTGCCCTCGCCGGTGAGTATGGCCGCTTGTACGGCAGCTCCGTAAGCGACAGCCTCGTCAGGATTGATGGACAAATTCAGTTGTTTGCCGCAGAAGAAGTTCTGTAGCATAGACTGAATTTTTGGAATCCTAATGGAGCCACCAACCAGAACAACCTCGTGGATAGATCTTTTGTCCAGTTTCGCATCGGCTAGAGCCTTCTCAACAGGCTCAAGGGTCGAACGGAATAGATCGGCGCAAAGCTCCTCGAAGCGAGCTCTTGATATTTTGGTGTAAAAATCGAGACCCTCGTAGAGGGCATCGATCTCGATGGTAGCTTCGGTGCTTGATGACAACGTGCGTTTCGCCCTTTCCGCCGCTGTTCTCAATCTCCTCAATGATCTCAGATTCGACTTCACGTTTTTCCTGAATTTCCTCTCAAACTCCTTGCACAGATGTTCCACGAGTCTCGTGTCGAAGTCTTCGCCACCCAAATGAGTGTCGCCGGCTGTTGATTTGACCTCAAACAAGGAGCCCTCGTCGATTGTCAGGATTGAGACGTCGAACGTACCACCGCCGAGATCAAAGATCAGAACATTCTTCTCACCCTTCAAGCTCTTATCCAAGCCGTACGCGAGTGCCGCTGCCGTTGGCTCGTTGATGATCCTCAAAACGTTCAATCCGGCTATCGCACCAGCGTCTTTGGTGGCCTGACGCTGCGAATCGTTGAAATACGCCGGTACGGTGATAACTGCGTCCTTTACGGTTTGACCAAGATAGGCTTCGGCAGTCTCCTTCATTTTCGTAAGGACCATCGATGATATCTCCTCTGGATTAAACCTCTTATTTTCCCCGTGAAATTCAACTTGGATCTTCGGCTTTCCGGCCTCACTGACGACTTTGAATGGCCAATGTTTCATGTCATTCTGGATCTTGGGGTCGTCGTATTTACGGCCGATTAGCCTTTTCGCGTCGAACACTGTGTTGGCTGGATTCATCGCGACTTGGTTCTTAGCTGCATCGCCGATCAGCCGTTCGGTGTCCGTGAATGCAACGTAACTCGGTGTTGTTCTGTTGCCCTGATCGTTGGCGATTATTTCTACCTTGCCTTGCTGCCATACTCCAACACAGGAGTATGTGGTTCCCAAATCGATTCCAATTGCAGGCATTTTTTCTTTGTTTTTATTTACTCCTCTATTCACTTTTTCGTTCGTTACGTTTCGTTTCGTTTTGTATACTGACGCTCCGTTCGTGGCCGCTCGTATTTATACTCCTCCGCCGGCCGGCCTACCCCCTCCGAAGAACTCGAGAAACTTCCAGCTGACTACGATCGAACAGAGAACAGAGCTTTCTCGAAACGTCGAATCTCAACGATACCTCAAGTCTTAAACTCCAATTTCTTTTTCCATTCGGTTTTTATATTGACAGATTGAAAATTCCGCATAAATTTTGCTGTCTATTGTACTAAATTTTTCAAGAATGCAGTTGGTGAAGGGAACCAATGAATTTTGGCGAACGAGTGCGGGGTCGAGAAAATACTAGCGCGGGTTCGAGAAAAGTCTAGTGCGCACTCGCCCGACCTCGTTACTTCGTGCCTATAGCTCGATATATTTGTGTCGCTTCGTTATGTACTATTTTCACCACGGCCAATGCTCACAATAAAACACCATTCGTTTCTAAATTTGTCCAAGGTTAGCAATGATTTTGCAGTACACGATGGTAATGTGAGTCCCGATGAAACCATCCCGTTTGTTACGGTTCATTGATCGGAACATTCTCGAATTCGCCAGTGCTCAATGGTGCTCCGACAATTGACGCGTACGAGCGTTAGAGAATATTCGAGGCTAAAGTTGCGTTCCAGCATATGTATCCCGATTCGGTTATCGTGCGTCGCTGGAGACCCATGTCATTTTTCTTTTGTCTCATTTCTCAGAATCCAAGTAGGGAAGAAATACCTATCCCCGTTCTAAAAACACTCGGAGGCTGGAACCCTTCGCGCTGAGTCACGTTCCCCTAGTATCGATCTGGGCTTTGTAATGAGCAAGTGAAGTGCGTGTCGAGTCGCCGGCGACCCACGATAACTTTAACTGTGGTGTGAAACCGTTTGGAGTGACAAGTTTTTGTTTTTTTTAATAAAATTTATGAATATTTTCGAAAGATTATGGATTTTTTAGAGTCATACATTGATTTTTCATCTCTTAGAGCATGACTCATCTTGAATCTAGTGAATTATCGAGAATACTTCATCCACGTAATGAATCAGTGAATTATTTGGACGACGAAAGTGAGGGGGAGATCGATTTAGTTCATGAAGAATTAAAAGAATCGTCACAGTACAGTTGTTCCGGTGATGATGACAGCGGAAATGAACGAGAAGAAAGAGTTGTAGAAGATGAAGAAGAGACCTCGGCAGAGACCGGAAGGCAGAGTGGCGCAGGTTCGAGGAAAAATAAATTTGTTTATGGAAAAAATTGGCACAAGTGGTCAATGGAACTCCCAGATTCTCGAGAACGAAGGTCAAGACTGGCAGGAAAGGTGATACTCCTTGTAATACTTCATTTGATCATTGGAGTTTGCTATTCACTGATGCGATGCTTGACATACTGGTCCAGTACACTAATGCAGAAATTGAGAATTATCGCGAGTCAAACGAATGTACATATCCGCCAGCAGAATCAACTTATGTAACTAAAATCGAAATTCAAGCTTATATAGGCCTGCTGTAAAATCCAGTCAAAGATCGTCGACAATTTCTAAAAGAATTGGTACTTGAATTGCGTTACACCTCACATAAGAAGCAGATTTAAGATATCAAACCTTCCGCGAAATCTTGCAAAAAGCATCAACTCTGTCGTCGATCACCCAGAAAACTGCATTGATTCGAATGACAAACTCGAAAAAAGAAAGCGATGCTCTGCGTGCGATTGGAAAAAAGACAGGAAAACCATCAATTGTTGCGTGAAATATAAGTCGCCAATTTGCGATGAGCACAAATTTTCTTGCTGTGAAGATTGTTTATAGTGAAAAGATGCTATAATTTAAGGTATGGACATATTTTCTATCTTTTGTAACGTCTTTGATAATTTTTTAACAAATATAAAATATGTAAACATTAAAATATATTGAATTATTTCTTGAACCTTCAAATTTCCTCTTTCGAAAAATGCACTACTTGGCATCACCGTGCCAGGGCCGTGATATTTTCCGTAAAAATATCATTCTTAAACTTTATAATGCAATTTGAATTTTTCAAATATCTCAATTTGTTAAAAAATTATGAATTTTTTAGTCAATGCCTGCATTTTTAGGAGGTGGGTGTGTTTATGACGAAAAATAAAATATTTGTTCAAATTTTTTTGCAATCTTCATGGTGTACCCTTAAAGTACAAGTATTCAAATGCATACGAGGTAGAGACTTATTCTATAGATGCTAAGTTTTCATAAAATATATAATTACAGGGCCAAATGATGTAATTTTATACTTTTATTACCTGACGAAAAATAAAATGTTGTGTTACTACCAACTTGAAAAAGTATAACATTATTGACTTTTATGAAAGAGTCGTAATCTTTTATTAGATTAAAAGGATTCAAAAGATCAAGAATATTAAATAGATTAAAACATTAAAACGATTCGCAATTTTTCATCAAGCCTGGATGGTTCGATATTAAATATACATGACTTTCGATGGGCACGATGGGTTAGAATGTTCTAGAATGTTTCGATTTTTCGAGAATGTCATAGAATTGTGGGATCTTCTAGAAGGTTCGAGAATATTCTAGAATGTTCCAGAATATTATATAATCTTTCAGAAGGTTCGAGAATGTTCTTGAATGTTTC
Organism: Ophion ventricosus; assembly: GCA_963932345.1. Taxonomy (NCBI): domain Eukaryota; kingdom Metazoa; phylum Arthropoda; class Insecta; order Hymenoptera; family Ichneumonidae; genus Ophion; species Ophion ventricosus. Next base: position 9,180,332 of record OZ010716.1, on the reverse strand, counting down.
AGAATGTTTGAGAATGCTCTAGAATGTTTCAGAATGTTTGAGAATGCTCTAGAATGTTTCAGAATGTTTCAGAATGCTCTAGAATGTCCTAGAATATTCCACAATATTTCCGGGATGTTCGAGAATGCTGGCTACGCCAATGTGCTGGACTCTTCCAGAATAGTTTGCAATGACAAAAATATATTAGTTGTAAATAATGATTGACATTGCATCAAAAATGTGAAATTTTATTTCGTACTAAGGTACAGCAGCAATAATTTTTGTGTCAATAGTGCAACCTCATTGAATAGTCGTGACTTCCAAAAAAAAGTATTATGATTCATTCGAATTATTCGCGCAAAACAATGTAAGCAGGTCATCGTACGCAAGTCAATAATATTTGTGAATCTTTCGACTGAGAATAATATGGCAGTATCGCGAATATTCTGGAAGGCGCACGTCCGGGGACGTTCGCTAGGTATAGTTTATGCTCGCCTACTCTGTATAGCTTTCGAGAATATTTGCGCGGGCGCGTTCGAGTATTTTCGGTGCTCGTAATCTCGTGCAGGTAGATACTCGAAAGTGTTTTAATGCGACTTTGAGACGAGAAGGGGCTCTTCATCTATTTAAAATGCAAATACTCTGTTTAAAATTTATCCGTTCAACTAAAATATATGTATGAATGTAAATAGAAAAAAAACGTGGTCAAGTATGCGCGTCAGATGACACATTAAGGGGTTACTTGGGTTTGAAAATTTCAAAAAATCCATTTTTTAAATTGCATTATCTAATAGTACAATATGTCTAGAATATTCTCCCAAAGTTTTAAGTCAATTGGAGTAAAAGTCTAGGAGAGAGAGCCTTTGGGAATCCCCCCCGTTGGAAAAGACCGGCCGGCAGTGACGCAGGTATACGCATTTTCTCAAAACACTATTTTTGAAGTCGGTGCCCACGATTTCTCAAAAACCACTGCACCGATCTTATTGATATTTTGCACACTTCTTCAAAATAGCATTGACTAGTGATTGAACGAAGGTTTTTTTTTCGATTACAACTAATTTTACCAGGCTATAGGTAGTGTAAATTGTACCAAAAATTGAACTATTTTGAGCAATTTTTGGTACAATCACGAGCTATCCTTGTCTACTAACAGAAAAAAATGGTTTTTTAATTTCAGATAAAGCTATCATGAGTTATCCTGATCACCACGAGGACACTTTTTTTTAGGGGTCTCCGGAAACCAGGTCCCACCGGATGAATTTCCCAAATTTTTTGATGAATTTTTTAAAAAATATTGTTGAAACGTTGCTCTTTTATGTGTTTAACATTTTGAATAAAATAATTTATATATTTTATTTTAAAAAAATAGAGAAAATATGCTTTTTTTGGCTTCGAAACCAACGTAACCCCTTAAAGTAGATGGGTTGATTTGCTTTATTCTTACAACTGCGGATAATTATCAATGTTTGACATGTAACATTTTTTTCAAATACTTCTAAAAGTGTAGCAGATGGTAGCATTCTAACAATCTTTTTATCTAAAAACTCACAATTGTACAGTGGCCCTAACAATTACAGCCGAAAGTAGGTCTTGGGTGCTATTTGTACGAATTATTGAAGAATGACGGGGCTAATGGCCCGTTGAAAATGGATTTGTAAGTATCTGGAACCCTCACGAACAGAAGGAATGCCCTCTCTGGTGTTGACTATTTTTTTATATATAAAAACATGTACTTATTCCTACGTTTTCCCAAGTCTACCCTTAATGTATAAAAAATGTTATATATGTAAAAATGTTGGCAAAGCACGGCTATTGAGGAATTTCAAAATAATTTCGGTAGAATACGTTGGATAAGAAGGTTGGATGGGGGAAGAAATAAATGCGAGCTTTGTAACATTCAATATAATTTTATTGTCTCAGTATATTATATGCAGTAAGTTTTATCATGATAGAAATGAGTCCCCTTGAAATAGAACAACTCAAAACCAACGGTCTTCTCGCAGCAGTGAAAAAAACGATATAATGCAGTACGGTTTTTTTTTCTTTCAGTTTTTGTTTTTATAATGTAGATCCACGAATAAATAATAAATATAGTAGATTGTTTAGCATCTAGTAATTCGATAAAAACTATATTATAATTACAAAAGGAAATTAATGCGTAAACTATCACACGGCTATAGTAGTATATGTGATCACTGTTAAAAGTACACGAAATACGAAACAAAAAGAAGTAATCTCGCCGTGAGCCTGAAAATATTAGTATTTTCGTAAATCTCAGCTCATATTTTCCTCGGATGTGAAGGGTTGGTTAGCGACATTACAATTTCATCCTACACGAATTCGATTGACCGACGTGCCTTATGACAATCGTTAAAACGAATCTATGTACATTATTTATCTATGCTCGTTTCGAAAGATTCCAATTTGGTAAAGTCTTGGTTCGAATTAATCGTAATAACTTAAACAATAAGCGCAAATGTATGGGCAATGAAAGTGATTTATCAGTGAATATAATGTCTAGACTAAACGCAGTATTGATTGTAGTTTAGATAAGCAAAAATTCGACTGACAACTAATCCATATGGCCTTTCTACCTTAAAATCAATAACGTGTATAGTATGCGGCATGCGAATTCATTTAATTCGCGTACGCCATTATCACTTCAATGTACTTGTATTTTTGCTCGAATTTTTCCTTTGATTTTATCATGAACTTTTGCATTGTTTTCTTTTCGTGTCATCAACCAATACGTTTTATTAATTACGAATTAATTGGAGTTCCCGATCTATGCGTCGCGTGAACTTTTTTTTTTAACAATATAGTTAGATTAATAGACAGAAGTTTTCGTTGCCGCAGAGGCCTTTGGTGTTGTTCGTACCAGTTTTGCCATCGATCTTATTGGCTGCACATTTGTAACGTTCCAATTATATTTGAAAAGTTACGGACGAACAAATTCTCCTGACCAATTCATGGTGGTCAGGTTGAGAGAAATTCGCGAAGACTGGATATGCTCGTTCTACACAGCGTTTTTTCAATAAATCGTGTCTCCTTAATCCGTCATACATATGAGATATCACCAAGGTTATATTTCCCGCGAGCCCTCTTCTACCAGAGAAAAATAGGGCCGCAGAAACAATAGTCCCTGTCGCTTGACAATTCGAGACGAATTTTTCAATCATAAATTCGATACAGGCCGCGCCACTATGTCTCGGCACTCTTCGTACTGGCGTTTATGCTTCAATAAACATTACAACCATTGTAGAAAGGTATGATTCTACTTTCTCTTCTTCCCAATAATTTTGCCCACGTCGAATTATGGCTTCCTACATCACGATTCTACTTGAATAAAAATTTCACTTCGAACCCTCTCGACGATTGAGCTTTGATTGGCCATCGCCTCCTACAACGTCAATTCGTTAATCCTTTACAGCAGGAAGATTTACGTCAAGACAAAAAATAAAACGAAAAGTAACATCTCGGGATACTGAGAGCAGCCCTCGAACTTATACGATGATTGTGGCGATTACCCCGCCGGGACCTGGCAATCGAGAGTGCTTTGTAAAGTCTTGATCAATCTCGCGCGCGGCCTGTCTACCCTCTGTTATTGCCCAGACGACTAATGACTGGCCCCTCCTGCAATCTGAAAGAAGTTTCAACGACGAGATTACAAATATGCGTGATGAGCATTAAATAAGACAAATCGATATGCAAAACGTTAAGGTATTCCTTTTGCGGAGGGCCGTATTTTGTAGGCGCGTAAGCCAGTGCCCTATTGATTTATTAGTCGATTACAGTGGCCCTTAATAATAATAAGTTACTATCAATCATTGTACCTAACGATGAACTGAAATTAAAAATGTCGCATAAATCTTGTAGATTTAGAAATTTTTAGATGTTTTCTAAAGAGTCGCACTTACGAAAATTCTTCTGCTGGTCACATGTTTTTTTTCTAAGTTTATCATTAATATTTTTTTTAAACATTCGATGATCCCTTGTTTTTATTGTCATTGTGGAATCTTCAGAATTTTTTACATGCTTATCGCAGTTTATATCAGGCATCTAGAATTATTTAGTAAATCATTTATTAGATAGTAATGTGGCTAGCATGTAGTCTTCATAAAGTACTACATAAATTAAACATTTTTTAAAGTCGTAATTTTTTTTGTTAAAAGTTCGGTAACATGTCTTGAAATTTTACCAATTTACAGGGATATATTTATTTTTGACTGTACACGAAAATCAGTTAATTGTTAAACATTCGGGTCCGCGAAAGGAATACCTCAAGATAGAATGACGATTGATCGTCAATGACATTTACCTCCGGCTGCGTAGACTCCTGGCAAACTTGTTGCATATTTTCCTTGGGGCGTCTCGTAATTTCCGCGTGCATCCATTTTCGTTTCCAGCTCCGTTGCGATGTATTTCTCAGGACCCAAAAATCCCATCGCCAAAAGAACTAGATCGGCTTTGTAGATCTTTTCGGATCCTTCGACTTCTTCCATTTTCCATCGACCCGCATCGTCTTTCGTCCACTCGACGGTGACGGTTCTTATGCCGCTCACGTGACCTTTTCCATCGTCCAGAAATTCCTGTATTGCGTTAAAACGATGAAGGAAGAGGGCGAAGATATTGTATCTTTATATATTCCGCAATGCGATAAAAAGTGTTAACGAGGCGATTGTATGGCGCATTTAGATTTATTATTTTAGAAAATCTTAAGGGATCATCACAGTGTAAAATTTTCAAAAAGTCGATTTTTTGCATTATCCGATAGTATAAACGGATATAACCATGCTGTTCAATTTTTGGGGCGAAATTCGAATAATTTCGGTGGCTACAGCCTTTCTTAGAGAAAGTGATTCGAGCAGTGGCGTGAGACCTCGAAACTTCAAACGCATATTTCTCGAAATGTCGTTTTTCAAAACGGTGTACACTCTCAAAGGAAGAGTTTTTAAGCTATTCGTCTCAAATTTTGACTCAAATTTTTTATGGAAGCTTTTTTTTATCTTTTTTTTAACGATAAATTGCTGAAAAAATAAGCTAAATCCGATACTTTTTTTTTTCTAACCGCCGCTATTTTGTCAACTTTGGTTAAAAAAAACACCTTTCATAGCAAAATAGCGGCTTTCACACTGATTAATAATCGTTTTATAAATGTTGTTTCACAAGGAGACGGCACGACCGTGGGGTCGGGGATTTGGCGGAATTTTTTTGTGGTAAAAGAGGACCCCTAGCACCTCACGTGGTTAAAGTAGTAGGACGCACTACTCGGAAAATTCCGAGAAAAATCGATTCAAAGTTTCTTAGGCGCCTTATGAGTTTAAAATGTCAGGTACTTGTCGAGCCGCCGTCTAGTCTAGACGGTTAGGGCTCGGTCTTTTCCGCCGGAGGTCTCGCGTTCGATTCCTCCTTCGGATCTTTTTTTTTTCTTTTTTTTTTGTTATCCCAACAATTATTCAAAACGTTTCTCATCCCTACATTTTTTTTAAATTTATTTTAGCTCAAGAACGTAAAGTTTTTCATTCACTGAAACATATTCGTGCTCGTTGTTCTATTTGGTTTTATGGCCTTGTAAGGGTCTAAAGAATTTGGACCTGGGGTCCCCTTAGGATTATAACGGACATCTGCGCATAGGACTGTGCGTGAGTCTGTAAGAATTGAACAGCAGTTCATTTTTCGATTTCGTCGTGAACAGACGTGCCTATTTCTTATTGTTAAATTTCAAAGTTCTCTTACAATTCGAAGTTAAAAATGTCGATTGAAGAAGTTGCTGGCTCTTCTGGAATAGGAGAGGAAATTCCTGAAGAATCCATGTACAGTGATAAATCAACATCGCGATTGAAGGACGCAGTAGTTTATTATGAAAAGCTGTTAACGGAAAATAATTTAATTGCATCGACACCTTCGGAAGAAATATCTCACGATGCTATGTTATTGGCCGGAGAACTTTATAATAATACATTGGAACTTTTGGGTGAAAAAAAATTCGCAATTGAAGAGGAATTAATTCACGCTCATGAGGATTGCGAAGAACTAGAATTCGAAGTGCCCCAACTTAATTCTTCTCCAGACGACGAGTACGAACCGGAACCGAAAAAAAATAAAAGTGAAATGATTGCCATCGCCTACAAAGTCAAAGTCGTGAACATTGCTAAAGCGCATCCCACGTGGTCTTTGGCGACATTGCAAAAAAAAGGATGCAGCCGCTTGAAGAGAAAAGAATATCTTTCACAATGGGAGAATGATATTAAAAGTGGCGGAACGAGATTGGACAAATTTGAGGCCATAGATTCGTGGACCTACGACCGTTTTGTGGAAGCAAGACAGCAATATCAGCAAGTTACGACAAGAAATTTACAACAATGGGCGTTGGCTGCTGCTGCACAATTCATCGATTTCAATTTCAAGGCGTCTGATCGATGAGTTACGGCATTCAAACAGAAACACAAAATTTCTCAACGGAAAATCACGAAACTGGTTTCGAAAAAAGAGGCGGCATCAATGGAGGAAATCCGGGCGTCTGCAGAGACCTTTCGTCGACAGACGTGCCGCTTAATACCTCAATACCATAAGGATTATGTTATAAATACTGACCAAACAGGTAAATACAAGTTTTCTGCGTACAAAATGTTTTTACCGATGCAAAATGTATAAATTCAAAATTAATTATATAAAAAGTGTTCTACATACATATTCGAATATTTTATAATATTAAAAATACTATTTTTTTTTCAGGATGTCAATATCGATCAGTTTTCAACAGGACACTCACTCAAAAAGGGAGTAAAACAGTTTTCGTAAAAAAGTCGGATTTGAATAAAGTGACGCATTCGTACACCGCACAATATTCCATAACATTATCCGGAAAACTGCTCCCACATGTCTTCGTATGTTTGCAAGAGGCGACCGGTCATTTCGGACCTCGTATTCAAAAATTAGTAGATGGCTATGTCAATACATATACGAACGTCATTGCAACATCATCGAAGTCCGGAAAACTAACAACAGCCTTATCCACGGATTTTCTCCAGAAATGTTTAAAAACTTACGTCGGGGAGAATAAATTTTTACTTCTCATTGACTCTTGGGGGGGTCAAACAAACCCAGAGATGTATAATGAAATCTTCCAAGATGACGAAAATATGCCAACTTGCTCTGTAAAAGTAATTCCTCCAAAATGCACTCCCTTGGTGCAACCTTGTGACGTTTACTTTTACAGACAAGTTAAAAATTTCATAAAGCGTTTGCAAAAGTGCAGCGAATTGTTAGAGCAGAATCGTGAAATTAATTCCCGGGAAGATTGTATAAAAATCCATTCAATAATTCACCATCAATTATCGTCACCAATATTCCGAGACATGATTCAATACGCCTGGTTTGCCTCAAAATTATCAGTTACTAGAAACATTTTCATGAATGTTAATGGGACATGTTTTTGTACGGATGTATTGCAAACTCCCTGCGATTGTAAAAAATCGGCTTTTATATGTTGCGCAAGATGTCGCAAAAATTATTGCTTTGTTTGTTTCTACAATAATTACCACTGCGGTTTTTGTATATAATTATTATATGAATAAAAATTGAATTTTTCCTAATCGACTTTGTTATTCTCATTAAAAACCCAATGTTCCTCCTCATATACTTTACAATGAAAAATAAAAAACCCACCGTTATGAATTGTTTCATTGGAAAAAAAAAGAAAATAATTTAAAAAATATGAAAATAATAAAAAAAAATAATGTAAATAAATTTTAAAAAATAATGTAGGGATGAGAAACGTTTTGAATAATTGTTGGGATAACAAAAAAAAAGAAAAGAAAATAAGATCCGAAGGAGGAATCGAACGCGGGACCTCCGGCGCAAAAGACCGAGCCCTAACCGTCTAGACTAGACGGCGGCTCGACAAGTGCCTGACATTTTAAACTCATAAGGCGCCTAAGAAACTTTGAATCGATTTTTCTCGGAATTTTCCGAGTAGTGCGTCCTACAACTTTAACCACGTGAGGTGCTAGGGGTCCTCGTTCACCACAAAAAAATTCAGCCAAATCCCCGACCCCACGGTCGTGCCGTCTCCTTGTCAGATAATATTTACGGCCACAATCGTGTACACCGTGAGGACTTTTTTTTGCGAAGACATTTTCAACCGTTAAAAAAAATGTTAAAATAAAATAAAAATAAACGTTTAAAAATGTATTTTCTGTTCATCATGATTTGACATAAAAAAATCTCCTGTGCTTTGATTTGACATAAAAAAATCAGACTGATTAGCGTATTTTAACCACCGAAAGAAAAACTGCGAAAATAAGCTATTTTTCGACCCGTTACACTACGATGATCCCTTAATAATCAGCCTCTTATTATGTGAAACTCGATATAAATGCTCAGAGATCTCCAATCGTTACGTTTTCAAATCTGTAAATAATTTCTGCACCATAGCTCTGTTGCTTTGCTATCGCAGCTCACCTTGCTCAGAGTGCTGAATCGTCGCGGATCACGCCCGAATTTGAGAGAAACCTCTTCGTGGCCGTAATCGACTTTGAAAACCCTTGGGAATTGAGGCCAAGGATTGTCAGATCCGCGTTTCGCCGGCGGCTCCGGCAGAATCTCGAAAGTTGTTATACTCTTGGCACCTTGTCTCAATGAGGTTGCTATGCAATCACAGCCGGTATCGCCACCGCCGATGATAATAACGTCCTTGTTCTGGGCCATAAGTTTCATGTTCAAGGGTGCCTCGTTGCCCATTTGCTTCTTCTGCCAGTTCTCGAGGAAGCTCACGGCGAAGTGTATGCCTTCAAGATTTCGACCCGGTATGGGTAAATCACGCGGCCACGTTGCACCGGTGCATAAGAGGACAGCGTCGAATTGTTCCTTTAATTGGCTCGTCGTGACGTCTTTGCCGACGTCGACCCCGGTTTTGAAGATGATGCCCTCGGCAGCGAGGAGGGAAACTCGCCTCTGCACCACTTGCTTCGAAAGCTTCATAGTTGGAATGCCATACTGAAGTAAACCACCGATACGATCGTTTCTCTCGAAAACCGTGACCAAGTGGCCGGCTTTGTTGAGTTGATGAGCGGCAGCGAGACCAGCGGGGCCACTACCGATAACAGCGACGCGACGATCGGACCTGGAGGTTGGTGGTCGCGGCATAATCCAACCTTGCTCAAAAGCATGATCTATTATAGCGCACTCGATGTTCTTGATCGTAACGGCCGGCTCGGATATTCCAAGAACGCAAGCACCTTCGCAAGGCGCGGGACAAACCCTACCCGTAAATTCGGGAAAGTTATTTGTCTGTAACAGTTGATTAAGCGCCTCCTTCCAATTGGAATGAAAAACAAGATCGTTCCACTTTGGGATTATATTGCCCAATGGACAGCCGTGGCTACTCTGACAAAACGGTACACCGCACTCCATACATCTGGCAGCTTGGACCTTCAGTCCCTTTCTAACGCCCTGGAAATTGTAGATCTCGTCCCAATCGTTGAGACGCTTCTCCGCAGGCCTGTACATCGAAGTTTGTCTCTTGTACTTCATGAAGCCCTTGATTTTGTCGAGCTTCCGTTGTTCCATGTCACCATCCTGTATCGAATCTTCTATGTCCTTCACTTGCACGTCACCGTTCTTCGAATTACCGTTGAGTATCGGCTCGGCGACTTCTTTAGCTTCGGCCAATTGTTGCAATGCTCTCTGATACTCGTACGGGAATACTTTAACGAAACGCGTCGTGGGCTCGGGCCAAGTTACAAGTAAATCCGCGGCTATCAGCGAGCCAGTTTTCTCAATAAACTCTTCCAAAAGTTTTTTCACATATGCAATGTCATCGTCTTTGTTGAGCGGCAGTAACTCGACCATCTCCGGATTACATTTGCTCTTGAATGAGCCATCAACGTCGAGAACGTAAGCTATACCACCGGACATACCAGCGGCAAAATTACGACCTGTCAAGCCGAGGATAACGGCGCAACCACCCGTCATGTACTCGCAACCATGATCACCGACACCCTCGACCACGACTATAGCGCCGCTGTTTCGAACGCTGAATCTCTCAGCTGCGATACCACGGAAATACGCTTTACCCGATGTCGCGCCGTACAGACAAACATTGCCCACTATAACGTTAGCCTCGGAACAGAATTCAGACTCTTTCGGCGGATAAATTACGATTTCACCGCCGCAAAGGCCCTTGCCAACGTAATCATTGGCATCGCCTTCGAGCGTAACGTGAACGCCCTTGGTGAGAAAAGCGCAGAAGCTCTGTCCAGCAGATCCCTTCATTTTAATATTAATACTGTTCTCTGGCAAGCCCGCCTCGCCGTATGCTTTGGAAATGTGATAACTCAGAGTTGATGCAAACGCGCGACACTCGTTGTTAATCGTCATTTCTATATTCACGCTTTTATCCTTTCCATTGAGAACTAGTTCGGCATCTTCAATCAGTCTGTTGTCCAATCGATTTTCCAGCTGAAAATCTTGCTTCACCGAGCCGCCTCTTATATTGACACCCGGGCGTAGCTCTAGTGCGCTTCTGAGAATATTCGTGAGATTCAACGTTCGTGCCTTCTCGATGTTTATATCGTCGCGCACCTTGAGAAGATCCGTTCGCCCGATCAGATCCTGGAACTTTCGTATTCCCAGGCTGGCCATATGGGAGCGCACCTCTTCGGCTAGCATGAAGAAAAAGTTTATCACGTGTTCCGGGCTTCCCTCGAATTTCTTCCGTAGCACGGGATCCTGAGTTGCTATACCAACGGGACAAGTATTCAAATGGCATTTGCGCATCATCGTGCAGCCCATCGCGATAAGAGGTGCCGTACTGAAACCGAATTCATCGGCGCCCAAAAGAGCCGCCACTATTATGTCGAACCCTGTGCGCAATTGACCATCAGCCTGGACGATCATTCGCGAACGTAGATTGTTAAGAGTGAGAATCTGATGAGTCTCCGCTACTCCCAATTCCCAGGGTAAACCGGCCGCTTTGATTCCAGTCCAACTGCTCGCTCCAGTACCACCGTCGTGACCCGATATAACGACGTGCTCGGCTTTTCCCTTCGCCACACCAGCGGCTACTACTCCAACGCCAACCTCAGACACGAGTTTAACGGATATACGAGCGTTCGGATTGGCGCACTTCAAATCGTATATCAACTCGGCGAGATCTTCGATCGAGTAAATGTCGTGATGAGGAGGCGGCGATATGAGGCCAACACCCGGCACAGAGTGCCTCGTTGCGGCGATATCTGCGGTTACCTTGTATCCAGGCAGTTCACCACCCTCGCCTGGTTTCGCACCTTGCGCCATTTTTATCTGTAAATCGTCCGCGTTCGCCAGATAACTCGCCGTTACCCCGAAACGTCCACTAGCGACTTGCTTGATCGCCGAGCGCCTGTTGAATTCGGGATCCTGGTTGAGATATCTGTCGGCGTTTTCACCGCCCTCACCGGTGTTCGATTTACCACCGATGCGATTCATAGCAATAGCCAGCGTCGTGTGAGCCTCGAGTGAGATACTTCCGAAACTCATGGCTCCCGTTACGAAACGTTTTACTATTTCCTCGGCTGGCTCAACTTCGCTAATGGGAACTGATTCCTTCGATTTTACAAGCTCCAATTGTCCCCGGAGTGTGCAACTTTGTACGGACTCCATCGTTGATTTTCGATACCTCTCGTACGCATTCATATTCTTTGAAGCCACGGATTCCTACAGGAAATAAAAATAGCATGAATATTGGCCTCCTACATTGTCAGGGTGGCTACTTTTGACCAGAACTGAAATTTCATGACATTTAAGGTTTTTTAAGGCAATGAATAGGGATTTTTTCATGACTAGTAGTATGACTTTCTGGTATAAGAGTATAATTTATAATTCTTTAGTGCGACTAATTTTCTAAATTTTTATATTTATATTCTGCTCTTTGAAACAGATGTGTGTTGTATGCCAATAAAAAGTAGACGAAATAAACGAAAAGTCACCAAACTGTACAATTCCATGTGTAGTAAAAAATGTGAGACAAACATCATTTCAAGTTTGCTGTAAAGGCAATATATTTCAGGAAAATATTGAAAAATACATTTAGGAACTTTGAGTAATATCATCTAGTCGCTTTACAAGAATAACAAAGAAAGACTAATATGTTGAAATAACGAATAAATTTTTTCTATCTTTTTTTTAATACCGTAGATTGTCGCAAATCCGCGAAAATTTAAAATTATTTTGGATAAATTAATACAAAAATCGGCCACGATAATGAGCGCTGCAGGGATCTTCAAAAATCATATATACTGGTAATATTTCATGACATTTCAGGACTTTTTCAGGGTTGAGTGTAATTTCATGACATGCCATTACTTTTTCATGACTTTTCAGGTCGGTTACTTCCTGAATTGCTCTTCTTGAAAAACTGATTTCTTTTATTGCGCTTGTCTATCTGTTCTCAAACTCATGTTCTTTGATATATTTCCATCTATTTGGTAGATTTTTCATGTGGAGGATAATGTTTTCGTTTTAAGATATGTCGAACGATAGAACTTATGCAGAAGTGGTACCTGCAAATTCGAGATGCTGACAGGATCGTTGATGTGCTTTTCTCCGCCGCTTCGCCAATGATAAGTTCCCGGATTTCTCATTACCAACATATCGGGAGCCTTGTCGTAATAAGTCAACTGGTGACGTTCGAATGCATCTCTACCGAGAATGTCGAATGTCACTCCACCGATTCGCGAGTGCGTGCCCTATCAAATCAAGAATGCTTGCTTAACGATACAGTCAGGTCAATTGCTGTCGAATATTCTCGTTTCGACAGGTTTAACTCATAATACAAATGTTGAATCATTCACACTCATTAATTGGATCCATTTTATAATCATTGTAGAGGCAAAAAAAGAAATTCTATATAAATATCCGTATGATCATTCACGTACTCTGAAACATTTATCGACGACCTCATCGGCGAGTCCCACGGCTTCGAAGATCTGAGCTCCTTTGTACGATTGTAAAGTCGATATGCCCATTTTCGCCATTACTTTTGCGATACCACGTTCCATAGCCTCGCTGTAATTCTAAAATACGGAAATTGACGCGATTGAATTAGTATATTTGAATACGTCATAGATTACTTAAGGGAGCGTTTTAGTCTTGAAATTATTTATTGAAATATTTTTTGTTTTGGCATTTTCCTAAAGTATAGACTCTGTCCTCAAAAAGAAATTTCGAAATGCCCAATATTCAAAAAGTTATAGCGATAAGTTATACCGGCCGCACCGGCTTCAGAAGCTTCTAACAAATCTAGAACTGTTCGCAGAGAAGAACGAGCTTCAGAAAATCATCATTTCGAAGTCGAGGAAGGCACACTTTTCGAGGCAGCAGTGACCGATTAATAAAACTTAAGTATAATATGGCATTATATCCCTTAGATAGTTGCAATTTCAACCGATTGACTTCAATCGGTTGAATAGAAGGAAACCGCACCCTCCACCCCCACGCGGCGCTCGCGACACAGGTTCCATGTGCGACACACCTTCCGCATGCAATACACCTTCCCCAAGTGCTTGCAGTCTTATGCATTTTATAATGCAAAAGCTCGGAAAACATGGTTTTGATATATAAATACCCGGGTGCACCGCGGAGACAAGGGCTTTCATGCCCCCTTAGTCTCCTTGGTACACAATGTACTATTAACTTTAAAAAATAGGGTGAAAAAATAATTTTTTTCAGATATTCGCCATTAAAAAAAAATCTCTTCGGTACCTGCCATGACATTCTTATTGACCAAGAAACTGGGTTTATTTCTGTTTCAGATGAATGGGAGCTTTGGGGTCATGTCAACCGCCTCAACCCTTGTTTTTCACGGCCATATTTACAGGCCCATAACTTTTCCAATTTTTTTTCTTTAGTTCTTGAAACATCAATAAAAAAATGGATACCAAAAATATGTTTTGTTCTTTTTTCAAGCCCGAAATGTCGGCCCCTAGACTAGAATACTGACTTTAAAAAAAATACACTTACCCTATACATGATGTCGTCATTGAACGATTCATCCAAGACTCCTTCCTCTCGGAGATTTCGGGCCATCTCGAAAACGAGATAGGGACAAACAGCGTCAGCACCGTAACCAAGAAGAACGCACATGTGATGAACTTCTCGTGCCTCGCCTGTTTCTGCAATAAGGCCGACTTTCATACGCTGACGTTCTTCGATGAGAAAATGATGAACCGAGCCCAGGGCAAGCATTATGCTCACCGGAACCCTGTAATCATTATTACGTTAGAATCATAATTAAATCGCAGATGTTGAATATTCGAAGATGTAAAATAACCTCTCAGCTCCAACTTGGCGATCGGACAACACTAGGAGTTGATAGCCATCTCTGGCCGCTTTGTTGGCTTCGGCGTCGATACGATGCAGCGCTTTCAATAATCCGGCCGGCCCGTCAGTCACCGGATACGTGATGTCGATTACCTTTGTCTTCCAACCGCGATAACTCGTCTGCTTTATGATCTCGAGATCTCTAAGCGATATTATCGGATGAGGGAGGAACAGTCGGTGTACTTGTAGCTCGTTTGGCTTGAGAATATTGCTCTCTGGTCCGATCGGACACAGCAAGGACATCACGATCTTTTCTCTGAACGGATCGATAGGTGGATTCGTCACCTGACACATTTTTTTTTGTCAATACATTTCATTCGCTTTATTTATTTTTTAAATGTAAAATTATTGATTTAAATGGCAGCATTGCTAAGTTATACCTTGAGATTATTAGTTAAATTTATTTTCTCCGATGAGAAATAATGCTCAAATAATGCTTCCCCTCCCCCAATTATCAGGGTGTCTAATTTTGACCAGAACTGAAATTTTATGACATTTAAGGATTTTTAAGGCAATGATCAGGGATTTTCACATGACTTTTAGTATGACTTTCTGGTATAAAAGTATACTGTATAATTTTCTGAATTTTTATATTTATATTCCGCTCTTTCAATCAGATGTGTGTTGTGTGCCAATAAAAAGTATACGAAATAAACGAAAAATCACTAAACTGTACAATTCAATGTGTAGTTAAAAAATATGAGATAAACATAATTTCAAGTTTGCTGTACAGAAATATATTTTGGGATCATCTGGAAAAATATTACATACATTTAGGAACTTTGAGTAATATCATCTAGTCGTTTTACACGAATAACAAAGAAAAACTAATATGTTGAGATAACGAATCATTTTTTTCTACTACCTTTTTTTCTAATACCGTAGATTGTCGCTAAGCTGCCAAAATTTCAAATTATTGTGGATAAATACAAAAATCGGCCATGGTAATAAGCACTGCAGAGATCTTTAAAAAATCGGGTAGATTGGTAATTTTTCATGACATTTCAGGTCGGTAGACAACCGGGTTATATGTGTCGTTTTGATACCTTTCAAAGGTTTTGTACGAAAATAACGAATTTGCATTTTTCAAACAAGCCCACTGTCTAAATATGTACTGAGAATACTTCTAATTAATTTTCTATGAGTGTATGTTGTCAGCTTAATTGATTATAATTTACCTGAGCAAAAAGCTGTTTGAAGTAGTCGTATATGAGTGGTTGGAACTGCGACAAGCATGCCAAAGGTGCATCATTGCCCATAGATCCAAGGGCCTCTTTTCTGCAAATAGAAAGTCGAGTAAGTCACAAATAGGCATCTCGTCGATCCGAATATGCGTGTTAAAGAAAAAAAATCTTACTTCGTCTGAAGCATGGGCACCAGGAGCATATTGATGGTCTCGAGGGTGTAGGAGAACAAGGAGAGCCGCTTGTCTCCCACCCATTTGCGATTTATGAATTCGTCCTCGTCGTTCAGACTATTTTTCTTCACGACTATCGCAGCGTTACCGTTGTCAACGAGATCGCTCGAGTTTTCCTTAGCCACATGAGCCGCGCGTAAATCTCCCATAGTTATCTACATCCATTTGAAGAACCTTCTTTAATTGGTGCAACTCCGATTATAAACTAAACCGATTCCACGTGCTAAATTCCAAAACTATGTATATTTGAAAAAAAAAGAGGACGTGTAATCGTCATCATTCATTGTAGAGGTGAAAGAATGTGTAAGCAGTATTGTACCGAATATCGAAGAGTTTTGCATAAACTAAATAGGTTTCCACAACAACGGGAGATATTGAGAATTTACTGAACGTAGTCATCATGTTCGAGAGGTCACGGATGATCACAAGTGTTGTAGAACTTTCTATAACTATGCTCCGTTTACTAATGTGACTTCGAATGGACTAAAGATCAAAGTGGACACATTTTTTAAAACAGTAAAACATAATATCGTTTTTTGCCGCAGTGAGAAAAAAATGGGTGCAAGTTTTTTGAAGCGGAGTACACTATGTTCCGCGGTTTCTGCGGTTGCAAACGACACCCTGTCATGTATTTTTTCACCAACTTTACCGTGCTTAGCTCTTCCAGATCAATTTCCATGACGACGTTTAAAACTGCTCTACCCCGCGTATTAGAAAATGCAAATAGTGTATAGTATATAGGTTGAAAGGAAAAATAAAACACATATCGGTACACGTGATTTAGGAAGTACCAAAGCCGCATCTCTCCGAGCACATTGAGAAATGTTTTTATGTATGAAGTAAAGTGTCTAGTGGCATTCTAATGGACCAAAATCACTGTATTCCATCGTCGACGTTTGAAAATTCCTTAAAAAGGCGTAACAGCGGTGCATATACGTTTGCAGATTGAAAAAAAAACAAGGTTCCGTAGAAATTTAACGGAAGAAGGAAAGAAAACATCAGGGGGCAAGAATTCCGTAAATTTGGCATTCACCACAAATTGACCAACTGCAAGAAAGACAGGAGGGAAAAAAACACAAAAAACACACTCATTTTTTTAACTACGATCTTTTTTACGACTCACCATCTGCAAATTACACCAATGTTGTCAGCACACAGGGAGTATTGGAACAAATGGTTTCAAATTAACACGGATTGATAAATAGTGGGATTACGCTTTGAATATATATATATGTATAATCACACATGGCACAATTTATTGTATTAATATTAACAGCAAGGGGACAGAAATGTTTTTCTTCCTTGTTTTAGTCGCGAATACGTAATCCGGACATTGAGGGCTAGTTCTTTTACAATATGTTTATAGCATTGAACTTTCAGTTATTTTATTTATTCAGCGCAGAGCGTTAAATGATGCAACGTGTGTGAATACGGAGCGCTTATCGTATTAGTAGGAAACAAAAAAATCACCTGTTCTTTGAGCCACTTGGAGTGCGGACGGCTCCGAGCAATCTTCAGTTTGAGTTCGACGTCCTGTATAATTTGTTTCTCCTCGGTGTCAACGAGCAGCATTCTACCGGGCTTCAAGCGACTCTGAAAATAAAGATTTACGCACCAATGAGCTACGGTAAACAGGATCCTGGTTTGATTTAACATTCATCCTTGTAAACGGCACTTGATGATGGTCCTACTGCACTATACAAACCCAATTCCCTAGATGATATAAATTATATATACGAGCCATACATGAAATGTGATTGAAAAATTATAAAAAATATATCATCATGCACCGACCATAGTACGAAGATTTTTCGCTTTCTTCCCAGAATATAACTGTGTGAAAATGTTCATGTATTATATGGAGAAAAAATGACGCATAAGTGTCACAATCGGAGATGAGCACAAAGCAATGTTTTTTTTTTTAATTTAAATATATATTCCAGAAAAAGTGGGCGAATACCATGCGATTTTCAGAATAACAATGAAACATTACGTTTCACTCATCTCCGGTCCTGTTCAAGTGTCGAGAGCCTACGAACGTGCAAAAAAAACCTTCTCACTGGTAATGTGTTAATAATTTCTCGATGACCCCGCAAGATAATCGCCCTGAACCCTAACACATTCAGAGGTGACACAGTGAAAAAACCATCTAGAAATTGCTCAACACGAGTATCAAACAATATAAGAATACACACGTTGCTCGAGGAAACTTTTCTGTTGTCCCTGTATAAAAGGTTTGAGGCTTTCTTACGCTGAAGAAAATTCCGTGCGACGTTAAAATATCCGGATCCGCAATTCTCATGAATAAAAAAAAAGTATGATAGACAAACAAACAAAAACCACAGGGACGTGTCCCAACAAGGGTGAAGATGAAAGCGATTTGCCGGACCAACCACTCTACGTGTAGGTTTTTCCTTGCTACAAGACGATTATTTGATAAACTATCAGGATTGACGTGTCAAATCAGACGTGGATTACAATGAGAAAGTAAAAAAATTAAAATTAAATATGACGATAATGGAAAGAATAATTGTAATTATGCATCAATGCGTAGTACGACGAATTATCGCATCTAAGAATCTGCTACGTCGAACGGATCAGCCCCGTCGGATGTCCTCATAGGCGTTCCGCCTAGCCCCGAATTTCACCGCTATCCCATGGTATTTCAGTATAAAAATCAATTTCTAAAGCTGAAATACTGCAATGTCGAAGGAGAAAAAATAAAAATAAATTAAATTATACGAGTGACACATTTGGACGCATCTGTTGGGTGAGATTTTGTTTCGTTTGTTTCCCCCTAGATTTAATACGATCGCGATCACAGGGAAGCCAAGTTCTGTCTCCGTTCTCCGTTGGCACCATCTTCCGGCTCTTTTTCTCGTTGGGTTGCGTTTATTTTCCATGTTTTACCTTCAGGACAACATTGCTGGGCGGAGTGTCATAGACGCCCACTTCGGACGCCATCACCATCAAGTTATCCTTAGTGACGTAGAAGCGCGATGGGCGCAGGCCATTTCTGCCAAACAAAAATTTAAAAAGTTCTTTTGTATTACCATCTTTTCATCTCTCATTATATCTGCTGAATTATTGTTGTTTTTCTCCCTCGATTGCCCCTTTTTTCCTCTCTGGTAATTCAATTATTACCCGCTATAAACGTTATCTGCGCCCTATGTCGCTTTACCTTGCGTTAGATTCTTCGATTGTCCGAACTGTAACGACCGGCATTTCCTACGCTTTATGTATCGTACAGTTCTATATCGTGTGTACGATGCATTTTTGTACGTCAACGAGGCTTTTGTTACGGACAGATGGTATACGATATATTCATTGATCAAGGAACAGAGAATCCTATATGTTCAGCTTCTTATCCCGTGATAAATGTTAAGACATTATGTATTTTCAATTATCAATGCACACGTAGATTATCTGTCGCGACCCCGCTGTCCCTATAAATCGGTGGCTTTCTTTTCCTAATGCGAGATATGTTACGATGTTGTCATTCGTGCCGGGGACCATTCAGCGCGAGTCCTCTGGTACTCTCACCCGAGGGCAGGGCTCGGACACGGATATACAGGTGAAGGGAAAACTCAAAGGGTTCATGAAAGTAATGCTGCATTAAAATAATAATTTTGCTTCGTTTCTTCTCAATGTAATAATTGCAAATTTTCTACCTGTCGAGTATAGCACCGACGTAACGACCGTCGGTGAAGGTTAAGAGTGCCGGACCGTCCCACGGCTCCATCGCGCAAGCTGCCCAATGATAAAAGTCTCGCTTCTCCGTTGCCATTGTCAAGTCGTTCTGCCAAGCTTCCGGCACCATGGTCATGACAGCCTGAAGGAAGAAAACAAGTAGGACGTTGTGGATTATAGGAGAATTCGCTCTTCGAAACGGTATATGATTTTCATAATCGAATTTGTTTGATAGAGCTGCGAGTATGTTTGCAGAAAGTGTCCGAAGAGTGAAACAGGTCATCAATTCTTTTTAAAAAATGGAATGAATATAATTGTTTTTTGTTTTCATATAATAAATTCGCCAATAAAAAACTTGATTTTCGATCCGTTTTTTCATTTTTTTTTAAGGAAATTTTAATAATATTACCTCCGGCAAACTTCGTTGTCCCGCCATGACCAAAAATTCGAGAACGCAGTCCGCAGCGCCCGAGTCCGAAAGATTCGGTTCCACGACCGGGTACAGATCCTTCAGCTTATCCCCATAAACCTCACTGCTCATAACGCCCTCGCGAGCTTTCATCAGATTAACATTTCCTCGGAGAGTATTGATCTCGCCATTGTGAGCGAGCAACCTACATTTGATACGCAAGTCACATATAGTCCTCGATCCACTATTGAGGAAACGGCTTGTTTGCCCGATTCTTATAATATTGGACGGAGGGATTTTCTTACCGCAAGGGATGTGCTCTCTCCCAGCTTGGGAAAGTATTGGTGGAGAAACGCGTGTGCACGAGCGCAAGATACGTTTCGAATTGAGGACACTGAAATAAAATTATTTACAATAATACATTTCGCCCCATTAAGTATTTGTTCCTTTCTTTTTAATTCGTGAAACACAATTACATCATACTAATATTGGAATCATTCACATTCATCAATTGGATCCAATTTATAATCATTTGGAGTAGAATATGCGTTTAAAATATCCATGCCTAAAAAATCTCTTCAAAACGTGAACTCGATGAGATATCCAGCAAGGTAACTTCAGTTTGATTGTTAAAGAGAAGTAGAAAAACTTACTTTTAAATCCTTAAAGTACAGCCATAATTGATCCGCCGTCAATTGGCCTTTGTAGACGACAGTTTTCAGAGATAGAGAGCAGACGTAAAACCTCAATCCGGGTTTTGGTATGGAGTGGGAAGAACGTTTTCGCAGTATAAATACCTTGGAGAAACGAGAATAACCATATACTTCGTTTTAATTAATTTAAGTTTTTTTTTCTTCTTTCTATGGATTGCACGCGTTAGTTTTCCCGATACACGTACATTTCTATTTTTGATCTTTTTGGCATAGTTCAATGCCAAGCCGCGGGATCTGACTTTAATTAGAATAACGATATACGATCCGAGCTTCATTATCGAGCACGCCAACTATCTATTTTCTCATCAATGGACATCGAGCCAGCCGGTTGTCGATGAAACTCCAACATTTATCAATGGCCAATGACAGAATATTGAATAAACCGATTTCGTATTTGTAAATCAATTCAACTACTCGTTGAAATACAAAAAAAGAAAATGGAACATTGCGCACGGTCGGCTTCAAATGAATACATGTCTATTTACTTCGTGATTTACACGAAAGTTCATAGTCTTGGCAAAAGTCCACTTCACGATTCTCGTAAACAGCACCGCTCATTCTTAACTTAGAACGTTGTACGCGAAAATCAAGAACACAGTTAATAAATGATGTACGTGGATGGCCAAACTTTGATATTTCGTTTTTCCTTATTTTACGAAGTCGGCGAATACGCGACTTACCTGACGATTGAGAACTTCAGCCTCTTGATCGCCCGTTACGAATACCTGGCGCATGTAGGGCTCGCACTTTTTTGCCACTTGGCCGATATGAGAATTATCAGTGGGTACGTCGCGCCAGCAAAGTACCTGAAACCAATTTGTTTCTCTTTAATAAACGCAAATTTTCGATGAAAAAATCGCGCAGATTAAAAACTCGCACTTTTTCGCATGCTCACAAAGTTTTTTCTGTGACTAAGCTGTTTTGTGAACGAAATGAAGTACATAATGAGTAAACAATGTGCAAGCTTTTTAGGGTTCCGTAGTCAAACGAGGGACCCTCATAACATCGCCATGTCCGTTCGTCTGTCACATTCTCACAGTTTGTACAGTTTAACACTTATACTCATGACATTTTACCAGTAAATGCTTCGGATGGCGATCTCAATTTATATGTAGCAAAATCTCGAAGAAACATTTAATA
This sequence comes from Ophion ventricosus, assembly GCA_963932345.1. Taxonomy (NCBI): domain Eukaryota; kingdom Metazoa; phylum Arthropoda; class Insecta; order Hymenoptera; family Ichneumonidae; genus Ophion; species Ophion ventricosus. Next base: position 9,158,623 of record OZ010716.1, on the reverse strand, counting down.
CGGGTTTTTCCTCCGTATGTGAAATGGACGCGGATATTTTCTTTTCACGCACCTATCGAATGGGGCTTCATCCGGCAGGTGTATCAATATAGTCATTTTTAGCCCCTTTTACGAAGTATCATGGTTCAAAATTATTTGCAATGTGCCCCCTTCGCCACTCTAATTTTGGAACTACTGATTAGAAAAATATGCAAAAATCCTAAGTACTATCATTTCATTAGACCTATGAATTAAAATGATGTAAGTTTTTTTAAATAAGCAAGTTCTTGAGATATGGACAACCGAATTATCGCTACGTTCGTGGAAACTCCGCAAGTACGGAACCTTGCTATTAAAATGTTAAACATCAAAAGACGCGTCTCCACATTTCCACCCCGCCTGTACCATTAGAGTATTATGATGGCGGATTATTAAATAAAATCGAAATTAGTATGCAATAAATTCTTGTGGTACAATATACACAATAATAGTTACTAATTAGTTGAATATTCATTCTTCCAACTTGTGCACCAAGAAATGACTAGTGAACCCTACGTTCTGGGAGTTCCGACACGCACTTGACTGGTTTTTTCCATTTTGATTTTCCATTATTACAAGTATTGTGTAAATTTTACATACTCTCAGGTCGGATTCTCCAGCCAGCTTTTCGAACTCGGCCTCTGTCTGTTCGTGCGTGTTCTTGTCGAGGAATAATATACCCGTGGCGTAATGTCCAAAAGCTGGAAGTTCAATTCCATGCTTCTTCCTAAAACAAATTTGAAATTCATATTGAGTGTACTCCACCGTGCTATATTGCATTCTGAAAACGGTTTATGGCGCTTCCCCAGTGACGCAGCATTCGAAATATTTCAAATGCAAAATTCCATTGAGATAAAAATATTGCTTTGCGTGTGGGTGGCTAAGTGACGAAACGTAAGTTTAAAAATAACTCCGAGATAACTTGCAGAAACGGTTTCGCCTCGTGCCTTTTGGAATTCGAGAGGCAAATTGAGAGATTATTTTGATTTGCGACATTTTGACAAATATTCACATGTGCTATAAAAAAAGTAATTAATAATATGGCGCGAATATAATGTACTGATGAAATGCATTGAAAATGGATTGAGGGAATATTAATTCGATATCGTTCAAAATATAATCCGCTTCTTGGACTGCAATATTAATAATTGTATAATTGATAGAATAACGTATAAAATAAACATACTCCGAAACTTCGAGTTTGTTTGGTTTTTAAGAAACTCGAGCAAGTAAAGAGCTGCTTCTTGCACTAATTTATCACGAAGGACCGCGATAAATGTTGGTGAAAAGTGTGAGGATGCATAAGCGAAATAAATTCATAGCAGCTCTCGTAAAATTCCTTTAGGAAATAAACGTCGTCCGTTAGGAAACTATTACTATATATAAAATTCCGCGAAATAAGAGTATTTACACTGTGCAGAGGATTTCACTTAATGCGAGACATTAGATAAGAAAGAATTATCGCAAGGAGGAGACAGAAAAAAATAAAGACGCAGAAGTATGACGTACGTCGAACCCCCCTGCGAACTGACTTTTTGATCTCAGATTACCAACGATAACCGCAACGACTCTCTTATCGGGATGTCTCACGATTTCTAGCGTTACTCGGCCTATATGCATTGCCACATACCTGATTACTGTTATATACAGATTGTTTTCGTTCTTTTGAAGATGAAACGTAAAACGACATAGAATGTGTGTGTCTGCCTGTGTGTATGCACGTTAGATTGTAAAGGCACCTATTTAGTCTTGTTAGACTTAAGGTAGATTTCCACTTTATTGGGCTTGCAATGATTTTTTTTGCATTATCACCATATATAGAGTATGTGGTGAGAATGGGCAGTCGTAATTTGTATAATTGGCGAATAGGTACGAACAATTTGTATGATTTTATACTCATGCTGATTCTTTTTCAGATTTAGAATGCTGTTTTCTTCGTTTTTTCATAGCTTTCCGCGAAAAAAAAATCGTGGAAAGTGATGATTTTTCAACCCAATAAAGTAGAAACGTGTCTTCAACTTCTCTTACAAACAGAACACGTAGTTTTTTTCGGTTACTTTCAGGCCTTCCTTGTTCTGGTTTCGCAACTTTTTCAAAGCCACCCAAGCGTACTAGGATGGCGTTGAAGTTTGCATCGTTGGAATGCAACAATTTTTGTTAATTTTTCATTTCCTTATTTTTATGTTTATCCAAAGCCTTACTTTTTTACAAATCGCGATCGTAAATCTTGAATAAGAAAACGTAAAAAAAACTTGGATCATTTTCACAGCTGAAAAAATCTGAACAATTAAAAAGAATCGATTTTCGTTGCGATCCAATGATGCATGGTTCATCTTCATATGCTAAGGAGATTGGGGAAAAACTAGTATTTTTAAGGTGAGTTTCGAACCACCGAGTTTAAGGAAACAGCATTCAGAAAAAAAAACCATTGATATACCCCAATGGGATCAAACCCGGAGTCAGTCCCAAGTCAGTTTAGAAAAAAACCATTGATACCCAATGGGATCAAACTCGGAGTCAGTCCCAAGTCAGTTTAGAAAAAAACTATTGATACCTATTGAGACTGACATTCGGAAATTTGACCAATGGGATCAAACTTCCGAATGTCAGTCCCAAGCTGACCCGACTGCGCTAATACTTGTTCACTACACACACACACACGCACACATTTATATAGGGTCTATGCATAATTCCGTAGCGAAATTCCGACAGATATCGTTCGCAGTTGTTTCTCCGCTCGGACATGCGTCAACCATATGAAGTGTCGTATATTAAGTGAAAATTGTGCCGACATTCTAAAAAAATATCGATCGAGATCGGTGATGTATAGGAAGTTCAATTCTATTTTGAACGTGGAAGGACAATACGTGTATTTTCGATACATTGCGATTTTTATTTTCCGAAAAGGCAAAAACGCGTAGCAAACTCATAAAAAGATATGCGCCGTGTACGGAGAGAATGCCGTAAGCGATAGTGTGTGTCGGAAGTGATTTGCGAAATTTCGTTGTGGAATTTTTCATCTCCAAGATGCTCCTCGCTCCGGTTGCTCAGTCACTACTGATGTCGATCAAATCAACGCTTTAATCGACTCCGACAGGAATTTGACGACTACAGAGATCGGATATAACCTCAACATTGACCAATCAACTGTTTCGAGACATTTACGGAAGCTTGGGTTGGTAAACAAGCTTGATGTTTGGGTGCCGCACGAACTAAGTGAAAAGAATTGAATGGAACGAATTTCAGCTTGCGATTTGATGCTCAAATGCCATCGAAACGAATCATTTTTAAAGCGAATTATTACTGGCGATGAAAAGTGGATTGTCGACAATAATGTCAGTCGAAAAAAATCATGGTCGAAGCTCGGGGAGGCTGCTCAAACGGGCTATTACGAGCTGCCACCCAACAAAACGATTGATTCGACCAAGTACTGCTCACAACTTGGCCAAATAAAACCGAGCAATCGATCAGAAGCGGTCCGAATTGGCGAACAGAAAGGGCGTAGTGTTCCACCAGGATAACGCTAGACCACACGGCTTCTGATGACCCGGAAAAAGTTATTGCGGCATGGGAGAGATGTTTTGGTGCACCCACCGTATAATTCGGCGCTTGCACCTTTAGACTATCACTTGTTCCGGGCGCTACAGAACAGTTTGAATAATAAAACCTTCAGTTTCCTGGATGTCCTCAAAAACCACTTGGATGACTCCTTTGCCCAAAAATCTCAGGACTTCTATTAAAGAGGGATAATAAAGCTCATGAAGAGATGGCAGAAAGCCATTGAACAGAATGAAACATATTTAGTTGATTAAAAACGCCTTTTTCGGTAAATACTTTGCGTTTGAAATTTACTCGATTTTCGCTACGCATTTATGCATAAACTCATTATATAAACTTTAAAAGTTCGCTCGCTTTATTATGCAAACTCGCAGATACGAATAAAAGCTAGGCTGACGCTAACCGAATCTCTGCGGCATAGTAATCGTGTGGTATGGCGCAAAGTACTCCGGCCCCGTCACCTGTGTCATTGTCACAAGCGCAGGCTCCTCTGTGATTCATACGAGCCGACAGTATCTCGGCATCGCGTACAATCTGAAAGAAGAAAATAAAAATAACACAATTTAACGTTGGACAAAATAATTCAACCAAACACAATTAAACCTTAGAATTAATAATACAACTAAACAAAGAAAAAGCCTTAAAAGAAATAAAAAAATTTGCTGTCATATCGAAGAATTATCAAAAACGGCTGATATCGCATTAACTCTACATATAATAATTGTGAACGAGTTACATTCAAAGAACGAATAAGCAACATGATGAATACGCATGACAAACGAAGGTATGCGAAGAAATTCAATCAGACGAGGCTCATTTTTTTCCGTCTTTGAAACGCACACCACGAAGATAAACAACGGAAACAAGAGACGCGACAATCTCCATGCGTCACGAATCAATATTCTTAATCGTATAGGTTATTTCGTCGTAATTCCCCGCGTTATCTGAAGCCAGCGTGGCACTTGTTGAGATGGATTTCACCAAGCTTCCCAATAAAATCGTGGAAAGAATTCTCACGTATCTAACATTCGCGGAAGTTTCGAAGATGCGCGGTAATAAGTTTTAAAAAAATTACGTGCCGCCGAACAACTGCATTTCTGTTTATGATAAGAACACTGACTTTTTAGGATTATCGAAAAGTATTCATGGCATTGCGAGACAAATATTGAACGCCGCCTTCTTGGATCTTGGACCACGATTGGCGACCCAATACACAGCTAACTTGATCCACACGAGGAATAACTCATCGAAGTAGGTCGAACTTAACTTTACAATATTCAATTCTTTTCATCTCAAATATATGCCACGCGGGCTCTTTTTGCGGAGAATACTAATGTTTCAGACGTTCCTCGGATGACGCGGCCTTTCGCGGTCGTCTTCTGAAGCTATTGAGCTCCGAGCACTCGATATTGCTCGCTTTCTCTCGACACTACATCACTTACGGTGTAAGGTGTTTCTCGGCAGGCGAGATTCTCGATTTATTTTACAAATTAGAGAGGAGCGAATTGGCGGTCGAATCGACAGACGAGGAGAACAACAGGGTGGCCAAAATAATATTGCTTATAGATCAATACTTGGATTGGTTCGAGAAGTACAGAATGACGAGTGCAAAACGTTGCCCATGGTAATCTTATATCTTTCCAATGGTAACTTCGTATGGAAGTATATATACATGTATATATGGATGAGACAAAAAACGTAATATTGCGGATTTGAACGCAGGTTTGGAGCGTGTATAGTGGATCTGTTGGACTCGTATCAATCTTCGAAATACCACTTATCAGCATCGCACAATGGATCTTTTGTAAATTGAATCAACGTCGAAAACACGTGGTACAACTTTCTTTAGAATGATTACGTTTATATTTGTAATCAGATAAAACTAGCCGGCCAGTACACGATAAACGGTTTTACGGAAGCTCCACCAGAAGTTGGTGATCCCCTCGGGTGCGAGATAAGCCAACACGAATTGCTTCAAGTACTTAGATATCTTAGAAAGCACGCTAGATGGCATAATTTCGTATCGACGTTTCAAGACTCATGCGAACGAGATCCCGAAGTCGATCAAGCAAGTTGTTATCGTTGTTTTCTCAATGAGACGATAAGAAGGTATTGACAAGAATTGCGTGAGTGGCTAATTCGTTTTGTGACGCAGGAGAGGATCTATACGAAACGTACGTCGACTGGTTACGATATTTTTTACAAGAAAAAACCCCACGGTACATTGGACAATCGCGATAACGTAATATCTATTCGGGCGATCGTAAGTTTTTTTTTTTGTGTGTTTCTTATTGGCACTTGTAATGACTCGTTAAAAATTGGATCTCGTTTTTTTCTTCTTTAAATAGATAAGTCTCCAATGTCACAGATCTCTGGCTCCAAGCCGACTGTGCAATCGACCCGATTTGAGAAATATAATTTCAAAAGGTGATTCGAAATTGAGCGGCTATTTCTCGGAGGCATCGATGAGCGACGAGTCCAAAAATTTGCACAATATCGTCGAAAATTCTTGCACCCCACTGAGACTAATATCTAGCCGGAATATTCCCTCGAGCGATCAGATAAGAAAAGAAGAAATGTATCATTTTGGTTTGGAGCTAAAATCCGTGTATCCGAAAAAATGGACCGGCTCAAATCATGGAATAGGCGAAAAATTCGGGCAAACAACGTTAAACATAAATCACACTTTCGAAAACATATTTGCTGCGAAATCGGAATTTCGACTTTTCTAAATTACCGAGCATGTTCTTCTTCATCGTTTCACTGGCAATAAATCCTTTCGTGAAAAATGACGGGCATAAAAAATTCAAGAGAGATATATTGAATTGCGCACGAATATTGCGGATCGTAATTGCATGGTTTATCGATATAGATTGGGGATTGACGTAACGAGAATAATAACTGCGCACATTGAGTTAACATTTGGTGGAGAGCATTGGACCTTGGACATTTGTACGGAGACGAACGTCACCGCGTATAATTTCGCCAAAAAGTACATTTACGAGAGATAAAACATTTCAATGAGATACAGTCTTAATGTATTTTTAATTAAAGTTCAATAACGGACCAAAAAAATGTAATCTAATCTATAAATTGCGGTAGATTAAATCGATTTCTCAATTACTCATTACTTAATGAAACGTCCTCACAAAAATTACATCCGAAATTGCTAGATAAGTCGAACGATTTTGATTACCTTGTGCGATCGTTTTCCATCGATGGCAACAATGAATCCAACACCGCAAGCCTCTTTTTCGAGAGTCGGATCGTAAAGACCCTGCTTGACCGGAAGAGACCAAGGATCACCAGAGCTCATATTCGTAGTCTGAAATCAAACGAAGCAACAAAAAACAAACAATGAATAAAAAAATGTTCTACATTTTTCCTACTCTACGCTTTTTACTAGTCCTACTTTACATTTTATTGATGTATACAAGTACAAATCTGATGTAAAAAATGTCGAATTATTGTACTACATAGCTACGTGTACTTTTCGAGAAATGTGTACGAAACCGTATCAGGTAGATTGAAGTTGAAATAACCAGCAACAACGTTGTGCCGAAGGTCCGCCATGTTGCAAGCCGGTTCGACGATCGAAATTGATTGTGTAGCGCGCGCGCGCGCGCGCGCGCGAGACAGTAAAAAGTTTGCTGGAGGAGAGAACGCGAGACGAGGCCAAGCCAGCAAGTCATAATTGGCGATTTATAATGAATATTACCCTCGTTTCAATACATAAACGTCGGTCGTCTTACTTGAGATGAATCGGGTGCAATCTCGTCTCAGTCGTTGTCGAGACGATTATTATACGGTCGTTTTTTTTTAAATTAATTAATTTTATCATGCGAAGAGGGTCACTCGAAATCGCATAACATTGATACATGGACGAGTTACTTTTAAATGTGGCATAAAAATGATATCCCTCTAATTTGATACGATATTTTTATATTTTTTATGTAACGTCGTGATATGGATTACATATGAAAATGTATGTGTATACAGAAGTCTACGAGAGCAATGATCGGGAATTCAATGCATGAGCTGACGCTACTCGAGCACGTGATCAAAAGATCAATTCAATAAGAATGCAGCACCAGAAAAAGAACGACCTATCCTGAAGCGTTGAAGAATTTATTGTCCTGCCTTATACACATTCACGCTACAGAAGAATTTCTATGCGAATTCTAAATAACAGCTCTCGCACACACACACACACACACACGGGCATAAAAAATTATAAAAAATGTATCCGGGCATAGTTCAGTGAGTGTGATTCGAACGAGTGTAAGGAAAATGTAGAGTCAGCAATTCTCAACCGAATGGATCGTCAAAAGCTTGCACATTTTCACCTTCAATACTTAATACCTTATACTGTGTTGTATTGAATTCTCGTTATTTCTAAATATCATCCCCCCCCCCCTGTGTTCCAACGTATATACCCTTGCGGGTTTGTACGTTCCCTTCTCAATTAGACCCTTTCCTATCACTCCCTACCCGCACTTTGCTAATCTAACCTAACCTCCGTTGCGTCCACAGCCGTCTGCGGCTATTCTACTGTAATGGCTTTAAAAATAAGCTATTTCTCAATCATTTTTTTTTTTAACTGTTGCATGTATTGGTACAAACTTTTTTTTCGCTTAAAAGTACACTCTTATAGAATCGATTTTTTTAAATTGCATATTAATGTACATTTATTTAACAATTTATAATCGTGTAAAGCCACGAAAAAAAAGTCTATCGCTGGCGTTGAAGATTTGCGCTCTCGAGGTAATCTGAAACAAAAAATTCAAAAAGATTCTTCATCTGTACGAGTGTCGACATCGCCCGAACTAGAATTATTAAAAAATATTAATTTTTACTTATACTTTGGCCCGAATTATGACGAAAAAAAGAACGTGTTTGTCGAACACTTTTGCAAAAAATAACGCCATTTTGTTATTTTGCAATATAAAATAATAATTCTAGTTCGGGCGATAGCGACACTCATACAGATAAAGAATCTTTGTGAATTTTTTATTTCAGATTATCTGGCGAGTGCAAATCATCAACGCCAGTGACATACTTTTTTTCATATCTTTACACGATTATCAATCGTTAAATATACATTTATATGCAAAAAATTGTTTTCTATTCTGTAAGAGCGTACCTTTAAGCAAAAAAAAAGTTTGTACCGATAAACGCAACAGTGTTCGAAAAAAAAAATGATTAAAAATAGCTTATTTTTTTAGCCATCACAGTGGAATAGCCTCTTAAGCTATACCACATTTGCCGAAGGTACGGGGAAACTGTGAAAAACCCGTACCGGTATAGACGTAGCCCCCTATTCTTCCAATTCTCTGGTGCACAATACTTTTTACTCAAGTATCGACACCAAAGTAACAGAAGGATTCGCGTTCCGCTGACTGGTTGATGCGCCAGCCGGTGCGCGGCTAAGCGGTCAAAATTATGATTTTCATATTATGATTGTTACGTATTATTAGGTGTAGTAAAAAGAAATCTATTATTTTTTAAATAGATGGCTTTAGTAATCTGTATCTCGCGTTGTATAAGTGCGACCGGATTACGCTAGATGGCGTTAGAAAGATAAGATTCCGTACTAAAATAAACATTTCAGACAGTTTTGTGATTGCTTGACTCAATATTTTTTGAGCGCGCGTCAAAGATGGCCACCAGCAAAGTGAAAATACGTCATATTTTACAGTTTTTCTTCGATAAAGGCGAAAACGCAAGCCAGACGGCTGAAAATGTGAATAGTGTTTATGGTCCTGATACTGTAACAGCCAATCACGCGCAATTTTGGTTTCGTCGATTCCGTTCCGGTTATTTTTATGTCAAAGATGCACCACGCTCTGGAAGGCCAATTGTCGAAAATGTCGATAAAATAATGGAAATCGTCGAGTCCGACCGTCATGTAAGCACTGTTTCGATTACCCAGGAGCTAAACATTGCACGAAAAACCGTTTGGAACCACTTCAATAAGGCTGGATACAAAAAGAAGCTCCATGTATGGGTGCCACACGAGTTAACGCAAAAAAACCTCGTGGACCGAATTTCCATCTGCGAATCGCTGCTGAATCGCAACAAATCGACCCATTTCTGAAGCAGATGGTGACTGGTGATGAAAAGTCGGTCACTTACGACAATGTCAAGCGAAAACGGTCGTGGTTGAATCGCGGTGAGCCGCCGCAAACGGTGGCCAAGCCAGGATTGATGGTCAGGAAGATTTTACTGTGTGTTTGGTGGGGTTGGCAGGGAATCATCTACTATGAGCTGCTCCCCTACGGCCAAACGCTTAATTCGGACCTGTACTGTCAACAATTGGACCGTCTGAAGGAAGCAATCGCCCAGATGCGGCCAGCTTTGGCCAATAGGAGAGGAATTGTGTTCCATCAGGACAACGCCAGGCCAATACATCGATAGTGACTCGCCAGAAGCTCCGGGAGCTTGGTTGGGAGGTTCTTATGCATCCACCTTATAGTCCGGATCTGGCACCAAGTGATTACCACCTGTTCCTGTCTATGGCTAATGATTTTGCTGGTGAAAATTTTGCCTCAAGAGAAGCTTGTGAAAATCGACTTTCCCAGTTTTTTGCCAATAGGGACGAGGGTTTCTATGAGAAGGGCATAATGAAATTACCTTCAAAGTGGCAACAAGTTATCGATCAAAACGGTGCATATTAAACCTAAATCGGATCATTCTAACTATGCTAAATAAAGCCTTCAATTTCATGCAAAAATAATGGATTTCTTTTTACTACACCTTATATTTTACATTACATTATTTTATTTTGCTGTTATTGGTATTATAATTATTCCTATCATGATCATTATTAGTATTTTTGTTACTATGTGCCAAGTCAAAACAATTATTCTTTTTTTTTCAACGATACAGCAATTCTGATATATGAGTAAAATTTCCACCCTTACGTAATATAATTCTATGACGAAAGAACAAAATGTTCGGGTCACATAATACGAGAGTACATGCCTGCTTTTAAAATAATTTAATCGTTAGGAGCGAAAATTGAACGAGGGTCCTTGCCTTGCTCGAAACGTAATAGCCTTGAGAGCACACACATATATTTCGCAAAGGTTTCTACACCACGAACGAAACAAAAAAAAAACATCTCGCATACTACTGCGTCTCGACACGAGGCAGCTGCGTTTCTCATGTCCCGAGAGACACTGGCGCATACTTCGAGAGAATATATGTGTTCATTGCAGAAAATGGTGAACGTTACTTTGGAAGAACTAGTTCGAATTATGTGGCAGTTTTTTTCTATGTGACAATTCCCGGGAAAGAGTAGAATTTTTAAAAAGTTATTTCTGGAGACATCTTTTTCGAAATACGAAGTGTGTGGGGAAAAAGGATGATTAAATGTTTTATAGGTTTCGGGAAGGTTTCTACAATAGTAGGCGAGATGAAGGACTGTATAAGGAGAAAATTCAACAAAACATTATTCATGTATCGTCGAAAACAGCAAATTAATAAAATACATTGTTCATTGCGTGCTCAAATGTGTTTAAATGATGGAATATTTTTCAACAGTGCAGTAATTTGTCGATGTCATGTCATTTATCATTGTTCATTCTCGTATACATTGTACATTCAACGTTTAATGCGCCATTCCCAAGAGGTAAAATACGATAAAAGTTTTTTTGCTCGCCATTCGCTAAGATTAATCGCCCCCCAGGCCCGTGTGAATTATTGTGTGTGTACGTGCGAGTGTGTGTGTGTGTGCGTGTGTGTGATTGCGTATTTTATCCCTCAAATATGCTATATTCGGATGAGTCATATGAATATGATCCAGAGATTGTGACTTAGCGCAAACATTTCTTATCTTCGAAAGTCTGGTGTTCCGTATAGACGCTCCGGTATAAAAAAAAAATCTCGATTCCCGTGACCAAGATACGAAAGATAATGATCTCATAATTAGAATTTTTTTTTATTGTCTTACCTTGAAAAATAAACGGAAAGAAACCTGGTAATTGTCGATCAATGTACAACTTGGTAGTATATAAATTCAATAGTAAAAATAGGTATCATAGAAAAATAGGGCGCTCAAACTAACAGGCTGAAAAAATTAAATAAATAAAAAACGAATTAATTAAAATAAAGCTCGTAATCCGGATTTATTGTAGTATTGCCAAAAAGTCAATAATTTTCCAAAATCTACGCTTGCAATTTAGAAAACTTCATGAACATGAAAAAATCACGAATTCAAATGGAATTGTCCAGTATCGCAGAGGAAAAAAAAAGACTTATTCTCGTTGTACGCACGGTATAGGGATGTTTACATTTCTCGGTGAGACTGGAAAGCGTTTTTCTAAAGTGCTCAATCATAATATTGATCAAACGGTCGAGAGTACGGTTTTGATCTTTGTTTCCTTCAAATGTTGCAGTCGACAAAATTTATCGTTCAATCGTGACGGTTATATTCTCGTGTGAGTTGTTCAAAATTTTGCTTGTATACTCAAGTATTTCTCCGTTTTTTTTCGTACACAAAGCGAACAAGATAACGTCGGTTATTTTATTGCAACAAAACTATTTCTCGTTTTTCACTGCCGCAAATTTCTGCACGGTTTCTCATAAATTCCTTTCAATCATGTACAGATGTCATAATGCCGACAGTACAGTACGATCTTTGTAATGAAATAATGAAACGTGGAAAAAAAAAAACAATAAGCATCAAATCTATTTATATTTCAATAAAATATTTTAATTAACGATACTAGGACGGCTCTGAATAGAAACGAAAAATTTAAACTTACTAAATTCGTTGGATATTGTATCTTTAATGCACTGTATTCATGAAAAAAGATTCGATGTGCTGTAAAAATAAAACAATCAGATGCACAACTAAAATGTTCACTAAACTAAAATTGTGAGATGTAAAAAAAATATAGTTGTCGTTTCATTAAAGTTTGCGAAAAATAACGTTCGTCACGGCCAACTCCCACTGCACAATGATAGAAGAGCGTATACAGAAATTCACGAAACTATCGATTTTTCGTACATCAACTTGACGAGACACGAAAGCAAACTGGAAAGCGAGTCCGGGGAGTCTAATTCAAAAGCTTTATCTTCCTCCTCTTCGTCGCCGTCAACCCTTCTCTCGGCATGTTGCGCTGATGTTTTCTGCGCATATGCCAACCGGTATCTCTCTTAAGCGTTTGCATAACTCTCCCGCGCGCAAAGAGGCCCATGCCTACACTTTTATTTTCCTTCCTTGCCCCTTCGCCCACGGATACGCGTTCGACAGGACATTCAACGCGCACTTATCCCAGTACAAACCGGAAGTACAGCCGTAACGTATAAGCAACACACATTTTTGCAATTTATAGAAACAGCGTTTCGGAATTTTACTGTGATATTTTCATACTGCGAACGCGAGTTTCTCGGAAGAAAAGGAACATGAAATTCCAAACGTCATAGATGTGTGAAACATATTGCGTGAATTCACTGACGATTATTCGTTCTATATAGTTATTTAATTCGATTCTTGTAAACCTGCAATGATCATGCTTTGCACAACTTTTGTATATTCAACAAATTCTTATACATAAACTTGAAAAATTATAAGGAACAAGGACACTGTGTTGAAAATCAAATTAAGATTTTACGGTCAATACCGGAAAGCACTTTCGTAGTGGTTTTTTAAAGTTCCGGAAACCCTTATAATTTCGTCGTGACCGTTCATCCGTCATGACGTTGAAGTTTGCATCGTTGGAATGCAACGAAAATGATTTATGTTTTTACTTCACAAATTTCTTTTGGCAAATTTAAGCTACAAAAATTACGCAAACGTTTTTAAGAATTCTTATGTAACGATCTACGACGTTTCTGTCAAACATGATTTTGGATAATAGTAAAAAAACAGAAACTGAATTAAAATTTCGTTGCATGCCAACGATGCAAACTTCAACCCCATCATCCGTCAGCCCCGCAATTGTAACTCTTTGATATAAAAATCTTAAATTGTTCATGAAAATAACATTTATTGAGTACTTTCCAGTGAAATTACTACAAGAAACTGTAAAAACAATCAGCGTCGAAAAAAAAAAGAAAAAACGTCTCTTAAGAGGGAAAATCTTTTCATAACGTAAAGAAGAACTTATGACCGAAAATGGACTCCACGAGATACCTGAAAGACTACTTTATGGCCCCGGTATCGCAGATTAATCGGTAAGTTTTTTAGTCACAACATTTTTGAGTCTTACAACTTCTAACACGTTTTCTTGAAAACCACTTTTTTCGTGAACCTCGTACAATATAACTCAAAAACTATCTGATCGATCATTCTGAAATTTCGGACACTTTTAGATAATATAATTAGTGTCTATGTGAACCTAAAGTTTCTTGAAAATTATTTTTTTAACCACTTTTTTTTATTAACAACTACTATACAACAAATTTCATGAAATATGATAAATTTCATAAAATTTCATGAAAAATGTTTCAATGTTTGAAACATTTTTTCAAGGACGTGTCATTTTTCGAAATTTTGTTTTTTTTTAAATTTTTTCAGGTTCACATAGAGCGTGTGACTCTTAGAAATCTAAAACTTCTTGGCTCTGATGTTACAGATCAATGCATCAGACGGTAGCTCGTACGCCGTGAAACAATCCAGGCGGTAATCATTTCTGATGCAAGTGTCATACAGTCGTCATTTTTAAATGTAAAAATTAAAAAATTTAAAGATGTAATAATTTGTACATAAAATTTTGATTCTGCAGAATAAATATTATCGACACAAAAAATCTTGAAAATTCGCTTATTTTCGGCTGCCTAAGGAGATCTCCCCCCTTAAATTGGCAATGTTCTTGATGCCATATTATCGACACTGTTCGAAAAATTATATATGTTAAGTATTGGTGAATAGTGGTACTTCAAACAAACTACGGAATCCGACCTTGCTGTGTGATCCGGCAGGCAATTTACTTTTGTAATTAGAGATAGTGATTTGAACGTAAATGCAAACGGAAGGACTCGAAATTTCGAAAATCTTTACAGAAGAAGATTCTAAGTTTCATAATCACTGAAAATAGGGTCCCTCGTTGCTCTTGTAAATTTTTTCGCGTCTTTTCCTATTATCACGAGACAAGTATGCTATTTTTTTTGTCGTATTTAGCGGTACGGATTGGTACGCCTCGGTATGAATAACCAAGACATTCGAGTAAATCGTCAAGAATGTAAGTCACGTTCGGGCGATAAGAACAAATGTGTTTCAAGCTCTTGCCTACAATTTCACAATATTGAATACAAAAAAAAAGAAATGAGAGGAGTATTCGAGCGCAAATGACACTGCGCAAATGATATTTGCCCGTCGCATTGAGCTTTTGCGACGCGCAAATCAGATTACCAATCGCTGTGCGTTCAAGGCCACGGTAGCAGGCAACGTGTATCCGTGCTCTTGCGTCGCTCGATTTTTTTGCCTTTTTTTTTTACAAGAAATCTATCAGCCGATAAAGTTCGCGGATATATTCTACAATGTTGAATGCTCCTTTGAAAGAAATGGTCAAGTGAAGAAACAAAAAATTATTGCATTCATAGAAGGATTTGCGCAAACTTATAAAGACATGAAAGATAATAAAAAATAGGGTTAAAGTTTGCGTTGATGGGACACAACAAAAAGTCTTTTTAATTCCTGCATTTTTATTACATAAATTACTTCTTCGTAGATTCAGAATGTACATCCCTCATGCGGATCCTATAAAACGTTTGAGTGATTTTCTCAATGTGCAAGAAAAAAAACCGATTTTGGAAACAAAACAAGATTTATTGATTATGTTGAAGTTTGCATCGTTGCAATACAACGATTTTTTTTTTTTTTTTCAAGAGGACTAAAAAAAACTTATCTAGGAAGGAGAACCGACCCCCAAAGTTGGAGGGCTCAGACGCTTCTGAAGAGTTGCTGTGAGCAGGTCAAATCCGGCGCTGACACGAAATACCCACGTGTACAGACAGCGTATACCAAACTCGCAGGTAAGTGAACGATTTTTTGTTTTAACGTGGTTTTTTGCATCAGAGAACTTACGGAATTAGAAAAAAAAATTGTTTTAATTACATATATTTTACATGAACGTAACATTTTTTTATAATTTACAATTACATAAGACAGGAAACCGCAGTACTGCTGCGTAAAGTGTCAAAAAGCAGTCTGTGAAGATCATCGTCTTATGTGTTGTGCACATTGTGTAGAATAGAATAGTCTTACTTGTGTCAAAAGAATTTTGTTCAACCATGTACAATTTAGTATGTAACAAGAGTTGACGAATATAAGTTTTTAATTATTTCCTTTGTAAAATAAACGATAAAAGCATTTATTTTTTATAGTAAAATGTGTGAATACTAATTTCTAACACATGATTTATTGCCTCTTTTACGTGTCCACACTAAAGCATTTACTTTTAAATAAAGAAAGCGGATTTTTTTTTCTTAAGGGCGGGGTAAAGTATTAAAATTTTTTTTTTTCATTTTTTTTCATTTTTTAAATGAATGCATAATATCTCAAGAATATTGTGTTAAAATTTCAAGTCGATCAGAGTAAAATTGACGAAGTTATGAGTATTTGAGCGTCTATTGCTCCATGCCGGGTGTTATACCTGGGCGGCAGCTGCGCGGCGCGCTATTGTATTTTTCGACCCCGAATAAATTTCTTGATAAACGGGCCAAGTTCTCACGAATGGGCCCGACAAGTTGACGATTTGCGAATTAGTAGAGCAGAGGAGCAAGCGGCGCACGACAGTAAACAAGAAAGAGTTTTGCGTAGACAAACGCAAAAAGATGCTCTCGATCATCTTGATGGAAGCCTTTTGCTCTACGGACCTGGCATCGACGACTTTGAGTGAGTATAAGAAAATGATCGAGTTTTATTTTGAATTTCTAAAAATTCAAAGATAATTGAAAAATCTGAAAAAATTCATACGTATTCAGAAAAATGAACGAATCACGAAAAAAAATTGGGTTGCGGGGAAATTTGTTGACTAATTTTTTTTTTCATCATTTTGTTAATAACATTTTGGAATTATTATTATGCAAAATTAATCTTTTGAGTACCTTTAATATGCATGAATTTTCTCAGATTTTTATGCAATCGAGAAGTGTTCTCAAACTTATGTGCAATGAGCGCTAAGCGACCAAACTCTTCTGCGTTTTTCAAACCGTTTTTCTGAGACTTGTCATATTTGAAGTCCGTGTGCACGATAACTCAAAATCTACTGGACCAATCGCTTTGAAATTTTGCCCAGTACTTCTTCGAATAATTCACCAGATATTGTCGAGAGCTTTTTTGTTTTTTTTAATAATTACTAATTTTTCAACAACAAATTAGCCGATTTTTTTAGCGAAAATCGGGTTTTTGGCTCCCAAGTGCTACGAAAAATCGAAAAATCGAAAAAAAAAAAATCCTCCCGTCATTACCTCGAGAAACATCTCCTTTAATAAATGCATTTTGATTTTTTTGTTTCAGATGATTCTGTTGCGAGTTATGGTGCACACCGCAAACCAACTTTTTTTCGAGGCGCCTCCGGGGTTTAATTTTCACTCGCTCAATTTTGAATATTTTGCAATGCAAATTTAGGAGAATGTTGTTCAAATGTTACTTTATTATATGTAAATTTTTCAATAAACGAACACTATCCGTTACGCCAAAAAAAAATCTTAAAAACATGCCTTTTTTTCGCCGAATTAACTTTACCCCGCCCTTAAAGCTGCATTATTAACCTTCAATTTGCCGTTTTATAAAATACGTTATTTTAATTTTTCATAAAGTTACGATTTTGTGAGTAAATCACTGTTTTTCTACCGAGTTGCTCCATTTGTCAACAAAATATATATGAAAAAAAATATTTTTCTACAATTTTATGATTGATATATCAAGTTGAAGGTTTCGAACATTAGCATGATTTTTTTCGGAATTTTTTGAGTGCATTAACAAGCTGAAAAAACGGCCGGACGTGAGATACCCACGTTTACAGACGGGATGTGCCAAAAAACCATTCACAGACGAAGAGTTAAACTAGTAGCTTCATTTATTTATGAACTCACCCTTAAAAGGGAGTGAAAAATCGAAAAAAGTTGTATCTACGAATGTACGTAGATTGTACATTTACTTTTTCAACATTTACATAAAGAAGCTGGAAAAAACTGCCCAAAAAAAAATTACAACATTTTCGAGATCCGGAACTTACCCTTAGGAGGGGCTGAAGAGTCGAAAAAAACGTATCTGCCGATGTACGAAGATTGCACATTTATTTTTTCGACATTACACGAGGGAGCTCAAGAAACTAGACCAAAAAAAATTTTGACCGTTTTCGAGTTCCTAAACCCAGCCTTAGGAGGGGGTCGGGGAGTGGAAAATAAAAAAATTGTATCCACTGTTGTACATCGATTGCCCATTTACTTTTTCAACATTTACGTCGGAGAGCTACAAGAAACGGCCCAAGAATGAATTAGACCATTTTCGAAATCCGGAACCCACCCTTAGGTAGAAAAGAATTCGAGCCTAAAAAAAATTGGCGAATAATAAAAATGACTAATTACTAGTAAATCCTAAAATTCGTGAGCACCAAATGATTTTTTGATCATCGCACTAAATGAATGCGAGTTTGTTCAAGGCTCATCAGATCATCAGACCTTTTTTTGCTTTTCGCAGCTTGCTTTATCGAAATGATATCACCATCGGTAAAAAGAAAACCTCTTTCACGCCCCAAACATTCGGGGGGGGGGGGGGATAGACTTGTGACGTAACAGACATGGCAGATCCAACAAGAGAATCTGGGTTAATAGTCTTTGCGAAGGGGCGTCCACGGATGCGAAATACGGGGGAGGCTTCTCTTCCTTTCCCCTCTTTTCTACCAGATACGAAGCAACGAGATTATCCGTGAAGACATAAGCCACGATAGAATAATCGAACCGGTCTCCCCCTCTCCTACTCTCGAACTTCTTAAGGTCATCCAATAATGCATCAAACCGCGCTGAGAATGGTATTGGCTCGTTTTTTGGACTTGGATCTTTGCCAAATTGTTTTCCGTCGAGACGTGCAAAGATGGATCCAGCTGATTTTTTTTTCTTTTCGTTTCCCGGCGATACGGCGCATATCGCCAGGAATGCTTGTGTACGACTTTGTTTAGCTTTTTTTTCGTTTCTTCTATCGACTCTTTCGCGCCGGTTCCTTGTAATAGTCGCGTCTCGATTCAATGTTAACATCTTAGAAACGAGGCAACTTTAGCCATACTTCACTCACATAACCCAAAAGAACAAAATCCCCCTCCTGTTTATTACGATGTTCGGAATTTCCGTTCATAATTTGACGGAGTACGCCATTGGAATCCTTGTTAAGCATGACTTCGATTCGTAATTCATTATGCAAGGAAATCTTGCCGATAGGTGAAAAGAAACGATCGAGCGACAAAATTTGAAGAACCGAGTCGATAAAACACGTTCAGAGCGCGTGCTTGTTACGAATATACACATGAAATAATACATCTTTAACACACGCGTCGTTGAAAGATGTTTTCTTTTTTTCTTACGTGCTTCTCTTATTGACTCAAAGGTGATAAATTGCTGGAAGTTTTTTTTTTTACAACGTGGTACCCAAGTTCGGGACGTATATTATCATTTTCAAGACTCAGAGACATTGAAAATACTTTGTCAACGATTCAATAACTTTAGTGTCGGATAAATCGATGCTTTTTTTCCGAAAATGTTTCTCTTCCTGATGCACGATTAATATAAATACAGTTGAAATTTGTACCACGATTTGTGTGTCACAGATGAGTGGTTTTAGCGCCTCTTTATACGTTGTGGCGAGAATTTAAAAAAAAATGAATCTACACGACAAAAGGCATAAATTGTAGATATATGTGTGTGTGTGCACGCGCCAAAGAACATGCTTACACGGATTCGCAAAGAAGTCCCAACGGCGTATGATACAGCTTATCGGCGAATCTTCGAAATTCGTCTCGTTATCTCAAGCACAAAGCGGATAATTATCAGCATCATTGTTAGAGCATACCAGACTGAAATTAAGCAATATTAGAATCTTCCACCGAGATTCACACTTTGCTTCGTAATTCTTGTTGGTATGCTAGGAAAAACGCTAACGACCGAGATTATTGGATCGTGAAATCGCTTTTTACAGCATCCAAAGCAGGTAGTTCTGTCACGCTCTCAAGGAAAAATACAAACGGTCGAGAATTTCCTCTCTCTTTTTTTTTCCGTGAGCGCACGAATGAGAAATTACCCGGAAATTCTTTGTAATACAGGTCGTACATTTTCAACATTTTTTTTCCACAATTCGTTCAACGATCACGATTGTAAATACATCCGTGCGGTTTTGTCGTGCGACCGGAAAGAAGAATATTCGAATGGCCTCTCGCGTGTAACAGTCGTTACCAATATGCACGCAAAAAAAAAATTACGAATATGTATACACATACACACCTGTTGCGAAACACGCCAATGCCGTGTATGTCGGTTATGGGGGGGGGGGGGGGGGGGGGGGATAGAAAGATAATGAAACATCACGTACGCTTCGACACGTCTGGCCAATTGCAATTGCATATTTGCTCAAGTGCGATTGTTGAATACGGCTAACTTTTAATAGACAATGTACACAGAGCAAAACGACGCAGGCGGGTGAAATTTTTACTACGAATGACACGATGAACATGATTTTAGAGTCAAGTTTTCATGTACGAGGGCGTACCCCAAACCGAACTTATTTTTTTGGTTCATTGATTCAATTTTCAAACAACAAACCTTCAATCCCCTTCAAAGTAAGTTCTACTGGCGCTAATACACTTGTCTAATCTTTTGTTCCATTGTTCAAAACATTTTTTTTAATTCGTCTTCTGTGATGCCGGGCAGTGCCTCCGTCGTTTTTTTTCATCGCCTCAGCAACGTCGGCAAAACGTTTTCCTTTCACGTCTCTTTTCGAGAAAATAAAAAAAATGGGCTAAAAAATTGACCCCTTTTTTGAAGGGGTCAAAAAGGGGTCAAAAGTTGACCCCCTGATCGAATGGGATTTTTTGTCAAAAATTGGCGCACAGACAGGGTTAAAATAACTATTCGGCGGGGGTAATAAGGCTGATTAGTAAGGTTATTGTAAAAACGTATATTTTTGTGCAATTTATTATGATTAATAAAGACTATTTCTATTTGTATGTATTGTTTTCTTCGATAACATTTTAAAGGGGGGGGGGGGGGGGGGGTAAAATGAGTTTTCCTGATAGGTCATAGGGGTAACAAGACTGAAAAGATTAGGAACCGCTGCTCTATACAGTCCTAAGGGCAGAACGCGGTACTACAAAAACATCGCCCATCACAACATCAGTTCGGTTTTTTTTTTTGGTACCCCCTCGTATATGAGATTTGTGATATTAAATATGATGATTCACAGGATTGTGAAGATAATCTGAAAATAGTTTCGATGTTTCTTCGTTACATCGGTCGTTGGGTAATTCCTAACAAATTTGTAGTTAATGCAAATTAAGATTAAGTAACGGGAATAATGTGTTGATGATCGTGTAATCGTGCTGTAAAAGACGCTGTTGAAGTTTGGATCGTTGGAATGTACCGAAATTTCTTTATTTGTCCATTTCTTTATTTTTATTATTGTTCAAAATCTCTTTCGCCGATTCGGGTGTTACAGATCCCCAGTAAGAATCCAAAAAATGTTCGCGTTATTTTTGTAGCTTCAATCCGACAAAATAAATCTAAGCAGTGTGTAAAAAAGAATTTTCATTGCATTATAACGATGCAAATTTCAACATCATTGAAAAAGTAGTGACGTTTCTTGTTTAAAAAGAAAAACGCACAACGTTTCGTACGCGAGTCGGCATATTTACTCTTACTCAGTTAAACAATAGTAATTTATGCTACAAGTGCGGAAAACAACGAATTCCATCGCGCGTGAAGTTGCCGCATGAGCCGAAGGCTTATGGTGCATTTCACACGAGTACGAGTGTGATTTGCAGCACGAGCCGAAGGCGAGTGCTGTAACCACACGAGTACGAGTGAGAAATGCACCATAAGTCGAGGCGAATTCGGCAACTTACGCGCGATGTAATTCGTTTTTTTTCGCACATGTCCCATACATTATTTTTTGCAATGACTGTCTCGAAAGTGGGATTTGAGATTCAACAAAACCAATAACAATTATATTCAAATATATCACATCAGTTCAGATCATTTCCTTGTCAGAAAATACGATTGTGATAAGTTGACGTTTCATATGACATGAATTTCGCTACATTCAAGTTTGTTCAATCGGTCCAAAATCGTAGAACAAAAAACTATCAACTGTGAAAAAAAAACCGTTTTTTCGCGAATCAATGTGGTAAAGTGAGCTATAAATAGATTTTTTTCCGCACTAGTGCGGGAAAGTCTCAAATTCCCGCACTAGTGCGGGAAAGTAAGCATCGTTGAGAAATAAGCCACTTTCCGCACGCTAAACACCAATCGAAAATCGCACTTTCGGGGCAGGCATTGCGAAAAAGAATTACAGTGAATACGCCAAAGAATAAATATCTGATAGACTCATTTTTTGATAAGCAAATTTTCTTTTGTATTCTTTCATTTGTAAAATTGCCTAATAATGTTTAAGTCGACAGTTTAAGATAACAGTTTAAGTTCAAGATAACAAAAAATTTACAGTTTAATTTTAAGATAACAAAAAATAATAAACGTGTTGGAAAAATGGAATACTTTTACAAAAGAAATTTCCAAAAATAAAATATTGTATAATTGGCAGGAGCTGAATTAACTAAGGCTGTGAAATAACGGTTGTTCGCAATATTGGGAATGATAAATATTCTTTGATCGCAAAAATTCATACTAATTCATTGCCACAATTTGAAAAATAAAAAAATCTGGCAAAAATCCGTCGTATTCTCAATCTTTTTCGCGTCGCTTGATCTCCGTCGCACTGCAGATTACGATCTGCAGTGCGACGCAGCTTTTTCGAGTCCTTTTTCTTTTTCGAGATCCTGATTTTTCGGCATTCGTCAACATCGGATCGTATCGAAGAACATCGTCGCGAAAATTTCGCGGCTAAGATTATAATTAACGCGGAATAGCTGGCAACGTTCCACGAGACGTAGAGCCTATCTCGTTTATCCACACTGCCCGAACAGGGTTAAACGTGTTTTTCCGTTCTCATCTTCAAGCGCCAAACTCGATATAACGTCCCAGACTTCGATCCGCTTGTTTTTTCAACTACGTCGCTGAAATGCTGTGTCGATCGTTCAACGTGCGAATCACGTGAATTATATAATTCAGAGTTCTCGGTCTTCAAGCCATATTCCTTTCAGGCCTTACTCTTCACGTGATAAATCGATAGCTGGATACTTCTGTAAAATTTCGGTCGTGAATTTCACAACAATAAAAAGAATTCTATCTCACAATTGCACAGAAACGCAAATTAGCCTCGTAGAGCGAATACTTTTGGACTATTTTGGGAAATTATAATTTTGGAAAAGACTTTACGTCGCATTCAACCGTGCTCGTTGTAACCTTCGACTTGATACAACGTTGACGAATACCGAATCATCATTTATCGCGACAGACGTAATTCTCGTCTTGCCCCTTCCATAAAGAGAATACGATACGAGCAAACTACGATTGTGCCATCACTTTTTGAACTTAATATCGCAAAATGTACGCTTCTGTCTGGTCTCGAAAACTGACATTCGAAATGTCCTTCAACTTCGCCCTTGTCGAATTAAAAAGCAACCAAAAAACGGCTTATTTTGGACCGAAGGCAACCCTTCTTTCTTTCTTTTTTTTTTATCACGCTTACAATCACGTTTTGTCCCTATTAAGCCTGCCATCGCCTGTCGCAGTGATATACGATTACACGTATTGCGGACAGACGTATCGCGATATGTGAACACTATCGTTCGGTGTTCACGTGCTGCGGTCGTGAACAGCGAGAAATTCATCGTGCAGAGTACTTAAACGACACTCTCGCAAATTACGTCTCGCGTCCATACTTTTCCAAACAAACCTACAGGGGACAGTGTGACGTACTTACTTTTTCTGTTTAGATTATATTTACATTCTAGTTGCATCGCATTGGTAGCGTCCCAATTAAGGTATACCTTTCGCGGTGGGCCGTATTTTGTGGACGCATAAGATAGGACCCTTTTGAAACATTAATAGATTACAGTGGCGCTTAATCAAAATAAATAACAATCAATTATTATACCCAACGATGAACTGGAATGAAAAATTTCGCATAAATTTCGTAGATTTAGACATGTTTTCTGAGCTATCGCGGTTACAACAATTCTTCTGGCAGTCATGTTTTTCTAAGTTTCATCATTGATATTTTCTTTAAACATTCGGTAGCCCCCTGGTCTTATTGTCATTACGGAATCTTCCGAATTTTCACATGCTTAGAGCCGTTTATATCAGACATCTATTCTTAAAGTCGATTTTAAAGTTCAATTACGATTTTTAAAGTAGTAATTTTTTGTTAAAAGTTTGGTAACTTGGATTCAAATTTTACCAGTATACGGAGATATATTTTTACTTAAATGTAGACGAAAATCAGTTAATTGTTAAATATTCGGTTTTGTGAAAGAACCTTAATAATCAGTGTTACGAATTTCTTACGGAATTTGAAGAAAAAAAAAACATACACATAAAAAAATGTAATGTACAGATTTCATTGTACAAGTTTACAAAGATTTGATTATGTTGAAGTTCCCATCGTTGGTATGCAATGGAAATTCTTTTTTATTTTTTTTTAGACACTCAATAATTCTATAGAAAATTTGGAGAATTCGAAAACAAAAATTATTTTCGCGGCATTCCAACGGTACAAATTTAAAAATCATACGATACGAAGGATTACGAGTTTTTCAACGGGCTCTTACATGAACGTGTTCGTTCAGCGTGATTAATCGAGTGAAGGGTAATTTTTATAATGCTCTCTCCCTCTTCTTAGTGCTACAAATCCTTAATCTCCTTGATTCATGTCGATCGGGCGTAATACAACATAAATTGTGTATTCCGTATGTACGTCGTTACGGGGACGATATTATAAGCTCTCTTAGGCACGCGCCTTGCTCCCCAACATATGAAAAACTTTAATCTTTCTTCCGATACAGTAGAGCCTGGATTTTCTGGGTCGAATGGGACTAGACACCCAGCGCAAATAATTGAAAATAATACTGAGAGAAAGCTATAGTTCTGCCAGCCAATCGATCGCAGACTGTCGGAACAATTTTTATTGCGACCACAAAATCATTCCTCAGCACAATTTCATTCCGAAGCAACGAACAGAATAATCGCTGATCCGGCAACCGCGAATGTTTTTCCTTCGTAGCTTTGGCAAACGAAAGGCAGAACACTATTACCAAAATAATCTTGTTATGAAAAATGAAATTGTATAAAGATCAAAAAGAGGCGCTAGTTAAGTGCTCTATTAAAAAATAAGGTGCTCTTCCGGTTTAGCTGAAAAACGAACAATGAAAATGCTCTAACAGCGTGAACTAAGCTAATAGAATTCTAGGGAAAAATGGCCAAGTTTGGAATTATACATGAAGCTAAATTAAATGCTTTTCAGGTTTCCAGGCAGGCTAACTTCTTCCAGACTAACTTCTTGCGAATAAAATATCATGTAAAAATTAATTATTAATGGACAATTACCAACTCGTAATAATGTTGAAAAGAATTTCCAAGCTGGGAAATTATATTAATATTTATAATTTTTGCAATTAAATATAAATATGCTGCAATTTTATTCAAGAAAAAAAACCGATAGACTTGGCAACAGCGGCATTTTCTGCCATTGGCACGACCGACTATTGCTAAAGCATCGTCGGCTCCAGGTTATTTACAGAGCGAAGAACATTCAACGTACAATGTTTTATAAAGCGTTTTTGGTTCGGCAAATTCGAGAAAACGTTAAAAATGTCGAGCGGACGAATAAATACATTTTATTATAAAGTACTAATGCTGTAATAATATGTTAGTTTTCAAATATCCGCGGATTTTGAAAACCACCAGTTAAGGGATTATTCTACTGTGATGGCTCAAAAAATAACCTACTTTTAGCAATTTTTTTTTTCAAAACTTGCGTGTATCGGTTCAAACTTTTTTGCTTTCTCTTACGGAATAGAAAACAATTTTTTTGTTGCATGTAAATGTATATTTATTTAATAAAAATGTGTATATCTAGTAAGGGACAGAGCCACAAGCATACCGAATAATGATCAATTAAATTTTTTTGTTTCACTGTAAGTGCTGTGATCATCCGCGTCACCCACCTACCTCCATTTAAGGGGTTACGTGGGTTTGAAAATTCCAAAAAATCCATTTTTTTTCATTATCTAATAGTACAATATGTCTAGAATATTCTTCCAAAGTTTTAAGTCAATCGGAGTAGAAGTCTAGGAGAGGGAGCCTTTAGGAATTCCCCCCGTTGGGAAAGACCGGCCGGAAGCGACGCAGGTATACACATTTTTCTCAAAACACTATTTTTGAAGTCGGTGGACACGATTTCTCAAAAACGAATGCACCGGTCTTATTGAAATTTTTCACACTTCTTCAAAATAGCATTGACTAGTGATTGAACGGTTTTTTTCGATTAACTTATTTTACAAGGCTATAGTAAATTGGACAAAAAATTAAACTATTTTGCATACAACCCTGCAAACAATTCAAATTTCAATTAAAAAAAAAATCCTTCGTTCAATCACGCGCTATACTTATCTACTGACAGAAAAAAATTGGTTTTTTAATTTCAGATAAAGCTATCATGAGTTATCCTGACCACCACGAGGATACTTTTTTTTTAGGGTTCTCCGGAAACCAGGTCCTACCGGCCGGAGGTCCCAAATTTTTGGGTGAAATTTTGTTTTAATATTGTTGAAATGTTGCTCTTTTATGTGCTTAACATTTTGAATAAAATAATTTATATATTATTTGTTAAAAAATAGAGAAAATATGCTTTTTTTTGGCTTCGAAACCCACGTAACTCTTCAAAGGTGTCTACTTTAACTTAAAAAAAACAATTATAAAATTGCGTAAAATTAAGTAAAAAACATTTTTTTAAATAGTTTACGATGTCCCTAAAAACAGATAAAAAAAATTTTAAATATTGCATTTTATTTTGTTATAAAAAAAAATCTGAAATAAGCTTCCGAAACGGGCCTGAACACCAAACTACATCCTTAATGCATCCTAAATCAATCTTTAAACGATATAAATTCCAACCGTCTATGAGCATTTTGATTTTGATTTCGAAACTCGTCAAACCTTCAGGTTCGAAATCCTTGACAAACTACCACACGACAAAAACGATAACAAATTACATGCGCAATCCAAAGTCACTTGTTTCGGCGTAATTTTGCGCAATTAAGATACGTAACCACAAAAATCCCCGTACCTTGGAATAATCGGCATTCGACTGTAATACATTTAACGCGTTATCGCAATAATTTATGTATATCTTGTGCCTGACATTCACACGAGAATAAGACGGTTAATACGCTGTTTATATAATCCTGACCCTGATAACTCGAAGAGTGCTCTTGCATTCGGTTCTAACTGATACTAAGTTATTGTGTCACGTTATGTTGTTCTCGTGCGTCAGCGTAAGGAAAAAAAATGGACAAAAAAAGTATGTAAAAATATCCGAGGACTGACAACGTAACCTTCGCGAGACGCAAAAGAGTTAATCGATTTTTTGGTGATTTTCTGTTTTTTTTTTCTTCGTTCCAACCATCAAAGAGTCACCAACCTCCATTATGGTAATTTTGTAATTATCAAAATTGATTAAGCGTGTTAACTGAATCGTATCTCCTGCGTGCCCGCTTGTACGGACGATAATTCGTGCATTTGAAATCGATATGTATAGCGCCCGGTCGGCGTTTCTCCGTGAAGACATCCGAATCATGCGGGGCTCGGCTTGAATCTATTGATTTTCAAGCGTTGCACACGTAGCGAAAGGGAGAGAGAGAGAGAGAGAGAGAGAGAGAGAGAGAGAGAGAGAGAGAGAGAGAGAGAGAGAGAGAGAGAGAGAGAGAGAGAGAGGGAGAAGAAAAGAGAGATACGAGACTCTATACAACGACTGGATGAAAAGGCTCTTTCTCTCCAGCCCCTTGCCCCCCTCGCTCTCTGTGTATGCAGCCACACACCCAAGGCTGTGTGTCTGTGCGATTCGGGTTCTCCATGCGATAGAACCGCGCAGCCCATCAACCACGTGCTCTCCCTCGAGTCCCGAAGACTAAAAAAATTTCTCTTCTCCATGAAAAAAGAAAGAAACCCGAGCTGGGTGTATGTGTGCGTCTCGTCTTTTCCCTCTTTTTCCGAGAAACTTCGGCATATCCAGCCTCCTGTTACTTCGCCTCTGTCCCCCTCCATGGTGGATAGTAATTTATTTTTGGCTTCAAAATGATTTTCCGTCTCTAGTGGCCGAGTAGTAATCCCGTTGTTTCCACGTCTGATCACTTTATTCTATAATCTTCGGAGTACCTACGGCAATTAAGGGGTTACGTGGGTTTCGAAGCCAAAAAAAGCATATTTTCTCTATTTTAAAAAAATATAATATATAAATTATTTTATTCAAAATGTTAAGCACATAAAAGAGCAACATTTCAACAATATTTTAAAAAAATTCACCCAAAAATTTGGGAAATTCAACTGGTGGGATCTGGTTTCCGGAGACCCCTCAAAAAAAGTGTCCTTGGTGTGGTCAGGATAACTCATGATAGTTTTATTTGAAATTAATAAAACAAATTTTTTCTGTTAGTAGATAAGTATAGCTCGTGATCGAACGGAGGACTTTTAAAAAAATTGAAATTTGAATTTTTTGCAGAGTTGTATGCAAAGTAGTTCAATTTTTGGTACAATTTACACTATGTATAGTCTTGTAAAATTACTTGTAATCGAAAAAAAACCTTCGTTCAATCACTAGTCAATGCTATTGTGAAGTGTGCAAAATTTCAATAAGATCGGTGCATTAGTTTTTGAGAAATCGTGTCCACCGACTTCAAAAATAGTGTTTTGAGATAAATGCCTATACCTGCGTCGCTCCCGGCTGGTCTTTCCCTATGGGGGGAATTCCCAAAGGCTCTCTCTCCTAGACTTTTCCTCTGATTGACTTAAAACTTTGGAAGAATATTCTAGACATATTGTACTATTGGATAATGAAGTTAAAAAAAATGGATTTTTTGAAATTTTCAAACCCACGTAACCCCTTAAACATTCGTTGAATTATTCCCGTTCCGTCTCTCTCTGTCTCTCTCTCTCTCTCTTTTTCTTTGTCGCACTCGATGGTTGCTTTTTTCAGCGTGTTTGAGGTAGTGATTCAGGGACTCGGGACATTTTCGGAGAAGATTTCATCTTGACTATTAAATCTTGTTTGTTGAACAAGATTTGATAGTCAAGATGAAATATTGTTCGTTGAACAATAATTATAGCTTACTAAAGATTCCTTGAAAAGAAGGTTTAGTTGAGAATATTTACGAATAGAAAATTATGAGCTCAGAGGAAATTCGAACGCCTGTCCAATTCGGGTGCCATTTCCATCGATGCTGTTCGTCGTTACACACAGTGGTTGAGAAAAGTCATTTTTGATTGCCCACTAACCATAGTTGATTAGGTGAACATCATTCTTCATAAATCAATTTCCATTGAATGCCAGCGTTTTTTGATTATCGCTATCTTCGTGCGTCATTGGAAAATTCATCAGACTACTTTCTCTCTTGTACTGCTTGTTCCATCAATGTTGTTGAGACAGGGGGTAATCGAGAAGATTCTTAATGCCGGAGTAATATCACTGATAAATTCCTGTTAATCAGTGCCAGACATTGTGACGTTGCACGAGTCTAGACCCGAGAGATCAACGTTCGTAGCGCTGATTATTTGTCGAATAACATCACATTGTCCATTGTTTCCCAGCCAATTGTCCAGACGATAAACAGATAAATTGCCATATCTTCTTCGTGGAAGGAATAACGATACAAGAGGCGGCAGTAGAAAAGACAACGTTTCTTCTTTTCGCGCTATTTATACATACACGAGAAAGGTCCGCTCTGGCAAGCTGCGAAACTCACACGAGTATACATACGCTTAGATCTGTTCTACTGGCGCCAAAGTATTTATGTACACCGCTTCTACGAGATTGTGCTTTAGCCGTTCAACTTACCAGGAATGTGTCTATGGCGCAAACTGCCGCCTAGTCGTATCGGTTATTATGGTACCTAAGTATAGCGCGAAAAATGACGTACTTCCATACGAACAATTCTATCGAGATAGCACCCGACATTGCGTTCAAAGACAAATTGCTCTCTTCAACGCCCGATTACATCGTGTTTAAAGACAAATTGCTTTCTTCAACGCCTGGTTAAGCACCAAATTATTGTTAAGGATAGGTTTTTTCGTTTACAGGATCTTTCAAATTTGAAAAGTTGTGATTTGCCGTGTAGACGATGATGCAAAACGATTCTATGTAGATCTTTCTTGTTCCAGCCATCGACACTTCTGTCTCTTTTGCATCCGTACCTTTTTTACATCGGCATGATGATATCGCTCAATGGCATGAGCTCTTATGAATTTGGAGATGAAATATAATTTTAGGAAAGTACCACGAGCAATCGGCTATGACCAAATTAAACACTTGTAGCTCTTCAGAGATCTAAAAAAAATAATTCAGAAGCGCACACCATATACCGGTCGACACACCGTCGATACTCTGACGCTGCAAGTCAGAAAACGTTGATTTCTTTTACAATAGTACAATAAGCTATGCGGTACACCAAAAGTACACGAGTAACCAATGGTAAGGCAGAAATTGTATAGATAAATGAAGAAAAAAAAACGCCTTTTCCCACTTATTTAGTATATTTCAAGCATTAAAAATAGACGAATCTGGGCGTTAATAATTTATTGTGCCTTGCCTAAAATGTTGGTGACTGGTTAACACCGTTAGCGTCAAATTTCAGGACTTTTATACGTAATTCGGGACACTTTTCGCACCAATCGACAATTCTGTACACTATTTAAAAACTACGAGTAAAACGGTGTCCATTAAAGTATTACGATACTAGAACGTCCAAAGGACTTTCGAAACATGATCTTCCGCCATGAATCAAAATAGAATTTTAGATGAATCAACGGTACATTACCTCCCGGAAGTTTCGAAAACCTCTCGACCGGTGGAAAATTGCGCGATTCCTTTTTCTGTGTTCCTATCTAGTCCGGATGTAGGCGAATATAGATCGGGTCGATATGTTTGAATGGGGGAAAAAAAAAATTTGTTTCTCGCCCCTGCTGCCCCCCCACCGAGCAAGAAAGCCTCGTGATCGACACAAATGGAACCAATCTCACTTTTTCCCGTAGGACAAATTGACCGGTTTATTACACTGTGTCTTTTGAGCTTCGAGCCCGAAACGGGGGGACGCGGTCACTCCTCGAAATATTTCGAAGATCTATCTTTGCTTTTTTTGTTGTTTTTTTTTTTTTCGTCTTCGGCACGCGACCGTTTTGCGATGTATGCTTCGTTTTTTTCTTCAATTTTTCACACTGCACAGCACCAGCGTGTTCACTGGTACGTGGCTGAAAATGCACTGGCGGTTGGAACGCGAACTTGGATCGTATAACCAACGATCGCGAGTTCCGTCGTTCCGCCCTCTGTTTCGACCGCAAGTTCTCGCTGCGGAATTTTCTTCCCCGAAGATTTAATCGATCTCTACCTAACGAATGTGCTGAATATTTGTTCGGATCACAATGCTCGTAAATTTATTAATTCTGATCGCTGAAATTAAATGTGGTGCGATCAAACAGAAATGTTTCTTTTCGGAGTATTGATACCCGGTACGAAAAAAAGTATTGACGACTTCCGGGCGGTGAAAAAAATGTCGCGTACTTCTGGTTCAGTTCCGCCATTTCGCCCTCATTTTTATGCATACAAGCGTCTATACGAACGTCGCTCATTGAATTAGCTATAATCTAAAAGAATGTTAATTTTCAAGTATTTTGTATACGGTATATTTATTTCTCGTCCATATCATATCTTAATAATGTAATGACATAATACAATTAAAAAATATAGTGTGTTCTCTAAAAGTACAGTTAATATAATGTAAGTAGAATGCATCATACTGATAAAGTCGATGATCGTAGATTCTCATATGTTCTCGCGTTTAATAGGAAAAAAAATAAAGACAAAAGAGGGAAAAAAACGAAATAAATGAATGAATCGACTCCGTTGCGTTCGGGTAATCAAGACGGCAATACAAAATATAGTGCAATACTCGCGCTATACACAACAATGATTTTCATATATATATATACATATCCATACATACATGCATACCCACACACACGCCCGCACACACACACGCACTCGCACACACACACACACACATACTTTCTTTATCATTCCGCTAATTATGTCAATCTGGTTCGAATGAAACTTACATTAACGTAAATACACAGTTTTGAATTATTCGTAAAAACAATGGTCGTTCCAACGTGGTCAATAATAAGGCTACTTTCATAATTAGTTCCTACGTATCGAGAATTATGAAAAAATGTCAACTATCTTTTTTTCTTTTGACTATAATATGGCTGCCTATGCTGCACTATAAGGCCTACAAAGAGCCGAGACGTATTCGCAAATGGATTTCTAAAAAAAAATCCAAACCGCGAATCGAATTCGGCTGTGTACATGGTTTTTTTTTCGTTTTTTTTTCTTTTAATGTATGTTTAACATTTAATAACAAGCTGCTCGATATATCACTATCAGGTGTTGCAAAATGAAACAAAGTAATAAAAAATAAATAGAGAAATACTTTCATAAGCGAGACTGCGCGCTTACGGATAAAATAAAAGATGCTCCAACGTTTTTCATCCCGTTTCCATCGTATCTTCGTGTAGGCGATTGAATAGGCCAGAAATACTGTTTCCCCATACTGTCATTTACATTCGTCAACAAATTTGACCTAATAATTTCTTTCTCTTCTTTTTCTTTTGTTTGCTTGGACGCACATCTAGATTTTATCTAATCTACGTGAATCCTTGCACTCATAAACAAAGCCCTACTTTTATATCACATATAATATTCAGGACATATCTACAAAATTGTTTTCGCGAAAACTGTGAATCATCTAAGATTCTCGGAGTGTGGCATTTCAGTTATACAATCAGCACGATCGATAAATGATTTGTGGAAAGTACAAAAGAAAAAAGAACGCTCGGAGGTAGAAAAAAAAATGTACATCTTCAAATATATGCATTGTTATCGAAATAACGATGAGTCGATGTGACCTAGATATAATAGACTTTTTGTTGTTGTTGTGTAACGTAAAACTTGTGATGAAGTAGTTTTATCAAAATTTATAACCCGTTACACACACACACGCATATATATATAAATATATAAATGTGTGTGTATGCGTATATCTGCCTCTGTGTGTGTATTACGCCATCATGAAACTTTGGAACAAAGAAGAATATTATTGCCACTTACTGCAACGTATCTCTGACTGCAGGTTAATAGTAGTTCAGAGTTTTTTTTTTGCCCTTTCTTCCCCTCTTTCATTTTTTTCTCCCTTCAATCTCTCAATACCCACTAATATTGCTATGCTTTGTTTTTAGTTTTGGGCATTGAACTCTTCGGAGCACTGCCCATCATGATCCCTCGTCAAATATCTTATCTACGATATTTCTCCTATGAATAAAGTTTCACAACATTGTACATTTCACAATTTCACGAATATCTTTCTTTTCGCTCGGTATCGCGTTCTTTTCGGTGAATACAGTATACTTAACGCTACATTACTAAGTGCTATTATATCTTAAATAATTTGATTATCGCTTTGCCGCGTACTTTGTAAAACATATTTTCCAAAAATAAAAGTAAAAATCAATGACAAATAATGTTCAAGGAGTTTTTGTAAAGTCGTGCCCATTCCGATAATTTGTCACTTCTCTGAAGAGAGAGAGAGCGAGGGAGAGATTTAAGTACTCGGAGTGATAAAAACAAAGACCGAGCAAATATGGCTCATTGAGAGAAGAAACGATTTTTTTTTATTTCAGCTCACGAGAGTACAAGAGTTATATCTTATAGGCTTTTTAGATTCGCGCCCTTCTCCGCTCGCCCTTCTTCCCGCCCCTCGTTATGCTCGCAGAAATATACTGTACAAGCGTCACATTTAAACGTCATTCGTATAGCTTATCTTTGTATAATTACACGAATTTGTATACGTAGACCTAATGTTGTATCATACAAAGTGGCTCGAGAGTCAAGAACAAACATAAAATTATGCAACGCACCATGCAGTGCGATTATTTGACGAATGGATTGGTTTAACGAACAATACCTTTCTTCATCGTGTGTTCTTTCTTTTCTCTTTCTTATGTTTGATATACATATATATGTATATATGAACATAAATATTAAACAATGTCGATAGGCGCCCGATAGTTGCACTCCGGCTTATATGTACAATAATTGTTATATATTTATCGTTCATTTCACTTAAATTGATAAATCTTTCAAGCGTGTACACTTGTGAAAATGACCTGACGTACAGTCGTTTTTCTTTGCCGCCTAAAAATTTAAGTTTTAATTTATCGTACATATAGATTGGGCCCAGGGAAACAGATTTACTAACAATTTTTTCATTTTCCGTTTAGTCGTTCATTACTCGCATCTTTTAGCTTCGATTATTGTTATTGTTGTTGTTGTTGTTATTTGGATTGAGAGGACTTCCGATATTATCGATGTCTCGTTGGGCACGAGAAATTTTTACTTTGTCACGCGGCGTACCGTCCTCGCCGGTTTCCATCGCGAACATCTTCATTTTCTCCTTGAAACTCAACTTTTCCGGCACCTCGCCCTGTTGAGAATTCTGCTGTTGCTTCTGTTTCTCAGCTAGTCGCTTTTGTCTTGGATCTCTGCGCAAAAGAAATGTGGAACAATTCAATTTTTCGAAGCGTAATCACGTTTGTCAAGGGCAATTAAAAGTGTCTTTCCTTTATCGATAAGGAAGAAAAAATATTCCCTTCAAATTGCGAAATCGCAAAAAAAAAACTGCAGCCTTCTCAAGTGCCATGCGTGTATTCTGCTGATGCCGCAACTGAAACTTACTTGTAAACCTCTTGAGCACCGATGACACCAGGTGTAGCTCCTTGAAATTGTCCACCTGGTCCTTCCGGGGTGTTTGGGGATGCTAAGAGATTTTCCGCGTCATTTATAAAATTCTGAGGACAGACATTGCACCAAGTATCTTGATTAATGATCGCACCCGTTGATAAATCCTTTTTTTAAATTATTTATTTGTCACAAAACAAAAGGAAAAGAAACATAAAACTCACTATCGCTTATTAACGATGAAAACTCCAAACATTAATTGTATATGCTTACATGAAGTAACTGAATACTTTATGTACAAAACACGATAACGATGATGATAACGATGGTTAATGATGACGATGACAGCGCTATGACGAAGATTAGATTAGGGAAAGAGAAAGAGAAAGGGAGACAGCGCAGCATGAAACGAGTGAGCCATTGCGGATACAGCGAAAAGTCCACGATGAATTTCATTCGGATGAATGGATGACAATGTTCGATGATAATCGACTGTACACGGTATATGAAGATTATATCTTTTTTTTTGCGTTTTCACACACTTTTTCACTTCATGCAATGATTGACATTGACAATTATAAAATGGTTACAGCCGAACTGTGCTGTTTTATTGCGTATACCTTATTTGGGTACCTGCCCACGGTTGCATATCAAGAGAATATTGGCATGTTTAATAAACATTTAAGGTTGTCGATGATTTATTATTACTATTATTCTCATAATTATATGTTGCTTGTTCGCATTATTACGAGTCGAGATTCTTTCATCGTACTCTACGTTAAATCGTTGCTTCCACATTATAGAAATAACTCACATTGGGATCCTCTCTGATGGTATCCATGGTAATCGACGAGGGCGTGCTGGAAGTTACAGACGGAGCATTTCGAGGGGGTTCGGTGTTTGCGTTAGGATCGTGAAACGAGACCCTTTTTATCGTGGCGGTTGAATGAGAGCCGAGAGGAACGTTCGAGGTCGTCGACGTGTTTGAACGGAGAGCACTCTGTTGCGACATAACAGCGTAGCTTGAACCACGCTCGGGTGGTGGGGGAGCATCATTGCTGCCATTTTGCGACGCTGCAAAGTAGAAAAAAAAACCTAATGAGCTATGATTCTTAATGTTTTAGACGAAGAACTACTATAATAAAGTTTAAACAAACGTACAGGGTGGTGAGCTGGGGCCGTTGATGACAAGATTATCGAGTCGCAGCATTCCCGGGTGCAATTGCTGTTGGCTTTTCAAATTCGATTGCAGCTGTTGGTGCTGCTGTTGTTGGGCGTACAGCTGTTGCATCTGTTGTTGATGCAATTGAAGCTGTTGCTGTTGCTGTCTAATCTCGTCCTCGCGTTTACGCTGACTCTCGTCAAATTCCGCTTGTATCTTCTTCAGCTCGTCTATTCTCCGTTGTCTCTCCCGTTCCTCGTTCATCTGCGCCATAGCATTGTTCCCTTTGGCGTTATTGGCAAACTGTTGTCCCACCGTTGTCGGGCCGTAAGCCGGCGACATTGGTGCTTGCTGACCAGTCGTGTTCTGACTCGCGATCGGCTGATGATGCATGCTCGTTCCGTCGTTTTGTCCGACGTACGAATTGCCCGTGGCGTGCGACGAGCCCTGTTGACTGGTTGCCGTATGTAACGAGATACTAGTTGATTGTAGCTGGCTGCCGACCGGTTGCGGCGACAGAGTGCCTCTGATCGATTGGTTATTCGCGTTCGTTCTCAGCAAGGTGTGTTGCTGATGATTCAGCTGGTTATTTCTATCCTGATTAGCGGCCATTTTCAGTAGACCCTGAACCCTCTGAGCGCTCTCATTATCCAGGTCGTTGCTCTCGTCGTCGTCGTCCTGCTGATTAGCGGCTTCCTCGGCTCTTTTTTGAAAATCACGCTCCAACTGAAGCGCCCGAAGTTGTTCCTCCTGTTGAGCGGTACGCTGAGGCAACGAGCTCAATTCGGCTATCTGCTGATCTCTCCAGAGTCTCGCGGCCTCGCGACGTCGCGCTTGTTCCTTCTCCCTCTCCTCGCGTTGCCAGGGATTCGTGGCGCTATACTGATACTGGCGAGCCTGTTGTTGCTGCGCGGCTCCCGGTGCCGGATAATAACCGCCGCGGGGTGGATCCTGCATGCTGGCCGTGTATCTCGTTGAATCCGCGGGCTTGCTGTATAACGGATGGGTCGACGTATTGAGGGGTGGTGGAGGTGGGCTCTCACGGTAATTGTCGTCCGCTAAAATCGCTCTCGACGGTGGCCCAGTCTCGGGATTCAACATCATAGCGCCATCGCCGTTTTGGGCTCTGGGATGGGACGCACTGTCGCCGGGATGTTGGCCGTTTCTCACGTCACCGGGACCGTTCGAGTACTGTGGACCGTTCAACGAGCCGCTGCCAAATTGACGATTGTGCTCCATCACTTGTCGATTGGGATCGTAATCACCCGGCGATCTCGCGTTATCCATGGCGTGAGCTCTCACTGGCTCGTTCTTGCTCTTTGGTATCAAACCATAATGATTCGGCCCTTGCGTATGTTTTCCGTATTGGCCGTATTGCTGATATTGCTGCGCGTCTGCGTAACCGTAATTCGGCGCCACGGGACGAGACGCGTAAGTTGGCGAGGTTGGACCTAAGTTTGGCGTCGAGCCTACCGGTCTCGATGCTCTTGTCGCGTTCGCCGTTTGGGCTGCCGTTATCGGTCTGCCACTGTAATTATTCGGCCTGTATTGATTTAACGCGGATGGTCCGCTCCCTCGTAGCTCCCGACGCCTCACTTCTTCCTGCATTTCCTGCAGTTTTGCCTCCTGACGGATTATGTCGCGCGACGATTGCGATCGGGGCGGTGGGCCCTGATGCTGTATCTGATTGCCCGGATAGCCAGCCTGTTGCTGAGCTTGCGGAATATAAGCCGAGATCGGACGATCCCTTGCCTGATTCAACTCGGAGGTAGGTCGATTCAATGAGTTCTGCGATCCTCGCAAGCTCTTCTGAGTGTGCAGGGAACTTCTGTAATCGGACGATAAGAGAATTAAGTCTTACTTGATTCAAATGCAGCCCGTCTTTTTTTGCAAATGATCAAAAGAAAATATGTTTTCACCTGTCGTCACCGGGATTTGGCGGACTCGGTTGTTGCTTCATCGTGGGATCTTGATTCCTATAAACGCTCAAGTTCTGATAAAATCTCTCAGCCTCGTTGCTCTGCATATTGCTTGGTATATTGGGGTGCATCTGACTCGGTGTTAGATTTGGCGACGACTGCTGACGACTGACAAGACCGCTCGGTGGCAATGTTCCTACTCTCATAGGATCGTGCAAGTTATGGCTCGATCTAAAATGTAAAGAGAAGCAAGTTTTAAAAGCTTCAGTCGCTGGACTATCTTGAAAAGTAATACGCGGACAATGGACTCGTCAAATGTTTACCGAGAGCGTAGGGAAGTTGCACCGTTCATGGCTGGCATTGGAGGCGGTTGAACGGGCGGAGTAACGCTGTTGCTGGACGAGGCTCTGCTGTATCCAGGATTAAATACTTCGTGTTGCTGTTTACCCTCGGTCCCTACGTCTGCGAAATTTCCACGATATAATTAGACGAAAATTCGTAGAAGACTCGAAGCTTCCTCGTAAGAATGTTTCACGAGTTTAAACCATTGTGCGAGAATCAATGGCACCTCAGGTATAAAGAGGAACGTAATGAATTCTACGTTGGGCTATCGCTAAGCTCCAAGCATATATCCCCGTGATCAATGGATCGACGGAATGACATTTTTTCATCTTAACGAAAAACCACGATGATGATATCGTAGCTGAGATGACGGCAGAGCGAGTGTGTTACTTACTATGGAGGGCCGGGACAGACTTGCTGCTATGAATTTGTTGGGGAGTCGGTTCGTGGCCGAGCCGTGATGGCAGATCGCGTTCACTCATGCGACGGGGTCCTGCGATAGCACAAGATGCACGAAAGAAAAAAAAATGCAATGGGTTAATGCTCGGACATGCCGACAAAGCTGCGTAACACTATATAAATATAATGAGCATGCGACTATTTCTTTTCCAGGAAATCGTTTTAATCGAAAAACTAGACTATCGATCTAGTATCTTTGTTAACTTAAGTTCACATTACAAAATGTCGCAATATAAACATCGAATAAAATTGATAACTGAAAAATAAATCATGGTTAATTCGTCAATGTATACGGGATAAAAGAACTGTGTCAATTTTTTTTTCATTGACGGCCTCTTCAATCATTATCGTGTGTGCAAAAAGACAAGTTGCAATTGCGAAAAACGACATAAAGAGAATTGCGAGAAAAAAAAATTCTGAAAGTGGAATAAATCATAATTATGACTATGATAAAGAGAACTTTTTATCTGAAATCTTCTTTAGAGGATTAAATTTTCCGTCCGACAAAGGCATTAAAAAGCTGACTACGAATTCTTTTATTCAAGATTAACATTCAAAATCATAAAAATTACAAAGCATGCACCGATGAGCTCCAGATAGCAACGATAATTTCGAATGTGACGCATAGACAAAGAACAGTAGCTTGAAACGATTTATGACTTAAACGTATAACCCAAAAAGACCATTGAGCGTGTTGAAGGGAGTAAAAAAGAGGTGATGTATATGGAAAAGTATGGTATCGAGGAAACCTAAAGATTGTCGCGGGCGTTTTTGTTTTTTCCTAAAACGTAAAATAAAGTGTTTTCTTGTGTTTGATGATCTATAACTTAACCAGGCAGAGTGCAGACACGTCTATATCATAATCGTGCCAGCTTACGAGTTTCCGTATTGATTTCCAACGGTGGAAATTCACGAAATATCCAATCTCCTCTCTCGAATCTGGGCGTTGGTTTTCTCTCGGACACGTCCATATCGCTCTTAGATCGCTTTCGTACAATCAAAGACTTCTTTCTCACAGGTTTCGACACCTTTGCGTTAAACTTGATCGGTATGGTATTGTAATAATGCGACGTTTTCTTGCACGCTCGTTCTCTCGTTCGACATACGTCACTCTCACTTATTGAGCAGCCGGGCTCGCAAATTGCTGAATTTTTGCACTCTGGTGCTTTATTCGCAGTGGAAATAAATTTATCGCTTCCTGAGACGGGGATTTTCTCCAAAGACCGAGTGATCGGCATTTCTTTGATTTCCGTTAAACTCAAGGATTTTTTCGTCTCACCGATGCCGTCCTGACTCTTTGACAATTTTCTAGTTCGTATAAACGAACTGGGAAATTTAGTTTTCGTCGGTGCTCCCGTCCGTTGGTTACTCTCGTTTGCGGTTGAGTAACGAAAAATTATCGGACTCGAGCCGCGTTCGAGTGTCTCCATACTGTTCGAAATACCTTGCGACGCGTCGCAGTTTCTTTCCTTTAGATTCCCCTCGCTAATTGAAATAGTACTGTGTATCGTTAGGTTACCACTCGAATTTAACGAGCGGGCGTGAAATATATTTATAGTCTCATTGGTAACTTCCGGGGCTGAGGCGACCCTGGGGCACGTTGGAAAAATAAAGTATTTGGGTGATACGCCAGTATCGTTCGGGCTTTCGTTCTCGGCGGTTTCGTCATTCGACATTAGATCCTTCAACGACCAATATTTCTCCAACTTATTGACTTTCTTGTCGCAACATTCGGGGCTGGGTGTCACGTTTAATCCGCTGAGGATCGTCGGCAGAGAATGCTTGCGAAAGTGTTCCAGGCTCATTTTGCCGACGGCCTTACCGTATCTCGGCGCGTCCGTCTCGTTGAATTCGCAGTCGTGCAAACTTTTGTTGGACTCGGTTATCGGGTCCTGGAGAGAGCTGCTGGACGCTTTGGAATAATCCGCAACATCGGACAACGGCTCATCGTCGTGTTCCGGTATGAACAAAGGAGCGTTGGCATTGTCTAAGTCTGAAAATTCCTTCAATTGTTTTATTATTTCCTGCTGTTCGGCGAGCGAGAGTTTCGAGCTGCTCTTTTTCAATTCACCAGGCTCGTCGTCGAGACCCTCCTCACACTCGTTTCCCGTTTCACCGGCTGTTCCCTCGTTCTCGAGTTCGTCGGGCTTTTCGTAGAGAACTCGCATATCAAGGTCATTTTTCGTCTGGATATCGAGTAAAATCATGCTCCACTCTTTCTCGGGTGTTGTAGCGATGCTCTTGTCGACTCGCGAGAGGTCACCCTCGGATTTATACTCTTTTCTGTTTGATTCCTTATGCCCTGAGATTTCAGGATTTCTGGGCGATGCAATGTCGGGCTCCGAAACGAATTGTCTCGAAGCGCTCAGCTTTATCGATTTGAATTTGATCAAGCCTGCCTCGCCGAGCTTTGAGAAATGTTTCGCCAGAGCTGCTACTCTGCCACAACCGAGTCTCACTTCGTCCGGTGAGCGCCAGCATTTCTCTCGATTGTTGGAATCCTCGCTGGAGGCGTCGCTGTTCAAGCCGCTCAGATCTAAATTCAATTCCGGCATTGTATCGCGGATCTTCGTCTCCGCGGACTGTCCCTTGTTCTCGCTCGTGTCGCTCTGACTATCGACACTTTCGGAACTCTCGTTACTGTTGTCTTGCATATCCGTGACGGATGTCTCTGTCGAAACGGAAACTTTGGTGTTGCCCTCGATAATCTCGTCGTTGTGCGCCTGACAATGAGTCAAGTGACCGTGACAACAGCAGTGCGTTACTATAACGTTACCGCTCGTTGCCGAAACATCGATATCACCAAGGGACGAGCGTGCGGTCGTCAATCTTATTTCACCGATATTACGATCGAGACTGTTGGTCCTGATAGTTCTATCGTCGCATTCTTTTCGACGTTGCTGGAGAGCACTTCCGGGCCGTGAATTCATCAACTGCGAGCAACCGCGACTGGTGTGATTGCACTTCATGAGGTTTATGTGCAGATTATTCGAGTCACGCGTTTCGTACTCAAGTTCTTTTCTCGCGGAATCTCCTGGATCAACCAACAAACCGGTCGATATAATATCCTCCTCGGATCTACCGGACAATTGATATTTTTCATCCGACTGATCGATGTAGGGTATCGATGCTTCGCTCTCGAATGAGACGGTGTCTCTCGCGTTTTCGGCACAATCGTAAGAATTCAAGCTATCGCGTGAACGATTCAACGCCGGGAACGTCAATTCAGTCTTGTCCTTGCTGTAATAACCGTATTGGGGATTGCACGAGCCCTCGTCGGGACAATATTGATGATGATTTCTCACGGGATAAGGAGGATAACGCTCAATCTGGCTCGGAATAGTTAGGAACATCTGATTAGGCTCTTGTATAATAGGAATCGGCCTTTTGTAGTTGGTCCGATAATTGCGGGATCTCGTGTGATCCATGGCGTGGGACGACTCGTCGATCGGATACATTGTTAAATAAGAACTATTGGGAAATTGAAGGCGCGAAGAAGTTTTCATTTGTCCCGTTAAACTCCCCTCCTGATGACCCACGTTCTGGCTTTGATACGCATTGTTAGGTAGCTCGTAACTATTAAAATACTGCGTTCTCGCTTTTTCAACTTGGGTAACTGTCGCACCTGGTATCGGTACGTGTTCTACGTTCCAATCGACGAGACGCTCCTGATAGGCGTGATTTTGTCGTGGCATCGACAATAAATTTCCCATTGAGTGCGACGTCGAAGGCTGCGGTGGCATTTCCATGTGTCGCGGGGGCTCTAATTGTTCCGACTTTGGTCGGGCCTTGTTTGCTGCTTGTGTGAAACAATGGGTTAGTAAGCATTAATCGTAAGCTTTGCGAAAATTGGGTTGTTGGGAAGAAGGGGGGGGTATTGATTGGCGCAGTTTAGAGTAAACAAGACGTCGGTTAGCTTAGCTCGGATGACAAATGAATTGAATAGCTTTGACGTTGACGATAGATTTACCTATGGACGGAGAACCTTGAAATCCTGATCAGAGATGGGCATCGTCACGAGGAAAATAATCGAGTACTCATCGTCACTTCATTAATTCAACATACATTACGAAATACTAGATGATTAGATGAATATCGCTATATCTTGTGAAAAAAACGATATTGCAAATTATTCGTTTTTCAATTTTCTTCTGGTTCATGCGAATCACATGTGGCCAAACGTACACAAGTTGGAGAGATACTTCAATATATTTTGTTGAAAGTATTGATTCTGCGAATGATTCAAATGCAGCTGTTACCATGACATCATTGTGCATAATTTTCCAATTCATATGTTGCCCATCTCTTGATCGCGTGTGATGATTTCCCAAAGAGAAGATACAAAGCTGAGTGTTTTTGCAACTATAAAGAGGTTTTTGCTTTCTCAAGTGTTGGGGATACTCTTAACACAATACTATAATAATCGGTGTGTTGGATATTGATGTCAGTCACTGCAATCTCTTGTCTGTGTTTTATTATCTTTTTCGTTTAAGACATACCTCTGGTCATAACGGGAGATGGCTGAGATAGCAACGTGGCAAGTCCATGATATATGGCACCCTGTTTAGCGACTTCCAGCGTGACGATTGGGCCCGTTCGCACTAAATACTCAGCAGCTCTGCAAAACGGAACAATGATATATGTTTGTTAATTACTTCATCAATCATGAGTGTTGTCGTTGATTCGATGCAAGCAAGATTGCATCTCGCGAACTCACTTTTCCTGCGTTATTCCGACCAAACTTTGTCCGTCTACCTTGAGCAGTTGATCACCCGCTGTCAATCTTCCGTCCTGCAACGCACAAAGGAAAAAAAACGACTAAGCCTCTCTGGAGTAAGGTAGCTGTGTAATTACGAGACTGGACGGTTTTAATGATCATGGCGATATCATGGGTTGCACATTATAAAATCAATGTACCACACGGTTGGGTTATTTTATAAAAAAATTAATCGCGAAAATTACTTGAACTTTTTGTGAGTAAATGAAAGGAGAGACGCGCCACCGGAAATCTTTGAAAAATTATAAAGTACAACTTCGATAATATTTTTTTTTCACCATCATATTTACAGTATGAAAAAATACGAGAAAAAAATTGTCTCATTTATTCATTTCTAATGTATTTTCGTGCCTGATGCAGGCTTGTGATTTCGGGCGTTTAATTTTTTATCGTCTAGTTTTTGCTTCGCTATTTTTAGTTCCACGGAGCCCCCCCCCCCCACCCATCCTTCTCACAGTTTTATTCAAAGCCACTTTTTCTTGACGCACTAACTGTATCGCATTCGCACAATGGGATAGGGAAACTGTTGAAAACCCGTGCCGATAGATGTGGCAGCGGTCTACTAACCAAGCCATAGGCCTGCACTGCTCGATATGGGAGATCGCTGCAGTCGCACCTAGACTGCGTGTCCACTTGCTATCGTTCCATCTATATATCAAGGTATTTGCCATACCCTATCCGTATTTTTTTAAATTTACTCTTGAACTCTTGATCAATCCTCGAGAAACATTAATAACACTAGAGAGTTCGTGGTGGGTGAAAAGTACTCACCGCGTCGGCAGCACCACCAGCGACTACACTCTTGATGTAAATGCCAAGCCTGTCTTGACCAGCACCCTGAAACACAAAGATTCCGGTTCAGTAAAGAAGTAACCGTAAAAGTTGTGAAGACGCGGGGCGAACAACGGATATGAGAGGGTATGGATGTGGAGAAGGAAATTCGTACTTAAAGTTCTTATACGTATTCCTCGTAGCGTGACAGTGTAATGTCTCGCTCTCACCCTCTTTCTCTCTATCTCGCTTACTTCATGGGCTGCTGATCACATAGAAGAATACAAGCTGCTAGAATGAATTTTATATGCCAATGTTCACGTATGCTCGGAGCACATCTAGGACATATTATAAATATATATATA
This sequence comes from Ophion ventricosus, assembly GCA_963932345.1. Lineage (NCBI taxonomy): Eukaryota > Metazoa > Arthropoda > Insecta > Hymenoptera > Ichneumonidae > Ophion > Ophion ventricosus. The sequence continues at coordinate 9,114,141 of OZ010716.1, read as the reverse complement.
TATATATAGATATATATACATATATATATATATTGTTTCCCGCAGGTCAACAACTTTCTCATTCAATTCTGCGACAAAGTTATGTTCGCGTGTAACAAAGTTACACATTTCCAAAAGCTTCTCTATTGTTCGCGAGATTGTACATTCATCGCGACTAACGGTTTATGACAATGCATAAAAACCTCATGCGTGCCGTAAGAAAACTTATATCAATTTTTTAAATTCTATTGTCGACTCTAGAACCTAGAGTCTAGAGACTAAAACCAGTTGAACGAGTAAGCTCGCAGAAAAAGCAAAGCAAAGCACTACCAGCGATATAACCAGCGCCGGTAATACCGGCGAATGGAAATAAAAGTGGGAAAACTCGTTTCTCGATACACACGAGAATAACGTTAATGCTGGAACTGTAAGACATATCGGAGTATCGTAACTCGGTTCTTTGTCTCATTTAATGAGCTGAACAACGAACACGCGAGCTACAAAGAGATAGACAGAGAGAGAGAGAGAGAGAGAGAGAGAGAGAGAGAGAGAGAGAGAGAGAGAGAGAGAGAGAGAGAGAGAGAGAGAGAGAGAGAGAGAGAGAGAGAGAGAGGGAATATCAACACAATAGGGAGTTTTACCTTTGCCGCAACAATACTGAGCCCCATTCCATTCGTTGACTTGTGTAACTTGATTATCTGAATTTCCGGCTGCCCGTGATTCTGTCCAACGTGGCCGGAATAACCGCCGGATCGATTGCTCATTGCGCTGGGACTTCGTAGCTGCAGCAGAAACGAATATTTCGTAATTTCTCTATTGGTGATTCCAACGAAAAGGCCATCGAAAAATGGGCAAATCAAACAATATGAACGAGGCAATAATTCAACATTGTGTACAATGAAAGTTTGTCTCGCTTATGTGCGATTGTTATATACAAATAGTTGAGATAATATTCCAGCAGTTTTAATAGTGCAACAATGCAGGATTTCATTTCGCAGCAATGTTCAATATATCTCTGTATCTGCAAATGCGGTTTCTCTATTCCTATAGAAATAAAGTAATGAACGGGGCCGTTGGGGCTTTTGAAAAAACGTGATGAATTTTCTCTTACGTTATTGTGATGATCGATCATGTATATCGTCCAATAACCGCTGCTGGTCGGTTGCGGTGCCATTCTGCAGAGGCCGTCGCGTTGCAGAGGCATGAGAAATTCCGCAAGGCCCGGTGGCACACCCCTGATAACTTCGCAACTGTAGCCATCCTCGGGTAAGAGCAGCGCGAGTGCAAGGCTCGTCTCTTCCTCCAGGCGTATTTCGCGTCCGTCGGCGCGCGCGAGAGTATCGGCCACGCTCTCCGCGACTCTGACAACGTTTTCAATCAATTCGGCCGGTAGTCTTGGCTCGTCAGCGGCTGGTTGATATTTTTGCAAAAGTGCCCGTACTTGTAGTGAATTAAGCTTGAAGCAGGTGGAGCTTAACGTGGCAAGTTCCTCGGCGTTGTATTTCGGAGCTTGCAACAGGTGCGTGGCTTGCATTATCGTGGCCAAATGACACTGACTGGCGAACTCGAGGCCTTGTCTCTCGGCCCACGTCTCGAGGGCATTCAATCGCGCCTTCAATCTACGCCCGAACCATCTCACACAGAGATTTCCATTTGAGACGAGAGCGTTGAAGGCGGTCGAGTTTATGGCGTGAAACAAATGACTGAAGAGTTGTATGGTAAGCGCAGCGTTGACGCGACATCGTCGCAGCAGCGCCATGGTGTTGGAAAATATTTGTAGAACGCCAGCCTCTTTGGCGGGCTCGTCCGCGTCGGCCATGAATTGCGACATTGCAGGTGCAAGCTCGAGTGATATGCAACGGACGAGGGAGGCGAAAGCCGTGTGCACCGCGTCCGCTAGGATGTCCTGAGCACGCGTCGAGAAAGCTCCGACATGCCGATCGCTCTTCAACATGTGCAAGAGCTCCGAACCATTGGCCAACCAGAGCGCCAATGAGGACGCGTCCATGTAACGCTCCTGTATCACTCGCTGTATCATCGTCGCTACTTTTGCCAACATAACGGTCAATCTGTGTGCACGCTCGGTCGGTTGTAGCTCCGATCGATAGTGCGTACTAGCGCGATATCTAGCGGCTAGGTAGAGCGTGTACGTCGGGGCGAGCTTGAATTGTGGCGCTGATGGCTCGACGTCGGTTATAACCGCATGAAGAAACGCCTCCTCGGTTTCCTCGAGAAATTCCAGTACAGCTGGCAATATCGGATCCGTCCCTCTCGGCTGTTGCTGCTGCTGCTGCTGCTGACGCTCGTACTGCGAAAGCCTGAAATATGCGGACAACGAAGAAGAAATATTATTGCATTTTCGCGGCTCGATGAATCGAGTCTTACTCCTCAATTGCGACTCTCTGAAACAGAATTTACTACGATTAATATAACTTGACGGAACGCTCGGAATAACTTTTATAGAGAGATGCACACCGACCTAAGTCGTCAGTAACATGAGATAGTATGGCTGTTTTGAACATTCAAATTTTTTTCCCCTGAACAACAGGCACTGCGGAAAAAAGCACCGCACTTCGCAGTGCGATAAGACGAACAGAATGTATCTTGTAGTCTTCTCGAAATAGAATCCGTCTAAGAGAAAACTTTATCGCTGAGTTTCCATCGGCCGAATGCCCGATACATTGGCCGCATGGAGCATCCGACAATGCAACGGACAACTTTCAGAAAAAGTAACGAAAGACACTTGTCGTTTCTCGCCAATTTTTTTCATCTATTAAAATAAGACTAGCAATGGAAGAGTAAAAATCAGGCGTATTAGAATATTAGGAAAAATGGTAATGATTTAAAAAAAGCATCCAACGAGTGAAAAATTGTCCAATCTTACCTTAAACGCAGAATTCTCCCTCCTTCTCGTTCACAAAATTCGTATCTCGTAAAAGTATTGTAAAAATGTCTGCTTACCTGTTGCCATCACGACTGCTCGTAAGACTGGCAGTCTCCACATTTCCATCGAGATCGAAGGTAGTCTCGTAATTGTGAGTGCCCTCGGGTGCTTGTGCATTGTGGGAGGACGTGCGTGGACTTGCAGCCGACGATTTCGTTGGACTTGGAGGATTCGAACTGTTGCCACCGTTCGGTGTGCCCGAACCCGATCTGTACTTTTCCGAGCTGACCTCCTGACTGTTAGCGTCTGGCGAACGTCTACACTCGAGCAACGTGCGTGGCAATAACGAACACACACACACACCAAGCGGCAGTGACAATCCGAATGGGTAAAGAAAACATAAACGAAAGAAAAATCAACTTTACTGCACTATGAAAGCTCCGTGGGTTATTAGTTATTGGAGAAGGTTCCGAGCTTGTTGTTTCCAAAGAAAATAATCTAATTTGCCATTTGCAATATTGTCCGAAAGAGTAGAAAAAATTTTACACCATAGGTTGCAATGTCACCGGTCTTGCCACATTGTGATTACTTCTCTCATATACTAGGAAGTTTCCAGGGCCTATTTGGGCCCGCATAGTGCCTGTTATTTTCACTTCAACACCAACCCACCGCTTATCAGAGGAGGATCTACAATTTTTTAGGTGGATTCCGAATCATCAAGCTCGCATAAAAAGCTTTGAAAAAAAATGGACTTTCGGAATGTCAACCTAAAGGTCAATCGAATGTTCTACTGTTTGTCATTATATTATGTACAACACTGGACCCCTGAAGATCTTCTCTTTAAGTTATTCCTTTCGCGGAGGGCCGTATTTTGTGGGCTGGTAAGCCAGGACCCTTTTGAATCATTAGTAGATTACACTGGCGCTTAATAAAAATAAGTATCAATCAATTATTATATCCAAGAAGGAACTGGAATAAAAAATTACGCATAACTTTTGTAAATTTAACCATTTTCGCTGAAAAGTCACGGTTACAGAAATTCTTCTGCTAGTCACATTTTTCTGAGTTTTAGCATCAAGGTAGTAGTCTCGCCAAGGCGTTTATCTATAGATTTTTTAATTTATTTTGGGGACCCATTCAGGACAATATTGAGTGATTATCTGCAAAATTTCAAAAGTTTTCACCGTTGTGTATTCGAGATATTGGCAATCAAAGATTGCACGGTTTTACACGTGTTCTTATGGGGAGCAGTGGAAAATTTCACATTTCACACAATAACTTCGAAACATTTTTATAGATTTTATTTTTATTTTCTATTACAGAGGAACATATGACGAAGTGGGTAAAAAAAATCATGAATTTTGACCGTCTAGTTTCAGAGATATAGCGGTTTAAATTAAGCAATGTCTAGCGATGCTAGCGCCACGAACCGACTGGAGCAGACTAGAACTAGATTACAGTAGTGTGTGTATATCCGTATACGCAGAGTATCTACGTCTTAGTAGCCGGAATGGATAGTCTGATACAAAAGTGAGGGTTAGGTAAACATTATATTAGGCGTTTTCATCATTACTTTATAAGTTTTTCTATCCCGATGAAATGTACAACCTACATTATAAGGATATTTCGCAATATTTCGAAGCTTTCATCGATTGAGCGGAAAATAACCTTTTCAACGTGACTGTGGCGAGACTACTACCTTAATAAACATTTGGTGACCCCCTGTTTTTATTATCGTTACGGAATCTTCAGAATTGTTTGCATGCCCTGAGCAGTTTATATTAAATATCTATAGTTATTTAGTATATAAATTATTAGACAGGAATTTGGCCATCATGTCATCTCCATAAAGTGCCGTATAAATAAAATGATTTTTAGGGATGTTTTTTTTGTTGTTAAAAGTTGGCTAACTTGGCTTGAAATTTTATGAGTTACTGGGATCTCTTTTTTAAGGAGGGTGCTTAGGATCTCTGCGGGGCAGGCAGCAAGAGAGGAACACCTAAGCTTAAACACGGGTATCTGTAACGGTTATCAACCCCGAATGATCAAATTTTCGGTTACGTAAAATAAACAAATTTCAACTAATAAATATGTGGAATGCATATAATTGACTGTTTAGAAATGTTATTAATCGTTTTTTGTTTGTTGCCATCGCGAATACGTTATTAACCAAGTTGAGATGCGACAATCGCGTAATTTAGTTTTCAGTAACTGGTAGCACTGAGCTCAGATACGAACGCCACATAGTGAACGCTCATCTGTCAAACTTCCTTCGCAAATGTAGTTTTTGTGTTCGACGAAAATGAATAGATGGAAAGGAAAAATCCGAAGTGACAAACAGTATAATCTATACGGTTAAAAATATTGAACATGAAGAAAGACATGAAAAATACCTTTGTTGTTATCATAAGGAACAAAAATAATAGTGATAAAAAATATTTAAATACACTCTTTATGGATAATAATAATCTATATGAAAGCGTGGTAAGAAATTTATAACGAGGAAACAATACTTTGTGCGTTTCAAATTGTGGCGCTCATTTGACAGCAACGTTGCCACGTGTCGTAGCGCGCTTTATCGTTTTACGCAAATCAGCTACAATTTTCTATTTTGTTTCGAAAATAACTCGATAACGAGGCAGACAAAACGCTTCACTCTTCGTTGAAATCATTCATAAATATGTCAAGAATTTCTTTCGCCTATTTGTATTCAATTTTCATCATTTTTATTGTGTTGCAAGGATCGTATCAGAATTATCGTAGAGCTTTTGCTGTGCCGCCCGTTTATAAGAGCCTAACTTCAATAATTAATTGCTCAACAATCATGCAGACGAATGACTTGAAATTTTGCACGGAGTCGTAATACCTGTTCGCAAATATCCTCAATAAATTTCAGCAAATCTCCTTGAATACTTAACTGTCGATGAAAATCAGTTAATCGTTAAATATTCGGGTTCGCGAAAGGAATACCTTAAATCTGAATACAGCGTATTTGTTCGATTACCACGGTGGAAAGCTCTTCGATAAACCGGGAGGATAACTCCACACGTTGAGTCGAAATAAACGGTATGAAATAGTGCGGGAAGTCGAAATGAACGTGTCGAAATAGTACATAATTTCTATTATTACCCCAGAAAGAATTCCTACAAGAATTCGCAACGGAAATCTCAATCGAAATATTATTCTGAATGTTTTTCTAAAGAATTTGCATACATATGGTTCTAAAGGGAAAAAAATGCAGTCCTTCCTTAGATTCAAATAGGCTATCTCTCTGTTTGCGTGCGGTCTCGCGGGAGCTTTGTGCAAGGTTTATCGTTTGGAACAGGTCGAGGGGAGATCGAGTTTTCATTTGGATTATTCTAGCTGCTGCTATAACGGTTAAATGATTTCTCAAACTATCGTAGCTACTTCAATAATGCAGATATTAATTGAAAAAAAAAAGGCTAACGTACTAAGATGCACGAAGCATTCGCATTTAACATCAATGATAGTGTGGAAAATGTAAAAAAATCGTGTTGTTCGTGTGATTACGAGAAAAAAGGCTCACCTGTCATACGTGTAATCCATTTGTCTATTGGAGTCATGACGTTGCCTTATGCGGTCCTCCGGGGCGGGATCTATGAACCTGAAGGTGTGCATTCGACCGAATTTAATGACAGCGCCATTCTGCAAAAAGAATTGCCAAGAATGTATACGAGTTTCCGTTTTACCAATCATCCTTCATCTTATGTGCTCATACGTTGCATCTTTTATTGTATGTTTTATTGTATATAATTAAAATCAAATAAAGTCCTCTCGATTATGGGATACACGAGCTGATATCGATCGCGTTCCCGGTCATACGCAAAACTTGGAAATTCCCGGCAACGTCCTCGTTGTCGTATGCACGTTTGCGACAACCTCGCCGAGGATAAAATTAACTTAGCCAAGCGGAGAAAAGAATTCTCCTAGTGCGTACCAGACGGCCCTGGGTTATTTTTTTTTTTTTTATCGCCATCGTAATAGTCTTTTTCTACTGCAGCCCTTTCCCAATCGTCAGCACGAAAATTCAAGACACAGAAATTGCGATGTTCAATGTTTTTAGCTTTCACGCGTTCGCGCCTTTTAGCACTTATTTTAAGTGTCCTAGAACACGTCACAGGGTCACAGTTTCTACAGTTATAAACCTATGTTCATGAAATTTCGTAAAAAGATGGTTCTGATGAGGATTCCGATTGATATGGAGCAAAATCTTGGAAAAAAATATGTTTTCGGGTTTTTCTCGCATAAGTAAGGAGGGACGGGAGGGGGGGGGGGGGGTTCTTTTGCGAAGCCCAACGAGTGGATGTTCATTGGACAGATACTGAAAAATAAAATTGAGGTCCAATTCACCATTTTTCATTTTGAAGCCCCGTTTACAAAATATTAAGCTTTAGAGTGATGTGCATTGTGCCACCGACCTCTAATTTTTCAGCTGTCGATTTGAACAATCTAAAAAATTGTTCGTATTAGCATTTGATTAAAAGTTTCGGTTGCAATTGTTTGGTCAAGTTACATCAACAAATTCACGAGATATAGAAAACGCAAGTTGTCGTTAAATATTGACTTCGTAGAAACTCCAATAAGAAGACTGCACAAATAACTTTGTGGTATGTGGTTTGAAGCGTCGTTGGTAAAATATCAAATCACCTCTTCACCCCACCTGTTCCGTTAGTGTATTAGAATTTCGAATTATTAAACACAGTCGGAATTAGTATGCAATCAATGATTATGGTATAACATATATAATAATAATAACCTTATATTGGTTGAGGTATTCCTTTCGCGAGGAGCCGTATTTTGTGGGCGCATAAGCCCGGGCCCTTTTGAATCATTGGTAGATTCCAGTGGCGTTTAATTAAAAAAAAAACGCCACTTTTCTCTGAGATGTCGCGGTTACGCAAATTCTCCTGCTAGTCACATTTTACTAAGTTTTATCATTAATAAACATTTGGTGACCTCCTGTTTTTATTGTCGTTGCGGAATCTTCAGAATTTTCACATGCTTAGAGCAGTTTATATCAAACATCTAGAGTTATTTAGTATATAAATTATAATATAGAAATGTGACCAGCATGTCATCTCCATAAAGTGCTGCATAAATGAGACGATTTTTATAGTCGTAATGTTTTGTTGAATGTTTGGTAACTCGACTTTAAATTTTAAGAGTTTACTGAGATATATTTTTACTTGATTGTAGATGAAAATCAGTTAATTCTTAAGTATTTGAGTTCGTGAGAGGAATACCTTAAACACCGATTCTACCTTATGTGTGTTCTCCAACACACATTTGGGATAAACTTCCGAAAAGCGTAAACCGAATTTCGATCTGAAATTTGGCGTACACCTTCATTTTAATGTTATAAGACTTGCCTTAAAAGGATTTTTGGCGACTTGCAATATTTTCTGACAAATCGAAATTTTGAAAGTTGCTACTTCAGCCCGCTGATTATATCTATCTTAATTAAGTTCATCGTTTATGAAAAACGCTCCTACTATATCTATAGATGTAGTAGGAGGACGGTAAAAAAATAACTTTCGCAAATTAATATCTCGAAATCTATGGCGCGTCGCCAAAAAATCCTTTTCAGGGAAGTCTTATAGCATTAAAATGAAGGTGTATGTCAAATTTCAGATCGAAATTCGGTTTCCGCTTTTCGAAAGTACATCCCACATTCGGCAGGTTTTATGGTAACCACGAAACTACATATGCGCATTTGGAAAACATTTTTTTTTACTAAAAATGATGTTTTAATGAAAAGTTAACGAAAATGCATCGGTCCTCACCTGCAGTATCGTCGTTTGCGTTATCCTCTGATTATTCACGTAAGTGTGGGCGTCCCTCGAGCAAGGAGTAAGGGTGACAATGTTTTCTGTAAATGCTATAACGCAATGCCTCGGCATAACTGTTGAGCCGGTCAGTGTCAATGTTTGCGCTGGTACAGCTTGCGGTCCGATTGGTCGTTCCGATCCAACTTCCGTAACATTCGGCTGCAAACGATGCCGTACCCCGGTGCCGTTCGGGACATCCGTACCATCTGGGTTCAGCTCGAGGAGAAACGGCAATCTGTCGTCCTCGTATCTGTGATCGAACTCGCTCCATTTTCCTGCTGGTTTCTTTTTTCGTTTTCGCGGTACGTAATCCGCCGGCCTTCTCCTCACGTGGAACATTATCGAGCCTGAAATAACAAAAAAACAGGAAAATATTATTACGCGTGATCTCCGATTCACAAATTCTTAATGACCACAAATATGATACAGTTTATTTTAAAAAAAAAATAGAGGAATTCTGCTATACGCCCTTGCGTATTTGAATTTCAAATCGCGATTTCTATGCATTTTTTCCTCGTCGCAAGTGTTCGGAATAACACTTTCTGAATTCGGGTAATTTTTTTCTTGTGCTGCATTTTGCGGTTTCGGCATCGGAAAGGCGAAAGGAATATTAGAAATTAATTTAAAAATCTGCCAATGACAAAACAATTTTTTTTTTCAGTTGAAATAATAAAACGAAAAGAAGAATTATTGAAATGAGTCAATAAAAATTCAATACACGCAATTGTCCAACTCAAAAGACCTTTTCTACTAACATCGAATGACGTCAAGAAAAACTCGAACTAAGAAGAGGAGTATGGAGGAGGAGGAATTAAGTATTCGATTTACTACAGAAAATCATAAAATTGCAAGTAGAGCATTAGACTAACGACGAAGCAGAACAATTTTTTCCGCTGTTGAAAAACTTTCTTGGAGGATGGGGCAGGAGAAGAGGCAATGCGAAAGAGAGCATGGAGCGAGCATTTGTAGTCCCTACGCAACGGAGAGTTAATTGCTAATTGCATAACCATACTGTAACAAATGAAAAAAAAACGGTGTTTTCTGTTTATTACTGTGTAACATTTACTGCGTTTACGCTCTTACCGAATCAGCGTTAAAGAATTAAACGAAGAATTTGCGTTTGATGAGGTATAGGCAGAAAAAAATGAAAGCGCACATATAACGAGTACAGGGAAAATCGAAGAACGCATGAAGCCTTGAACCTTGTACTATTTTCATACGTGTATATTCTTTATATTCATGGATCGTTATATAGAAACACCGTGACCATCATCCAACTCGCATCGAGAATATCTCGGATTCAATTCATACCTCGTTCTCCCTCTTTATTGTCGTTACATAAGATTAAAAATGCAGATTACTGAATTGAGCTTGGGCTAAAGCTTCGCATCGTGAGAAGTGCGCGGTTTTTTTTTAGCTCGATTTTGTTTATTTAAAATAAAAAAAAAAGAATATTCTCGAATACGTGGAAGAGTGTAAAGACGAGATATCGGCCGTGCGAGTGCAAAAGTACGTAGACACGGACATTTATTAACGCGATATGTATACAGTGAAGCGCATATTGTAGATTGTGTTTCAGAGCCCTCGAGACTCTGCGTCCCCTCTTCAAACTATTCAACATCGTCTGTGCCGGTCAATTGGTTTTTCCGGCGTTAAAAAAAGTCTGCCGAAGAATCCCCTCTGCCCTTACTGCGTCCACCGAGGGAGAGCAATGATGAAGATTGTAGAATGTAAATTCGTAACGAAGAAACTTGAGTCGTATACTTCACGATTCTGAATGAAAGGGGACGCGGCACGAACCACCATTCCAATGTGCATGTGTGCTCCAAATATTAAAGGATTTATATTTAGTATATGCATCGCGACGTATATCGAAAATCTCTTCAACCTTTTGAGGAATTTCTGCCTCGTTTAACGATAAAATCATATTGCGTCAATTTATTCACATTCGAACATTATCGTACATGATATATCGTAAAAAATGAGTATTGAGTAAATGATAAATAAAAGAACCAAAAAGTTCTCGTTCGTCTGCCAGGTTTGAATACTGCAACAGGAATAAACGTGTCATAAAATTTCGACGTATTATTTCGATCCACGAGAGATCTAGATTAAAAACGAGATTCTCTTTCGTCCGACAGAGAGAACGTAAACAGTATGTGTTTCGGAAATAAATGCCCCTTATCCGAAAAGGCACGATGTCACGTCAAGCGATGTAAATAACTAAAATTTGAAACCGATTGTCTCTTCCAACTCGTTATTGTTTAATATTGTTTTAACCCTTCGCAGTCATACGTTCTAGCTATAACACGCTGGTGACAGGGGGTCGCAATGACCCCAGCCATGTTTAAACGATTGCCGCGTTGACCGTATTGTTCTGAATGACTCATAAAAATTCAGGATATTAGCTTGAATATTCTAGAATGTGGCATTCTCAGTATTATATTTTAAACGACTTTTAAAATGGCGGAAAAAATCAGCAAGGGGCCAATGCGTAAAAAAGCCTTTTTATAGTAAAATAAAACCATAACTCTGGCAATCTTCAATTTTTGTCGTAAAATTTTAGAGTGATACTCTTAAGATATGATAGTTTAAGGAAAAAAAATAGCTCTATAGTGGGCGTTTCAAAAAAGGTATTTATTCTTATATGTGAAGAGCCATTTCGGAGTGAAATAACGAACGATAATCATGAAAAATGAGTGATTTATTATAAAAATTGGCCGTCAACAACTTATAGTAATTTGTCTTAAAGTGGCGCTTGGGGGCCATTTTGACCCCGGGCGACCGCGGAGGGTTAATCGCTGTACAGTTATGAATAGAAAGCTATGGAAAATATTTTAAATATTGTAAAATCATTATTGTGAATCTCTTTTCAGAACCACAAATAATTACGGATAATTCTTATGATTATAAACAATTATTATCGTTCAACAACCTTTTTATGAAGATATCGTTGTGAATGATATTTTTCAAAGTTATATTCGATTTGTTAAATGATAAAGTATCATTATTAAGTACTCGGACCACCGAGCTAAGTTCGCTAAAGTAATATTAAAATATCCGTGAACATGGGTCTTGTTATTTAACCTCTTTAACGAATTTTCGTATCTCGAAAGCCCGTATCTCAAAATAAAAAAAAACGGTAGAAATTTCTCAATTAAATAAATTCTTCAGACCCGTTGCACAGTAAAGGATAGGGCAGGTTAATATTATTATTAGTAGTAGTGGTGATAAAAATGATTATTACAAAAGCATATAAATTTAAATTTTGCTAGTACTTCAAAATACTTTTTGGCTAATTTTCGTCGTTACAGAATGCTAGTCAGCTCTGCGAAAAAAAGAGCGATTGGGATAAAAATGACAGATAGTATGCATACCGCAGCAATTGATATTAGTTAGCCATCCCATTTCACCGAAAGATCGCGTTATATTAGGGAAATTTCATATGAGAGTTTTATGAAACGATTTCTCTGCAAATAATCCAAGAAAGTGAACACATCACACGGTCACGGGTACGGGCGAGGAATCGTATATGCGGTAGGATCCAGCAGATACGAGTACACACTGTAAACTGGTGAATCTCGTGGGGCATATACGATCGCCGAGCTCGGTGTGTAAAGCGATAGAGATTCTGTATTGGCTGGATGTGTATTGGTTTGGACACACTACCAAGCGATTTTTGGAGCGGGCCTTGTCGCCGTACGAGTTAGTATTAGTAACCGAGCGAGGATGCCACTAAAAATAAAGAGACCACGATGCGACGAACACACTGCGTGCCTGACGTGTATATAGGTACGATGGGTACGACTAGGCCGAAGTTCTTTTTCTGTTTACACGCACGTGCCTCGCTCTGTCGGAAAGACAACGAACGAATCGTCGCGAAGAAGAGCGAAGTAAAAAACGGAAGAGGACGCCAATGGACAAGAAAATTTTAGAGAATATTTCGTATCCGCAAATTCGGCGTCCTTCGTGGCTTAAAGCGGAGGCTCTACTGGTATAGTAAACATTGTCACAATACTTTGGTAACAATGAACAAAATTTAATAAACGAAGAATTATTTGAGATTCTGCTATATGCGAAGGTGCAAAATGGATTATAAATATGAATTGTCGTTCCATGAGCCACCTAAAGATAAAGTCTTGTTAAAAAAGTGGTTGTTGGCTCTAAAAATAATTCATTTTAAGCCATCGATGCGAGTGTGTATACGGCACTTCACGCCACAAGATTTTTTTCTTTTCAAGTTTGTATCTTTATAAATAATAAATCGAGTAATATTAAAAGTTTTTTCTGTTATATATCAGACGTCCCTTGTAGAGCGTAGGCTCTGAGAAAATAGAGTTATTCCTTCTCGAAATGTGCTAGTGACTCTCATAACTTAAAAAGTCTGACATTAAAAAGAGCTGACAAAGCTAAAAAAAGTACAGAAAATAAATCATTCACTACAGTAGCATCTTTACAATCCACCATGAAGGTAAATTCAATAGCTAACTCGCAGGAAATTATGGGCGACGTAATTGTTTACGTTTGAGGCTATACTTTGGCCAGCCATATCAGAATATCGCTGCACCACCTTGAGGATGTAAAAATCCCGAATATTGTAGATAAAGATGAAGACTAATAACGAATGTAAAATAAGATCTACAAAGATCTACAAACATTGCCCAGTTCTCAGTCGCTGAGTTGGTTGTTATTGATAGTACGACTTTTTAGTAATATTCAGACAAAAACCGAACCGAAAATATCCGTATTTGCTGCTGTGATATGTAAAATATTGCCTTAGGCTAGAGATTTTCGCGCATTTAAAAATAGGGTAATATCTCGAAAACTATGACACTTTTGCTGAGGTCATATTTTGTTATTCTGGATCATTATGAGCTGGCCTGTCAGCACCTGCAATATTATCGTTGGTTTTTGGGACATCCTGTATATATATATACACACACACACGCGCACACGAACGCACGCACGCACGCACGCACACACACACACACACACACACATATATATATATATACACAGTACTGGACAAAAAAGTACGCTCTAGTCGAAATTTCTTACCGCACTAGAATTTACATAGCGGACTCAAAAATGAAGGTAATTGAATTTCCCAAGCGGTATTTCAAAGAGGACCAGTTTACCTTTATTTTGCCTTTTTAGAAAATTCTCTACGATTTTTTTTCGCACCGGTGCGCACTTTTGAACATGGCCATTTTTCGTCTATTTTTTGGCCATCGAAAATTAACTGCAAAGTTTGCGGAAAATTTTTTCCTCGGTTGTTTCCATGGGAAACTTAAAAAGAATCTCAAGACCGACATTTTTATTTTCTAGGAAGTCTCGTACGATTTTTTTTGCCCTAGTATTGCATTTTTAGCTAAAAAATACATGTTTTAGAAAAAAAAGGCGTCATGAATAACTATAGGGTTTCAGGGGAAATGTCAAGAGGGTAAATAGTTGCATGGGTTCACACTGGAGTAGCTAGAATTTTTTTAGAATTTTTGTTGGACATTTTTTTTTTACCATTTTTGGTTGGAATTTTGATGAGTGGAGAGGCTTCACTTGGGACTTATGGGGTCTAGGACAATTAGGAAAGGAAATTTGTTTACATTTCCATTTTTAATTAACCACAATTTTTGTAGATGTTTTTTTTATTTTTGAAAATTAAAATAGAAAAAATGAAAAAAAAAATTCTAAAAAAATTGTTGTTTATTAAAAATGAATATGTAAACAAATTTCCTTTCTCAATATATTGTCCTAGACCCCATAATTCCCAAGTGGAGCCTCTCCACTCATCAAAGTTCCAAACAAAAATGGTAAAAAAATATCAAAAAAAAATTCTGACCAAATTTCAGCCACTCCAGAGTGAACCCATGCAACTTTTTACCCTTTTGACATTTCCTCTGAAACCCTATAGTTCTTCGATGCCGCCTTTTTTTCTGAAACATGTCTTTTTTAGCTAAAAATGCAATACTGGGGCGGAAAAAAATCGTACGAGACTTTCTAAAAAACAAAAATGTCGGTTTTGACATCCTTTTAAAGTTTACCTTAGAAAAACTGATGAAAAAATTTTCTACAAACTTTGCAGTTAATTTTCGACGGCCAAAAAATAGCCGAAAAATGGACACGTTCAAAAGGGCGCACCGAGGCGAAAAAAAATCGTAGAGAATTTTCTAAAAAAACAAAATAAAGGTAAACTTGTTCTCGTTAAAACGCCACTTGGGAAATTCAATTACCTTTATTTTTGAGTCCGCTATGTTAATTTTAGTGCGGTAAGAAATTTCGACTAGTGCGTACTTTTTTTGTCCAGTACTGTATATATCAATAATAAATTAACAAGTCACAATGAAAATTAATAACCAATACGAAGAATTGATACCGTATTCGAAATAATATGTAAAAAGGAATATAATGTATGGGCGTGTGTGCATGCGTCCACTTAATGAATCGATTATTGATTATTTTTTATATAGACATACCACGAGAAGTGCCTTTCTCTTGGTATGGATCTTCTCTTGGTATGTATGTAACGCATTGGCGCTAAGTAATTAAAAATTAAATTTCGGAGACATCGAAGTCGCTGAATACCATGATATTGAACTTTGCATCGTTGGAACGCAACGAAAACTTCGTATACCAATTTTTTGGCAAACTTGGGCCTCAAAACTCACTGAAACGTTTTTCAGAATACTTATCAAAGATCTTTAGCCAAAATTAGTGAGAAAAAATGTTGGATGATAATAAAAATTGGTAATAAAAATGGGATTCCAACGATGCAAACCCTAACGCAGTGTGCGTGTCCTTATATAATAATGTTACGAAAGCGAAAAGTTGCGTACCTGAGTTTATTCAGTGTAGTATGTCTACATAATGTATAATAGATACGAGAAAAATCCACAATAATCGAAACAAAGCATTGAAAGTAAAGTGGAAAACGCCCTTGGCAGTTGTGAAATTGTGTATGTGGCACTTGCGTGCAATTCTTGAACATCCTGTGTAACGAAGGTTTGTCTAGTTACGTCACTTGCTCTAGTACGATTCTCTCTTCAGACAGTACATTCAACTCGATTACATTCATCTCACAGTGGCATTCATGCTGCATACCCACACTCTATTTTGCCTCTTTCTCGCTTATATCGTCCTTCCCCTCGATTCACAGAGAGAATATTATCGGTCAGAGAAATCTCTTGCACGAATATTCAAGCATTATTTTTACATTTGAAAACGTTATTCAGATTTTTCAGACGATAAAAGCAAACTACAAAGAAGAAAAGAAAAGAATGAGAAACAAATTAAGAATATTTCTTGAGTTTGGACATTGTTTGGATATTGCAAAAAGCGGAAATGTGGTCAAAATAATATTAGAACCCCATCGTGCGACATCGCGCTCTACCTATGTATGACGGATAAGCTGCGACTTACGAGAATTTAAAAATTCCACGAGATAAGTAACAGGATTCTCGACGATAGCGATCGAGAGAGAACTCAACTCTTCCAACCTCGATTTAAGCTTGAACACTCCGGGCGACATGATTTCGTTACTTTTATGCTTTTCTCGAAACGTTTGGGAAAGGAACGAAGGCGTGCGCGCGTATAACAAAAAAAAAAATGTAGTCCAGTCCCGTTGGGACTTTTCGGAAGACTGAAACCGACTGTCTGAGAACAGTGTATCGGTTACAATGTCGGGGGAGAACGGTGGTGCAGCTGACTCTTCTCGCGGACTATCCGTCCGCACTTGTTTTCCTGTCTTTCTCTCTCTCTCTCTCTCTCTCTCTCTCTCTCTCTCTCTCTCTCTCTCTCTCTCTCTCTCTCTGTCTCTCTTTATCACTTTTTTTCTTTCGTTCAGTCTCTAACGTGTACGTCCGCGTTTGTTTTTCGTTGAACGTGGGCTCGGAGGACCGTACAACCCCCCCAGGATATCCGTACGAGGAGCATCGTCGCGGTGGATCGGTGTTGCGTGACGAAATACGTTGCGGCGAGTCTTTCGTATCGTGTTGTTTCTGTAGGTAGTGGCTTAACGTTCGCATACGTGCCTTGCTGCGCCTGGTAAACACCCGAGAAGGCGCAGCAGGTGTGCAACGTCTCGACTAGCCGCGCATAGAAAATCATTATATACGTATAATTGTGTTACAAAGATTTGTGTGCGATGTATGGGTCGTTTCATGTTAAATCGTGCCTACTTTTCACCTCGATATATTTTCCATTTATTTCTTTTTTAATCCCCCGCGGTCACTCGAGGTTAAAATTACCCCAAGCGCAACTTTAAACCAGAATTACTATGTTGGCGGCAACTTTTTATAATAAATCGCTCATTTCTTCATGATTATCATTCCTTATTTTACTCCGAAATGGCTCTACAGATGCAAGAATATACCTTTTTTGAAACTCCCACTATGAAGCAATTTTTTCCCTTAAACTATCATATCTCAAGAGTATCACCTTAAAATTTTATGAAAAAAATTGAAAATTGCAAGAGTTATGATTTTTTTTTAGTATAAAAGGGCTTTTTTTATGCATTGACCGCTTGCTGATTTTTTCCGCCATTTTAAAATTCGATAAAAATATAATACCGAGAATGCCACATTCTAGAATGTTCAAACTAATATCCTGAATTTTCATGAGTCACTCGGAACGATAAGGTCAAAGCGACAATCGTTTGAACATGGCTGGGGTCATTGCGACCCCCCTGTGACCAGCGTGTTAAAGTCAGAACGTGTGACCGCGAAGGGTTGAGGAGGTTGCTCGGCTATCGCGTAAGGTTAAGAATTTGCTGAAATTTATTAAGGATATTTGCGAACGGATGTTACAACTCCGTGCAAAATTTCAAGTAATTCGCGTGAATGATTGTTGAGCAATCAATTATTGAAGTTAGACTCTTATAAACGGATGACATAGTAAAATCTATACGATAACTCTGATACAACTCTCGCAACACAACTCGAATTGAATACAAATATGTCGAAAAAATTATTGACATTTTTATGCATAATTTCAACGACGGGTGAAACGTTTTGTCTGCCTCGTTATCGAGATATTTGTGAAATAGATCAGAAAGTTTTACGTGATTTGTGTAAAACGATAAAGCGTACTACGACACGTTGCAACGTTGCTGTCAGACGGCCATTTTGAATTGACGCCACAATTAGAAACGCACAAACAATTGCTTCCTCGTTATAAATTTCTTACTGCGGTTTCAGAAAGCGTATTTAAATGTTTTTTTAAAATCATTATTGTTATTTTTTTCCCGCATGATTACAAAAGAGAGTAATACAACAAAAAAAAGTTCGCAAAAAGATAATAATTAAAATTTGTTACTAATCTAATAATATTGCAGTTAAGCTGTGTTTTTTTTCATGTTTAATATTTTTCATTCGTAATTCCTCTTGACAGAAGCAGCAGTACATGTGTTTCAACGTAACCATCAAATCAATTATGCGTCGACCCTCGACTGACTGCGCGTTTATTTTCCGGCTAACCTACTTATTTTCACCGCTTTTCATTTTCTACTTGCTTTAACCGATGATTGTGTACTGTTTTTCACTTTGGATGTTTCCTTCCCAACTTTCCACTTTCGTCGAACATAAAAACTGAATTCGCGAAGGATGTTTGACAGCTAAGCGCTTACGACATCGCGCGTTCGTATCTGAGCTCAGCTCTACCAGCTACTGAAAATTAAATTGCGCGTTTGCCACATTTAAACTTGGTTAATAACGTATTCGCGATGTTAATAAACAAAATTAATAACAATTCTAAACATTAAATAATATGCATTATACATATTTATTTGATTATTCGGAGTTGGCAGGCGTTACAAGCGCTCGTGTTTAAGCATAGGCGTGCCCGTCTTGCTGCCTGCTCTGCAAAGATCCTGAGCAACCTTCTTAAGGAGGTACGGCTACTCCCTCAGGCTCGAAAAAGAGATTAAATTTATGTCACTCCACGGGTGTTCGGATTGATGTTGACTTATGTTAAATATTCGTATTGTCGATCTCAAAGTGCCAAATTTGTGGTAAATATTTTATTTATTGCATATTTACTAATCAAAACAGAAAAATTAGATCCTCAACGGCTCTGGAGTCTTCACGACGATTTCCAAGCAGTACCGAGATTCTGTAACTCGGTAGCGACCGTTTTCGTTACACGGAGAGAATTAAATGTTAAAAATTACCGTGCAGTAAAGGTAACCAGATGACAACCCTGAAACCTCGCTTATTATTACTGAGTAAAACACAGATTTTCACGAAAATAAAATAAAATTTCTTCTTCAGATAGAAAATTTTACCAGATTTTCTAGTAAATTTTGATGTGTAACAAAATACGCCAAACTTAAATTTAAAAAATATATAATATCAGCGAAATTTTACTGTGCATTTTATTATTTTATGCCTTTAAAAAATGTCTATAAAAAAGTATCGTCTTTATAACAGTTATTTTAAGATTTATTATAAAATGTAATGAGTGTTATAGGAAAATGTATTGTGCTCTCGGTAAAAATTACCGTGCGCGCTACCGTTCTTGTATAGTAAAATTTTAGCTACGTATTTGAAATTTTCTGTAACGTGAGTTAAAAAAAACTTGTCGCATACGAATTATTATGCTTTTCTCACTTGTCACCACATTGAAATATATCACGGTAATTTTTACCGTGAAATTCACGACAAAAATTACTTTTTGATTCTCTCCGTGTATCGTTACCTAGCGGCAGCCAATAAGAGGCTCGCTTTCTTCTGATCGTGCATGCGATTGGCTGTCGCTAGCCGGCGACAACGAAAACTGTCGCTACAGAGCTAGGTTATGCTCGTCAAACGAATCAGCTGTTACGCCTGACGTTGGAAAGTATATGGGTACTATTTCGTCATTATGATAATATTCAACCGGAAGTTGAAACCGTTTTACAATGTAGTGCTTGAACTACACGGTGAAGTTCGAATTTTCGATTTTTTACAATATGTTTAATTTATCAAATTTCAGTTTTCCAACGACCTTAGTTGGATACGTGAGTATCATAACTGTGATCAACGCACTTCCGGTCGACCGTCTCCATAGGAAGACGTGCTTCACTAGCTCAAAGTACTCAACTTTACAATTTTATTACGAAAAAACTGAACGGTCAATATAGCTCAAATTTTTCCAAAGGGTGCATAACGTATTCGTCAACATCATATGAAAATTTCAGGCCCGAAAGTTGGATTCGACCCCATGATCGTACTTCCTTAAGGACGTTGGAGCGGGCCGATTTAGTCAAATGACGGTTTATAAGTTGTGCATAAACTGTCCTGTTGTGCAATAAATTTTGCATAACTGAAGAAATGCATATGACGTATAGATTTATTCTATAGATGCTACGTTTTTATAAAATGTATAATTAAACGGCAAAATTATGCATATTTATACTTTTATTACGTGAAAAAGAAAAAATTGTGTTACTACCAACTTGAAAAACTAACATTATTGATTATTATGAAAGAGTCGTAATTTTTTATTAGATTAAAAAAATTAAAAATATAAAAAGATTTAAAAGAATCGTAATCTTTTATCAAACCTTTATGGTTCAATATGGAATACATACGGTTATCGATGGGCAAGATAGGTTTTTTCTTCTAAATATTTACAAAGGTTTAATATACGTCAATTCGTTGTTAGAAGTGGTTTCTCTTGGTGCTAAATAGCTAAAAAAAAATTGTCACCCGTAGCGTGAACGTCTTGCCCATCTAGCGGCATGTAAAATTACATAGATGAAACTATTTTTTTTCTCTGGTGTTTTGTGATGAAAAAATTTCAAAAAATTTGTAAAGACTCAGTATAGTCTAGGCAATAAAATACATATATATTTTTTTAAATCTTGGATTGTGGGTAACGCTCCAACCTCCTTAAGCATGTATGGAATATACAAACTTAGGCAAAAGTAGCTGAAATTTGAAATTCTCGAATATATGGTAGATATGTAAACAAAAACGGGTCGTGGGTGGCGTAATACGTAGAACGAGCATCAAACATCCAGTTGAAAGTGTCTGTGTTCCCCCCCCCCCCCCCCCCCCTAATGCTCGCTCTATCTCTATTTGTTAACATTTAACTTTCTTAGAGCGAAACTCTCAAGAGTCAATGTGCCGTACCTCACACTGGCGCAATTTTCGAGCCGCCAATGTTTTATAGCGTTGCTATATAGTTTGGCAAGTATCTACGGGAGAACTGAACGAGAAAATAAACATAATTTCAATACGTTACAATTAATTACGCTGCAATTATCTACTGAATGCTTGTGCAATGTTTCAAAACGTTTCTCCTAAACAAGACTTACCCACACAACAAAATCTCAAAACATTCTGCATCATTGGCTTATTATGCTTTTTACCATCATACCTAGTCATGAGGCAACGCCTCATAAACCAAACGCAAAACTACTGAAAATCAAAAGTGTTTTATTCAACGGGCCAATGTATCGATCTCAAATTATGCCTACGACCTTAGATACAAAATGAAGCAACAATGGATTAAAATTTTCAGCACCTAGCATTTTGGTAAGACTCTAGCAATCCTTACGTGAAAAAAATTGACTGCCGAACCGAAAAAAAGTATAATAATAATATTGATATTCCAGAGCCATGCACAGTGATTATTAATTAGATAAAGATTGGTATTCGATCGGTACCCTGTCGTCGGACAATAACAATAATTATTTATGATTGCCACGGGAAAATTGATTGGCTTGTTGTTCTCGTGAAAGGACGCGTGACGACTTTTCCCATCAGTAAAATAAGTAAAACATCGGGCAATGATTACATCTCTTGCCTCCCACTTTTATTTCAGTATAATGAGAATTTCCAAGGTAAAGGCGATTTTATTTCCGGAAGCTTCTTTAGTTACCTGATACATTTATACGTGGAGGTGTATATATATAACCCGTCAACAGCCACAGAAATTCATGGGATCATGAGCAACGGTGCCGTCGTATCATCGCCCAGGAAAACCCACAGACACATATATATTGCGTGTACATATGGTAGCGTGCGTGAGTTCGTGTGTATAAACCGGCAAAACGTTATGCGTTTGCCGTGAAGAACCTCGTCACGGAATCTTATACATAAAATTGCAACCGCTGCATAATGCAGGTAATGGATGAAAGCAAAGGAAGACCGTGACGTACGTATTACAGGCACACGCACACTAACAAATGTGTGTGTGTGTGTGTGTGTATATATATATGAATCTACGTAACAGTGTCAGGAGACTATGGATAACGCATGGAGACTTGCTTGTGTCAGGCTCGTAGAAGGGCTTGAAATACACATTTTCTTCTTTCTTTTTCTCGCTCTTTCGCGCCCCTCTATCTCTTGACTTTGGCGCATGCTCTCCATGCTTTCGGATAAATGGTATTTTGGCATAACGATACCAGTACACTGTGGACAATCCGTATAGTTTATGCTAAATTGAAATCTACATCTCAATTCAGTTTGTTTGAAATTGCTTAAGGGCAGGTTACCGTTCTTAACGATGAAAAATTCGTTTTTCTTTTACATAATTTCCATCCTTAAAGTATTTAGAACACTTGGTTAAAAGGATATTTTCATATCTAAAGTATTATAGAATTTACAGCCTAAACGTTAAACTTTAAATGCGTTTTTTCTGGAAATAGCATTTTTCAACCCGCGGGGCTCTCTACAGCTTCAACGAATGAACCGCTTCACATGAAAATTGATTTAGAAATATTTTCTTCGTCCGTTGAAGCAAAAAGACAACCGGCGAATAAATTGGGTTTTTTTTTCTTTAAACGGCTGGAATTTTGTTATCCAGGGGTTTTTCGGAAAAGAAAAAAACGATAAGACCCCCTAAATTTAGTCTAGTTGAATATTTTTGAAACCATTTCTGTTTAAGATGAATTGGCAAGGTTGTAAAAGGCCCGCGCCGACCAAAACACGCAGTGCATAGCTATATTTCACGGGAGCTGAGCCGCCATTTCGGATTTTTTTTTAAATAAATAAAATTGGAATTTACGCTTCATTGATAGAAGAATGAAATACGGTTGAAACCCATTTCCAAAAGTATTTTATATAACACAACCATGTTTTCCTCGCTTTTTCGTACATGTAAGCGGTACCTAAAAGAGGTCTTTTAGGTCCTAGGACTTAAAAATTCGCGCGTGCGCATTTCTCACGCTTACGGTCATTGAACGCTGTTGTGAAACAGCCATAAGTCGTTAGGTGCTGCTATCAGTCGTTAGGTCGAAGTGTTATGTACGTTGAGGGCTTATTTACGGGAAGGAACACAACCTCACTTTCACGTGACACCGCGAAAAATTATGATTAAGATAGAACATTTAAATATGCTGATGCATTTAAAAACTACGTTTGGTGGGTTACAGGGGGCTCCGCCCTCTCCACCCCCTTGGCGCGCGCGATGCAGCTTCCGTGTGCGATACAGCTTCCCCAGATAACCAATCGTACGATTCAGAAATTGTATCCTACTGGTACGGCGTACTCCAAAAGTAGTACGTGGATATCAGGGCTCGGTATACTATACAGCTTCTGGATATGCTTGCAGCAATATGTATTTAACAATATAAAAGATCGGAAAACATGGTTTTGTTATATAAATACTCATGTGCACCGTGGAGCCAGGGACTTTTACGCCTCGAGCGATGTTTTTCAGTACTCGGTACACGATGTACTATATTTTATATAAAAAAAAATCCCGAAGTTCATGCATTTTTCATGCCTCTCGACGGAAACCTTCCCATAATTTATTCTTATTGCTGATTAAAATAATTATAGCCAATTCATATTAATTATTTTTCATTATTCATTAATTTTTTTTTAACGATATATTGCATCATTCGGTGTCTTGTATTATTTGATTATGTATTTATGCCATTTGTTGCAATATTTTTACTTCGCCACGTTTTTTTTTCGATGACATATAAAGACATTATATATCAGTAAGTTAATCGATCAATCACCATTCAACGACTTCCCTATCTTTATACTATTCCTCAATAAATGCCGTCGTGATAGGACGTGGGCTTTTCATCGTTGTCCCTTCGCCATAAAGTACAAACGTGTTAAATAAATGTCTCGGATTTGCGACCCATTTACACGCATGATGTTGAAATTTACGTCATTGGAATGCTACGACATTTTTTTTCTATTTTTTATTTCTTCATTTTTGTCATTGCCCAAAGCTTTTTTTCACGAATTGTGGTCGTAAATTTGAACGATGGTCAAAGCCCAAATCGATAAAAATAAAGTTGAGTGATCAAAATGAATTAAGTTTCGTTGCATTCGAACGATCAAACTTCAACGTCATCCAAACGCAGTCGGCCTCAAATTCAACAATCGAAGGTCCCATGAATATGAGTAGATATTTCGATGTTTTTGAATTGTTTTTACGCATTATTGTGGTTATTATTTGTTAGTCTCTGCGGGAATTGGGCAACACGCGAGATTTATGACCATGTAAAATAAGATTGAAGGGGACAGCGGACGTCGACTTTTGGATGAATTATTGTCGAAACGAAGGGCAAATGAGAAAAAAGAAAGACAAGGAGAGGTCCAAGAACAGGATCGCACGTGTACCCTCAGACGTAAACGGAAAATAGAAATAAAAGCTTAACAGCCAGGCGAGCGTGTGGAGGTATACGAGTCTCTTGTGGCACTTATGGAAGAGCATGCCATAAAATTCACGATTTTTTTTTTATTGTATATACATATAAAATTATTATGTGTGTGTATGTATATAACACATGTTGACACAGACAAAAGTGTAAAATTGTCTTCGTGAAATGGGAAAACCGGGAATTGTGGCATTTTCACAAATTCACAAAAATTCGATATCTGAGGATGCCCATGCTGTTTTCTTTCTCTCCCTCTCACCCCCTCGAACAGCAATGTTCGCAACGAAGGCTACGAAATAATATTACTCGTTGAAAAAAAAAACTGGCAAATCCATTGCTTATTTACGGAGAAAACGGAATATTCTCGAACACGTTTGAAGAATTTTTCAACTTGAAGGAACCAAATCGACATTCGAAAGAGGACGAGTAAGAGGAAATCAATAAAAACTGCGAAAAAAATAAACGAAGGTCTGCAATAATATTTTCATATTTCGAGTCTACGATTTTACAAAAAAAATTCAAAACCTCGCCATTCTTTCACTCGCTGGTTTCTCCAATCCTGAAAATTAAATGGCCCTCGAAAATATAAAAATCTGTGTCGAAAATTGGAAGGTATGAAACTGGACTGATACGACACTTGGAAATCGATACAACGATGCAGAGATCGATAAATTCGGCGAATACATTTATACGCCCATTTAACGGATGTAATTTCGCAGGAAATTTCGCTGCATTGATTAATGGAATGAATAAGCGGAGTCTGGGAAACGTCTTGTCGACAGTTTTTTGAGGTTAGCAACACAGGAAAAGAGACTGAGACTGAGTTTTGACCGACCGATGGAATTGAGCACGTTGATATTACTGTGTATAAGTTGCACATGCAAATTAAAGCGCAGTTCTTCGCCCGTGGGGCATTCTACCCATCCACCTTCTGTGGACGATGTGGGTGGCTTGACATTTAAGCGAGCAATCGCTATTTCGCCAGGGAATCGTCGCCACTGTCATTCGTTATAATAAAACTTGAACAATATTTGAGTCCGTGGGTTTAACAATGATTCTCATATAGTAATAGAAATAGTAACAACAATAATAATCGTGGACGCCAAAAACAACGGGGACGGAAGCGATTTAGTTAGTTGAGACCATCGTGAGATCAATCTGTAAAAAGTTTGTAAGAGAATCCTACGTGACATACGTCCGTAGGATCCTTATAGACGCTGGTTAGATGCCAAGACTGGTATAAAGTGTCAAGGTAACAATAACATAATCATTTAAAAGTATTCACATTATTCAAAGGGATATGCGGAAACATCGATTTTATCTTACTGTCACTTTTTTTTTTAATTTAAAAGGATATTTTCATATGTAAAGTATTTTAGAATTTACAGCCCAAAACGTTAAACTTTAAATGCGTTTTTTCTGGAAACAGAGTTTTTCAGCGCGCGCGGCGCTCTATAGCTTCAACGGATGAGCCGATTCATATGAATCTTTGCGGGACTATCAGGAAGCCATTTTTGTCAAAAATTGATTTAAACATATTTTTTTCGTCCGTTGAAACAAAAAAAAACGAAGAAAAAAATTGGGGTTTTTTTTTCAAACGGCTGCCATTTTGTTATCCAGGGGTTTTTCAGACAACAAAAAACGATAAGATCCCCCAAATTTGGTCTAGATTAATAATGTTTAACCCGCTTTTTTTTCAGATGATCTGGCAAGGCTGTGGAAGCGCCCCGCGCAGACCAAAACCCGCTGTGCATGGCTTCATTTGACGGAAGCTGAAGCCGCCATTTTGGATTTTTTTTTATAAATAAAATTGGAATTTACTCTCCGTTGATAGAAGAATAAAATACGTCGAAACCCATTTCCAAAAGTATTAATTTTATATGAAAAAAAAATCCCCAACCTTCCCTTAACGTAAACTAAACCTTTGTAAACATTTAGAAAAAATAAAAACTCATCCTGCCCATCGAAAAACATATATATTTAATATTGAACCATCAAGGTTTGGCGAAAGATTACAATTTTTTGTAATCTTTTAATCTGTTTAATATTGTTTTCTTTCCTCACTTACTCTTTCATAATTATCATCGATAATGTTATAGTTTTTCAAGTTGGTAGTAACGCAACAGTTTTTCTTTTTCACGTAATAAAAGTAGAAAAATGGATAATTTTTCCCTTCAATTATATATTTTACGAAAACGTAGCATCCACAGAATAAGTCTATACCTCGAATGCATTTTTTTAGGTTAATTGAATAAAATAAAACTTATAAATCGTCATTTGACTCAACTGAATCGCTCAAACCTTCTTTAAGACGGCTGTGGATGCAACGGAAGTTCGGTTAAATTAGCGAAGTGCGGGTAGGGAGTGATAGTAAAGTAGTGAATTGGAATGGCAATACGTAAAAACCTGGAAGGGTATACGTTGGATCACAGGAGAAAAAAATATATGTACAATTGAAAGAATACATACACGGGAAAAATATCCATGTATCGTCAGTGCACAAATTTGGGGATTGTGTAATTCGGGGGTGTTGTAATCAAATTAATGAAAAATGAAATAATTGCCGGAATATTTGGTTGCACACAGGCGATTGCATTATTTATCTGTATAACAATTTTTTTTTCGTGTATGTATATATCTACATGTAATATAAATAAATAAATATATATATATTGGGAATACAAATAAGTCTCCATCGTACTTATTTTTATCAAAAATTGGACATTTATTGTGGAAGAACGGTACTTTATGTCTTATTCAAAGTATTGTCCATCGCTAGTCACTACTTTTTGCCATCTTTCTGGCAGCATTTGGATACCGCGTCGGAAGAACGCTTCATCTTTTGAGGCTATCCACAAATCGACCCAATTTTTGGTATCTTCATATGATGTGAAGTGCGGCTCAGACAGGCCGTGCGTCATCGATCGAAATAAATGATAGTCAGAGGGAGCAATGTCTGGTGAATACGGCGGGTGGGGTAAAACTTCCCAATTGAGTATTTCCAAGTAGATTTTGACCGGCGCCGCAACATGTGGACGAGCATTATCATGCAGAAGAATAACTTTGTCGTGTCTGGAGTAGTAGTGCCCGAGCAGAAATCTAATCAGGCTGCCTGAGGACCCATCAGGGCCGGATCAGGGATCAATAAGGCGCCCTGATCAGGCACGCATGATTTGCGCCGGACAGGGGCCTTATCAGGTATCAATAAGGCGCCCTGATCAGGCACGCATGATTTGCGCCGGACAGGGGCCTGAGCAGGGATCAATAAGGCGCCCTGATCAGGCACGCCTGATTTGCGCCAGACAGGGGCCTGAGCAGGGATCAATAAGGCGCCCTGATCAGGCACGCCTGATTTGCGCCGGATAGAAGCCTTATCAGGTATCAATAAGGCGCCCTGATAAGGCACGCATGATTTGCGCCGGACAGATTGGGCCGGAAAGATTGGGACGGTCATCGCCAAAACCGGAACAAAAACTAAACGATCAAGTCAAGTAAAATAAAAACTTAAACTTTAAAAAAATGTTTTCATATGTTTCATATTTTTAATAACGTTAGTAAACTTGATAACGTGTAAGTGCGATAATAATTTAATAAATGTTGATCTATTTTTGAACAAAAAATTAATCAAATGATTGAGCCAGATGACACGCATGTCTCAGGCTGGATGAGGCACCTGATCCGGGCCAGATGAGTTGCTTGATCCGAGCCAGATATAGTGCCTAATCTGAGCCTGGTAAGGTGCCTGATCCGGGCCTGATAAAGCGCCTGATCAGAGCCTGATAAGGTGCCTGATCCGGGCCTGAATTTGCAAAAGCGTTACATCCCTGATCAGGGCCGGACTAAATTTGCCTGATCCGGCCCGGATTTGCTATTGTGGCAGCCTGATCCGGTCCGGATTTCACCCTGAACAAATTTCTGCCCGGGTGGGCGCGTTTTTCCTTGAGTGCTCGGCTCAATCTCATCAATTATGTTCGGTAAAGAGCCCCAGTAATGGTTTCGTTCGGTTTGAGCAACTCATAATACACGACACCACGCTGATCCCACCAAATACACAAAATGAGTTTTTTTCCATGAATATTCGGCTTGGCTGTTGATGTTGAAGCATGGCCAGGGGGTCCCCATGATTTCCTCTTCTTTGGGTTATCGTAGTGGATCCATTTTTCCCCACCAGTGACTATACGATGCAAAAAACCCTTTCGCTTATGCCTGGCAAGCAGCATTCCACATGTGCAAAATCGGCGTTCAACGTTTCTTAGCTTCAGTTCATATGGAACCCAATTTCCTTGCTTTTGAATCTTTCTCAACGATTTTAAACGATGTGAGATTGCTTGTTGAGTTACTCCTAATGTAAGTGCAAGTTCTTTTTGCATTTGGCACGAATCTTCCTCCAATAATGCTTCCAATTCCGCGTCTTCGTTCACTTTCGGCCTTCCGCTACGTTCTTTGTCTTCGACTTCAAACTCACCGGTCTTAAACTTTTGAAACCACTCACAACAACTTCTGTCACTTAAAGCAGTCTCACCATATGCTTTTACAAGCAATCTTAAAGCAAAATTAAAGAAGTATTATAAATCAAAAGTTCCCGTAAATGACGCTTATTCGGCGCAAAACTCGACATTTTCGCACGAAAAAAATGATGTGATGCTGATACAAAATCGCTAATATTTCAAGATTATGGTCTTGCCAGATGTCCAACCTTACGATATGACGTTTTACATCTGACAATTTCAACCATAACCTCCTGGTGGGGCCATCTTTTGTCAAACGGCGGAGACTTATTTCTACTCCCAATATATATATTTACACATGCACAAGAGTGTGTGTGTGTGTGTGCATAAGCTCTTCGAGTAATGAACTATATTCGTTCGCGTGGCGATACACTTTGCCCTCGGCACACTCGCCATTTGCGTATTCCACACGCCATTCTTCTTCCGTTCCTTCATAAATCAACGTCCCGTGTTACATACCTAAAATACACGCTGGAAACTCGTTCCTACCAACTTCCCTATCCGGTGATAATTTTCACCCAGGTATCCTCAACTTGACGCCACGAGACATCGTGTCAGTTGTCGTGGACGTATAACGATCCTAAAACGATCGATTATTCGGATTCTAAATATGTGAAATTTACAGAATATTATAACCTACAAGATGAACGTACAGCCTACATCGAGGTCAACGAGATCAAGAAGAAGGTAAGAAACTAAAAATCGTTGATGCGGAAGTCTCGATAGTCGGGAAAACAAAGATTCCAGATGGAAAAGGGAAAATCCCATTTAAAAAAAAATGGTAAAATTCGAGATATTTTGGCTCTGCGTATAAAACTGCAACGTTGAGCTATTAAAAAGCAAAATATGTCGAGTTACGGGTACTGAAGAAACAAAAAAAATACGCGAATCATTGAGTGCTGAGTAAGAATGGTAAAAAAAAATGTGATTTTGGTATTTCATACGTATCCGGGATGGTCAAAGAATTCGCAAAAGAAAGATTTGAAAAAACGAGTCTAGGTTTGCAACGAGTAGCCTCGTCGTCCCGTTTTTTTTCCTCCACGAGAGCCAGTGAAGGTTCTCTCAATCTTTTAGTCTCTCTATCTCCCTCTGGCCGGTATGATTCTTCCTCTCTCGCGAGCAAAGAGGAACGTACTCGAGCGCGTCGAGGTCACCGCCTCTCTCGAGTCATTGCACCTGCTGCACACTGCGCGTTGCTACTGCAACTCGCGATCCCGCCGCACCGACTTTTCTCAGTGCCTATACGACTGTGACTACGTACTTAGAGCCACCCTAAGTTTTCCTTAGACTCTTTATTCGTCCGCGGGATTGCAGCGCGAATCATACGTTTCCCACCTCTCCCCTTGCGTACATGCCGCGATGACCTTCCAGCGTACCTATTACAGGCTAAAAGCGTTGCGCGATCATCAATTAAATGTTGTTAAATCGCAGTGATTGCCGCATCTTCGTACGAGAAACAACAAAGGCGAACTAAACATTTCCATTGCTTCGTTGACGTGGCTGCTCCGTCGAGTAGACAATTTTTCGGTGACGAAAATTTTGTCAGATTTGATAAAATTACCATTGCTTTCTTGAGGTATGCACAAAATGAGAGTGCAAAAAATGTAGGATTTTTCTAATGCAAATTGGCTGTTCAAAAACCTTCCTTTTTATCGAAGGGCAGGTTACCGTTTCATGACGATGAAAAATTCGATTTTTTTATACATAATTTGCACCCTCAAAGTGTTTAGAACACATGGGTAAAAGGATATTTTCATATCCAAAGTATTTTAGAATTTACAGCCTGAACGTTAAATTTTAAAGGCGTATTTCTGGAAACAGCATCTTTCAGCGCGCGGGGGGGGGGGGGGGCGCTCTACAGCTTCAACGGATGAACCGACTCACATGGATCTCTGCGCAATTGAAAGGAAATTCAATTTGCAGGGCCATCAGGAGATGGTTTGTCAAAACTTGATTTATAAATATTTTTTTCATCCGGTGAGGAAAAAAAATTGGGTTTTCTTTCTTCAAACGGCTGCCATTTTGTTATCTAGGGGTTTTGCAAATAACAAAAAAACAATAAGGCCTCCCAAATGTAGTGTAGTTTAATAATTTTTAACCGGTTTTTGTTGCAGATGAACTGGCAAGACTGTAAAGCGCCCCGCGCAGACCAAAACACGCAGTGCATTCACGGAGAGAATTAAAAAGTAATTTTTGTCGTGAATTTCACGGTAAAAATTACCGTGAAATATTTCAATATGGTGACAAGTGAGAAAAGCATAATAATTCGTATGCGACAAGTTTTTTTGTAACTCACGTTACAGAAAATTTCAAATACGTAGCTAAAATTTTACTATACAAGAAGGGTAGCGCGCACGGTAATTTTTACCGAGAGCACAATACATTTTCCTATAACACTCATTACATTTTATAATAAATCTTAAAATAACTTTTATAAAGACGATACTTTTTTATAGACATTTTTGAAAGGCATAAAATAATAAAATGCACAGTAAAATTTCGCTGATATTATATATTTTTTCAATTTAAGTTTTGCGTATTTTGTTACACATGAAAATTTACTAGAAAATCTGGTAAAATTTTCTATCTGAAGAAGAAATTTTATTTTATTTTCGTGAAAATCTGTGTTTCACTCAGTAATAATAAGCGAAGTTTCAGGGTTGTCATCTGGTTACCGTTACTGCACGGTAATGTTTAACATTTAATTCTCTCCGTGTTGCTTTATTTGACGTGAACTGGAGCCGTCATTTTCAATTTTTTTAAATAAATAAAATTGGAATTTTCTCTCTATTTATAGAAGGAATAAAATACGTTGACACCTGTTTCCAAGAGTATTAATTTTATAAAAAAAAAATTTCCGAAATTCATGCATTTTTCTTGTAACCTTCCCTGAAGCCCTCCGTCGTTAAGTTTTTCCAATTTTTAGGATTGGATGGAGTGAAATACCAAGCGGTGTCACAATATAGATATACAACACTAGTATTACCAAAGATTTTTCTGAGATACCGAGAAATCTTTTTCTATAAATATTTCTCTAAACCATATTAAAAAAAAATGTAAGCTGGCGCAATTTCTTCGTGAAACATTATTTTTTTCGACATCATCGATACTTCTCTAGTGTTATAAGTGTGCATTAAAAAACGCTTTGGTATTTTTCTCGAGGTTTCAAGCTGAAAGTTCCAAAAATGTCGTACCGCGACGAGGTTCAGCGAAAAAGATGGCCTTGAATCGGAATGAAAGACCGTCCGGTTGCTTCATATTTAAAAAATTCTTCCGTACTCTTCTTTGTGGATATTTTGAAGAAGCAATTACGAATTTGCGATAAAGTTAATTAAATTGTCTACAGTCTTCAAAGCTCCCGTATTGGTTTTGGCCTAACACGGTGGTATCACTCTTCGCGCGATGTTTTATGTAAATATAGAAAAAAAGAGTAACAATGTATCCATGACTGTAAATGCATCTATTTGGAAAACAATTTTTTAATTTTTTAGCTCGCAAAAAATGAATTTGTTAGTTTTACCGGAGAATATAAATCTCGAAAAACCAAATCGGACAATTTGTGGGAAAACTTCAATACAGGTTTGTTTTTATTATTTTTTCAACGTCGTATGCTTTTAGACATACGGTTATACGTTTTGTGATTAACGTCATGTGCTTACTTTTGTCATTTTATCTTACATCAAGGGTCGTTGTCCCCCGTCAGTCTCGTTTTTCATAGTATTAGGTATATTAAAGAACTGCGCTATTGCGCGTAATATACTTAGGAGCTTTTACCGCGAGCATGCACCGCGTGCATGTTGCTAGAAGGATATGGAACGCTTACACGCGTCGTCAAGTGCGAGAGCACTCGTCAGTCCACTCGCAGCAGTAAAAGCGGTAACAGTTCCGCTTGTAATTTTCAAAGGCTACGACGAATATTTTTATCTGTGCGCATTTTCGAGGAAATCCAAGGATATAACGGTCTTGAATGAGATTCTCTCATCTTTTTTACATTAAAAAAATACGATGTATTCTCAGAATGTATTTTCTTTAACTCGGCTGCGTATACGTTAGTTTCTTATTATATCGTCTTTTTATATTCGTTATTCTTTTTGGTTATTACAATCTATGGTATCTTTGTAATAAAAATGATAATAAATTTAAAGATAATGACACTAACAATGACAGTAAGAAAAATAATGAAATGAAAGGACAGGAAACATAATAAGAATTTAAAAAATGATAATGAGAACAATAACATTAGAGATAATAGTAAAGATAATAAAAATGTTGTAAATATGATTTTATGAATACAGTGTTATTATTAGGTGTACAAATAAGTCCTTGGCTTTTTTTTTTCATGAAAATAATGATTTCTTGTCTTGAGGTTTTACTGGATAGACCGTCGAGAAAAAAGTTAGTTCAAAATGCGCGAATCGTGGATTTACAAGTCTAGATCATGCCGTACATGTTTAGCCTTACAAATAGCTAATTTAATAATTAACACTTAGTTAATTTTCCACTTTTAATAATGATCAAAGTCAAATTCGACGATATTAGCGTGTGCTTGACTGAGGTTTTGTCAGTGACTATACATATGTTTCAACTGTCCAACAAAAAAATTTCTCAATTTTTAAATTTAATTAATACGTTCAAATTATCTTATTATTATCAATAATTACCCAAAAACTCAATATATATTGAGTTTTCCAATGATTGCTATTAATTTATCGTTAAAAAAGGCGATACTCCTCATTACTTTAATTAATTTCTCGACAATTACTCAGTCGACTTATTTGAAACTTAGCATTATCAAGCGCTTGATCCTAAATCTTCATGATATAATATTTTCAGAATTTACGGCGATTTAGTTCCATTCGTTTTGTAATAATTAACGTCTGCAAAAGCTGTTTGTCAATAAGCGACAGTGTTAAATTCATATATTTATAACTACTAAATTATTTAGTGAAAAATGCTAAAATAATTCATGTATTTTATCAAGAACTATCGTGCCTCAAATTTCCAAGAATTTTGGCGATTTTTTCAATATCCATCAAGTAATACCCTAAAATCAAGGGTAACTGATCAACTAAAATCAATTCCCGATTTTAATCGGGAAAGTAATTTCCGTTTACTTCTACACATTTTCCCCACCCGTGAGACAGATTGCGAATTCCTTGGTGGTAAAAATATGGTGGTTTTGAGTCGATAAAGACGGTGAAGGATTTTTTTTTACTTAATCGAACGTTTTAAAGTGACTATCGGTCAAATGATGTTAGAGCAATCGGAACAAGTGAAAATCCGGAGGAGCCAAGTCAGGTGAATACGCCGCGTGTGGCAAAACTTCCCGGCCCAACAAATCTAAAGCTTCTCTGGTCTCCTTTCTGCTGTGTGTAGTCTGGCATTGTCATGCCGCAATACGACCGGCCTATGTCCTTTGGCTGCGTAAGGCCGTTTGCACTCAATTTCGCCACTTAAACGCTGCAGTTGGTGTTTATAGCGTTCAGCCGTGATAGTCTCACCAGGTTTGAGCAGTTCAAAGTACAGAACGCCCTTGAAATCCCATCATATGCACTGAAGGAGTTTCTTACCGTGAATATTGGGTTTAACGGTCGACCTGGATGGTCACCCGCGCTATAATTTTTTTTGGATTGTCATACAACATCCACTTTTCGTTGTCAGTAACTATTTTGTGGAAAAAGTCTTTCCCTTTGAAAGGAGACAACAAAGACAAAGCAGTGTAGCATCGTTTGGCTTTGTTGCTTCCCGAAAGCACGTGCAGAACCCAGCGGCCCTCCTTTTGAATCTTGCCAGGCTTTTTGAAACGACTGTAAATGTCTTGTTGGGTAACTCTTAAGGGGTTACGTGGGTTTGAAAATTCCAACCGATCCATTTTTTTGTTAAATTTTATTATTTAATAGTACAATATGTCTAGAATATTCTCCCAAAGTTTTAAGTCTATCGGAGTAAAAGTCTAGGAGAGAGAGAGAGAGAGAGCCTTTGGGAATTTCCCCCGTTGGGAAAGACCGGCCGGGAGTGATGCAGGTATACGCATTTATCTCAAAACACTATTTTTGAAGTCGGTGGACACGATTTCTCAAAAACTAATGCACCGATCTTATCGAAATTTTGCACACTTCTTCAAAATAGCATTGACTGGTGATTGAACGAAGGTTTTTTTTTCGATTACAACTAATTTTACAAGGCTATACGTAGTGTAAATTGTACCAAAAATTGAACTATTTTGTATACAACTCTGCCAAAAATACAAATTTCACTTATTTTTTAAATCCTTCGTTCAATCACGAGCTATACTTATCTACTAACAGAAAAAATTTGGTTTTTTAATTTCAGATAAAGCTATCATGAGTTATCCTGACCACCACGAGGACACTTTTTTTTTAGGGATCTCCGGAAACCAGGTCCCACCGGCTGAATTTCCCAAATTTTTGGATGAATTTTTTTTTAAATATTGTTGATATGTTGCTCTTTTATGCGCTTAACATTTTGAATAAAATAATTTATATATTATATTTAAAAAAAATAGAGAAAATATGCCTTTTTTGGCTTCGAAACCCACGTAACCCCTTAATGTAGTAGCAAGCTCCGATTGCGTTTGGCAAGGATCTTCGTCCAGCAACTGTTACTAATCATTGTCTTCCTATTTTTTTCTGGTCGTCCTGCTCTCTCGCCATTTTCGAGTTCGACATTTCCATTTCGGAACCTTTGAAACCACTTCTTCCATGGTACTGATGGATACGGCATCTTCTCCCATTGCCTGACGAATCATCTCCTTAGCCTCGGAGGTATTTTTTTTTTTCAATTCGAACGTGAAACGCGCACAGTGCCTAATATGCGCGTTATTGCAACTTATTTTGCTCACTGTGCGCACGATGTATATTTTGCGGTTATATTAAGCTGTTGGTCTGGAAAAATAGTCTGCTAGGTTAGCACCAGACCTGAAGGGAAAACTTTTACCTTTAATTATTCAATACAGCTGTCTTTATTCTCAGACCGAGAACTTATTTGTACACTTAATGGTTTTTCAGACTCATACGAGGGTCATTTGAAAAGCTTCCGGCCTTATCAACAAGTGATAGTAGAAAAAAAAATTCTTTCGCTGCCCGATAGTTGGCCTCGATATATGTGAATCGTAAAAATGTTAAGTCATCCTGATAATTACTTTGTCTATGGCACTCTTCCAAAGTTTCCAACTTACGTTGTTTGTAAACAATAGAGAAAACCAAATATCGCGCAATGATAAAGTTCCTTCATTTGAAAGGAAAAGAACTCACGAAATAAATGATAAGCTAGACTCTGTATACGGTGAAGCCTCCCCTTTATTTACAGTGGTCGAATATTGGTTGACCGAGTACAAACATGGTCGTACGAGCATTTTAGACGAGAAACGTTCCGGGCGCCCGAAAACCGCTATAACAGATGAAATGGTCGCTTTAGTGCATCGAACCGTGATAAAAAATCTTTGATTGACTGTTAAGGATATTGCTGAGGCTTGCGGTATATCATCTGATCGGTTTCTCAATATTTTACATCAAGATTTGAATATAAGAAAATAAACGATAACCGTCGATAAAACCTGGATACACCATCATGTGCCTGAGACCAAACAACGGTCAATGCAGTCGATTGTGGTCGGGGAACCAGCTCCGCAAAAAGCAAAGATCGTTCTCTCTGCAGGGAAAAGTCATGGCGTCGGTTTTTTTTTGGATAGCTATGGAATAATTCTCATTGATTACCATGCAAAGGGTGAAACAGTCAACGGACAGTACTACGCTGCATTGCCGGAAGAATTGAAGGCCACAATTAAGAAAAAAACGTCCGCATTTGGCTAAGAAAAAAGTCCTGTTTTATCAGGATAACACTCGGGTTCACGCATGCATGGTCGCGCTGTCAAAATTGAACGAATTGAAGTTTAAATTGGTTCCTTTTTTCGGTTTTCCAATTTTAAAAAACATTTCGAGGGGAGGGGGAATATGGGCCAAATGCCAAGGTGGAGGACGCTGTAAACCAGTATTTTTCGGGTTTAAACAATCAATATTTTCTAACGGTTTGAAAAGTTGGGAGAAGCGATGGATCAAATGTGTCGAGTTGAAGGGAGACTAGGTCGAGAAATAAATTTTGTTTTGCTTCGAAATATGCGTTTTTCTCAAAAAGGCCAGAAACTCTTCAAATGAACCTCGTACGATCATTTACAGAAATAATGGGAAATTCTATGACGTATTTTCTCATCGTTCATTGATCGAGCGAAGAAAAAAGAAAAGAGAATAATTTTAATATCTCTATGAATGACGAACTAGTGCATCAAACAGCGTGAATAATCATTTATTCATGTCGCTCGTTTTATCTAGGAAATCATAGATCCTCGAGATACGCATCGATCGAGACACGCTTCAACGTTCCCCACGATAATGCGTCAACAAAGTCGAAATATCGTCGGGTATTTTCCTAATCGATATTTTCATGAATTTCAGATTCTGTATACGCGGAACGGATAATTCATACAGGCGGGAATTCTAGCAGTTCCGAAATTCGAAAGGACGCGATAAATATTCAGCTCGTGTAACAGGGGAACGATTAATTATTTCTCGTTCATCAGTTAATGTATATTTCGACCCCGTTCATCTACTTTTGGATGTTTGGATATTTATTGGAAGACCTTCACCCTCCGTAACTCATTTTTCAATACAGCCGCGTAACGCGCGTAAGAATTGTTTTTATAAAAAGAATTTTAATCTTACGAAAGAAAAAATTGCTTACTCGTGTGCGTAAATTTTTAAAATTATACACAATTTATATTGTTTGAAATGTCTTTTATCGGAATGTGATATAACTTACCCAAAAGAATTTCAACCTTGCCATTCCTCGGAGGCTTGAAAGACCACAGCCCGATCATGACTCTAAAAGTTTTGTCTTTTTTTTCACGATTGTCAAGAATAAATGGAATGTAGTGTTTTCTTAAGGCTCTTTGTCCACTCAATTCATTGGCCGTATGAGAAGCAGCACGCTAATGTGCAAAGTTGAAGCAAGCCAGAGCAACTCGTTCGAGAACGTTCACTCGTTACGCTAATTAATTTCGATATGAGCCACCATCAGACGATCCTCTTGTCTGCTGCAGTTTTCTTTTTTTTTGTATGATTTGTGGCATCGGAAGACGAGAGAAGGTTCTTTATTTGTTGTCGAACGATTGACAGACTCGTCTCGCTGCATTTCAAAACTTCGAGCGTACATGCACTTCGCAGAATTTCTCAACGGTATGCGCAGCACTATAGAGATAGAGGATTATTACAAACGTTTGAACATTTTATGGGCTGACCAGACGAGATTCTCGCGCAATTATGCTGTCTGTATTAATCTTTCTCGATCATAAACGCACAGAGCTTATCACGAAAATTCACAGTCTCGAGATCGCAAGTCGGAAGGTTGATTATTGCGGACGATAAAGTCCGTTCTCTCTCTCTCTCTCTCTCTCTCTCTCTCTCTCTCTCTCTCTCTCTCTCTTTCTAATAACGAGCCGGCTGGTAATTGTATTTTTTTTTCTTCAAAGTATAGTTAGCAAGGGAATATGAGAAATATACGACAAATTTTCATGAATATCCAATAAGACAACTTTTTTTATAGCAACGATTGATATTAAATAACACCGAGTTGATATTAAAATGCTTAATTATTTATCACAATATTGTCAACACTCAAAAAGATCTCTTTCCCACGTTTATATTGTTCAATGATATTCGTAGGATAAATCGAGTGTTTCGTTGCATCGACTGTCGTCCATCGCGCGCGATTTCTTCGACAAAACTGCAAGCGTCCTCGTTAGTGCCTTGACGAGAAACATACGTACAGAAAGCCACCCCTACGAGACACGTGAGTCTGGCGCAGACGCCGAACGGCGTACGATCAAATACATAGTTCCGGTAAATAAACGAACAAAAAGAAGGGAAAAAAATAAAAAATAAAGAACCTCCACGTTCTATGGTTTGGCTTGTATATGAAAGAGGTACAAGTGTACATTATCACCGCAGGGGTGGTAGTTGAACAAAAATTTTCCGTCAAAGCGATCAACACACCCTCGTCGATCGAGATAACCTTTTTATCGTATATGTTGGAAACACGCGACCGAATGACATTTAAAATAAATCGCCGTTTGCGATTTATCGTAGCGAAAAATCGTACCGTCCGCAGAAAAATAGGTCCGCATTGTTAATGCTGTAAAATCATCAAATATTTCCATTATTTTTCACAGTGCAAACACTTGTGTACAACATTGATATAAGTATAAATATAATAAATATAAATATCAAAGTTCCGTCAGCAGTTGACACGGGGTTGCTGTGCAGCGATTTCCCGTGTCAAGTCGTGCCAAGCAGCGGTGTCTTGGGCCGCCGCTGCGTGACACGGATGGGTGACCGTTTATACTTATAATCGGATGCTTAGATACGTGACCCCTTAGCCGCGTACTGGTTTGCATGCAGACTACTGAACGGGAAGCAATGTTATATTGGCTTCCCGATGATAAACGCAATTGAGGCTGGGTAAAAATATCACTGCGCTTGTGTCGGCGGGACTTTTTATGTGCCCTCGTAAGAAAACACGATATGATAGTGCATTAGGAAAAAAAAATAGCTGTGGGACACAATCTGCAAGGGGTCTCGAGAATGGATATAGTAAAGTGACAAGTGTGGGGTAAATGTGAAAGGGATGTGATCGTAACCCGTGTAGAAATTTGAGTGGGGATAAAGTACTGCCCCTTATCAGTCTCCCCTAGATAATATCAGGCCATGGTCAGGCCGTCCAACGTGGATCAGGCTCGCCATGTAACAGGTCTCAGTCCAGGCCCTGATCCGCCGTTCCCTTTTTTCGGGAACTCTTCGGGTATTGGCGAGGAAAGGGACCGGAAAATTGCCGCGATATTACGAGAAAGGTGATAGTGTACTGACAGGGCCATGAGAAATAAACCGGCGGACAGATAGAGCAATGTTCAGGAATCACCTCCTTTAGTTTTTTGTCTTATCAAATAATTTGATTAATCGTTATGTTCAAATTAATACTTGTAATACCATTATTTATTATGAGCATTTTATTCACGTAGATTATCATCGACGAAAAAAAAATTCTTATGGTGAATAGAATTACAACGAATGAATTAGTTTCATCCTAATCAATTATAAACATATTTGATGTGGTAAAAAGCAAAGCAACTTTAGACAGTGCTTCACTTTTCAGGAAATGGCAATGTTCTGGCGGCTATACATTACGTGAAAGTGTACTTGCTCGCAATGTATTTGAGCCAGAACATTGCAATTTCCAAACATAGAGTGTAAGCCATAAAAAACGATTTTGTGATCTTTTTGGTCTGTTCCATGGCAGGGCCCGGTCAGGTGAATCGGAGGAGGCAAGCCTGGCCACGACCCAACGCAAAATAGAAAACCCCTTTCACATTTTTGCACGAGAAGAGATCGCAAAGGCATATCAAAGTATGCCATGAACGATGTTCTTGTCAACTAAAAAATATGACGTTATCGACGCAACGTTATTTTGGACAATACAAAAATGGAGATTGCGAAGAAAAAGAGTTATCTTCATCCGGAACGTATTTTCAGACCATTTTTCACAAGCGAAAGAATGCGATAGTGAACGATGTATGAAGCGGAGAAAAGTCGCAACCGCGGAGCACACTACGACCTTGTGTATCCAAGCTGACAAGTGAGTTACTACAACAAAAGGGGTTTTATTTTACGAATTTATCGACCATCAAATCCCATTGAACTTGGATTAGAGCGGCACTATCGACACCCTCGCTTCTTCTGTACCGTGAAATCACCTGGTGTACTGCGTATATTTGTATATATACTGTATAAATGTGACGGGTGAATGGCTCGATCGTTTACCCCTTTCACAAAGCGTTTGGGAATTAAAACGAATGACGATCCTATACTCTACAAATATACATATAGCGCTTCGACAGCACAAACGTGTATTCTCGGCAACACCTACGCAAATTTAGTTTTACATTTTTTTTATGGATGCTTGATTAATTACATAATCGATTGTGCGCATTATCAAAATAAGTGTTACTTTGAACGTCTTTTCAAATAGTTTCAAAATAATAGCAATAGCAATAATAAACATTTCGATCCCAAAGTTTTAAATTGAACAAATTTCGCTCATGTTCAGTCTTTGGAGCAAAATTAATAAATAGGGAAACAATATGCAAAAATTGCAACCTGCACAATGTTATTTTGTACAATGGCACTTAACAACACTTTTTTATATGGAATCATTTTACAATTATTCTTTATTTTCTATTGCCAATTATTGAAAGATAAAAATAAAACGCAATTAACATCTGAATATTTTCGCCGATTCTCGGCAGGTAAAATCACTACTTCCGTCTATAATACCTACTTTATCTATGTGCAAAATTTGTTTTCAAATATTTCAGCTTTTGAAAAGTTTTATCGTGAAAATTTTGATCGAAAAATGAAACCCTCTTAAAATTTAAACGCTTTTACTGATTCCTGTAAAATTTTACCTGAATATACCTGGCATAAAACTCTTTTTCCGCACAAAAATTTGATCCTCTATCTCAAACGCTCTGAGAGTTAAAGACTCAAAAATAGAGTTCAAGAGTTAACGATTCAAAAATACATTTTGCTGTTCATTAAAACTCTCTTAAACCGCAGAATTTAACGATTTTCACATAATTCATTAAAATCATCCTTCCTATCATACACTATTAGGGAGCCAAAATTTAACCAGGAATCTCAAAAACAGTTTTTACGCGTGTAAAAACTCCACAGACGCACATACAGTTTTTTTCTAAACGTCACTTTCAATGTTTATTAACATTCCAAATACATTTCTATTAAAATCTGAAAAAACCGTCGTTTTCACGAACACAAAGTTTCCTTTGCGAGAAATAAAATTGATTAAAAAAAATGGTTTATAATGAAAAGAATTTAAAAAACTGTTCAAAATTATAAGCATCATACAATGCAGCAAATGCATACATGCAGAATGATTGATTCAAAGAATAATTTGAAAAAGAACAATTAGTAGCTATATTATGCGGATTCAGAACCAAAAAAAATATACTATGCGAATCCAGAATTAAAAAGAAGATACTTTCGAGTCCAGAATTAAAAAAATATATTATGCGGATACAGAACCAAAAAAAAATACTCTATGGCTTCAGAAATGAAAAAAAATATACTATGCGGGTTCTAATTCAAAAAATGTTGTAGCGAGTTCATATTATTGCCGGTTCAACGCAGAGGCTCGGGGGGGGGGGGGGGGGGGGGGGTCCGATAAAAAAAACATAGCGGATTCTTTCTGCTTCAAAAAATGTCGTAGAGGGTTTTACATCAATGAATTGGGTGACCGGGCGTCGTCTTCGGGCCCCCGGGCCCTATCCCCGATCCCCGACCACGACAAAAAGCATCGCTACAAATGTTTTAGGTACACTACGACCTCGATTTAGCGAACATTATGGGTCTTGCGAAAATCTTGAGCTTGGCACTTGCTAAAATCAATGAAGCTCGGTTCATCGTTTGTTGACTGCGCGGCTGGTTCGTCTCTAGCGATGCCGTGTTAGGCGCTAACATTTATCCCATCATGCTCCGTAGATATCAAACCGGGCCGTATGACAGGGACTTGTGTATAAATCGAAGTACAGTAGAACGTCGATTACCCGAACCTCAATCATCCAAACTCTCAATTATGCGAACCACGATTTGGTTTATCCGAGAGCTCAATTATCCGAAAGAGGGCGCGATATATACAGTGAGTAAAAAAAGTATTTGCATACCTCGTGTTTTTTAAATCATCCTGCGAAAAAAAAAATACTTTAACATTCTCTTTTCGAAGATAAATAAAAAGGCATTCGATGTTTGAAAGAGGTTGAATATAGATTTATATATATGTTGTATATTTATTTTAATTTCTGTTTCATAGTATCCCTTCAGACAAAAATTGCGTCTCGATAACCCGCACTTTTGATTATCCGAGTTATCTTCAGTTCTAATTCAGTCCCAGGATTCGGATAATCGAGGTTCTACTGTATTCTAAATCGAAGTTTTAATGTATATTGTTTTCTAAGATTGAGTTTAAATCACACCATTTTAATATACTCCATTTTTATGGAGTATGATTTGAAAAAAAAAACATCGCTATAAATGATTTTGGATATTTAGTAATGTTTTTTCGATGTTTAATAATTATTACGATGAAGATACCGGAAAGAACATTATTGTGATTGATCCTTAAAAACTGTTTACCCGTTGGAATGAAAAATTATGGTACGTATTATTTTTTATCGCAGGAAAGTCGGTATCGTCAGTGAAGTACTTGAACTACTTCATTAAAAATTCTTCCATAGTCATATTTCCGAAATATTCATTTCAATTTGAGAAAATAAATTATCCTTTTGTTGAATTTCCTGTTAGACTTCTTTAAACGTAGTAAAGACAAATATTTTAACGAATTTCTTAAAATTGTGAGCAATTATCGAAGATAGATAATTCTTAACAATCTATTGTTGGATAATTATGAATGACTATTATTTTGAATCATCGACGTTTAGGTTGATGATGAATCTAAATCTGGCAATACGACTTTGGAGTAAAAATAAAAATTAAGAATTTTCATTGCATTCCAACGATTAGAATTTACAAATCAATTTCTTTACGAATTCTAAAAAATGTTTGAGCAGTGGTGAGCAACATCGGTCTGGGTCTTGGTCTGGTCATTCGTGCGAGATGAAGTTACAATACCAGGATTAAAATTGCAAGACTTTGGCAAGCACGTGTCGAAATCTAAAGGTTTTCGCAAACCTGCCAAGGGCCAGCAGCAGCATCGACTTAATAATGAAATGTTTCAATTTTTTTCCATAAACAATTGCCCTGAAATCGTGCATTCTATATGAAGTGAAAATAGACCATGTCGAGTTCGTCACAGTAGTGTTGAATTGCTATGAAAATTCTGCTCGATTGTCAGATCTTTAAGGGCTTACATACACCTGTGACGGCTAAAAGTAAGGTTATGTTTAAGAATTTTTTTATGTATGAAACTGAATTTTATTGAACAACGATGATATACATTTTGAAGTATGACATTTTATTTACATTTTGCGAAAATTTGGTTAAAAAATTTCAAACGGTAAAAAAGTTACAGTCATTTTCCTGGGACGTGTTTTTGTTGACAGCGTTTGCGGTACCAGACGTGCCTCTGCCATTTTTTATCTAAAAAAAAAATTTGTTTCTTAAAGTAGATAGATAAACCTAGTACTTATCGAGCTGGACTTTAAAAATTTAATTTTTTCGGGTCATGGCAGTCACTGGAATAAAACAGGCGATTTTTCGCCTCAAAATTGTTCATTACTTATGATGAAAAAAAAAACTATGCCAGCTATCGAAAAAACGGCTCGATAAGTACTAGATTATTGTGTGAAGCATAGCTGTGCAAAACTTGATCCCGATCGGTCCAGTAGTTGCGGAGAAATTTCTAGTACCGATTTTAAAAACACCGTTTCGAGTAAAACGCGTTTAAAGTTTTGAGTATACTTTACACTGAAATAACTGGTTCATTTTAAACTTACATGGAATCGTCGATTCCTGGGCCATATGACGGATCTTCCTTAGATGTTGACGCTTCCATTAGATCTTTTTTTCTGCTATTTCAACCTCATTCATAGTCAAACTCATAGTCAAACAGATGACAAAGGTCGTGTCTATCTGCACCCCAACCGTTAGTCGTTGCTCACCCGGTCAGTTACAAAACGCTATAACTTCGTCATTAGTGCGAATTTCCTTATGAAATATTCAGGGTAGACAATCAAAGGATAGTACTTTCGAATGAGTACCTTTTTGAAAAATCAATTTTTTTTATCTACCCAGGTGTATGTAAGCCCTTAATCACAACATTGCAGTACAGTGCACGCTCTCCCTATCATTCATCTTTGTAGTATGATTCGTGACTTTTTGTTCATTTTGACAGCATTGGTTCCTGCCGTACATAACAATTATATAATAAGTTCTTTTTTACATAACAATTTAGCCCGCACAGCCC
This sequence comes from Ophion ventricosus, assembly GCA_963932345.1. NCBI lineage: Eukaryota > Metazoa > Arthropoda > Insecta > Hymenoptera > Ichneumonidae > Ophion > Ophion ventricosus. The sequence goes on along the minus strand of OZ010716.1, from coordinate 9,069,255 downwards.
GAAAAAACGGTAATATCCATGAAATTCGAGCGAAAGGAAGTCATTTACAACTTGATCGTTGTTTGTTGAAATTATAAAAACAATCGTCCTATGTTCAAAAACTTTGTACAAATTGCGTTGAACCTGCTTCAACGTCGTTGAACTTGTTGCTTTTTCATGCATGAAAACTTTGCGACTCTCCTTTTTTTTATCCGTTTTTAAAGTGAATGTGAATTGGAAACGACACGCGGCAATCGATCTTTTCGCACTTGTTTGACGTTCAAAGAGCTCCGACGACCCTTTTTGAAATGAAAAGCACAAAAAACTCACGTTGATTAATAATACCACGAAGGAAAACAATTCCATGATAGATTAATCACTACCTTTCCTTCAAGCAGTTTTGAAGATCGCTTTTTTCCCCTCGGTATACAACAGCGTTCTTGCAGAATCGCCCGACTGGCCGAGGGTCAAGTTCGAAGGGGGATGAAAAGTAAATGCGAAACATTTTTCCAGCCTGACCCACGGCTGGTATGAGTCGCATTCTGCATCGTGACGGCAGGTGGTAAGTCTTATTGATCGAGTGCCCTCTAGCTAGTTTTTCACGGAACTAGAAAACCACCCTCCTAAGAAGAGACAACGACCCTCGAGTGTAAAGTTCGTTGCATTTAGACGGGAGATGGCGCTGTCGTCACGTGAAAAATCGTCCCTTTTCCCGCCCCTCTCTCGTTCTCCAGCCTCCTCCCTCCATGTTTACGCAACTCGAGGAATTTCAACCCCCCTCTCTTGACGATTCGTCAAAGACGCTCACACCCTCAAACGCCACTTTTTCAACACTTCTCCCGTTGATTGTCCCCCCGGCTTTCAATTTCCCGATAGTTTTTCTTCCTCATATCCGAGGGTCGTTGCAACCCCGGTCTCAAGGGATGGATATCATCCACTTAACGACGAGTGAATAGTGACTGCACGATCCGCAATATGCGCGATCCATTGCTAACATACATATTTATCGACTATCGAACACGCTCCGGCCTCTTCGCCTTTTCCCGCTAAAAAAAAACATCCCTCGTGTTTCGCGATTTCGGAACGCTGTAGAAACTTCAATGTCGCAAGCTTGACAGAAACGAAATACTCGTGACGTTCAGCCCAACAGATAATTACGCTAGGGATTTCTTACCGGAGAAGTTAAACAAAAATAAATAGCTTCTGAAGAGCGTTGGAGACGAGCTCCTTTCAAATACGTTAAATGAATCTGAATACAGTGCTGCCATTTTTTTTTCATATCGGCTATGAGAAAACTGAATCCTTTGCTATCGCGAGCTCACTTTGCGGTTGGTTTTTAAATTTTTTAATTTCCATTCTCCTTTTCGTAAGCCCTTTCGGGCTTCTGCGATCCCATCTCTTCCGCCTGTACTCCACAATTGTCATTTCTCGTTTTCTAGTTTCTGAGAGACTCTTCGGAGTATTGCCCACAACTACTATATTTCTAACTGAACCGCATTTTCACAAAAGCATTGGGTAACTGTGCACAGCGAAAAATAAGTCACTTGGAATAACGAAATTGTTCATTCGCAGTCGGGCAACGAAATATTGGCATGAAACACAAAAATATCTGATTATTCCGAGTATTCGTTAATCCGATGGAATAAATAAGTCTGGAAATAACCTAATATTCCATTTGGCTCAATAAACAATTTATTGATGTCCCTCATTGACGGATTTCGTAAACCCAAATCATCCAGTGCAAAAATTTGTTGCGGAGTCCCCAAATCCCACGACACTCCCATAGCGTGGATCCCTGTCGCGTAGTGACGTCGTTTGAGAATTTTAGCATTGAAAATGCTTTTAAAGATGTATATAGGGGGTCTGATTTAGCGAGATTTCACACTCTACTGCCGCTGTGTTGTAGCAGGGTGGGGGGAGCTGCGACATGCTAAATGCTTCTGATTTGTTGAAAAAGACTGCATTACATGTAGAGTTCATTTGTGGTTACAAGTTGTAAGTTTCAATTTTGGTGTGTACATTACAATGTTGGTAGGTTTGGGTTTGTTTGGTTTTGTTTGTTTGGGTTTGGGTTTGTTTCGTTTTGTTCGATTGTTTGGGTTTGTTTGGTTTTGTTTGTTTGGGTTTGGGTTTATTTGGTTTTGTTTGTTTCTTTGGGTTTGGGTTTGTTTGGGTTTGTTCGGGTTTGGGTTTGTTTGGTTTTATTTGTTTGTTTGGGTTTGTTTGTTTGGTTTGATTGGGTTTAGGTTTATTTGGTGTTGTTTGTTTGTTTGGGTTTAGGTTTGTTTGGTTTTGTTTGTTTGTTTGTTTGGGTTTGAGTTTGTTTCGGTTGGGATGGATGGATAGTGAAAGAGTGAGAATGTGAGACGAAAGTGAGAAAGTTAGAGACTTAGAAAGAGAGAGCAACTCATATTATTTGCATGTACCTTTTTTATCACCCGAAAAGTCTGATTACATTTTCAATGCCATGAAATAGTTGCACTTTGTGTAATATCTGTTGGCTGTTTGGTAAATATTCGGAAGTGTCACTCCTGTCAGAATCGAGTTGATTTTTTTTTTGTGTGGTTTCTTACAGTTAAAAAACATCATATTTAATATTATTATGGCAGCGCATCAACAAAAACAATGTCGTTCTACGCACCCCACGATTCTACGCAACCATCCGAGGTGCCCTCCGCCCACCCCAGTGTTCTACACACCCTGCGATTCCACACACCCATCCGAGGTGCCCTCCGTCCACCCCAGTGTTCTACGCACCCCACGATTCCACGATTCGTGGCCTCGATGCTAAAGTATAGAATTAACCTCTTGGTAATTGTTTTTGTTGATGCGCTGCCATAATAATATTAAATATGATGTTTTTCAACTGTAAGAAACCACACAAAAAAAATCAGCTCGATTCTGACAGGAGTGACACTTCCGAATATTTACCGGCTTTTTAATTTGGAATTCTCAAGCGCAATTTGTTGGATGTCCCAAAAAAATATATCCTTTTCTGATCTCGTGCACAAATTTGTTGGCCAGTCCCAAGATGCGCCCACATATCTATAGGAATTTTAGGATGCCGCACATAGGGAGTCCTCATCGGAGTCCAATTGGATTCTACACTATTTCCCGATAAACGCCGTTCGAGAATTCTTACCACGTTCGAATCGAAAATATGTGAAAGACTCGAGAAAAAACTCCACGTGTTAAAAACATATGTTTTTAACACGTGGAGTTTTTTCTCGAGTCTTTCACATATTTTCGATTCGAACGTGCAGATTATATAATCTGCACGTTCCGTGAGCTCGTACGTGTATGGTGCTATTATCTCAAAGTGCAGTAAAATAAATAACAAACTATAATTACAGTGGACTTTCAGTGATGTGATTCCAATCTATTTTTGAAATATTCGTTTTTAAGATAAGATTTTTGCTTTCTCAAGATCCACTCGTTATGTATGTCTATATATTTTGTTGAGAAAATTTAACGTAGAGAATACGATGTGATCCATCAAGGATCCTATCAAATTATTTGATAATGTAGGAATTCTTCAGAATTCAGGTTGGATTCGTACATTGGAATCCAACGAGGAATCCCGATTCGAATCCAATGTATGAGCGTGACATTTTAGTATAGGGGTAAGTATGGAAGTCCAATTGGATCCTTACGACAATTTCTGCACGGGATGCTTTGTTCTTTCAATGGAAAATTTGTACCCATACAAGCGTATACAGGGTGGACCATTTAACGTGACCACCCCAAATATCTCCGTTGCCTTTAGAGTGACGAAAAAAATGTCAAGAGGTAATTTGATTGATATCGAAGGGCTGATACAGTGGTGAAAAATTCATTTTTGTCAAGGTCATAGTTTTTGCGTTTTCAAGGTCATCAATGGTTTTTCAAATGGGAACATGCTTTTTTTTTTATTAAGACGTTGTAGCTGATATTCAGACGAATCCAACGACCTATGATATCATGACCTTGAAATGATTTTACACCAAAATACACGTGTAAAAACGGGAAATCGTGATAGTGTTGACAATAAGAACATCCGAATAATGTAATTGATTTTTTTGTGCAGAAAATTTATTGTAACAAATGTTCGAAGTGATGGCCATTAACCTCGACAGATTTTTGAAGACGTCGGATGAATGATTCTCTTGACATTCAAATAGTTTCTGGTGTAGATAGCGGCGCAGGCCCGCTTTCTCTGCTTGACTGTACAATACCATTTTCGATACGGTTATTACATGTTACTTTGGATGGACTGGATTGGATACACTTGTCTACTGATTCTAAGATTGGTAGATGGTAAACATTCTCCACTCTGCTATAGTTTTACTACGTTACAATGCCATTTACTACGTTACAATATCACACCAGAAACTATTCGAAGGTCAAGAGAATCATTCATCCGACGTCTTCAAAAATGTGTCGAGGTTAATGGCCATCACTTCGAACATTTGTTACAATAAATTTTCTGCACAAACATTCAATTACATTATTTGGATATTCTTATTGTCAATACCATCACGATTTTCCGTTTTTACACGTGTATTTTGGTGAAAAATCATTTCAAGGTCATGATATCATAGATCGTTGGATTCGTCTGAATATCAGCTTCAACGTCTTAATAAAAAAAAACATGTTCCCATTTGAAAGACCATTGATGACCTTGAGAACGCAAAAACTATGACCTTGACAAAAATGAATTTTTCACCACTGTATCAGCCCTTCGAAATCAATCAAATTACCTCCTGACATTTTTTTCGTCACTCTAAAGGTAACGGAGATATTTAGGGTGGTCACGTTAAATGGTCCACCCTGTATACTTCACTACTACTGTTACTTGGCCTACCCAAATAAACCAAAATAAAGACGTTGAAAATGCCTGCCGCTCGGTGGTCTAGGCTCAAGCCAGTACGTAGCAGAGCGTTCATCCACCCAAGTGTTGGCCCAGGCCAGTGCCGCGTGAATGTTATTCGCCATTCCATTCAAATGGGATGTCCCTATGATTCTATATTCAAACGCGCCATCATACCGATCTACGTTCACTGGTGAATGGTTTCCAATTTATTTTTGGTCTCCCCGATGAATTGAGAGGTGAGGCAAAAAGAACCTATTCGCGGTAGACCGGTGGTCCGACCTTGAAACAAAAGAAAAAAAAGGAAATAAAGCGGGAAAGAAAGGCACGGGGAAGGTGGGCGGAGGTGTTTCCAATCTGCACGAAACGCGCGCACCGGACTCAACTCGAGAATGCATTGCATTGCGGCGTGAACGTTTATAAAAGCGTGAGTATAGGTCAACAACGAGGCCATGTACTATACGAAGCCCGATCTGGTATACTTATTGTACGAGGAGGCCCACCATCGAATAGAACCTTATACTCGGAACAAATAAATACACACCCGTAAGACGCCGCAAGAACGCGTATACATACATGTGAAAACAAGCATTAGTGCGTATATCGTCCACGGATAGACATGCAGTGAAACCTCGTTTATTAGGATCTGTCATATGGACAGAGCCTAAAAAACATGGCGGCGATAAGAGAACCGTGAACCATAAACAGTCATGTAGTTTAGTGCAAATTTCTGTCATATTATGATAAGTATTAGCGCAATTTTTGATTGGGCCGGTACCAAATCTAAACAACGCAATTTTGTTGTAGGAGAACATATTTTGGAGGCTGGGCACATTTTAAACTGTGGTAAAATTAGTGGCGTTTCCCCATAGCGGTGCTGTCAGCTTCAAAGCGCATTGTTTGCAAACGTCCCAATTACGAAATAATCCCCAAGAGATTAATGATTTTAAATGATTTGCTCTTGCGAAGCTGGGCTGGGAGAAAAATGCAAGCACATCATTGAGACGTTACTGTATTGGGATCGGTAAGTCTAACCTCTCATTCTCAGTACTTTTCATTATTTGCCCGTGAAGTATTGTTATTTTCTGAAAATATTTCTCAATTTTTCATTACAGTTTCAAAAATTCCTTTACAGCACACTTTCAGGCCTGAACTTTCACGGCTTTCATCCACGCCTCTAATTCCCGTGCAGAAATTCGTTGAGGAGTCCCCAAATCCTACCACATCCCTATAGGGATTTGGTAGGAACGCCATACGTAGGAAGTCCACACTGCAATCCAGGTGGATTCCGCGCTTCCCGTCCTTTAAGAATTTTTAATTTGGAGTTCTCAACCGGAATTTGTTGGATGTCCCAAAGAAATTTTTTTCTTTTTTTTATTACGTGCACAAGTTTGTTGGGGATTCCCAACATGCACTGACATCTATATAGGGATTTGTTAGGGACACCGCACATAGGGAGTTTTCATTGGGATCCAATTAAAATCTGGACTGTTCCTCGATGAACGTTGTTTGACAATTCTCACCACGTTCGAGCCGAAAATATGTGAAAAGTCACGTGAAAAAACTCGGCGTGTTCAAACATAACCTGCACACTTCGTGAGCGTATACGTGTGTGCTGATATTATGACAAAGTGCAGTAAAATAAATAATACACGATAATTGCAGTGGATTTTCAGTGATGTCATTCAAATCGTTTTTTTCAAAATATACTTTTTTAAGATAAGATTTATACTTTTTAAAGATTTACTCATTTTGTATATCTATATGAATTGTTTAGAAAATTCAATGTACATAATGCGATAAGATTTATCAAGATTTGTATCGGATTCTGTTCGATAATGGGGGAATTCTTTAGGATTTGAATTGGATTCGTACATTGGATTCCAACGAGGAATCCTGATTAGAATTCAATGTACGAGCGTGACGTTTTGGTATTGGGATCCAATGCGATGACCCATTGGATACCTATCAGGAAGTAGGGACAAGTATAAGAATCCAAATCGATCCCTAGGATAATTTTTACACAGGTTCATTTGTTTTTTTCACTTTTCTAAAATAATTTTTCATGCACACAAAGCGTTTCCTTGCAATAGAAAAGTGGTGAAAATCCACTTCCAACTCCTAACTCGAAGTGCTTTCGCAATCTTTCACAGCACATTTAATGTTCTTGCGATTGTTTTTATGCGGAGAAAACTTCGCGAATTCCATTTTCAACGATATTTGTTTTTCACAAAAATAAAATACTTTAAACATATGGCTACGTATAATTTCTATTGAAGGCTTTGCCCTAAGTATAGTTTGATTTTCCACCACCAGATATCATATCGCCATTTGACAGATCCTAATACGTTTTGTACTTATAAATTTCTATGGCTCCGGCAGATTCCGTCTAAAAAAGAATCTAATGAAGTTTCATTTCCATTTTTTTCCACTTATACGTTATTAATATTGTTCCCCAGCGTCCGTTCCGAGACTCGTTTTTTCTTCAGTTATACATTAATTAGTATTCTGTGACACAAAAAAAACAGACAAGTATGAAACAATTTTTTCAAGCCATACCTTGATTTTTTCCACTGTAAAACTCTGGGATCGTATTATGTACGCATATACTCAACTGTGATTACATATCTCTTAATAATACGAAAATGTCTGTCATTTACTAGCCTGAAACGTCAAAGCTTTAATGCTGCACACTCGCATTGAATAAAAATTCGAATCGAAAAATAAAAAATTTGATTTGGTTCATGACTCCATTACTATCAATAAAAATTTCATTTGAAAAATCAAAGAATAGCATAATAATGGTACGGCTATGAAAAAAAAGCATCGCGAATTATGCACCAATGGCTGTTTTCAACTGCTAAAGCGTTTTAGATACTATATTTCACTTATACGTTCTTCTCATTTATACATCATACTTTCTATAGCCCTTGAAAAACGTATAACTGAAGTTTCACTGCATACGTATACTTTATACGGATAGAACGAAGGTAATATAATTTCACATGGCGCTCGGGGGCTATTCCCGTGGGCAATGTGTCAAACACATACACATTTATCCACGAGGCGAATGGAATCGATATCCTTGTAGAACGGTGGATAAGAGCTCACTGTTCTGCTCCCGTCTGTACAAAGAACTCGATACAAATGCAAGACGGACACTCGAAATTATTATCAAAGACACTATTGTTCAATTTATCACTCGATTTACGCACATGTCTGACATTTTCTTTTCTTCCTATAATTTGTTAAATTCGCATACCGCGCTGTTCTAAACTTTCCAATTTTACCCAAAATGAAATACTTCTTCTGCTGGTAATAATACGAATATGTTGCGTGAAATAGAATAATTGAGTAAAGTAATGTTGTTAACATTTGCCGATACGAGCGTGCGAAATGTGGCTTATGTAATGGATTTTGGTTCAGCAGCGGAGGATAGTTGTGTTACGTTTCCGTACGAGCCCTCGTGCATGTAAAGTGTGTCAATGTGGGAGCATTAGAGATATGCACGGTCCATTGGAGCGAATTAAATTTTTGTTGTCAGTAACCCAATAAGCACGCGTCCCGCTTCGCTTGACCATGAAAAGATACGGTTTGACGTCACGACGTCGTTGCATTTTACATGTAATATTACCCGTGTCACTATATTTTGCATTTTTAATGGTAGAGGAAATTCAATGACAAAAATTCGTCAAGGTCTAGTACTCATTAGTTATAATAAGATTAATAACTACCACAATGAACGTAATATTAATATGTGAGTTCCGGTATGATCTTAATTTTTATTGTATTCTTATATAAGCTTCGACCTTATCTAATTGCAGTTACTATTACTGTATAAAGTGCATAATAATTTTTGTTCGTATTGTCGCCGTTGTTTTTAAAGTGTTGATTAAAGTGTTGATGATTTACATAATTTCTTTGTGAATTAAAACTACGATGATGGCGAAAAATAAATATTAAATACATTTGAATCTTCTGACTTAGGTGTAATTGTACAATGAAGGAAATCTTATGCGCGTCACAAGCCCTTTATAAGAGAGACTCAGCATGAATAATTTGCGCCGTCATTTACCCGTGTTCAAATGGACAGCCGGAAACACAGAAAAATTGCTGCGTGAGTCCCAAATGCACCCTTCGTGGTGCCCACCGAACAAACTATGCTCCGTCTCTCTCGTTTCAATTACTGACCCGAGGGATATAGCGCGACCGTGGCAGTCTCATTTTTATCAGTAAAGAACGGCTGAAGGAATGAGGTTGAACGATGAAAAAAAAGAATGATGAAGGATGTGCAATGCAGGCGAGGATTTCTCCATCTTCGTAAGACATTTTTATTATGGAGAAAAAGATAGAGAAAGCGAGAGAGAGAGAGAAAGAGAGATATGCAGACAGACAGAGGAGAATATGAACAAAGAAAAATGTTCTAAGGTCACTTCACAAATGTGTTGCAGAAATGTCGTCTTTTTTTCTCACATTTATATTTGTGTACATTATTCGAGACTTTTCCATTTCGGATTATTTAAAGACTTTTGTAGAATTTTTTAAATGTTTCAGTGACGACGGCACTGTCGCAGAAAAACTTGAAAACTTAAATTACCAAGTAGTGAGAATTGACAACTACGACTGCGTGTATATTTGGATTATGAGTCACCGCGAAGTCATACCAGTGTCGAGAATTTATTTTTAGAACAGAAAAAAAATAATACATGGCTTTTAAATTGAGTCTTTTAAATTGAGGTTGTAACACACGTTCAACCAACAATACCCTTGTTTCGTTGCAACCTCTCCGGCAACTTTGGACTACATATTCAGCAGTACGGACACCCAACACGCGCATACAGGTCGTTCGCACGTTATGTCGTATTGATTTGTGAAATTCTACCCTTCGTCATTTAGCGGGAAACAAACTTCCGAGCTCCGTAAGTAACGATAAGTTGAATCGATTCCAACCACTGAATCGATTGAAAGGCAACGAATTAATTTTAAAAAATACGAAAAAAACCCTACTTTTGAGCGTCAGCGTATATTTTTTGAGTCAGCCAAATTGTCATCGTATTGTTTCACGACAATCTATATATATGCCAAATCATGCAAACTGCTTAAGCAGGATGATAGAACATCGAATATGGCAACGATGCGTGTATACTATCTGAATCAAGAAGCGCGAAACAAGCGAAAACTGAAGCTGAAACCGTGACACAAATCCTCCATAATCACTACGACAGATGAGGATTCCAGTGCAATGCCGGTAAAACTCAGGCAATGATTGTAGGAACCAAATAACGACAACTCACGATCACAATTGGCAATGAATAAATCGCATTGCGCGACAGTATACAATAATTAGGCACAGACGTCCGCTGTACTACAAGCGCTAAATACAAACTCCTCAGAGCTTGCATTCTACCTATACTAGACTATGGATTAGGGTGTTCACTCCCATTGTATAGCGACGATAACTTAAATAAGTCAGAAATAGCCTATAAAAAAATACTAAAATTAGCCGGTAATCTACCAAGAAGTTTCCCAACGCAAGCACTATATGAAATGCTGAACGAGGTGAACTTCGGTGGGAGTCAAAAATAACTTCGCGGCATATCTTGAAAAACTAGCAACGTTGGACGATAACCTAACCAGAATTGATAATGAGGTCCCAAGACCCCAAGTGTTAGAGCAAAGTCGTTAGTACAGACTTAGACATCATACAATCTGTAAATATGATCTTGAAGTTTGCATCGTTGGCATTCAACGAATTTTTTTTTTTAATATTTTGATTTCCTCATTTAGATTATTTTACAAAATTTTTTTTTGCAGATTCAAATTCTGGATTTTTTAATAAGCAATTCAAAAAATTATTGAAAGTTTTTCTTACCGAGGATTTACCAAAAGAAATTCGCGGAATTCAAAAAGAATAATTTTCGCTGCATCCCAACGATGCAAACTTCAAACCCGTCTGTAAATAAAGTTTCACCCCATAACCCAAAAGCACGTGCTAGTCAGGAACGACAAACAATGTAAGCCAACTATAGTCGCAAGATATACAGGGTGTCCCAGAACTTAATGTAGTCCCTGAAATGGGGGGGTTGGGGGTGAAATTCTGAGTCCACTGATATATGTATGGGTCTTAGATCAACTCCTGAATTATTATTCATTTTGAAAGATGGGCCAATTAGGTGCGCCGCACCACCATGCACCACTACACGCGCATATCGCTCACTGACGTACAGTGGCTCATCGGGCGCACCTGATTAGCCCGCCTTTAAAAATTAATAATAATTCAGGGGTTGATCTGAGACCCATACATACTTATATCAATCGACTCAGAATTTCACCCCGAACCCCCTATTTCAGGGACTACATTCAGTTCTGTTACACCCTGTATATAAAAGGCAAACTCCTGACCGACTGACTGACTCATCATCGTCCAGCCTAAACTGCAACTTGGAGTGCATGTTGATTTTATTATGTAGGGACCATTTAAGAAGGGATTTTTCGAAATTCAACCCCTAAGGAGAGAAAAGGGGTGGTAAAGTTTGTATGGAAATTTAAAAATCTGGTCGGATTTACTTGAAATATGGTATCCGTGCTTCTTGATACGATTAATGAAACACGTATTTCAGCGTTTTTAGAAATTCAACCCCTAAGAGGAGAAGGGGGGCGGAAAAGTTTATGGAAAAAAAAAATCGGGTCAAATGTACTTGAAACTTTATATAACTGCACGCTTCTTTTGAAATTCCGTCCTTAAGGGGAAGAGAGGGTAGCAAAGTTTTTATGGTAAAAGATAAAATAGTTCTGTGACTGACTGATTGACTGACATAGACAACGCACAGCCTAAACCACTAAAGATAGAAACAAAAAATTTTGAAGATATATGTTCCTTACAAGGTGTAGAGGTGCATTAAGAGAGGATTTTTCGAAAGTCAACTCTAAGGGGTTGAAATGGGGTTTAAAAGTTTGTATGGAAAATTGGATTTCTTGCGTGTTGAACTTGAAACTCGATTTAAATATTCTTCAAAACAAATAATAAAACGCATATTTCAGGATTTTTTAAAACTCCTAATTAAGAGTGCAACCCTTCAACCAGGGTTGAAGTTTGTGTGGGAAAATCAAATTCCCTGCTTTTATCTCAATGAAACTCGGAACATATGTTCCTTAAGGAGCGTAGAGGTGCACCAAGAAAGGATTTTTCGAAAGTCAACCCCTAAGATGATGAAATGGGATGTAAAAGGTTGTATGGAAAATTGTAGTCCTTGCGTGTATGAACTTGAAACTCGGTATAAATATTCCTCAAAACAAATAATAAAACGCATACTTTAGGATCTTTTAAAACAACCCCTAATAAGGGGTGCAACTGTTAATGATATTTCTATGGGTTAAATACTACGCGGGCTTTCATTACAATGTAATGAAAAATGATTGGAACCAAGTATTGTCATCGAATTCAGAACATCCTGTATAGAGCCTGCATGGTTGCTCACGACGCAAGTAAGACGCGGTATAACTCATAGCGAATGCACACTCCCCAGCTCCGCTTCTGAGCACAATTTCGAGTTGAATATATCGCGGGAAAGGGGGAGAGGAGGAGTCAATAAAACGAGGAGCGGAATAATAGATACGAAGTTGCATGTCTCATCGTGTATGACGAAGCCAGGATGGTCGCGACGCGAAGTACCTCGCTTTAAACAATACACGAAGAAACTTGTGACGAAAAATTAACCGGTGTTCCTCAACCATATATACAGGCTGTCTCATCTGAAGTTCACACCTTAAATAAATTGCGAAAATGAAGTCAGATCTGGCAAGGTTTCCTACAAAAGATTTACGGATTCGAGAAGCGACATCCGATGGAGACAGTTAAAAAACATCATCGACGCATTTATTAAATCTCGCATCTCGTAAATCCGTCGGTCAAAAAATGTTTATATCGGTACCGATTGTCCATCTCGAAAGGGTGAACCTTTTCTATGAATTTCTTAATCCAACTTCAGTTTCTCGATTTATTTGGGCTATGCAATAATAACAGGACATCCTGTATGTCCTATATTTGTATAAGTGTGTGTGAGTGTGTGTTGTATACAGTTCTCAATTCTCTGGCAATAAGAAACATCTGAAATTGCAGTTTGTAGCGAGTTTTGTGCAAGTTTTCGATTTCGTATTAGGAAAGTTCCCGAAAATCGATTAAATTTCGTCGTTAATTAATTTATCTTCCAACTTCATTTACTTCTTTCTGTGCGATGGAAACTGAGAAAATAATCTCCGAAATCATTCGACCCTCAGAAGCGACTAAAAAATCCTCAATTTCATAATTCTACAATGTTTCATTTTCGATCGCATACCAAACATACATTTTACCGAATTTTCATGAAGGTGGGAACGCCGAAAAACTTTTGGGTGAATAAGATAGTTGAATAATCGATTGCCACGAGAATATTCTCGGCTTCGTAATTTCGTTCATTAGTTATTGTACTGTAAGAAAACAATCACAATACACTGTACAAATAACCGTTGCAAACTTTACACGATTTCGCAAAATACGTTGCAAAAAAGTTTGCCTTGCTACCTTTAGCCCCGTGCTGGTGTCAATTGAAAAAGTATCTCAACGAATCAGCGGCACTTGATAATGAAAAAAGGCATAAAAATTTCTATATTTGGCCTTCCTATTTTCACAGTAATACTTAGACCAAATCGTCAATATCCATAATATGTAACGAATAAGGAACATATTCAGTTTATTATTAAGTCGATTATTAGTTTGTAACAACCTGGTTATTTAAGCCCGTAAATAATTTTTCTCAAAGTTGAGACTTATCCCATTTCATTAAAAAATTTTGAGTTAGAAAAATTGCAAATGTGCAATACAATAATTGCTCATTCAATAATATAGAGGATTTAGCATAAACTGACACTGGTGGATGGGCGGTCGGGGTTCGGCTGCGGCGGTACTTCGAGTTTAGCAGCGTTCTGCATGGCCGATACACGGAGCGGTGACTGCTTAGACGTGCACCGATTGGTGCGTCAACCAGTAAGCAGAAGGTCAATACTTCTGAGAACTTGCTGTAGAGACTTGAGTAAAAGTACGTGTACCCCCCGTGCAGAAATTGTCGTAGGGGTCCAGTTGGAATATCATACTTGTCCCTACTTTCTGATAGGGATCCAATAGGTCATCGCATGGGATTCCTATACTGAAACGTCATGCTCGTACATTGAATTCGAATCGGGATTTCTCATTAGAATCCAATTCCAATCCCAAAGGGTTGTCGCATTATCGAACAGAATTCGATACGATTCTCGATGGATCCCATGGCATTCTGCACGTTGAATTTTCTGAAGAAAATATTCAGACATATAAAATGAGTAGATCTTCATAAATTATAAATCTTATGTTAAAAAGTGTAAATTGCTTAAAAAAGTATGTTTTGAAAATCGATTTGAATCACATCACTGAAAATCCACTTCAATTATCGTTTGTTATTTATTTTACTGCACTTTGACGAAATATCACCCTACACGTACACGTGCAGATTATGTTTCAACACGCCAAGTTTTTTCTCTCAGAATTTTCACATATTTTCGATTCGAACGTGGTAAAAATTCTCAAATGGCGTTCATCGGGGAACAGTGCAGAATCCGATTGGATCCCAATGAAGGCGCTTTCTGTGCGATGCCTCTAACAAATTCCTATGGAGATGTCGGTGCACTTTGAGACTCCCAACAAATTTCGGTTAAAAATTTCAAATAAATAATTCTTAAGCGATGTCAATTGGGAAATAGCTCGGAATCGGGTTGAACTCCAAATTGGATTTAGTCAAAATACTACAAATTCTTGGCTTATGTTTTTCTAATCGATATTATAGTCGTTGGATTTCCCACAATTGGACACCTGCCGCCACAACCTTCCTGGAAGATCACACCATAACGTCGTCATTTTGCAATATTTTAATGAGAAAATTCATTTAAATAACTTAATTATGTAATAAATTGTACCTGAAGGTTCATAAATGTAAAAGCTTTTGTTTATTTCCAAAAAAAATGATAAAAATTGGCTATTTTGTTTTATCGTCTACATATGTTTCCCCCTTCAAGACGACTGTAGACGCAATGGAAGTTAAGTTAGATTAGCAAAGTGCGGGTGGGGAATAATAGGAAAGGGTCAATTGGGAAGGGTAATTACGTAAAAATTCACAACGTTGGGGCTCAGGTAATTACAAATATTGGGTGAAGTAAAAAGTTCTGAGCGTTTTCCGCTAGATGTCTTTAGAGAGCCATATCTCACGATGTATACATCGCATCGGGTCATACTATACGGCGATTTAAAGGTGACATTACGCTTCAAAAAAAGTTCTTTGACAGTTTTGTGCTTGGTGAAGCCAGTTGTGTGTTACAGTGTTCCAAAATGGAGGTGAAAAAAGAGAAAATTCGATACATTCTTCAGTACCACTACGACCAAGATGAAAAGGCGGAGCAGGCGGCCAAAAAAAATTGTGCTATTTATGGACCCTATACAGTATCGAATGCAACAGCAAAGCGGTGGTTCCAACGATTCCGTTCTGGTAATATGGCCGTCGAAGATTAGGCACGCTCTGGTAGGCCAATCGTCGAAAATGTCGATAAAATCATGGAAATCGTCGAGTCGGACCGGCATGTGAGCACTTATTCCATTGCCCAGGAACTGAAGATTAGCCAGGAAACCGTTTGTAACAATTTGCATAAGGCTGGTCTCAAGAAGAAGCTCGATGTATGGGTGCCACACGAATTGACGCAAAAGAATCTTTTGGACCGAATTGATACCTGCGATTCTTTGCTGAAACGTAACGACATCGACCCATTTTTGAAGCCGATGGTGACTGGCGATGAAAAATGGGTCACATACGAGAACAACAGCCGAAAAAGATTGTGGTCCAATCGCGGTGAGCCGGCCCAAACGATCGCCAAGCCCGGATTAACGGCCAAGAAGGTTTTGCTGTGTGTTTGGTGAGATTGGAAGGGAATCATCCACTATGAGCAGCTCCCATCGGGCCAAAAACTCAATTCGGACCTCTACTGTCAACAACTGACCAGATTGAAGCAGGCGATCGGCCAGAATTGGCCAATAGGAAGGGTGTTGTGTTCCATCAAGACAACGCCAGGCCGCACACATCTTTAACGATGCGCCAGAAGCTCCGAGAGCTTGGATGGGAGGTTCTATCGCACCCACCGTATAGTCCAGACCTGGCACCAAGCGATTATCACCTTTTCGAGCATTTGCGAAATTTTCTTGATGGTACAAAACTGGCCTCAAGAGAGGCTTGTGAAAATGAGCTGGTCGAATTTTTTCACCAATAGGGACGAGGACTTCTTCAATCGCGGAATTATGAAATTGCCTTCAAAATGAACAAAAGTTATCGAAAAAAACAGCGCATATTTGATCTAAATCGGATAATCCTAACTATGTTAATTTCATCGTCGAAATAAAGCGAAAAAACGCTCAGAACTTTTTACTTCATCTAATATAGATAGGATTTATATTTGTGCTTTTTTTTTCGATGCAGATAAAACGTATTCAAGATTTGTAAAATTGGTATCTGATGTATGGTTGGAGCTAAACGAGTATGTGTGTGTTTGTGTGTGTGTGTGCGTGTGTGTACATATATATGCATTGTGAAGCGTCAATCGCAGACGCGAACTTTGAACTCCTTGAGTTTATCTCTTGGGCTGTGGAAATGATGCGGGGACGTGGAGAATAATGGATCCGGTATGAGAGAGCGTATGTATCTCTGTTTTTCTTTTGCTTTTCTTGCTCACTCTGATATATTTCTCCGTCTCTGTTTTTCTCCTTCTTTGAATCATCTCGTTCGGTGCAGTAAAGCGTCGTAATGTCGCGGCGATCGGTCGCCCCATGTTGTATCATCTTTTCTTTTTTTTTTACGAGGCCAACATAAAATACGCTGACTCGATCGCAAGATCTGCGCATGTGACAGCATGAAAACGCGGCAAAAAGTAGTTCGGACAAGGAAAACCCGCTGTGCAACTCGCGAATTTTTACGAAATATTAAGATAATAGTCCAACCCGAGTGCCTTTTTATAGCTCCATTATGAAAAATTGGTACGATTCCCGCAGGAACAAGCGCAGCGGAGGGAGCGTGGAGAAAATCGAAGAAGCTATATAAAATACGGACAAGAGAGAGAGAGAGGGAGCGAGAGGGAGGGGGGGGAGAGAGAGAGAGGGGGAGAGAGGGGGAGAGAGAGAGAGAGAGACAGGGAGAGGGAGAGGGATTTGATTGATTGATTGATGTTTATTAGCTTTCTCAGCTATTTGTGATACACAGTGTTACAGACTCCTTACATCGAAACGCCTTTACATATACTTACATTTAAATATTACTTATTTTACGGTTGACACAACATACTCTTTTAACATACGTTTAAACTGTTCAACTTTTTCACAGCCTTTTACGTCCACTGGCAATGCATTATACATCTTTACTCCGTCGTAGAACATACTTTTTTGTGCGCTTCTCGTTCTTCTAAATTGAATTACTATATTTCCGGCTTGCCGTGTTTCCCTATCACTACTCGTGCCTATTATTACGAATCGATTTTTTAATTCTTTCGGCAGTAAATTTTTTACCGCTTTAAATATAAATATACATACATTGTAGAACAACCTTTGCCTTACTGACATGAATTGAACTGCATTCAGCATATCTTCCACCTTCGTGTAACGATTGCACTGCAATATGACTCGCATCGCTCTGTTTTGCGCGATCTGCAGTTTATTCAACTCCGTTTCACCCATACCTACCAACAGTGTTGCACAATACTCAAAGTGAGGTGCTATTATTGTTTTATATATGACACATCTCGTATACGCAGACACATATTGTCCCATTCTGTTTAGGAAGCTCGTTTTTTTCCCTATTTTTTTTAACATATATTCACAATGGTCTTTAAATCGTAGCTTATCATCGATAATTATACCCAAATATTTCATTGTCTCCACTCTCTCCAATTCTGTACCATTCCGACACTTGAGAACAATATTCCCACTCACGCGTTTCCTTCCACTGCTGACAATCATATACTTTGTTTTCTCTACATTCATTTTTAAATTATTTCCGTCCATCCAATTTTCCACTATACCTAGTAACATATTCATCTTTTCTTCCACTTCTGCACTGCTTTTTCCAGTTACATAAATCACTGTATCATCAGCAAACATTTTTATTGCACATTCCTCCGGGCTTAAGTTAACTATATCATTTATATATATAATAAATAGCAATGGCCCGAGCACGGATCCCTGCGGTACCCCATAATCGTTGGAAATAACTTCAGACCATTCTTCATTGAATCGCACTCGCTGTGTTCTGTTTCTTAAGTACGTTCGGAACCAGTCTAATACCCTATCTCTAACACCATATTGGTACAGTTTGTCTAATAATATTTTTCTGTCTATTGTCTCAAACGCTCGTTTTAAACCCATGAAGATTACTCCTACCAATTTTCCTTCGCTAATGTCCAATTTCCATTCGTCTACAACCGTTTGGATCGCCGTTTCACACGAAAATTGCTTTCTAAATCCTGACTGATGTTCCGTTATAATGTCATTTTTTTCTAAATATTTTTCAATTTGATCTTTCACTACTAGTTCTAGCACCTTTTCGTACAGTGGTAAGATATTAATCGGTCTGTAATGACTTGCTTTCTTGGCCTTGTTTATCTTTGGGATCGGTATAATTGTGGAAGTCTTCCAGCTATCCGGGCAACATCCCTCCCTCAGGGATCCATTTATTATTTCCACAAATTCCTCTTTAATTGCACTAAACGCCATTTTTAGGATATCACTCGATATTCCTTCTTCTGTTCCCTTCTTTTTTGGTAGTTCCATCACTATCTTCTCTATGTCCTTTATTTCAACACGATTGAAGTCTTTTATTATTCTTTCATTATCCATCCTAGCCCCCGTAATAATCTTTCTTCTGTTTGGACTACCATCCGTATCTCGCTGTATTGAACTAACTATATTATTTATACTTTGTACATAATACACATTGAATTTATCAGCTATATTACCTCCCATCATGTCATCCAATATTTCAAAGTCTATGTTTTCTACTTCCCTTGCACCCGTTGGTTCTCCCCTAATTAATTCTTTTAAGGTTTTCCACATTTTTGTCGGGTCTCTCTTATTATCGTCTATCATTTTTTCATAATATTCTTTCTTCTTTTCTCTTAGCAGTTTAACTACTGCATTCCTTTCTTTTTTAAATTGCTGCCAATGCTCTTCCACACCCGTAAAAATTGCTACTTTGTATGCCTCATCTCTTCTTCTCGCAGCTACTGTTATCTGTTCTGAATACCATTTTTTCCCTTCCCATGCCCTTGGAATCTTGACTATTCTTTCGGGTGCAAACTTATCCAGCGCACCCACTATGCTATCAACAACCATTTTCGCTCTTTCGTTTACATCTACCCCTTGGACTTCCCTTACGGTAGTGCTCAGCATCCTTGAAAATTCCGTCACGTCAATTTTACTATAATTTCTAGTTTTATATTCTCTGTAATCGTCCTTTTCCGTTCTGTTACCTAGTACGACTTTTATCCATCCATGGTCCGTTATTTTTGGCTCATGTTCCACTTGAACTTGTGCACTCCTATTAGCAAATAGTAAGTCTATAGTTGTTCGGCTGTCCTGTGTTATTCTCGTCGGCTTGTTAACATATTGCTTCATTCCTAGACTCAGCATTCCTGTTATCAACTTTTTTTTGTAAAATGTTTCTACCGTAACATCTATATTAAAATCACCTATTATTAAACAGTCTCCTTTTATTGTTAGTTCCTCAGTTATATTTTCAATGTGTCTTATAAAATCGGCATCCGATGCACTTGGCGAATGATACACAGTTACTATTACTCCTTTATAATGTTCGTCCTTGACCTCAATTCCAGCACACCAGCAGTTTGATTCTATTTTACTTATCGGTATCATATCAAATTTAATATCGTCTCTTACGTATAATATAGCACCACCTGTATTTCTGTTCTCCGAGTCACATCTAACTGCAATATAGCCCGGCATATACAGGGAGAGGGAGAGGGAGAGGGAGAGGGAGAGAGAGAGAGGGAGAGGGAGAGAGAGAGGGAGAGAGAGAGAGAAAGAGAGAGAGAGGGAGAGAGAACCGTGAAATGTTTCAGTGTCAATCGCAGATTTATCTCTCGTGGATAATAACGCCGGTGATAAATTATCCATTGATAACTATCGATTTCGCAAGCATTTATGAAAAGAAATCAACATCATATTATGAGTCAGAGATATTTCCAGTCTACTTGTCGTTTTATAAAGGATGCACTGATTGTTACTCTCACTTCAAAAGGGTGAGTATACATACATGCGATGACGAGAGTAATAAGATGTTGATAAACTGTTCAATCTTATTAGATTGACAGATAAATAATAAGCGATTTTTCTGGACTTTTGAGAATTTTTGTAGAATCGTCTGGAAGCTTTGATGGCGGAAGAGCTTTGCCTACACAATGGAGGCAATAAGTAACGATGTCAGTTATATTTCTGACAATTTATTATAATTATTAAATTTAAGAATAAAATATGTTTTCCATACAATCACTTATTACTTATGTGCCAACCTGAGAGCTGTCCGCGGCCTTCAAAATCCGGCTGCGTGTGTTCGTGACCCAATTACTTTATATATTATCAATTTTTTACCGATATGTATAGTCTTATTGCGACTTCATGTACTCAAAACAGAAGAAATATCGTAGCCGGGTGATTGTACAGGATCCGAGTCGTAGAAGGAATTTTTTGTCTTTATTTTCAAGATCAAAATCCGCTACGACAAATTAATCCTCCGGTGCATATTTATCTATTGCCATACTACAATTACTCGAATACAATATCTCGAGTAAAAATGTATATTATTCCTAATCTACCTTCGTAGGTAACACATGGGTCATTAAGTCCCGGGACTGACACACAGATGGCGCCGCCAATGCCATGCCGCTTTTGTTTTTCGGTAGTACTAACCTTCAAAAGATACGTGTAAAAATTTCATTCGGTTCAGTCGTTGTCGAGATATTGAAGGTTAAGTGACACTATATTTGTTTTTGCTTAAACGATGGATAAAAACGAGTTTCGTGTGTTAAGGCCTTATATACGCGAAAAATTTAAAATTTTTTAATTTTTTAAAATTTTTAATTTTTTTAATTTTTTAAAATTTTTAATTTTTTAAAATTTTTAATTTTTTAAAATTTTTAATTTTTTACAATTTTTGATTCCATTAGCCTGAACGGTTAGGAATATTTTAAGCTTTACAGAATTGAAAAATTCCAAAAATTGTTAAAGTTACAGCATTTAGAGCGTAAAAACTTTTAACGAGACAGATGCGCTAGATCGGTAACTACCCTTTTCTATTGTTCACTTATTATCCCTACATAGAATCGTGTAACGGTAAAGGTAACGGGTTTTGTCGGTTTGGTCTACGATAAAAGTAACGGTTTTTTTCGGTTCGGCACAAGCATAAAACCAGGAGGAAGAAGTAAAATTATTTAGTCCGAATTGAGAAATTGTAGAGGCAAGACAAAATTGTGAGCTGAGACAGTTATATTTTAACATGAGTGATTGTGAAGAAACCCATACTAGTTCAGATAGGAAGGGTTCACGATTCATGGGAGGACGCCCAGGCATTCGTAAAAATCGTCTTTTTCACGGCAATCAGTATACGAAAAAATCGGAAGCCGAACTAAACACAAGTACGTCTGCAAAAAAATTAAGTGTTGACAGCACTCGATGTAGATATTGACCGCGCACATGGCTACGTAATCGTAAATTTTCTATCCGTGTTCACTGCAATTGCTTCTCTCGTAAAGTGCAAAACTTGTGACAGTGACATCAAGTTCTCTGAAACACGAGTTAGAGGATTGGGATTTACCTTAGTTATCAAGTGCGAGAAGTGCGAGCAAAAGGAGATAAGTTCGAGTCCTTCGCCTAAAAGTTATTGTTACAAAATCAATCGCAGCTTCACGTTGGCTATGCGAATATTAGGTGTTGGATTGACGGGAATGAACACTTTCTGCGGTATTATGAATCTCCCAAAATGCTTCAGTCAAACGCTCTACGACAAAATTACCAAACAAATACGAGATGCAGCCAAAGAAGTTGCAGATTCGTCTATGCGAATGGCAGCTGACGAAGAAAAAAAAATAACGGCAGAAAACGAGAACACCAAAGACGCTAATGGAACCGCCGTCTCCGGGGATGGTTCTTGGAGAAAAAGAGGTTTTTCTTCGCTGCAGGGTGTTGTGACACTTATCGGAATTTTGTCTGGGAAAGTTGTCGACATTATCGTCAAGTCGTCATTTTGTAAGGCCTGCCAATCGTGGAGTGAAAAAAATGGAACAGAAGAATATGAAGAATGGTACGCAGAACATGAAGATAAATGCACAAGTAACCACGAAGGAAGTTCTGGAAAGATGGAGGTAGATGGAATGGTTGAAATGTTTAGCACATCTGAAGATTTACACGATACAAAATATTTGTATTATGTTGGAGATGGCGATGCAAAAACATTCAAGAGCATAACAGAAGCCCATCCGTATAGAGAAAACATTATGATACGTAAACGAGAATGCATTGGGCATGTTCAAAAACGAATGGGCAGCAGGCTCCGAAACGTCAAGAAACAAATAAAAGGTCTCGGAGGAAGAGGCAAATTGACTGCAAAATTGATTGACGAATTGACAGTGTTTTATGGATTGGCTGTGAGAAATAATTGCACGTCTATCGATGACATGAAGAAAGGAATCTGGGGAACATATTATCACAAGTGCTCAACCGATGAAAATCCTCAACATGACAACTGTCCTTCTGGCAAAGAAAGTTGGTGCACGTGGCGACAAGCCGAAGCCGCAAACACGCTCGACTCATATACCGATAAGCCTGCACTCGATAAAACTGTGGCAGAAGCGATCAAACCAGTGTATGAAGCACTCAGTAACGACGAGTTACTGGAGAGATGTTTAGGAGGCTTCACACAAAATAATAACGAGTGTTTGAATTCTAGGATTTGGAAAATTGCTCCGAAAAATTCATGGAGTAGTTTAACGATTGTTGAAATCGCCGCATATATTTCGGCTAGCACTTTTAACGACGGAACAGTCGCCTTTCTCCGAATTATGAAAAACCTTGGTATTACGATTGGGCCGAACGCGATGGAGACTTGCGAACATCTGGACGAATTACGCCTTACTGCCACTGGAATTCAATCTGAAAAGGCAACAAAGGAAGCAAGGATTGCCGCCAGAAACGACAAAAAACATGCTGGAGACGTTTTATATGCCGAGGAAGGCCCCACATATAGCGCAGGATGCTATTAAATAAGGTAAAATTGCATTTATAATAGATACCGCGCGGCGCGCCCGACCGCCAACTTCAAAGCCGTTTTTCCACGATTCACTTTTTTGAACCTTGTGAAAGTTCTAACTCTTGAACGAAGGTTCAGATCGCTTTGAAATTTTTACAACATATTCTTAGTATCATCACCTATCGTGTGAACCACAGAAACAAAAATTTCAATGACACAAAAAAATATAAAAAATAAAATACCGACAGAAAATTGAGTAAAAAAATGTTAAGTTTCGAATTTTTATTATAATATTGTTGGTTCACACTGAAGATACATTCATTATTCAATTATAAATATGTTCATTTTTTTTCAGACACCCACATCGATGCCGAGAACTTTCACCATCAACGCGCGCGCAAAAAAAATACATTGCTTTATTATGTTATATCTCCGCCATTTGTTAATATTTCTGATTTTTTTTCATATACTTAACCATGTGCATAAATGATCTGTAAAAAAAATGTTGTCAATATATGCGTCATTTTTTTTAACCGCGTCTAGAAAAGTACCTTTGAAAATCGGCGAAATCGCGTATATAAGGCCTTAATCAAACACTGTTTTTTAATAGGAAAAAATACCGTTCAAGCTCAGCAATGGCTTGAAAAGTGTTACCGGGAAAAGTGCCCATCGAAAACAACCATTTGCCGATGGTATTCGGATTTTAAACGCGGTCGAACAACCACCGAAGACGCGGAGCGCTCAGGTCGTCCAATTGTGAGGTGGCTACGCCCGAAAATATCCAAAAAATTCTGAAAATTGTTATATCCGATCGTAAAGTGAAGTTGCAAGAGATAGCTGACATCTTAAAGATATCAAAAGGCACCGTGTTCAAAATTGTGCATGAAAATTTGGGTATGAAAAAACGTTTGTCCAAGTGGTTGCCGCGTTTGCTCACAGTGGAACAAAAACAACAACGAATTAATGATTCGGAGCGCTGTTTGAAGCTGTTTACGCGTGATAAAAAGGATTTTTTGCGTCGGTATATAACAATGGATGAAACATGGCTTCATCACTATACGCCGGAGTCGAAAAGAGCGTCAGCCGAGTGGAGAGGAGAGCCTATTTTGAGGCAAAAGATAAATCGTTCTATAAGAAAGGCATCGAAAGTTTAGAAAAACGTTGAAATTATTGTATCGCTATGGAAGGTGACTATGTTGATGAATAAAGTCAAATTCTGCAAAAAAAATGTGTTTTTACTGGTTAGTCCCGGGACTTAATGACCCATGTGTTAGATTAGGAACTAGCAGTCGTTGCGCGCGTTTACGAACTTAACCCTTCCGAATTAAGCCCACACTTGTCACTTGACTATGTTCAGTTCTTCACGGATTCTCCAGAGTGTATGATGTTGAAGTTTGCATCGTTAGAATGCAACGAAAATTAATTATTTTTAATTGTTCGAATTTTTATTAGTAGATTCACGCTGTGAAGATTACTCCAGCGTATTTTTATTCGAGATTTACGATCGCAATAAAAAAAAAGACTTTAAAAAATGATAAAAATAAAGTAATGAAGAATGAACAAACAAAAAAAAATGTTGCATTCCAACAATGCAAAAATGTCATCCAGAGGGTTGCCTACAGCTACTATTGCCTAATGCTCTACTGCATCAAATGTGGACGAGGGCACAAGGAAAATATGTGAAGTCTGTGTCGGTATAGGCGGCTATATTCTGCAGAGGTTCGGTTCCTTTACGATCGGAAGCTCAGTAAATAAAGGTAAAACTGGCTCTCGCTCGCTCGTTGGCACATGCGCCGGTGCCCGGTTAAGCGTTCTTCGAACGGAAGATTGACATGGCCGCAAACGGATCGCCCGTTCATATTACTGCCGGCTTAATTTCCTTTTGTATTGAGGCTTCTCAGAAATCGCTTTCTCCAGATGCAAATAAAATATATTTTATTAAAGCAATACGAGTTCATATATTCCGAAAAAAAATTCCGGGTCGGGAGTACAATTATTGGGATTACAAATAAGTCTCCGCCGTTTGACAAAAGATGGCCCCAGCAGGAGGTTATGGTTAAAATTGTCAGATGTAAAACGTCATATCGTAAGATTGAACATCTGGCAAGACCATAACCTTGAAATATTAGCGATTTTGTATTAACATCACATCATTTTTTTCGTGCGAAAGTGTCGAGTTTTGAGCCGAATAATCGTCATTTGCGGGAACTTTTGATTTACTTCTTTAATTTGAAGAAATCTGCAGCTGAGGCGCATCGATTGCTTGTAGAAGCATTTGGTGAGGCTGCTTTAAGTGAGAGAAATTGTCGTGAGTGGTTTCAAAAGTTTAAGAACGATGAGTTTGACGTCGAAGACAAAAAACGTAGCGGAAGGCCGAAAGTGTACGAAGACGCGGAATTGGAAAACATGATTGGAGGGAGATTCGTGCCAAACGCAAGAAAAACTTGCACTTACATTAGGAGTGACTCAACAAGTAATTTCACATCGTTTAAAATCGTTGGGAATGATTCAAAAGGAAGGAAATTGGGTTTTATATGAACTGAAGCCGAGAAACGTTGAACGCCGATTTTGCACATGTGAAATGCTGCTTGCCAGGCTTAAGCGAAAGGGTTTTTTGCATCCCATAGTCACTGGTGATGAAAAATGGATCCACTACGATAACCTAAAGAAGAGGAAATCATGGCGACCACCTGGCCATGCTTCAACGTCGATAGCCAAGCCGAATAGTCATGGAAAAAAACTCATGTTGTGTATTTGGTGGGATCAGCTTGGTGTCGTGTATTATGAGGTGTTCAAACCGAAAGAAACCATTACTGGGGCTCTCTGACGAACACAATTGATGAGATTGAGCCGAGCACTCAAGGAAAAACGCGCCCACTACTACTCCAGACACGACAAAATTATTCTCCTGCATGATAATGCTCGTCCACATGTTGCGGCGCCGGTCAAAAGCTACTTGGAAACACTCAATTGGGAAGTTTTACCCCACCCGCCGTATTCACCAGACATTGCTCCCTCTGACTATCATTTATTTCGATCCATGATGCACAGCCTGTCTGAGCAGCACTTCACATTCAATGAAGATACCAAAAATTGCGTGGATTTGTGGATAGCCTCAAAAGATGAAGCGTTCTTCCGACGCGGTATCCATATGCTGCCAGAAAGATGTCAAAAAGTAGTGGCTATCGATGGACAATACTTTGAATAAAACATAAAGTACCGTTCTCTCACAATAAATCCCCAATTTTTTTTATAAAAAAAACGGCGGAGACTTATTTTTACTCCCAATACGTAGAGTAGAGAATGAGAGAACAATGAATCGAACGGGACTCGGAAACGAGGAAACATTCGATTGATTCCCGAACCCATCCGGGCAAGAGGCTGAGCTTCGAGAATGACGAGGAGGAGGTAGAGGAGGAAACATAAAGGGGTAGATTCGTCGACCGAGCGTAAACGGATTCGGAGTGGTTTCCGATCGATCCTGGTTGGATGATTGAGTACCGAGAGTTCTGCTAATTGCAGGAGGAAAGTCGGCTCCAAAAGCCACAACCACAAGCGGTAAAATCCCCGGCGCACACAGCACCTATATGTACACATAGGTATTTAGAAAAAAAAGAGGTTTCGTATTCGAACAAATTGGAATGTGTCAACGATCATCGGTATAAAACTGAAACAAATTATTTCAAGGGCTGAATTGTTTGCGACAACTGAACGAATTATTCAATCTGCGACATCCCACAAAAGAATCTGGAATAATTATATTATATAGGATCAGGCTTCGATGTATGAGTGATGATGATGATACTTCGAAGAATCAGCGTTTTGCCGGGCACTGGCTTCCACGCCGGCTATTGAGCAGGGGGAAGTTTCACTGAGTTATCGATGGTGTCGTAACCGAAACTCGGCGAATTAAGCTGCCTCGATCCCCAAAAATTTTCCACAGTTTTGCTTCGCCCTTGTGAAAATGCGACTCAGGACTGCGATAGAAAAGAGTGGCTATGGGCATAATGCTCTGAGGGCTCTCAGGAACCGGAAATAGTATCATGACAAGTGTAGGATAAAAAGTGAAGGTGGGAGGATCGTAAAAGCCCGTAAGGGCATACGAAGAATATACTTCACCAAAATTTATAATATATAGTACGAAAGATTAGATATTCTTTATTATTCGAACAAAAAATCTTGCGAATAACATTTTTTGTGCTTCTTATTAAACATATTCTGGAATAAATTTAGCTACGCATCTTTTCGTTGTAAAACGATTAAACCAAGAAATCATCAATCTACAAGTACCGTGACGAAATAATTACTGCTACAACCAAAAGAGATTTTTTACCCTTAGCTACTCCGAATCCCGGCAGGTAGCTGCAAAAATTTCGTTGTAGTATTACAAAAGCAAAGAGATCGTGTGAGAATCTCGCGGCTACGTTATTACATTTTAAGTAGAGGACCATATAACGGAGATGTTGCTGAAGGATTCGCGTTTTTGGAGCGTTGAAATTGCATTCGCAATGATTTACATTTTCTGATAGCTCGTCGTCGACTTCCATGCTGGGGCTGTGTCTAACCGTCTGCCTGTTATATGGAGAGAAGGAGAAAGAGACCTCGTTACGCAATTACCCGCAACTTTTATTCAACCAGACAAACTGACGGAGACAAAGAGAAAGAGAAAGAGAAAGAGAAAGAAGAGAGAGAGAGAGAGAGAGAGAGAGAGAGAGAGAGAGAGAGAGAGAGAGAACAAGAGGGAGAGAATAGGGAACAAGACTTATGCAAATATGATAACCTCTCCTTCCAGCCATTGTTGTAGATCGCGGTTGAATTATTATGAAAATGTATTCTCTCCCCGGTAAATTACATACGTTTCCCGGCGTTTTTCTCTGTCTGTCTCTTCCAAGTTAAAGGGATGAAGGGGTCTCAAGGGACCGTAAGCAGAACATTTTTTCCCTACTATTCGCAACCTCTGCCAGTTAACAAGGAAAATATATGTAGCGGTATAAAAAAATCGATTTTTGTTCACTTAACAAACTTATAATTCTACTACTTACTTAAAATGTTAATTAGACATCTCAAGAATACGGGGCTTAAGCTTTAAACCAAAGTTCGTAGCCGTTCCGAAGTTATTGCTTTTGTAAGCATGACTCACGTCAACGCTTAGCTGGAACTACATTTTTTTAACACTAGATTTACCAGACCAGGTACTGGTATAAGTGTCAATAACAAAAAATATATTTGTTACGAATATATATAAAGTAACATTAAGTTCATAAAATGTATTCTCTACTTATAGCTACAAAAGTCATAACATCATTTCGGAAAGCAACTTTACATGCAGTAGGAATTTTGAATTGAAATTGCATGACCAGTCAAAATGACTGGTCTGGTAAAAACTAGTGTCAAGTTTGCGGGAAACAGAACTTTTAAAACGAGTTAACCAATTGTGCTAAAACACACAACTCAATAACAAAATTACCTTGAACTTATACCTACTTGCTTATGAAAATCACTATTGAAAAGTACTTTTTTATTGCAAAAAAGAACGAAAATGTTGTGTTGACTTTCAATTTTTTCTTTCTGAAGTGCCCGATTTTTTAATTTTCAACTTTTGAAATGTTTCTTAGATATAAGTTCAGCATTTGTATGTTAAAATACTAAAAATTCTGGGCTCATATTTTTCTGATCAATATTGAAGTCGTTGGATTTCCCACAAACGGACAACTGCCGCCAAAAGCTTCTTGGAAGACCACGTCATAACGCCGCCATTTTGCAATATTTGATGAAAAAAATGATTACTAAATAAAACATTACTTTTGGCTTCAACTATACTAGCCTTGGCCCTTGTCCCTCACGTGTGGGATTAACCACCTATCAAATTCGAGAGACAATTGTCCCCTTCCAAAATGGGTCGGTTAACGATGAGAAGAATTAAAACTTAACAAGAGAGAGGCACTCAGCGCTGAGCCATCGATCCGTTAAGTTTATATAAAATCATAGTATTAAGTGTCGCGTGCGTTATAAAACAATTAAATGTAGGTTAAATTGTAAAATTGAATAAGTATCGAATAGAGAGTGTAAAATAAGTAACGGCGTATTTAATCATTTGGGAAGTGGGCATCACTTGGGGATCCACTCATTCGACCGGTGCTGAGGTGGTTGACGAGAGTACTCTCCCATTGGACTAAGGTAAATAAAAATCATAATTCTACTTTGTGCATGCCCCATCAAGCCGAACCCACCGTTCAAAAGTTATAAAAAGGAAGCAAAAGCCTTGAAGGAGTTACGTTACAAGTTTCATTATGTAATAAATTGCACTTAAAGCTTCATAAATGTAAAACATTTTGTTCCTATTTAAAAAAATTATCAAAATTGGTTATTTTTTTGTCGTCTACATGAATTCGCCCTCTCTTAGAAAAAAACAATTACATACAATTAATCAGTCACGAGCTTTCCGGTATATTTTCATAAGACAGACGATATATATAGTACGCACATGTACAAAATAGTGTGAATCAAATATCCAATAGAGTTTGTCTCTTAAGAAGGTACGATCATTGAGAAGAATCCAACTTTCGGGCCTGCAATTTTCATATGATGTTGACCAATACGTTATGCACCCTTTGAAAAAATTTGAGCTGTATTGACCGTTCAGTTTTTTTCGTAATAAAATGACAAAATCGAGCACTTTGAGCTAGTGAAGCACGTCGTCTTATGGAGACGGTCGACCGGAAGTGCGGTGGTCACAGTTTTGCTGCTCTCGTATCCAACTAAGGTCGTTGGAAAACTGAAATTTGATAAATTAGACATAATAGATATTGTAAAAAATCGACATTCATACTTCACCGTGTAGTTCAAGCACTACATTATAAAACGGTTTCAACTTCCGCTTGAATATTATCATAATGACGTAATAGCACCTATAGATTTGCCAAAGTCGAGCGTAACAGCTGATTCGTTTGGCGAGCATAATCTAGCTTTGTAGCGAGATTCTGTAACTCGGTAGCGACAGTTTTCGTTGTCGCTAGCTAGCGACAGCCAATCGCATACACGATCACAAAAGAAAGGGAGCCTCTTATTGGTTGTCGCTAGCTAACGGTAACGAACACGGTTGCTACCGAGTTACGGAATCTCGCTACTGGTTGGAAATCACCGTAAAGACGATTTACCACAAAACGCAAAATTTTACCTATAATATTAATTCCGCTTGAGGTAATTCGGGGCTATTTAAATAAGATTCCGATAGCTTTCGTGCAACGTTTTTTTAGTCCGTTTCTATGGTGAAACTGTCATTGTGAATATGATGGAGACTACTCCAGATTTGTCGAGGATCTAATTTTTCAGTTTTCATTAGTAAATATGCAATAAATAAAATATTTACCACAAATTTGGCACTTTGGGATCGACAATACGAATATTCAACATAAGTTAACGTAAATCAGAATAGGCGTGGGATAAATTTAGTTTCTTTGTTGATCCTAAAGAACTATCCGTATCTCCTTAATAAGACGAAAAGTGGACTATTTTATTTCGGCCCCAAACGTATCGCTATCAACCGCCGACACTAGTGGACGCCCGGTCATTATGCGGTTGCGCCGACCTCCCCTGTCAGATAGTGTTAGCTGGGTTCAGTACTCGGATGGATAACCGTGCACCAGCGTGCACGTCAATTACTGATCGGGAAGCATTTTAACCGACTTTTCGATGGTTGAACTGCTGATAACAGATTCAATATAACTGTCTCTACATCGGCATAGGGTCTCCAGAGTCATCCTGCGCCCTCGTGCGAATACGATATCGCAGTGCATCAGGATAGCTGTTGGACAGACTTTGGGGGCCTTCCCAAGAACTGGCGAAGAGTGGAATAAAAGTAAAAAAGAGTACATGGAGGAACATTGAAAATTGGACATCGTTATCAGTTGAGATTGCTTTTTTTTCTCAACGACATTTACAAAAGTACATTAATGTAGAAGCTTCTATTCTAGATTCGATTCGGGATGGGAGAAAATATTACGATGCAATATGAAATGCTGAGGGATTTCGAGCTGGACGAAGCAATATCGTGGCTGGGGTAGGCACATCTTTTTTTTTCCTCATGAGCTTTGCTCTCGACACGTAACCCTTCTCGATGAATCTTCCCATCGTGTCATCGTCCGACGGACAAAAGAAATCGATCGTGCTCGTAAATAAATCGGCCAGGTCTCCGGACTAGGCTATCTCGAACCTGCTCTCTTTATTTCACGCCCGCCCGACCCCTTGCCCACGCTCTAACTCGCTCTCTGCACTGGTGACAATGACTAGTCTGGGGCAGGAGACACAAGAAGATTCAATATTTAAACAAAAATGCATCAGCACTGAACAAAATGTTTAATATTTAAACTGACATTGACCTGATGTCCACGAGAAAACGAAAAATCGCTTTTTCAATATTGTCGACGGACGAGTACGCGTATGTGGAAGAAGAAAAAAAAACTGCAATAGCCATCAGAATGTGAGGAATCATTTGCGTGGGTGAAAATTATGAGAAGAGAATTCTCATAATTTACCATCCAGCGGACGCATTAGTAATGCAATAATAACGCTTGAAACATACAATTGGTTCTACTCGGAGAGGAATTTCCTTCCTGCTGCTGAGAAGAAAATTCCGTGTTTCAGCGACCGTCAGGCAATTTTCCCTCGTAACTTCGTCTCATAAGGAAAACTATTTAATCATGAAGCTTTCGTGTCTTGGGTTTTAGAGAGCGGCTGAATGAACATCGAATAAAATAGTCTCATTATTAGTCTCTCAATATTTTCTCACTGCTTGCGTTAAATTTTGTTTTCCACCAGGATTCTACAAAAGGAGCAAAAATTTAAGGCACAAAAACTTGAAAATGTTTAAAACGTATACAATGAGACAATGAAAAAGACAAATTTTCTCTCCGAATTTTTATACGGATGCGCAAATTGTCAATCTAAAAAAAATTGTGAAGAATTGAAATAAAATTAATTCGAGAATTTAGAAGTGTAAAAGTTATCCTCTGCTGTGCAAAATAAAAGAGTACGGTTTTCCGGTTTTTAATGTACGCGTTTCAACGCCTGTGTGGCTAAAAACGAACGCACTGAAATTGCACTAAATTTTATCGTGCCATTTGCCAATGCCAAAATAGATTCAACGACATAATTCCTGGAAAAAAACGCTCGATGGACCGGAAGTTACGGTTTGCCCAGAGTTCAATGAGCTTGACGAAAGGAGAGTCAGCTGTAAAAGTGGTTGTACGAGTTACTCGGCTAAACAAATAGAGAAAGACGGATGATGAAAAAATGTTAAGTAGCTTACGTCTGATACCCCAATCCATCATGTTGCTTGGTTTCTCGATTCAGTCTTCAGGATCAGGTATGGACCTTAATAACGTCGACAACGACGACGAAGTGATATTAATAATCCTCTTTTCGAAGATTTATACTGCTCCTTCGTATGTACTTGAGTCTCTCACTGCCTCGAATTTCCGTATAAAGTATGTCGAATTTTCGAGTCCCTTATTTCTTCACTGTTTTCTTTTTACTATTCATTCTAATCCGGATTATAGATTGTTTATTATTTGGTCCAGTTGATTCCTGTGAGATATGTGCAGTTTCGTTTTTTTTTTAAGGGAGCACTAATGAATCTTACTTCCAGTTGTAACAGCCTGCTTATTCATTTCCATTAGGTTTTCGAGCTTTGGTTCAAAGAAAACAGGCTCTGGAGTATTTTGTTCGTAAATTCACATTTTACACTTGAATTTATGATGCTCCTGTTGTAAATAAACGAAAATCTTCTCTCGTCTCGTTCGTGTTTCTTTTTTCTTTCTTCACTTTTACCACCTTCACCTGTTCAATTTCTTTCTTCCCTTTTTCTCCAGCTTTTTCGCTTTTTACAGTAGACGGAGTACTTTAGGTCGAAGTGATGTATCTCAAAAATGTCATGTTTCGAAAAAGATTGATCGAAATACTTGAAAAAAGTTTAGTACTTGTATAATTTTAGGTAAATTGGTCGGCCTGCATTATTGTTTATCTTCTTTCAAAATTCTTGAATTCTCTAGGTCCTCTCGTTTATTGGTCGGATTAAATTTCGTTTGTTTTCCCCCGATGTTCGGTGGTTTCATTAAAATTGGTCTTGCGGTGTAAAGAGGAAAATATAAATGTTTTGTTTCAATTCTACGGTGTACGTTGGTCCACTGTGTGATCAATTCTGCGACGTTCTATGATGCTCGTCCAACAGACAAATATTTTCGTTGTTTTTTCTCTTGTAGTTTTCACGTAGATACAAATTGCGTCGATCTGCGAATTATAATGTAGATTGATTTTCGAAGCGTTGTGATTCTGTGTCCTTCATCCTCGAAAATTCGTTTCTTTTTTGCAGCTCTGAATTTCAGGACTTCATCACGGTCCTTTTTCAGAGGCATTTTTTTGAACAAATGTTCGTGAAAATGTTCGGTTTAATTTTATTCTTATTTATAAAAATTAGAGCGAAAGTTGAACACTTAAAAATATATTTTCGTATTTTATCATTGACGCTATGATTTGTATAGCCTTAAAGTTATTGGTTTAGATCTTTCGAGCCATAGTATCATACTTTTACTCTAGAATCAATTTTCTTGGAAAATTCGTCGTTGTTCTCATTACGGGAGTTAATGTTGTTAGCAGCCTTGATGAAAAGTCGATCTGGCAGAGTAATTCTTGCTCTCCCTTTTTTTTTATGTCTGCACTATCGAATTTCAATTCCCCCGAGTGTGTTAATCAACTCGCTCACATAACCCTCCTGTCCTTAGGTCCGACCTCCCCATTCCCTTTTACCATGTTGGCACCATTACGTGAACGTCTGGTCGCAACGTAAAAGAAATCGCGCTCTCGTCGATTCGTCCACTCTTAAAACTCCACTAAGATGACGGCTCATTTTTTAAATTCTCCCAGTTTTTTGTTTATTTTTTAAGTATTTTTATTGTCGCAGAAAAAATTGTACAATTCACGTGTTTAAGATGTGTGTCCTTTTTAGTTTTTATACAGTCAAAACCGTCGCTCGACGCACTGCTGTATGGGTTTTTGACATAAAGATATTTTTTTGTAAACATTTTCATACAATATGCGTATTTATATATATATCATCGGACATTATACAGGATAGATCATCGAAGGCAGCATTAAAAAGGTGGATTCATTAAAAAATGTAACCCCAGTTGCGGTTATTATGGGTTTACCGTTATATAAGTTTCTATAAGCAATGCGTCACATCTCGCTCCGGCGATTAACAAACATAACAAATTGACTGGAGCTAGTCGAAAATTGTTTTCGCATTTGAAATGAATTTGAAAGGAACTCTTTTCCAACACAATCAAATCCGAACAAACATATGATTATTTTCTCGGACGTACTTTTTGGTAGGACATATTTACGACAACAAAAAATGAAAAATTTTGGCCCTGTACAAATATTTTCTAATTTTGTTAAGTCAATAAAATTTTTTAATCCGTCATGGGTTTCAATTTTCATCCTGCAAAATGTCATTTCTCTAAATATCCGCGCACGCACATGCATATATACATCCATGGTACGCATATGTACACATAATATAATTTAATTTATCACATTTAAAACCAATCTGGCGAACGGCCTTGATTCCCGGTGCAAGCAGTTGGCGGACTATTTCGAGTGTCACGTAAACAAAAACGACAGGAAAACGAACGCGCTATTTTGTATTTTTACTGAGGACATATTTTTTTTTACTTGTTAAATAACCAAAGCCCCGCGGATATTTGAGTCGTTTTCGCCGTTAGTAAGTTTTCGATTAAATTCTCGAGCAATTCTAATTGTACGATTAATCTCCATTTTACGCACTACAACGACATACTTGTACGAATTTAATGACTGCAGTTTGTTGTTTGTTTCAAGTATTATATTTATGCAGAAATATGAACCCATACTCATATATATATACGTGTTCGTGTCTGTATATATGAATGCTGTGGGTCTATATATTGATGAAGCACCAAGCGCGATCTTCTGCATCAATCAAATAATCCTAGCACCGAATTGTTAAATCTACGAAATTCTCGTCGCGAAATTTTGAGAAAAACTTGTCCTCTCGTAGTTTTTCGTCCACGAGATCGTGAATAACGATGTGATTGTTGATTTAGTTATTTATTTATTTTTTTCTTGATTTCGTAGGATGCACTAAGCGCGAGCGGAGGGAGAAGGGAATGAAGAAGCGTCGCCGACCCTCCTCCCGTTCAAGTCACGATGCACACAGTGTGAGGACCGAGAAGGGACTGAGCTCGCTTCGGATCCGCGTGACCCCATCTACCCCCCACCATATCGCCCGGCAGCGCGGGCAGAATATCCCTTCGTTCTCCTGATCCGTTACCGCTTATATATATAAACGTGTGTGTGTGTGTGTGTGTGTGTGTGTGTGTGTGTGTGTGTGTGTGTGTGTGTGCTACCGATTTTATATATCGAAGATTTCTCGTCCTTTCCGCGACGCGAGCTCCTCACCTGGCAGCGTCCTTCAACTTTCTGCGATAGCATCGCGCATTATTCGAGTGATGATAACGCCGAATCCCAAATGAATTGAATGTTTTCTTTTTTCTTATTGTTATACGCGTTTAACGCGCTGCAAACGCATTTTCCTTGCTTAAACGTATTGGTAAATTGACAAACTCGAACCGTTTACAGACGACGGAGATATGGATAATTCGAATTTCATTTTAGAGATCAGCAATGAGTGTGTATAATATTATATTTACGATACAAAAAAGCCGTGGTATGATAATAATATTGGGAGTACAAATAAGTCTCCGCCGTTTAACGAAAGATGGCCCCACCAGGAGGTTATGGTTGAAATTGTCAGATGTAAAACGTCATATCGTAAGGTTGGACATCTGGCAAGACCTTGAAATATTAGCGATTTTGTATCAGCATCATATAATTTTTATCGTGCGAAAATGTCGAGGTTTGAGCCGAATAAGCGTCATTTGCGGGAACGTTTGATTTACTTCTTTAATTTCAAGAAATCTGCAGCTGAGGCGCATCGATTGCTTGTAGAAGCATATGATGAGGCTGCTTTAAGTGAGAGAAGTTGTCGTGAGTAGTTTTAAAAGATTAAGAACGGTGAGTTTGACGTCGAAGACAAAGAACGTAGCGGAAGGCCGAAAGTGTACGAAGACGCGGAATTGGAAGCATTATTGGAGGGAGATTCGTGCCAAACGCAAGAAGAACTTACACTTACATTAGGAGTGACTCAACAAGTAATTTCACATCGTTTAAAATCGTTGGGGATGATTCAAAAGCAAGGAAATTGGGTTCCATATGAACTGAAGCCGAGAAACGTTGAACGCCGATTTTGCACACGTGAAATGCTGCTTGCCAAGCATAAGAGAAAGGGTTTTTTGCATCGTATAGTCACTGGTGATGAAAAATGGATCCACTACGATAACCCAAAGAAGAGGAAATCATGGGGACCACCTGGCCATGCTTCAACATCGACAGTCAAGCCGAATACTCATGGAAAAAAAACTCATGTTGTGTATTTGGTGGGATCAGCTTGGTGTCGTGTATTATGAGTTGCTCAAACCGAATGAAACCATTACTGGAGCTCTCTACCGAACGCAATTGATGAGATTGAGCCGACCACTAAAGGAAAAACGTGCCCACTACTACTCCAGACACGACAAAATTATTCTCCTGCATGATAATGCTCCTCCACATGTTGCGGCGCCGGTCAAAACCTACTTGGAAACACTCAATTGGGAAGTTTTACCCCACCCGCCGTATTCACCAGACATTGCTCCCTCTGACTATCATTTATTTCGATCGATGACGCACGGCCTGTTTGAGCAGCACTTCACATCATATGAAGATACCAAAAATTGGGTCGATTTGTGGATAGTTTCAAAAGATGAAACATTCTTCCGACGCGGTATCCATATGCTGCCAGAAAGATGGCAAAAAATAGTGGCTAGCTATGGACAATAATTTGAATAAAACATAAAGTACCGTTCTTTCACAATAAATGCTCAATTGTTGATAAAAAATGGCGGAGACTTATTTGTAGTTCCAATAGATAAAAGGGCGCCGAAGAAATCACTAGAAAAACTATGCTTTATGATCAAAGTTTATCTTAGAGTTTACAATATTTTGATCGAAGTCTGTCGTTGGGTATAAAAAGAATCTGGTGAGCGATTGCGGCAAACCGTAAGAATCCCATTTTATTCCCCATTTCCGTTAGTTTGCCAACTTTTCCCTACGTGACGATATATACGCGACACGTGCGACGAGTTCACGAACTTGAGGGAAACTTGCGGTAAAGAAGTAAGAGCAAATGAAAAAGATTAATGCCACGGAAGAGAAGCGATCAATGACTAAGAGAAGACATACCGAAAAAACGCAAGATTCTCGTGGAGATAATCTCTCGCCGAATATTCAAAATAAACTGTCAATGGGATAAAGGAAGAGGAAAAATCCGATATGTTACAGATTTATTAACATTGGTACGTCATTTAGACAGCATCAAGTCAATCTGTGGACACGTATATGCGAACACTTAAACCTCTGCAATTATCGTATTACAAAATAATTCGAAGAAATAGTGTTTGCAATTTCCTCGACATGGTGCTATAGCTTACAGTATTTCGGGAACGAAAGGGAAGGGAAAAATAAGAAAAGTTTAACCGTTAAGGAGGCTTCGTCACGAAGGGCCGGGTTGCGTGGGCGCATAAGCAAGGCTTTTTTTTAGTAGTACGCATGTTGGTGATGATAAAGTTGATTATAAACGTATTATTGGCAACTTTATATAAAACTTATTAGTTCAACATCGATAAATAAAAACCGTAAAATTAGCACAATTTTACGTTACGGTACTGCATAAAGAAGTACGGCAACGTCGCAATTCTCCATCTGACTCTCTCCTACGATTTCTTTGTCGTACTGGTGACACCGAGCTGACCGTGGGTCATCGCGTCGCGTAAACTTGCTATTGTGCACAAAATGTTTTTTTTTTTTAAATATTGTACAGAATATTTTAAAGATGTCTGTAATGCAAATTTACTTTTTACTATTGTTGAGATATAAATGACTGGTTTCATTAATCGATTAAATTTGTTATTTTATTACGATGAATCCAATCGTTCTACCTATACGTCAATCACAAATCAATTAAAGGTTATGTAGCTGATGATTTCATTCTCGCGCATGCACTTCAGCGTTATACAAAATACCTGATTTCTGCGACGATGTCGAATCTCCGCACAGTCGCGAAACCACTCGGAACTTCTAGTAATGCGACATTCTAATATTAAATATCCTTTTACATAAGTCGTTCATCCAAAACTTTTTTCTATTGTATTTTGAATCTTCATGACTTAATCAACGTTACTGTAGTTTTCTGTCAATATTTGTTGCGTGAGTGCAAATATATCACTTGATACAAGTCTTTGGGGGGTGACTCTTTCATAAGCCCTGTGTTTAAAATTCTAAGTTCAACAATTTGTATGTCTCTTATTTAGTCGTTGACCTTATCTGAAACTTTGCATACGTGAATATGGCTACTTTATTGGAAGTATATAGGGGGCATGTTGAGCAAGTTTGGGATTATCGCCCTGTAATTCTTGAATAGTCTGCCGTATGAAAATGAAACCTACTTTGGTCAATAGGAAATTTATCTGGGAAAAAAAAGTCTGTGGACGAAATTCCTGTCATCTTTATTGTTTCACAGAGAATTGCTCTCAAATGACTAAGGCCATATTTGCTCGACCTGCCCCGATATAATGGGGTAAGTTGGGCAGCATGGGTATGAGGTGAGTTGAGCAAAGTAAGAATTGCATTAAAAAAATCAGGCGTATGCAACATGATTTGGTACAATGCAGTAATAAACCAACAGCTGCTTGTTAATTAGTGAGATTTTAAAACATTAACATTAATTGCAATGAACTTTGAAATATTTTTTCTCATCCAATGGTAGAAGAAAGTCTTTCAATCCCGTTTTTTTTTACTTTTAGGCGCAAAAATAATTAAACGTCCCGTGCTACCGTCTCGTGTGCCGCATGGCAACGGGCGATGGCGTGATGTGTTCACCTCCCCCATACCTCTCTTTTCATCATTTGATGCACCCGCGCGCGGTGCTTAGTTTTCCAGGAATTTCGATTGCCCAACTTACCCGACTGCTCAACATGCCCCTCGCTTCCCAACTTGGAAATTATTTTTTTTCTGAAAGTGAGACGTTCGTGATGGAGCCTCCTTAATCCTTCCCATTTTTACCCAGCGTTTGTCACTTCACTTTTTTATCCAATCCCTGGGAGAACTCTGCGGAGTATTGTTCAGATCCACTCTTTCCAAACGCTACACTGTATAGTATTGCCATAAGGGCACAGGGGAATTGTAGAAAACCTGTGCCAATACAAGCGGCTATATTTCATTGAGTTTCAGCTGTGTTACCGTCGGAAACCTTTTGGCAATTTTGCCGAGTAGGCAAACCTTGTTGCCTACTCGGTAGTCAGGGCGCGAATTCGTGCACGGCTAATTGTAAGTAGTCTGCATCCAACCGAGTATTGACCCAGGCCAAACATTGCTTAAGGCCTTAGGTCACTCTAGATGCCAAAAAAGGGCATATTTTATGGTTTTTTTTTCAGCAAAACCATAAAATAAATCGGAATTACAAAATAGGGGTTTTATTGTACACGTAATTGACTATACAAAATTATTTTTTCACAGCGATACATGTCAAAATGGCGACTGTGCAGCATTTTTCCGATGACGCCTTTATTCCTGGAAGGTCAACGGCCGGACCAACGGTTCCTATAATTTTTGAGTTATGATGAGACACTAAAGTTTTTTCGATTATATATAAGAATAGCTATAGAAGTACGTAGGATTTTTTGATATATTGTTTTTTGTAAAAATGGCGCATTTCTAAAACGAAAAGTATAAAATGCCATGAGAAAATCGTCAGAAAATTGTTTATAAAAAAGGAACTATGCAATATAATTTAAAAATCCTACATAGTGCCTCAGAAAATGTAATTCTAAATATACAGTTAAAATTTCAAGCGAATCGGTTGAAATTTATTTGAGTTATGAGTTCGGCCAACTTGGAAAATGTACCCGAGTAGAAATTTTGATCAGCTGATCAAAATTTCTACTCGCAAATTTGCGATAAGCGCGTTTAAAGTTAGAAAGTCACGACATGAATCAAGAGGTGTTGCGCAAGAATTCGAAAATCGAGTACTTAGAGATTTTTCACAGCCATAATCTTTTGGAATATAATTTTATAGATACTAAGATACATTTTTAACAAAAAAAAATCGATTTTTGGAAATTCCTAAAGTGGCGTAAGGCCTTAAGGTTGTTATGAGACCAGGTCAAAATGCTGCCACCAGATTGATTTTTTCTGGAAGTATATAACGCCTTTGCTGATCATCCTGTGCAGTTTTGGTACAATCTACAATGGCGTTTTGTAGACAACAATTTGGAATCTCGACGTATTTCGTGGGCTAATCACATGACGCTTATGGCAACCTCCCGATCACTTTTTAGTACATTATTTATGTCTGCTAAAACAGGCTACCACGGAGCTGAAAAAAATAGGTACGGTTTGACTAATTATCGGCCTAGCCCTTGGCACCGTGAAAATGAGAATTCACAGTACCATTATAATATCATTAATGTTTTCAATCGTGAATTTGTGCGAAAATCAACACAATATTAGGCTGAGCAAACATGATATACCTTATCCACATTCATTAATTATGCCCAGGGATCTCAAACTACTTAATAAGGATCATTAACGAGGAATATTATTTGTTCTTATTCTCTCAATTAGTAGTAATTAATTAATATTAATCTGAGATTTATGTTCAGAAATCATACGTTTCTAGACATTTCTGGAAAAAAGACAAAATACAGTAGATTTTTTTCAAACATAAAAAATTTTTTTAGAATATCGGAAAATTATTAAAGCTTTTGATTTCTTTCAGATTATGGTCAACTTCAGTACACACCTTTCCAGTGAAAGAATTTTGTTCACGGACTGCCTGGATTGATATTCTTTGTTGACAACTCTTTGGGTCGATTTTGAGGTTATGAACGAGGTACATATGTTTCTAACTTCGCGACACTTCTACCCATCTGAGCATTATCATATACCATGATTCACGACGTTCTCGATTCGTCTAGCGTTAATTAAGTGACGTAAAATTATATACAAATAATTATACACATGAGAACATGTAAAAAAAACTGTTCGAAAGCGTTTAACATGACAATTACTTTATAGCTAACAGTTGAGGTAATAGCCAATGGGCCTTACGAATAATCATAGGGCACTCCCCTCGTACTTCACCCCCGATAGCTAGAGCCCATAACATCCTTACATGGAAAATCGGTGGAAAAGGAACTCCTCAACATCCAAACGAGATCGAATATATAGTTTGATCTTCAAAGATTCCCATGAATAATATTCGTCTTTGGGAT
Organism: Ophion ventricosus; assembly: GCA_963932345.1. Classification (NCBI taxonomy): domain Eukaryota; kingdom Metazoa; phylum Arthropoda; class Insecta; order Hymenoptera; family Ichneumonidae; genus Ophion; species Ophion ventricosus. The sequence goes on along the minus strand of OZ010716.1, from coordinate 9,027,607 downwards.
AAGCGTCGACGGAATTATGTAAAATAATCCTTTCACTGCATCCGAGTCTACGACACATGACTATTCAGTTTCATTCGTGTGTGATCGCATTAGCTAAACATTTGTCGTTAGATCTACGCTAGTCACAGTCTTCTGCGGTGTCACCGATTCAAACGGACTCTCAGTCTCTTTCGTTGCTGGGCAGCGTACGGATAACCGGAAATCTCAGTTAGTCCAATATCCGGTGACGAGAGAAGCTTCGGCACTCGCTCGAATGCACGTTTCTGTATCAAAGCGCGGGAAATGAATGCTACGACTTTTCATTAAGTTTTTTCTCTTTTTGCTGTCGCAGTTTATTGTTTTACAGGAATCGGGTTGCGTCAATGCGTTTAAAATGTCATGGGACGGGAAAAAAAACGTCTCGTACTTTGTGTACCACGTAACTCATTATCTTGGTGGCACGCTAGAACGTCACAGACGACTTGTATTGCTGAATACATAGGGGGAGTGGGGGCAGATTGATATGATTTTTTTTTCAAACGGAAAAAAATAACACGATGGATGATGATTTAAAAAAAAAAAAACTATTTGGATGCGTTCAGTGTATATCAAAGTCAAATTCCTAGAAATAATTTCAACTTCAATTTGCAAGGTAAGACAGTTATGACCTGTTTTTGCGGAATGGATATTCATATCAAACTGCCCCATACACGGGATACATTGATACATGGCAGGGGCATTTTGATTCGGACTCTAAAGTACGCCTCTTTTATGTAAAATACCTAAAACAATAATCTAAAAAAAAACCATTTTTGTACTTCTTTATAATATTTATTCATAATAATCATATTATAGTATTTGGCACGGTAAGTGTACTTAGGTTTAATCCAATTTTTCTATAAGAATTACGTTTTTCGTATTTTTTTTAATCAACCTAATATTAAAGTGTTTCTAAATTCGCTTTTGTTTTATTAAGTTTTATCATTAACTTTGAGACATGAATAAAAAAATAAAAAATAAAATAGAAAAAACACACACACATACGCACGCACACACACACACACACCCTGTATATATATATATTTTTTGATTGTTATATATTAATATGGTATATATGTTGATCTCATAAGATACCACAAATGTTTTATTCTTCAGGAAACGGAATAGGTGCAGTTCGTCACGTCAATATTTCTCACGATAGCAAAGTAACATTTTATTTCGTCTGCGACTGAGGATACGAAACTTCGTTAGCCTGAGACACAATTTTTTTCAATCTCGCGGATATTCTCGACGAAGGGTCCGAAATATAATACATCGAACCGAGTCAGTAAATCACATTTATCGTAAGTGAAGCTTAGACATCCGGCACTGTACGACGAGTTCTCTATGAGATGGAGCAGAACAAATACGATAAAAAAGTATGGTCTAGCGCGTACCACACCACGCATTGGAGTACACTACGGTTCTGTATAGCGCGTCAGATACACGCACATAATTGTAATATTGCATCAAAACTTAATCACTTATGAAAAGTTGTGTGAATTGGTTCGTTGTTCATTAAAAAATGCGATTTTGCAGACGACGATAGTTATCAATATTTTACGTGGACAATTTTTTCGTGTATAGAAATTTTAAACTTTGCTGCTTTTTCGTGTGTCTAGCGATTCATGGTAACCGCAATGATTTCACTCACAAAGACTCGTTCAATGCTATTTCCATGAAATAATTCAAACTATTAAGTTAAACGTTTACAAAAATCACCAGGGTTAATAAATCTGAATTGATTCATTTGCATGAAACTATACAAATTTTTGAAACCAAAGAGTTACAGGAAATGAAAAGAGCGGAGGCTCTGCTGTGATGAACGGACGAGACAAAGTTCTAAGAGTTCCTAGCGGCAACGGGAATCCGTGAGGATAAATTTTCGTTTCTCAGGTCTTCCCGTGCAAATGAACAACAAACCGGGGTATATCCCATGCAGAAATTTATTGGGGAGTCCCCAGATCCTACCACATCCTTTGAGGATTTGATAGGGACGCCGCACGTAGGGAATCCACATTGGAGTCCGACCGGATTCCGCGCTATTTCCCGATTGACGTCGTTTGAGAATTTTTATTTGAAATTCGCAACCAGAATTTGTTGGATCTCCGAAAAGATATATATTTTCGTGATACCGTGCACAAATTTGTTAGGGAGTCCCAAGTTGCACTGACATCTCTATAGGGATTTGCTAGGGACATTGTAAATAGGGAGTGCTCATTGGGATCCATTTGGATTCTGCACTGTTCCCCGATGAACGCCATTTGAGAATTCTTACCATGATCTAATCGAAAATATGAATAAGGCCACGAGGAAGAACTTGGCGTGTTGAAACATAAACTGCATGTTTCTTGAGCGGGTACGTGTGTGGTGATATTATGTCAAAGTTCAGTAAAATAAATAACAAACGATAATTGAAGTGGATTTTCGGTGATGCGATTCAAATCGATTTTCAAGATATACTTTTTTAAGCAATTCATACTTTTCAACATAAGATTTGTACTTTATGAAGATCTGCTCATTTTATATATCTGTATATTAGCATTGAAAATGCTTTTAAAGATGTATATAGGGGATCTGATTTAGCGAGATGTCACACGAAACTAACTGCCGCTCCATTGCCGCTGTGTTGCAGTAGGGTGGAGGAAGCTGCGACATCCTAAACGCCTGTGATTTGTTGAAAAATGCTGCATTACATGTACTCATTGGTGGTTACTAGTTGTAAGTTCCAATTTTGGTGTGTGCATTATAATGTTGGTGGGTTTGGGATGGGCGTTAGTTTTTGGGCTTAGGTTTGTTTGGGTTTGCTGTTTGGGTTTATTTGTTTGTTTGGGCTTGCTTGGGTTTGTTTGGGTGTAATAGATGGATGGATGGATAGTGAGAGAGTCAGAAAGAGAGAGAGCAACTCATATTATTTGCATGTACCTTTTTAATCACTCGAAAATTCTGATTACATTTTCAATGCCATGAAATAGTTGTACTTTGTGTAATATCTGTCGATTTTTTGTTCTAAAATTCAACATACAGAATGTCATGGAATTCATCAAGAATCGTATCAGATTTTGTTCGATAATGTGACAAATCTTTTAGGATTGGAATTGGATTCGTACATTGGATTCTAATGAGGAATTCCAATTAGAATCCAATGTGATGACCTATTGGATCCCTATCAGAAAGTAGAAAAAAGTATGGTATTCCAATTGGATCTCTACGACAATTTCTGCACGGGACGCGTTCTTTTTGATTGGATTATTTTTCACTAGTTGGGCTACACACTCACTTGTGTGGCCCAACTCTCGTTCTTCCTTTTTCCAGCCATCGACCGACTTTTCCAAGTTTCTAAAAGCACTCGCATTGCTCAGCCTTGATTCGAACCATTAATCTTAGTCCTTCGTTTCTTTGATATGAGAGAAGCGAATATACGTGTGAGTACCAAACCAAACATTTCGTCATGAAGAGTACAAAAGATTGTGATGTTTTTCATAAATTTGAGTTATCGAATATTGATGAACGTGATACAAAAAATTACCAAATTTATATTAAAATCAACGAAAATGTGACATCCTTTTTGTTCTCGTATTTGTATATGTGAATACACAAATTTTATTGAGAGGGGAGACCTTGATAACGAGACGTTTAAGTGGTAAAGGTCCGGCTTTAAGGCCATGTTTCAGCAAAAAAATGAAATATCATAAGCATAATTGGCTGTTCTCGAAAGGGAAGCGCTCATTCAATTCCCTTCGTTTTTACGTATTAGTATACCGGGGCGAGTCCCGAATAAATACATTTTTGTCATCAGCGTCGAGAGAAGTTCAAGAAGAGAAAAAAAAAGGTCATTTTCCTTTTCTTCCGTTTCTCTTCTTCGTCCTCGTCGTCATTTTCATCGTCTATAATTGACTGTTCCAACAGTACGAGCCAGAAGATAAAACATCTCATGGAAAATGTAAGAGAAAGAACGATAATGAAGAAGAAAAAGAAGAAAAAACAATTTAACATCAGCCGAGAGGACTAGGAGGAATTTTTTGCTCGCACGAAGGCAAAAGTTGGGAATTGATCCTTCGTAGGCGTCGAGGGAGAGATGAGGGAATAACAAAATCGCAGCCACATGTATAACGCACTGGCTAGACGGTTTCATAATATTAACGTCTCATTTAAACGGAGAAGTTGACTCCTCGCTCCTTCCACCATCGTTCGTCTCTTACCTTCATTTCTCCCACGTTTGAAGGATTTTTTTCTCGATCATCCAGGCATTCTCGTCTCCAAAGTTTGAAAAAATAAATTCTCTGTCTGTCAAAATCACCGCAGATTCTCTCTCGGAATAGAAGCCCGTAATTTTTAGTCCTTCCTTTTTTTCATCGCAGCCTTCGACTAACGAGGATGAATAAATTGCATAAATTATTCGAAGGGCACACTCGAGGGGGTGTTTTTTGAGACACGAGGGAAGAGGCTCGACGAAAATGACTCGTGGGTATACACGAGGCACCAAGGGGGGGAGAGGCATAGAGGAGGATATAAACGATATCTATACAGATGGACGTGGACGAGCGTAAAGAAATACGAGAAAATGGGGCAGAAATTCAAAGACGACGCGAACGACTCAGCGAGGATGGGTAATAGCCGAAATGAGAGCCAATGAAAATGACTGTCCAATTCCCTCGTATCTCTCCAAGGACGAGTTATGTTCGTGATTCTTCCTTCTCGTCCTCCATAAAAATGTATAACATCACAAACACTTCGGAAATAAAATATACGAAGGTGAAATTTGTTCAGGTGAAAACGTGGATTTTTGTTTATCTTGTATTTGCCCCACGTTGGATTTGTCCCGAAAGAATGACGTCCAATTGTTGTTTGGGATATTTTTTTGAAGAAACATTGCACGAACGCACCAATGTTGCTTTCGAGCTTACGAAAAACTATACTGAAACTTGGTTAAGGAGTTTTGCATTTTCCTCGCGTATTCGTGCAGCGGATTTGATCGATTCGCGACGACGAGACGCCGAAAAATTCGATGCAGTCCGTATATATGACATATACAATACTGGACAAAAAAAAGTACGCACTTGTCGAAATTTCTTACCGCACTAAAATTAACATAGCGGATTCAAAAATAAAGGTAATTGAATTTCCCACGTGGCGTTTTAAAGAGGACAAGTTTACTTTATTTAGCTTTTTTAGAAAATTCTCTACGATTTTTTTTCGCCCCGGTGCGCACTTTTAAACGATGCCATTTTTCGGCTATTTTTTGGCCGTCGAAAATTAACTGCAAAGTTTGTAGAAAACTTTTTTTTCCTCGGGTTTCTTCATGGTAAACTTAAAAAGGATATCAAAACCTACATTTTTATTTTTTAGAAAGTCTCGCACGATTTTTTTCGCCCCCGTATTGCATTTTTAGCTAAAAAAGACATGTTTCAGAAAAAAGGCGTCATCGAATAACTATAGGGCTTCAGAGGAAATGTCAAGAGGGTAAAAAGTTGCACGGGTTCACACTGGAGTGGCTAGAATTTTTTTAGAATTTTTTTTGACATTTTTTTTACCATTTTTGGTTGGAACTTTTATGAGTGAAGAGGCTCCACTTGGGAATTATGGGGTCTCGGTCAATATATTGAGACAGAAAACTTGTTTACATATTTATTTTTAATTAACAACAATTTTTTTAGAATTTTTTTTTTTCATTTTCAATTTTTTATTTTCATTTTCAAAAATAAAACATCTTGAAAAATTGTATAATAGTAATTAAAAATGAAAATATAAACAAATTTCCTTTCTTAATTGTCCTAGACCCCATAATTTCCAAGTGGAGCCTCTCCACTCATCAAAGTTCCAACCAAAAATGGTAAAAAAAAATGTCCAAGAAAAATTCTGAAAAAAATTCTAGCCACTCCAGTGTGAACCCATGCAACTTTTTACCCTCTTGACATTTCCCCTGATACCCTATAGTTCTTCGATGACGCCTTTTTATTCTAAAACATGTCTTTTTTAGCTAAAAATGCAATACTAGGGCGAAAACAAATCGTACGAGACTTTCTAAAAAATAAAAATGTCGGTTTTGATATTCTTTTTAAGTTTCCCATGGAAAAAACGAAGGAAAAAATTTTCCACAAAATTTGCAGTTAATTTTCGACGGCCAAAAAATAGCCGAAAAATGGCCACGTTCAAAAGTGCGCACCGGGGCGACAAAAAAACGTAGAGAATTTTCTAAAAAAGCAAAATAAAGGTAAATTTGTCCTCTTTAAAACGCCACGTGGGAAATTCAATTACCTTTATTTTTGAGTCCGCTATGTAAATTTTAGTGCGGTAAGAAATTTTGACTAGTGCGTACTTTTTTTGTCCAGTACTGTATATAACAGCCATCATGTATCTATATATATATACACACGTGATGGCTGGTCAACGGTGTGCGAAGCTTAGACGCGAAATACTGCGGCGAATCCGAGTAATAGTAAAAAGATGAAAGAAGAAAGATGCACGAATAGATTGGCTTATTTTTGCAAGAGGCAGTGAAGTAGTTCGCTTTGAGCAATTTGAAAAATCGCGTTCGTTCATCTTTACTTCAGAGAACTCAAGTATATACATATTTATACACGTATATATTAGGATATTGCACCGGTATCGATTCAATAGACAGACATGGCACGGGTGCAGGCTTCTTCTCATATTTACGGCCGACGCAAGAGTATGAGGGTCATTTGAAAAGTTTCCGGCCTTATCAAGAAAAAGTGATGGTAGAAAAAAAATTTTTTCACCGTCCGATAAATGGCCTTAATGTATATATAAACCCTGAAAATTTCGAGTCATTCCGATCATTACCTTGTCTATGGCTCTCTTCCAAAGTTTCCAGCTGTGGTTGTCAACAATAGCAAAAACCATATATCGCGCCGTGATAAAGTTCCTTCATTTGAAAGGAAAAAAAAACACTCAGGAAATAAAAGATGCGTTAGACTCTGTATACGGTGAAGCCTCCCCTTTATTTACAACGGTTAAATATTGCATTTTAGACGAGGAACGTTCCGGGCACCCGAAAACCGCTACACGTGACGAAATGGTCGATTTAGAAGATCGTCGATTGACTGTTAAGGATATTGCTGAGGCTTGCGGAATATCATCTGATCGGGTGCTCAATATTTTACATCAAGATTTGAATATGAGAAAATTAACCGCGCGCTGGGTGCCGGGCTTGTTAACGAACGACCAAAAGCAGACATGTCGCACGAGTGTCTTAGCCTGTATAAAAAAAATCCAGCGGAATTTTAGCGGCGAACGATAACCGTCGATGACACCTGGATATACCATCATACGCCTGAGACCAAACAACAGTCAATGCAGTGGATTGCGGTGGGGGAACCATCTCCGAAGAAAGCAAAGCTCGTTCTCTCTACAGGAAAAGTCATGGCGTCAGTTATTTCCGATAGCCATGGAATAATTCTTATCGATTACCATGCAAAGGGTGAAACAATCAACGGTCAGTACTATGCTGCATTGCTGGATGAATTGAAGGCCACAATTAAGAAAAAAACGTCCACAATTGGCCAAGAAAAAATACCTGTTTCACCAGGATAACGCTCGGGTCGCGATGACAAAATTGAACGAATTGAAGTTTAAATTGCTTCCTTTTTCTATTTTCCAATTTCAAAAAACATCTCGGAGGAAAAAAGTATGGGTCAAACGCCGAGGTAAAATACGCAGTAAACCTATAGTTTTTTGGGTTTCAACAATCAATTTTTTTCTAACGATATGAAAAGTTGGAAGAAGCGTTGGACCACATGTATCAAGTTGAGGGGAAACTACGTCGCGAAATAAATTTTGTTTTGTTTCGAAATATGTGTTTTTCTTAAAAAGGCCGGAAACTTTTCAACTGACCCTCGTAAAACGGGATAAATTGTAATTTATTCTTGCAGAATTATAAATATTTCTTCGCAACTTGTGGCAATAATAGTTTCTCAAGAACGTCGCAATACGAAAGTAAATCAAGGTTAATAGGACGAGTAAAGTGTATACCTTATGTGCAGCGATAAACCACAAGAACCGCAACGTTGGATGAAATATAACAGAGAGAAAAAGTTGAGGAGACGGAGCTATTTGCTTGACTGATTCATTGATATATTATGCACTATTGAATTGTGGGCAAAAATACTGAGAATACATAGCCATGAATAAAAAAATACACAGCCATATACATACAAAGATTATACAAAATATAGTAATAATAAATCGTAATAAGTAATGAGAAAGTTATAAGCGAAAATAAGAGGGAGAAACCGCCTTCAGTAGATGCGTGATCGATGTATGACTCCGCCGATTTCCCGTGTCAAGCAGCCTTGGCATTGTGCCAATACTTAGATGGACGTCCGCAGAACCGCGTAATGGATTGCGCCCCAACTTTTAAGCAGAAAAGGTTTTACTGAGTCTTCAATGGTCAGTCAGTCAATCAAAACTGACAGTCAGTGATAATATAGCCACCTGTATCAGCACAGCTTTTCCACAGTTACTCTGAGCCCTTGTGCGAATGCGATACGGCAATACAGTAGAAAAGAGTAGCTTTGGACAACCGTCCGATTTTCAGGAACCGGAGACATTCAAGCAGCAAGTGTGGTGGAGAAATGTAAGGCGGTGGAATTGTAAAAAATCCTCAGGTACATGCGGAGGAACTTTGGAAATAATTTTTCTCAAAGACAGACACTGAGAGGGCGTAATAATATTAATCTATTGTGAAATCAGAATCAGCATTGTCAAATGCACGAAGTGCAGTGTACACTTCGTGCAAGAAAATATTGTAGCCTAAACCGCCACGACCAATGAAAATACCATGTGTACTTTTTCCTTTTTTGGGTCCTCGAATCTTTCTAATCCTCGACAAAGTGCACGAGAGAAACAACCCTTGTAGAGATATGAGTCGGGATAAAGTATTGCCCCTTATCTGCTTTCCCTAGAAAGTATCAGGCGATTGTGAGGCCGTCCAATGTGAACTGGGTTCGCCATGTAACAGGTCTTTACGTCAAGCCCTGATCCGCCGTTCCCTTTTTTCGGGAACTGATCAGAAACTGACGAGGAAAGGGATAGGAAAATCGTCGTAAAATGACGAGAAAGGTTATAGTGTATTGACAGGGCCATGGGAAATGAACCGGCGGACGGATAGAGTAATGATCAGGTACTGGAAAAGGGCTTTTGGCGATATACCCGAGTAAAATAAATAGTATCTGGTCGTACTGATACTTATTATTTCACAAGTAACACAAAATAATAAGCGAATGTCCATACTGTGAGTATAGCTATTCTGTTCGTGATCTAACAAGGGGTCGAAGTTTTATCGTTGTAGGACGGTACCTTGGTTACGCGGAGCGTTCCGCTCGAAGCCACCTGGAGGATTGTTGGTGCAATACATATGGGTAATGCCTTCCCGGCCAACACATTCATATTTCCTGATAAGGTAACTTCGATTTGAAAAATCACGAATCACCTCGTTTACTTTTTTGCCTTATCAAATAATTTGGTTATTCGTTATGTTCAAATTAATACTTGTTGTAATACCATTATTTATTATGAGCATTTTATTCTCGTGGATTATCGTCGACTAAAAGAAAATTCAGATTTAAAAAAAAATCAGTTTTTCCAAAAGTGTTTTTCAAAAAACACTATTCAGGAAATGTCAATGTTCTAGCCGGGTATACATTACGTGAAAGTGTACTTGCTCGCAATACATTTGAGCCAGAACATTGCATCAAAGACTGCAGCAAAGATTTTGTGATCATTCTGGTCTGTTCCATGAAAGGGCCTGGTCAGGTGAATTGAACGAGCCAAGCCTGATCAGGGCCCAACGCAAAGTAGGGAATGCCCAGTCACATTTCTCCACGGGAAGTGGGGAGCATATAAATATCTTTATGTTCTCATTAATTAGTCATAATTTTCCTTCCTACGACATACGAGAGCCCTCTCCACCCAATAATATTTCAAGTTAATTATGATGCTTTATTGTTTAAGCATCTTTACTGGGAGGTTCATCTTGCTTCTGAGGAGTTATTACACTTTTTTTTACGACTGGCGCTGTAAATTCGGGAACAAAAGCTGTAAATGGCAACTTACCAAAATCTAATTAAAAATTAAATTAAATTGAGAAAATGATAAAGACAAGGCGTCGTTGGTGGGGAAACGTGGCTTAATTTTCAAGAGCTCTGAAGATCCCGGAGGTACGATGGAATATAATAGGACAATCGATGCGCTAGAGACAAAGTAGTCATATTATCAACACTCTGGGAGATGAGATGCAGGATTCTCCGGTATCGAATCATTTACACGTAGGTGTAATACGCCGGTGAGAGGAACATTCCCGATAGTCTAGACATAATCGTGCATCTATATGTATATATATACGAATGTATACATGTTTATGGAAAAATCGCTTTCGAATACAAAATCAATAATTACAAACGAATCCGTTTTGATACGTAAAGTAAAAGTGTACAAGTGAAGGTAAGTTATGGAGAACGTACAGAGATTTGACGGCCTGAAAGTTTATATTTTTTTACCAAGTGACGAAACAAAAGATTTAACTGTAGAGAAACCATAAGCCCATTTTTCTGTTCCGAAGTAAATCGGAGACGTCTTAAGGCGAAGTAAAAAATGTACCACGTGACATATGAATGCGGGAGAGATAGTTAAAAGTTTTGAACCGAGACTTCTCAAAGATAAATAATATTTAGGGTAAAAGAAAATCGTCAAGTTTACTTGTTCGTAGAAAACTTAACCATCTATGAGAAAAATGGGTTGGAAAATTTGTGAGGTTATGTTGATCTTGTAAATGTTCTTAAATAGGTTTTCACACATAGATATTTAGAAAACTTTTATCTGATAGAGGCTTATATTTGCGCGGCTCAGGTGGAATAGAAAATCCCATATAAATGTGGAAAGGAATCCAGGGTTATCCCTTGAAGTGATTGGTTTGATCTCCGGAGGCGGTGGGCTGCAAAGTCAGCCGAAAGGAAGGTAAAACAAAAAACCAGAAAGAGAGTGGAAGAGAGAGATAGAGAGAGAGAGAGGGAAGAGAGAGAGAGAGAGAGAGAGAGAGAGAGAGAGAGAGAGAGAGAGAGAGGGAGAAGGAATTTAAGTCAGTGAATCGTTACACAGAGCTCTCAGAATTCTGGGGCTGTCGGGGGATCGGTTTTCGTATTTTTCGTCTCAACCTTCTTTCCTTTCACCATATATATCTACTCACACCCACGAACCCTTGCTCTGTAAATTAGTTTCCCCGGGTCAGAAAACACACTGCGAGAATTCTTTTTTCACCTTGTATACCCATCAGTGCTATAGACTTCAGAAAGAGTTCATCGAAATGTTTTTTTTTTTCAGTTGAGCAATATCCTCCCGAGGAATCGAGAGCAGTATTCGTGTATCGGGGTCGTTGAACCTTGAGTTTTGTAATTCAGCTTCATCCAGAAAAAAATTTAATTGGCAATAATATCTACAGCTATTTGGAAAAATTTACGGTTGATTACTGTAGTTAATTACAAATTCCTTGGCACTTAACATTTTTTTGCAGTCAAGTTCAACAAATTCGGGCTAACGAATTCTCCATTACGACTAGTATTCGAATAAAAGTATCGCGTAGAATTTGCGGATAATGTGTAGGTGTAATTCAGTAATACTTCAAAACACTGTTCTTCCCTTTTCCCTGTACTTGGATGAGACCTGGAGTAGCCCGAGCAGAAATCTAATCAGGCTGCCTGAGGATCCATCAGGGCCGGATCAGGGATCAATAAGGCGCCCTGATCAGGCACGCATGATTTGCGCCGGACAGGGGCCTGAGCAGGGATCAATGAGGCGCCCTGATCAGGCAGGCCTGATTTGTGCCAGACAGGGGCCTGAGCAGGGATCAATAAGGCGCCCTGATCAGGCACGCCTGATTTGCGCCGGATAGAAGCCCTATCAGGTATCAATAAGGCGCCCTGATCAGGCACGCATGACTTGCGCCGGACAGGGGCCTGAGCAGGGATCAATAAGGCGCCCTGATCAGGCACGCCTGATTTGCGCCAGACAGGGGCCTGAGCAGGGATCAATAAGGTGCCCTGATCAGGCACGCCTGACTTGCGCCGGATAGAAGCCTTATCAGGTATCAATAAGGCGCCCGGATCAGGCACGCATGATTTGCGCCGGACAGATTGGGCCGGCAAGATTGGGACGGTCATCGCCAAAACCGGAACAAAAACTAAACGATCAAGTCAAGTAAAATAAAAACTTAAACTTTAAAAAAATGTTTTCATATGTTTCATATTTTTAATAACGTTAGTAAACTTGATAACGTGTAACTGCGATAATAATTTAATAAATGTTGATCTATTTTTAAACAAAAAATTAATCAAATGATTGAGCCAGATGACACGCATGTCTCAGGCAGGATGAGGCACCTGATCCGGGCCAGATAAGTTGCTTGATCCGAGCCAGATATAGTGCCTAATCCGAGCCTGGTAAGGTGCCTGATCCGGGCCTGATAAAGCGCCTGATAAGGTGCCTGATCCGGACCTGAATTTGCAAAAGCGTTACATCCCTGATCAGGGCCGGACTAAATTTGCCTGATCCGGCCCGGATTTGCTATTGTGGCAGCCTGATCCGGTCCGGATTTCACCCTGAACAAATTTCTGCTCGGGAGATTTATGCTCTCAAATGTTCCATCTAGTAAGAAATATCAATATATATATATATATATATATATATATATATATATATATATATACACATATATATATATTGCCTTCCACATGTATGTCCTTTACGCAGATTGCAGAAAAATAATTTAAAAATACCACATGCCCGAGAAAATGGAAACGTAAGATCGATTCGTTTCTCTTTATACGCCTTTTTGCGTTTCTTTTTCTACATTTGTCCTTACGTTATATTTTATTCGAAAGACTGCGTAAGTTCGGAAAATGTGACATCGTCGGTTCGTAGTTATAGAGGGTGTCGGTTTCGGTGTGCAGTGATCGCGACAACGCGGCCATTCTATTTCACGAGTGAGTCGAGAAAGGCTGGGGCTTTCAATCTGGCGATCGTCTCGAAGCCTGGTCCTACTTTACGAGTATACGTATACGCAATGGGTTCTTTGAAACGGCGGGCTTCGACTTCAATTAACCAGACGCCCAGAGAAGCCTGTGCCGAGCCTGCGATGGCTCCAGAACATCCGTATCCGGTGCGTGTCAAGCCTGACCAGCGAGAGAAAAATTCACATTCGCAGAGAGAGAGAGAGGTGGGGGGGGGGGGGGGGGGGGGACAAAGAGAAAGTCAGAGGTAGGGGGGAAAAAGAGGGAAGGGGGAGGAAAGAGTGGAAAAAAGAAAAAGGAAGCGAAGAGAGGGGGGGAGAGAGAGAGAGAGAGAGAGAGAGAGAGAGAGAGAGAGAGAGAGAGAGAGAGAGAGAGAGAACGTGCAAGGTAGATAAAAATGGAAGCAGAAAGAAAAACAGATAAATAAAAATGTAAGGAACTTGAGCAAGAGATGGAGTTTGCAATGAAGATAGAGGAAATGACGCCTGCGCAGCAAGACAACGAAACCAGACGGCCCTCTTTCTCTCTTTATCTCTTACCTTTAAATAGCATTTCATACTGCACTCGTATATACATATGTATTTTTCCGCAAGAGTATACGAACATTCACGACTACATGTAATCTACGTACACGGGAGCATCCTTTCTTCTCGGGTTCGGACGCAAAGGACGAGCGCCTTTTGAATAGATTGAGTCTTGTTTTTCTCCACTAAAAAGCATGGCTATACCCCCAGAAACTCCCACAATGAGAATTAAGCTCTCGAAGACACCATTTTCAAGAGTTCCTGCATATATGCACACTTTTGTACAGTTGCACGAACTGGAGGTCGTTAAGTTTAATCATTACTGATTTTGATGATCGACAGTAGTTGCGGCGACCGCGCGTGCCAAGTAGCCTTCGCTTGGACCAATACTCGGATGGGTTACCGCTCAGCCGCAGTAGTGCATTGGGAAAACGTGACTGTGTGCCAACACTCGGGGAGGTCTATAAGGAACTGGAAATAGTAAAGTGACAAACGTGGGATAAAACATGAAAGGGACGGACTCATAAAAGCCCGCAAGGGTGTACGAGGAAACATTAAAAATAAAATATAAATTTGGATTACTAACGACATAAAGAAGCTACAACAGTAGCGTACATTTGGAGAAATGTATGGTGTTTTCAACCATATTTTATATTTCCCTGGGGGGACAATAATATTTTATAGCCATCGTTGCTGCCAAAAATATAGTACTGCTTTTTGATATTTTAGCAGTTTCATAAATTATGCACATATGTTAATCGCAACCACCAATCTTACAAGCATACGTTGATTGTTCAATGCTATACGAGGTGTGTAAATTAAGTTACTTCAGACTTGGGCACAGTGCAACGAAAACTCTTGCAAAACTTCAGCAGGCCTACGGAGACGGTCATGTGAAATGGCACAACCTACCCATGGCCCAAAAACGCAAAAATAAGCAAGACGAAGATCAAATGCATGCTGATTTGCTTTTTCGATAGCCAGGGAATCGTCCACAAAGAGATTGTGCCTCAAGGCCAAACGGTCAATTAACACTTTTACCGAGAGGTTCTTGAAAAACTTCGAAAAAAGTGTCATGCGTGTGAGACCAAACATCAAGAACAACTGGGTGATGCATCACGAAAATACGCCTTGTCACACAGCAATTTCAATAAACGAGTTTTAGGCCAGTAAAAACATTACTGTGGCTTCTCAGCCTCCTTATTCGCCTGACTCGAGTCCTTGTGACTTTTTCCTCTCCCCGAAATGGAAAAATCACCTCAACGGACGTCATTTAGGGACACTCGAAAACATTCGAACGGCTGTAACCGACCAGCTAAAGGCTATTCCAATATCCGAGTTCCAGCACTGCTATGAGGATTGGAAGAACCGTCTCCAGAGCTGTGTGGCTTCCCAAGCAAGTTATTTTGAAGGAGACAATATTGAATGGTAATTCTATTCAAATAAAAAAATTGAAAAAAATCAGTCTCATTACATAATTTACACACCTCGTATAATATAGTAGTACCTTACACTATCGAAAATTAACTCCCCCAACATCCTAACAGTGAACATAACTACCATATATATATACAGGGTGGTCCAATAACTATTAGCACCTTGGATATCTTCGAAACTATAAGGTTTACAGAAATATTTGTTGAAATGAAATTGCACAGTATGAAAGGGGCCATCCGATAGCGATAATAGTTTTTTTTGTAGGTGGAGGTACTTCGGACATTTGAAGGTCAACTCCATTTTTTTAAATGGATCGGTATGTTTTTTTTTCTGTATCATGAAAGAGGAGCTTAAAACGAGTTCAACGACCTATAACACGAGGTCATTGAAGGTCATAGAAAGTACAGGAAGGCGTTTATCTTACTATAAACGTAGTAATTTTATTTACTACCGAAACTGTAAGTATTATCGCCTTTCTGTACTTTCTATGACCTTCAATGACCTTATGTTATAGGTCGTTAAACTCGTTTTGAGCTCCTCTTTCATGATACAGAAAAAAACATACCGATCCATTAAAAAAAAATGGAGTTGACCTTCAAATGTCCGAAGTACCTCCACCTGCAAAACAACTATTATCGCTATCGGATGGCCCCTTTCGTACTGTGCAATTTAATTTCAGCAAATATTTCTGTGAACCTTATAGTTTCGAAGATATCCAAGGTGCTAATAGTTATTGGACCACCCTGTATATATATATATACACACATTAATAAAGAATGACGATGTTTATAGTGATTTTTACCATATTATGTGACACGACCTGCTATATGCATATTTAATGGGTTATTCGATTTTTTTAATACACTGCATGCGTGTTGGTTCAAGGCATTACACAATCCGTCTACTAAATGCATAGAATATTGTTGAAACGAAAATAAAATAAAATATTCAACTGAAAGTTCTACCTGAATAATTTATCACAATTCTTCATTCCCTGACCTCCTAAAATGGTTTAGGTATTTCGAAAATATTTCGCCTACCCATAGAATCGAACTTACAACCTACCTGCCTATCTACTGCCTACACTACGCACGCTGCCGCTACGCTATCGAATGACCGTGTCATCTTAATCGCAGATATTGCATAACAGACAAAAGTAATTCCGGCTGTACTTTCGAATAACAATTACCTGCAATCTCGGTGAAATTTTGCACAGATCTTTTGTTTCATAAGTTACTGCTTGAATGGATTTTTGGCGCATCGCAATAGTTTTGTAGCATATAATAGTGATTTGTACCATATTATATGATATGACTTGCTATCTGCAGAGTAATGGGTGCCCTACAAGAACAGAAGGTGAACTACAAGAAGAAATGTTAAACTGATATCCTATTTTTGCAATGCAACAAACATACTATGTTACATATTGTAAGAAACGCGTAATTTTCAAAACTACTAACCTCCTTCAGTTGCAAATGATTTATGTTTTCGTTATAAGGGAACATAACCATCATTTTTTTCGAAAAATCACTTTTTATAAGGTCTTTCAGCAAATTATACTTGACAAACGTTAATGAATTGTACAAACTCAACAAACATTAATGACAATGACAAACGTTAATGAATTGTACAAAGATATGAATTGTATAAACGCAAATAGAATAGTAGACGTTTGACCTCAGCAAAATCTATCATACAGTATACAACATTGATATTTGTGCGCTGATTTTGTGATAGCACTGATTTAATTATATGGCTAAGCCTTTTACAATGGTTAACAATTATTTCAGCGATAATAGATAGTTAAAACACGCCACCCAAATCGTAAGTTTAGGTATACTTTTCGCTTATAGTTCTGTCAACCATATTATAATTGCGCTGTCACTAAACTATAGGGAATTTTACTATTCTCTTTTTTTACCATGGGCGTTTGTTGTAAATACCATACACACTTTTCTCTGTGTACAAATAACTACGTGACTTGATGAACAATACAAACGCGATTACACATTAAACCGAATAAAAAGGAATCGAGGAAGCGAGCGTAACGGAATTGAACGAGGAAGTAAAACAAAGCACGTACACAGTGAATCCCTTTGCAGTTAATTTCCATCGAACGTAGTAAAATCACGAGCGGATCGGAAAAACGGTGCCACCGATCGTACTACAAGTCGCTTGATTTGAATGAACTTCCGGTAATCGATACTGAGCGATTAATGTTACGTCAAATCGTCCCCCCCCCCCTTGCGACAAAACGAACATGTTTTCAGGACAATTTGCTGGAATAAATAATGAAGAAGAAGCGAAGAATAAAAAATAAGGAGGGAAACATAGCAACATAAAAAAGGAACCGTCATCCTAATTGTATGTGACATTCCAGTAGCAAGAGGGAATGAGAAATCTGTACACAAACGTAACTAATACGGGTACATTTTCATTCAATTCTTAATTAGATCGATGTTCGTCCACATTTACGCATAACAAATGTACGTATCACGAATAAAACGAAGGAAAAAGAAACCTCGTAATGTGCGCGACCTTTTTACGTTCGAACACGTGGTGGTTATTATACCTTTGTGGATACACTGGCGCGCGGTTGCCTCGAAAAAAGAGCTTCGATCGAAGTTGATTGAGCGTAACAGAAAGAACGAAGAATCAACATTTGATTCCCGATGGCGTGTTGTAATCGAGACAAGTTTATCGAATTTTAATCGTAAGGCACACAGCAATTGCGAACGTAATTCGATTCGTAAAATCGCCCTTTCGCACCATGTGGGGTGCAAAACAAAAAATAGGCGATTTGAAATTTATGTGTTGAAAGTGTTGCCGTTTTATTAAAATTTATACAGTAAATTCTTTCTCATATACTGAATGCACTTTCCAAATTTGAAATCGATCGTCTAGACCGTTCCTATTAAATTTACAATTAAAAAAAATCTTTAACATAAGGAGATATTTTATCAGTGTCATAATGTTAAATGCTCTATGTTAGAAAGTGTTTCTTGAAGTGTAAATTTTATAGAAACCGTTGTAGACGGTCGATTTAAAATTTGGAGGGTACACGGAGAAAAATCCCTCTGTTCAAATTACCACACTGCACAGGTAAAAAAATTATGGTCATGGGTATCACAATTCTGGTTACAATCGTAGGTGTATACAGTTTTAAATACGTGCGCAAAAGTAAAAACTACAATAAAATTATAATTATACGGAATAATGTCATAACGGTAGATTGTACAGATTTTCTATGACCATATACACGACGTATAGTTTTATGAACTCGACAGTTGCGATCGGAAGTTTTACCATTCAGTTGATTAGTTCTACCACACAGCGCTAGAATCGTATTCTTTCTCCGTCGGTAAGACTACGGTAAGATTGATACGCTTTGCGCGCCACTCTCGCGTGGTCTACGAAGCTTTAATTGTAAACATGCGTTGTCCGGGGAATCACCGAATGCGTGGTAAATCGTATTGGTTCTTTCGGCACGGTTACTAGTGGGTTCGACCAATCCGCATGTCGCTCGCGTAAACTTTAACAGTTGTATCGTGTAACGCATTTTGTAGTAAACATAACCTAAGTCCATAGTAAAACGTACGGTTCCCTTAGTACGACTACCGATCAATTGGTGAAATTTGCACGTGGCTACAATAAATATTACGAGTCAAACGTATTTATTACGAATTTGGAGGGGGAATCGCCAGAATTCGTGGTTAATTATTCCACATTTCGAGGGCAAAGTACCCACTGAATTGACCGGCCACTTTTTTTTATACCGCGTGCCAAAGACGGATTACTAAAAAAATACTATATCGAGGCATCATGTCCGAGTATTTCGGAATTACTGTTCTCGGTGACTCCAATGGAATCCATACCGATACGAGTGATGTGCCAGATTACTTACGCTCTTTTGTTCAGCTGGGATCAGGTAAGGGATTTTGTGAACCTGTTTTTTTGTTAAGGGTGATGTGTGTATATCTCATTTTGGGTTAAACGAGTATATTTGGGTGATTTATTTTTTCTTTTTCAGTGCGTTGTATTTCTAATTTTATTGAGGTTAAAATTAATTATATTAACATAAGAAAATGAGAGAACGAAAAAGTCTCATCAATTTCTAATTTTATTTTCTTTCTGAAAATTATCGTCTTTTTATTTTCGCGTTGAGTTGCGTAGATATTAGAACGTTTAACGAGGTTACTTTTATTTATTTCAATAAAAATTAGAAATACAATGCATTTGAAGTAAAGAAAAAAAAGTAAAAAAATGATATAATAAAAAAAATATCTTGTAAAATATTTATCAGTGGATGACTGCCTTTTTTCTTCTTTTCCTACAGACAATCTGCTACTGCAGGAAAATATTCCTCCCGATTCTTCGTTGTTAAAAGATCTGCCATCGCATTCGGCTTCGGATCAAACCCATCTTCCCACAGGTGACACATCAGAAACAGTGCTAGGCACGCAACCAGATGTCTGGAGGCATCTCAATTCGGTGTCACATAAATTTAAAACCAATCTCAAAGATTTGCTCACAAACGACCTCAGAGGGCAAGAATATCTGCATGCCTTAACGAATGTGAGGAAAAATAATACATCGCTGATGCCATTTATTTTGATAGATAGTGAATTGCGGAATAATCCGGACAAACGGTATTTATACTGCTATTATAATTAGTGAGTTAAGTTTTTTACAAAAAAATACACAATACACAATAACCTAATAATAGTATGTTAGGTCTAACCGAAAGTTTTTCTAGCAAATTTTATTGTAGATTTTGCAAAGCGCCAAAATAACTATGTCAAACCTTGTCGGTTGAAGATCTCAGCTTACTAAGAACTAAAAATGATTACGGAGTAATCACTGTAAGAACGGAGTAAGAACTGGAGTAAAAGAATTCTGCATATGGAATAGTCTCGCAGATTTTAATATATGTGAAAACATATCGATCGATATAGCACACGATTTCGGGGAGGGCATTTGCAACTACGTGATGTCAGCATTAATCAATACTTTCATATTTGAATTGAAATTGTTTACTCTTGACACTCTAAATTTCAGGATACAAGTTTTTGCTTACGGACGGTTAGAGCTGTCGAATAAACCACCTCCCATTAGTTTGAAAAAGCGAAAGAAGTTCGCTTAAGAATGTCTGCAGCGGAAACTTTTTGTTTCGTGAGATATTTTGGTTTTATGGTAGGCGATTTCGTACCGGACGATAACCAATTTTGGCATCTATATGTATTACTGAGACAAATAATTGATTTCATAAGAGCCCCTCATTTAACATCCGTACAGATAGATATCTCAGTCGATTTAATTCAAAAACACCGTGAGCTCTACCTCAAACTTTTTCCCGGAAAAAAACTTACACCGAAATTTCATTTTGCTACGCATTACCCACGAGTAATACGAGCAGTGGGGCCTCCAATTTATTATTCAACAATGAGATACGAAAGTAGACATCGTCTGTCAAAGCTTACTGCAAATGTCTCTTATAGTCGTGTTAATATAATTCAAACATTAGCGATGAAATATTAATTGCAAAATTGTAATTTTGTGCGCAATTGTAATCTATCTAAAATAAGAAACTCCGGTCCTTTGCGAGAAATTGATATAATTACTTACAATACATATTTCACACATATTGCACCTCAAAATTCAATACAACGTGTTGCTTGGATAGACATTCACGGAACAAAATATTCAAAAAATTCGATATTGATAATCAATAAAGACGCAATGTATCCTGTTTTCGGTATAGTTATAGATATTTTTTTGGCTGGCGACATCCCCTATTTTTTGTTCAATTCCTTACCATCTTGTAAATTTAACTATAATTTTTGGGGCTTCGAAGTAAATACCACAAATATGGATTCACCTAAGAACCTAATTTCTCTAAACGCATTACCGTGCTTACGCCTGTGTTGTTTATTACTCATTAAGCTCTCTAAGACATATGTAACCGTACGTTACGCATTGTAAATATTTTGCGTTATGTTGTGCCTTGAATGATATAAAAAATTGTTTAAAATGTAAAATGTCAAAACATACCTGTAATAAAATTATAAAATGTACAATTACGTATTTAATATTCCTTTTTACCTACCTTCCTTTTTACAATTAATATTTACAGCGATTGTAGCAGATGTTTCCAGATTTTCTAGTGGCCATATGAATGGAGTGTTTGCTGTTAATTATACCAAATAGTCTGGTAGGAAGAATATTGTTTCATACGACTCACGGACCGGTAGTTTAAACTAAAAGCACTAATAATATGATTGATGACTCGTGGTAGCAGTTACTTTACTGACTAGTGAATAAAATGAGTACATAGACCTTATAGTTTAGTAATTCTAATATTCGAGACAGGTACTGCAAACCAAAATTCGGCGATTAATTGTGACCATCGGGATTGGTATATTAATCATTGTTTGCCGTAGCAGTTACCAAACTGACTAGCTCCTGAAACGAATAAATAGACCAAACAGTCCGGTAAATATAATGGCCTCGACCGCTCCGCGACCGAGAGCTTGACTAATAATTTAAACTACAGGGGCTAGTAAATTGATCGGTGGCAGCAATCACCATACATACATTACCGACTGGTAACTTTACTACATAAACGGAAAAAAATTCCACATATTGTAATAATTCTAACGCTTAGGACTAGATTAGCAAACCAAACTTGGTTTATTGAATTGACAAGGGGAATGAAGTAAGAATTACCGCACAGGCACTCTATCCATATACGCACTAATGAGTTTGGTAAAAACAACCTGGATTGCGGTATTTTGAACAGTTCATTTTTCTCCGTGTACATGCGGTATATGACAAAGAATTTCCTGTATAAATTTGAATCACTAACATGATTAGGTGTCCCGAAGTGCAACATTTCGTTAAGTGTCCCGAAACTCCTTAATATAATTTACTAATTACTGAATAATCATGCTGCTTCGAAAACCCTAGTAGGCTTTTACGATTCTGTCCCTTTGACGTTTCACCTCACACTTGTTACCTCACCATGTCCACTTCCTCGGAGACCCACGTGGTTTTGCTCCCAGCCACTTGCAATGCACGACTATTGACTCCGTGCCCAACACTAGCGCCGCGTAGCGTTCGTATTTTTGCTCTGTCAAAGGCTCTGTGATTGTACTTATAATATTCTGATAAATGATAAAAATTAGAATCGTGCCTCAATTGCATTCAATTCGTTTGCATTAAATGAATTTGTCAGGTCAGAGGCGGCGAGAAGTGTTCCCTTTCAGTAAACCGAAGAAAAGTAAGTAGATTTTTGTTTACTTGTAATTTTATTATAAGACGAGAAAAATGAAGCTACATATGAGGTGTGTAAGTTAAGTAATGAGACTGACAACGTAGCGTTCGATATGGCAACACTTGGGAGACGAGACTTGGAGGGACGGCAGGTGAACATGTGAACTTGTACCTTCAGTACAAGTTTGAACTCGCTAGAATCATTTGGTTGTCCGTAGCGATTTTTTTTCGTAAAACAGTTTTTTCTAGTGCGTTCTAAAAATAAATTACATTCATTCCTAGCAACGGTGTGCTACGAGGTTTTGCTTCAGACATGGGCACAGTGCAACGGAAACTTTTGCAAAACTTCAGCAGGCCTACGGAGACAGTGTTTTGTCAAGGGTCCACATTTTTCGGTGGTTTAAGGCATTTTCAGAAGAAGAAGAGTCGATTGAAGACGAACCAAGGAGCGCAAGGCCTTCATCTTCAAGAAACGATGAAAATGTCAACAGATTCCGTGATCTTGTGCGTTGAGATCGTCAGTTGACAGTCAGAATGATCGGGGAAGAGTTGAATTTGACTCACATCACCGTTGATCAGATTTTGACCAATTAATTGGGTATGAGAAAAATTGCTGTCACACAGCAATTTCAATAAACGAGTTTTCGGCCTGTAAAAACATTCCTGTCCCTCCTCAGCCTTCTTATTCGTCTGACTTGAGTCCTTGTTATTCTTACCTCTTCTCGAGATTGAAAAATCACCTCAAGGCACGTCATTTAGGGACGTTCGAAAAAATTTTAACGGCTGTAACCGACCAGGCTATTCCCGTATCCGAGTTCCAGCAATGCTATGCGGATTGGAAAAACCGTCTCCAGCGCAGTGTGGTTTCCCAAGGAAGTTATTTTGAGGGAGACAATATTTAATTGTAATACTGTTCGAATAAAAAAACTGAAAAATTTAGTCTTATTACTTTATTTACACACCTCGTATTTGCCTTTATCAAAAATTAACAAATATATATTGTTGCTCTACCACTAATAATAAATAAAAAATTGTTTTCGAAATAAGCGTAATTTTAAAGACCGGCTTCGAGAGTATAACTCACAATATTAATTTCTAACCTCAAAGTCAATCTGAAGGAAAACTGTTGGTATCTAAGACTAACTGTTGATATCTAAGCTAAAGACGTCAGGGACATAGACGACTTAAGGACAAAACATGACCCAGGCTTAATAATTCAAACTCGTGTCATAAGCCAAACCTTATATTGCTTATGTTTCTCTTCTAGCTATTCATTTGTTGCGTTGTTCTGGATTCCAATTTGCTGTCAGGAATCGATAAAATTTACATTTACTATTTCTTCCGGTATTTTGGCAATTTATTACACAGCAACTGCCGTGGGCCATTTTTAATAAAACAAAATTTTTAATTTGATTGCAAAAATCTCGTTCTATGCTCATACAGATTTGACGGATAAATAGCCGAGTTTATTGCAATTTTTGTCCACTGCGGGCGCTGCATTTGATTTCATTACCCCCACCCTATACTCTGCACAGAGCCAATACAGCATTTGCTCGAGGATACGAGGAACCTGTGGAAAATCTGTGCCGATGGTACGTTGTACCGAGTTTCCGTTGTATCACCCATCCAAGTATTGGCCAATGCTGTTTAACGGGGAAAATCGCTGCCCATCGACCGTGCATCCACTGTTATCGGTGCTAAGTTCTCATTTAACCCTTTAACGGCTGGTGGGACACATCCGTCCCACCTACTTTAAAAATCGTAACTTCCAGAAAAATGAACATACCGACATCGTTAAGGTCGCATTTTGAATTTAATATAAATGAAGGATGCATCTAATGATGAAAAATTCGGCAAACGCGAGGGTTGCACCCCTTCAGTTTCACACCCTGTCAAAAAGTGCGAAAATTGCGAAAAAATGAGAAATGAGCATAACTTTCAGGCAACATTTTTTTTAGAGTCGAGATCTCAAGTGTGTGCTTTGACATAACATCGAAAATTTGTAGCAAAAAGGTCCGGACCAAAAATCACCCACAACAATAATAAAATATCGATAACCACCTCTAGCAATTGTGATGCGCCCAATAATGCACTCTCATTGATGTTCAGTTCATAAATATTTTTGAAAACACATGAAAAATTTGTAGCAAGAATATCCGAATGGAAGACTACCGCTAACAGTAACGAAACATCGAAAACCACCTCTAGAAATGGTGATACGCCCAAAAATGCACTTCCATTGGTGTTCAGTTCATATATATTTTCGATAACGCATGGAAAATCTGTATCAAGAACATCCGATTCAAAAACTAATCCCTAACAGTAACAAAACATCAAAAACCACCTCTAGCAGTGGTGATGCGCCTGAAAATGCACTTTTATTGATGTTCAGTTGATATAAATTTTTGAAAATACATAGAAAATTTGGAGCAAGAAAATCTGACTCGAAAACTACCCTCAACAGTAACAAAACATCGAATTATCCGTAAGTCCTTCAGAATATGCTTGTGTTCTGGAACACTCATATTTCGATTCAGATCAGGATAAAGTAACAGAAAATGAGATGATAACATTTCATCCATTGGTGGGTGAATTTCTCTCAATAGAGGGGTTCATAAGGGTTGATTGATCCGCAATTTCTTCAGAATCCCACTACGTGTTCTGGAATGACTTTTCCTCAATTTCTGGCAGAAATGAACGATGGGAAATAAAATTAAGATGTTTTCAAGCGATTGGGGTGGTTTTTTCATTTCGTGGTAGTTGCTGAGGGTAGAAAAATTCTCGAAATTTTTTTTTTCTCACATTGGGTACTCATGAATTCAGATTCATCATGTACCAACTTTGCCAAACGCTCCAAAAAAAATCAGCCGTTAAAGGGTTGATATACGCTTCTCATTTTTCTCAAATTTCATATTTAATATACGCTTCATCACGTATCTTCATTAGTAATTAAACAATTCGTCAATTCATTAAAATATAAATTCGTCATCGCAATATACGGACGTATGACATTTGATGAAATAAATGTAAAAAAAAGTTTTCATCGCAGTCAACTGCATTTCATATTCAATGATTAAATCGATCACTCGTCTCGCTCGCGATGAGCGTGTTTTTGTTGGAGTGTTGCAAGAGTCCGAATTGTTTCGATAGTTTATATCGAACAAGACCGAGGCGCAAAGTGGAAAATACCCAAATAGGTTAATGGGGCGAGCAACGTTGTCGTACACATAGCAGCGTGTTCTGGAACGTAACGAATGTGAATAATATATAGGTTTGGAACGTGGAGGGCAAGAGGAGGACGGAGGGTCCTATGGTCGATGAGCGTCAATGTCACTCATGTATAAAGTGCAACTTCATTATATCTTTATGCCGAATTGCTATTAAGCTAAACGGGGAAATAAGTGCGTCGTTCCGTGGATCAATATTGACGTTGAAGAAGGCATATAGTATATCGCTAGCGCGGTTTATTTAACATCAATATACTCGTCGATTGGGCCAGATCGCTACGTAATTTTGTGCAGTATTTAACTAGTCGTTAAACCCACATTTGCATATCGAACTTTTCTTTGCACGTATGTGTGTGTACGCGCATCTCGCTGCATGCGTATATCCGCCTGCGCTTTTTTTTTTTATATACGTGATCCAGCCTATGATTGCATACACTTTTTCATTATTGCTCTTACCAGGTATTGTGAGCGTCCTAAACGGACTTTTTCACGACTGCGCGTATCCGTTCACATATAATACGTAAATCTTTTTCAAAAAATAAGTATAACATTATTGAGGGGTTATGGCACCTTGGCGCTCGGAAAAATGGCTATCAAAATTAAGCAAAATTTTGACGCGACTATTAAATATATGAAATAATTTTCATTTTTCACAAATACATTATAGTTTTATGCACAAATTTTAATGAATCGAATGTAAAAAATTAAAATATGGCGGAGATATGAGTCGTCTATTAGGATCCTTTTTCAAACTGGTGGACAAAATATCTCGAAATCTACTAAATCGATTTTGATGAAGTTTATACCACATATTCTTTATAATATTATGTAGGATGTAGCATAGAATTTTTTTACATTGGATGCCACGTTCATTTTTCATTATCTTTACACACTCAAAATTTTGGTAAAAATCACAATTTTTTTTTTCTAACAGCTGTCATTTCTACGAAAATAAAAAATGTTTTTTTCTACGCTACACTTCAGTTATTACCGTCCTTTATAAGATTTTAATTTTTTTGTTTCCGTACGATCCCTGACAAACAAAAAAATGCCATCATCGGCGAGGATTTTCGAAAGAGCAAGACAATTTATATCGCCGCCACTTTTTAATTTATATTTTAATTGTTCATAAAACTGTAATATATTTGTGAAAAATAAAAATTCTTTTATATATTTAATAGTCGCGTGAAACAAAATATTTTTATACTTATATTTCCCAGCGCCAAGATAGCGTAAGCCCTTAATACGTATCGTTACGTCATATATTTCTTTGACTGTGTACTTTGCACCGAGACACTACCGTTTCCCTCGATGTATATTTATGCATATTTCCTTTTTATGAAACAGCTTAAAATTCATGTGGCTTACAGATTTTCATTATACGTAAGAGTAGATTGAACCAATGAATATATGTGAAAATTGGCATACGAATAATGATTGTAATTATTAATTTATTCATCAAAAAACGATATTTTGAGATAGACACGCCTGATTTTTTTAAAATGTTGTACGTACACCAATGTCAAGAAATTATCAAAAAATAATAGTATTATTATTAAAATTATTATCATTATTATTATGGGATCGTGGAATTTCAGCCTTCGCGGCGGGGACCACGTGTAACAATTTTGGAGGAAAACCTCAATAAGAAAAAAAAACAGCGAAAGAAAAACGGCATAGAAACGTCAAGTATGCTACTTGACGTTCGTGG
Source organism: Ophion ventricosus (assembly GCA_963932345.1). Classification (NCBI taxonomy): domain Eukaryota; kingdom Metazoa; phylum Arthropoda; class Insecta; order Hymenoptera; family Ichneumonidae; genus Ophion; species Ophion ventricosus. The sequence goes on along the minus strand of OZ010716.1, from coordinate 9,000,393 downwards.
CTGTCTGAGTTACAAAAGTCACGCAGCATTGGCTCTTATTCTCGCTCTTGCTCACTTGCTGTCTCACTTTCTCTATCTCTCTTTATTTTGTTCCCTCCATCGCTCCTTAGCTTTGTTCCCAGAGAACTGGCGCTGTCATAACCAACGCCTTACGTGCACCGCTGCCTCCTTTCGACGATGTGTGCCATACCGTAGAATGAAAAAAGAAAGAAAAAGAGAAGTGTAAAAAGAACAACAAAAAAACGCGCAAAGCCATCTCGGTTTTGGGAGAATGGCCTGAAAAGTCGACGGTCGCCCGGGCCCGAGGGCTCGGTGGGCTAATTGCCTCGGTGACGAGTTAAAAATTCATCGGGCGGAGAACCCGCGAGCACTCTCTCGTAGAGCGCGAGGAAGCAAACCTAGAACGTTACTCCGTGTACGTCTGCAGACACAATAGGCTTTATAGACACGCACACGCGCACACATATAAATATCGTGGCTGGGTAAATCAGAATTATGTACAATCCATGAATGTGTCGGTGTGACTGTATCTATACTCTTGGTTCAGGTATAGAGAAGTTACATTTCCCTATACGTACAATAGCCGTAGCTTATTAAAAATCCCAAACTTCTTGCACTATACATACCGAACTGCAAACAAGCCATTGCCGTATCTTATACATAAAGAACGAAGGAAAGAAATTTTTTTAAAGAAATTAATGAAAAAAAGAGGAAGAGTAAGAGAGAAAAATGCCTACGTCGATTTGGCACAGTTCTCATGCGCTTTTACAGCCACTCGACGTTTATGACACGTCTATGTAAAAGATTTGCACAGTTTTTCCTCGTCTACCTTCTATCGTTCTCTAGCCTGCTCTCACGGCATAAAACTCTATACATAGATGCGCGCGGCTTTCTATCTTGCGCTCTCCTCGAAAAGCGGAAGTATCTAAGGACGGAGAGTTTTGGAGCTTCGCTCTCTCTCTGTCTCTCTCTCTCTCTCTCTCTCGCTTGCTCGCTATCCCTAATCTACATGCAAACTGATCTTCCAGAGTGTCTCGCAAGGATTTGCATTTTACGACACACGTCGAGGACAGTTATCTGTGTTTGTGGCTTACTTTGCTACTCTCCTTCTCTCTCTCTCTCTCTCTCTCTCTCTCTCTCTCTCTCTCTCTCTCTCTCTCTCTCTCTCTCTCTCTCTCTCTCTCTCTCTCTAGTTATCTCCGCCTTACTTTGCCCTCGTTGTGCATTGCGAAGCGAAAGCTCCGGAAATTATTATTACTATTTCATGTTTATGAATATATGTGTGTGTGTGTGCGTGTGTGTGTTTGTGTGGGTGTGTGTGTGTGTGTGTGTGTGTATAATATATGGATCGTAAATCTACGGAAGGACAAAGTGAATTTGGAAAATTGACGACACTGATGCACGAACCGTATCATGGCTCCATATTTCTTGTCAAGTGAGAAAGGAAGAGAGAGCGAATACGCGTTTGTGTGTGTGCCAACGTTAGACATCTTGAGCGAGTGAGATTTTCACTTAGCTCGGAGCACTATACTCACAATCAGCCGAATGAAGGCCGTGCTGTCAGGATCAAAAGGGAGTAAAAATTATGCAAAATAGAAAGAAAAAAAAAATTGTTTTCTTTCGCAATTTGCCAAGAGCGAGCTACTACAGCGACATGAGTTTTTTTCTAGAATGCATGAGGAAAGATGCACGAGTCACCTGATAACACAAGGAGCCCAAGGATGAAGAATAAACTTGGCACGAAATTCTCTTTTAGCAAATTACATCGAAAAAGAAAACGTGGAGACGTTTCCTTTTTTCTTCGTTTCATTGTTTTCATTGTGAAAAACAAAAAAATCAACTTTGCGTCGAGGCTTTCGAAAGTTGACTCATTTAAAAGGTTCGTCTGTCCCATCATTGCGAACACTTCTCTCAATAATTCAAGGTTCCCCGATTGAACGCGGTTCTTTCGTGAAAAACTTGGGACAGCTTGTGCGCCAAAGTTTGTTTCTTCTCTCGGGTCTATGCTTTTTTTAGTATTTTCTTTTTTTTTCAATTCTTTCCTTTCTCAACTATCGAGATGGACACACACACACGAGGTACTGAAAGTAGCGAGATAAGAGTTGGCCAATTCTCAATTTGTTATATATCTCTTCACTTGTTTCAAAGATCGATCTCGTTATATACGTATGGGACGGGGAAGAGAGCATCGTAAACACGAGAGGGAATTTCATTAGACGAATCGTTTGTGATGCTCTCTCGGAAAGACCGAGTATTCGAAACTCTTTTTCATTTTCTTCATCTACTACGTATTTTTCTTTTTTTACTTTCCGCTACCTTTTCCTCCTTTCTCATTCCGTTACCTTTCGCTCCTTTATACTCTCGAGTTCAAGCCAATTTGTAACTATTTCCGCGTCGTTCGCGCAACGACTGAAAGGGCAAAGGTCGCGAAATTACAAACTAACGTGAATTCTTTTATCAATTTAATGGAATCTTCTACTTTATTCTTTCTGTGCTGGCCTTGTTGTTCCCCTTGTATTCTTCTCCCCTCGTGGACCTCTCCCTCGAGATTTTATATATTGCTGCAGGTACATAATCGATGAAGCATTTTTCTTTTTCAAAAGCAGCGTGTATAGATATAGATCGGATTGAAGTTGGAATCGTCGAAATGCAACGAAACTCCTTTTCAATTTGTCTTCTTTATTTATATTCATTATCTTCCAACTTTACTAATAAGAATCCTTAAAAAAAACATTTGAGTGATTTTTTGTAGCCTAAATCGACCAAACAATTGGGCTATTGAGGAAAACATTTCATTGCATTTCAACCATGCAAACTTCGACGTTATAGATATAGACTATCTATATGAATGTGTGTATTTATATGTTACCGGAAATGTATATATTAGGTGTATGACTTAATTTTTACAGATCTTTCAGCAAATTTATTTAATATAAAAAATAGAGAACAACGAACTTAATCTTGGAAATATTGTTCATCGTTTTCTATGACCTTGCGCCATCTCTCAGGTAAAGTACGAATGCCGTCGCCAAAGAAACTTGCAGGCTTCGAGGCGATAAAGTCATCGACGCATTTACGCACATCGTTCAGCGTTTTGACCTGTTTATCCACTAAGGCGTGTTGCATTGACCGGAACAAATGGTAGACGAATGGGGCTAAGTCTGGTGAGCGGGAGAACTTGCCATCCCAAGTTCAAGAGGGTCTTTTGAGTCGCGCGAGCAACGTGAGGTCGAGCGTTGTCATGCAGCAGTATGACTTGCCTGCTTCCTTGCCCAGTAAATAGCCTTTTCTTATCAAGTTCTTCGCTCAGTTTGTTCAATTGTCGGCTGTAGCGTTCCGCAGTCACCGTCTGACCAGTTTCCAGGAGTTCGTGATAAAGCACACCCTTCATATCCTGTCCAGGGCGCGGCTGGTCATTAAGATCGAAATCACCACTTCTAAAACGTTTGCACCAATAATTACACGTTTCATAAGACACAACGTCGGCACCAAGAATACTACAAATTCATTCCCGTGCTTTAGAAGCATTTTTTCCTTGTTGAAATGCGTATAAAATGCAGCGCCGAATGTGCTGTTTATCAGTTGCCATCGTAAACTCTGCTATTCTGAGAGGCTATGTAACTCACGTAGACTTGTCGTTCGGTATTCTGAAACCTTGCGTCCGATCCTGTCATAACCACACAAAACCGCGAAAATATTTATATTTTAAATATAATTTTAAGCTCGAAGAAAAAATCTATAAAAATTAAGTCATACACCTAATAATTCAGGAATTATATATAAGTCCTAGGAAATTTATGAAATGCCGAGATGGTTCAGGAAATGTGTGAAAGATTTTATTAATACATAGAATTCCTAGGAAATGTATAAAATTCCTAGGAATTTTATAAACTTACTAACTGGTAAAAGGAAATGTATGAAATAGATGAACACAGGATAGGCTTCACAACAATGCCCTTGAATAAACTTCCGAAAATCGAATTTCGATCTGAAATTTGGCATACACCTTTATTTTAATGTTATAAGACTTGCCTTAAAAGGATTTTTTGCTACTTGCAATATTTCCCGTGAAATCGTAATTTTAAACGTTATTACTTCAGCCCGCCGAGTATATCTATTTTCATTTTAAATATGTTCCTACTATATTTATAGCTAACTGGCTCAGTTCTACTGGCTGGAATGGTGGGGTGCGCGGAACACCTCTACCGCCGAAACTTGACAAAGATCCACACAAAGCGGAGAGCGCGATAACATATATAGGTATAACCAAAGTTGAGCCCGTCAGCTATAGATATAGTAGGAGCGCGGTAAAAAAAATAACTTTCAAAAATCGATATCTCGTAAACTATGGCGCGTGCCTTCCTCTCCCTTTCGTCGCACATCCCCGCAATAACTGCTATCCCGAATTTCACACATTTCCAATCACTACTGCGGATATGTATACAATTCCTAGGAAATGTGTCTATTGAAATTTATTTTACACATTTCTTGACCATTGTAGGTATGATATATATTTCCTAGGAATTATATATAATTACGAGTTCAACACATTTCCTGTAACGTATATCATCTACTAAATAAGCTTCATTTCCAAAACACAAAAATATATATGTACGGGAAAAGATGGTTTTGAAGACAATCAACTTTAAAGACAGTCTTCATAGTAGTCATAGTAGTAATTATCCCTGAACTTAACACGGTAAATCGCATTATCTTCGAAATCACCTTTGGATTAATGTAATCATACTTATATAAAGATCATTCCAAGGACAGTTTTGTCCATAGAACTAACGAATCCTTAGAAGGAGAATTGAGCGTTCTACTTAAAACAGTCAGATTTGCTGATAGTCAACTGTAAGGATCGATATATCCGTCGTCGACAATTTGTCTACAATTCGAAATTCGCGCCATGATTGACAAGCGAGAGCGTTAACAAATAAGATAGAATCGAGAGCGTTCACAAATAAGATATCGAGGGTGTAAGGATGAGGAAAGGAGATCGAACGAGATCGAAGGTATCGTTCATTCCGCCATTAACTCCGAAGCGATATACACGTGTCGCGAAACAAAATCCGTGTATATCGAACACAAGTCTTGTCCATCGGCAAAAATATCGTGCCAAGAGCTAAAGTTATAACGCCAAAAGAGAGTGAGCCCAATATTTTTGCTTAATAAAACATTATTGACCCGAAAATCTTGAGTGTTGGTGCCGGTCGAATTCGCCCGCACACGAAGCATCGTCGTCAGAAATGGCCGATGCGAGAACGTGCGAACGATATAACGTTCCAAAAAATATCGTTTAAAATCACTGAAACGGCACGCAGTCGCCACCGTCAGTAAAATTTCGTGGTCGTCGATGAGAAAAGTTCCTTTGTGGCAGCCGGTGGAATCTTGTCCTATCACATCAATCAAAAGGGGGATTCTCCTGATACTGCGATCTACGAGAACAGCGCGATCACGGAGGAGCCTGAGAACGTACAAACGACGAAGATCAAGGGTTCCGTTCTGCCAATCGGATTCCCGCACGACCTCAAATAGCCACCACGGCGGAAGTGAACGACAAATGTCGCTGATTCGACTGGGAATACAACGAATTTAAAAAAATGGACGAATAATAAATAAAATTAAAAAAAATAATACTTGAGACTGTGAGTATCAAAAAAAATATAAATAACGGAAATACTCGCTCGTTTTGCTCCACGACCGATTCAAATAATGGATGCCGTCGGAGCGTATTCGAACGTAAAAACGAAAGACATGTTGTCGACAAAATGGCGGTGTACAATAAAATAAATAGGGAAGAAATGAACCGTATTATATTAGAAATTATCGAATCACGAATGTAACGGAAAAAAGAATAAGGTATTAATGAACATGAAATTTATGGCGTAACGAAATTCGCTCATGAAAATAATATAAAATAAAAAAGAAATCTGTTAATAAATAAAAAGGTGGATAATGAAAATTGTTTCATCACACGACACTCAATAGATATAATGGGCTCAAAATATCCTATTTCCATATGTGAGTGTGCGCATATAAGTGTTAATGCGTGTGTAGACAAAGCGTTGAAAAACTTGACGAGAGCAAACAAATAAAATTTTGTAACGTGACGTCGACCCGTAAAGTTGATCCCATTAAGATCGCCCGCGGATAAAGGTCGCCTCACATACCACGTTCTCGTTTCTCGTTATTAGCTGCACGCAACCTATGTATACATACATGTGTTTTGGCACGTGCATACGACACGTTCCGTGGTTTCGTCAAATTATTTTTCCCCGGGACGGGTGGGAGGAATTAATTCTGTCGCTTCCGTCAGGTTTTTCTCCGTTACGTATAATGAAGAAAAGCTTGACCAAGTAAAAGTATTTCTTTTCATTTCGTTGCAATTCTCCTTGTGTCACCAAAAGTCATAAATTTTCGTTCACCGTTCGTCTGTGAATAGCGAATGTTTAATTTTGTCGCAACAGCAAAAAAAAAAATATCGCGATAATTCCGAAGATGTCGTTAGAGATATTTTCCTGATCAAGCAGACATGCATTAAGACTAGTACGCCGTCAATAGTAAAAAAAGTTCAATGCATCTTTCGATAATTTGGGTTACGAAAGAGACGATGCTTTTCGAGTTATTCTCGATACGTGCGTGAATATTTGTCACTCTGATCGGGCGATGATTGCACATATTCTATCGATAGGTTGTTCGGAATTTTCCGTGTAAATTTCCTTTTGGGTATGCCAAATCCAAACGTGAATAAATAAATTCACACTTTAATGTATATATATTGATAAAAAATGAATAAAGAAATTGAACAGAAGAAGAAAGAACTGAAACCTAAGAGTCAGTCTCGTCGAAAGGCTAAAGAACAATCGTATCCGTGAATGAGACTGGAAAAATCTTTGACCTAAAAGTCTAGACCCCAAAGTCCCATATATGCATAAAGTTATTCCGGGCGCGTCCCAGTTTCAAAATTCTCGAGTTGGTACGGTATCTCGAATGTCGGCGGGTCGAGGATCTCTCCTGTTTTGTATTCTCTCCTGGGAACGAAAACAACACAACGCGCGACCTGGCGTGTCTCCGTCCCGCTTTTTTGCCTCCTATCTTGGTTCGGGAGTTCCCATCGTTCCGCATCATCTGCGAATAATTTTGAATTCAACGACGACGACAGCCTCGGCGCCGATGACTAACGAGCAAATAAATTTCCTCGTGTGGTGAAACGTCTTGAGCTACGTGTGCATGAACGAGACTTATCGACGGTATTTTATTGAACCTCCGGTCGTCAATATTTGTTTTTTCTTCGTCTCCCGTCACTTTTTTTGCGCCTCGTAAACTTGGGTATTTCGAGAACTTCATCAATTGTTTTTATTTAAAAAGCACGAAACATTATGGCTCCAGTCTTTTATTTTGCAGTTTTGACCTTGTAGTCAGTTTGTTTGTCTTCTTTGCCCTCACCCGGAAAACCGTCCGTCGCGATTGCGAGGCGATCAATAAAAGACAAACGAGAGGTGCTTCGTCGTTCCGCATTAAATAAACCGAAACTACGATAGGAGAACCGCGAGTAGTGATCGCGCGGCCAGTGCCGCGGCTTTGGTCATCTCTCGTGTTAATCAGTATTGGCCAGGGTCAATACACGGATGGGTGACGACCTGGCCACGCACTGACGTGCGCGCCTTTTACCGGCCGAGGCGCAGTTTCATCGAGTCTTCGATGGTAACGCCAACGAAACTCAGTAAAACGTAGCCGCCTGTATCGGCGCAGATTTTCGACAAGTTCCCAGTGCCCTTGTGTGTAAATGCGATAAAGTAGTGCATCAGAAAAGAGCAGCCTGTACGTAACACACGAAATGGTCTCTACGGAAATGGAACATGGGCAGTGATAAGAGTTGGGTAAAAAGTAAAAGTGATAGAATTGAAGACTATAGTCTTCGATTCTATCACGAAATACTATAGGAATATTGGAAATAATAGTATACGAATATTTGACAATGAAAAACTAAAAAAGAATGTTATATTTTGACAGAGGAAAAAACTTACCACGTGTGGAAGGATGGTTCATAAGAATTGCCAATGGACACTCGTCGTCATCCAAGATGTATTCCTGGTGGGCCTTCGTGTTTGCACTCTCGCCATTCATCTGCAAAAATACAATTCACGTTACTGCTCTATCCGTACACTTTAAAATGTCCATGTTATTTAATCCATCAGCGTAAGAAAACGTACTTTCTTTTCCATTCTCGAGGATCGAGACACTCGCGAATACGAATTTATATTAATGACATTGACCGTTTGTTGAACGAGAGCTACAATTTTACTAAATTTAATCGCGAAAAAGATCTTTTTCAGGACTTAGCTCACACGTCCGGTCGGTAAAAATCCTACTGCCAAGTTTTCTCCTAGACGGATCATATTTCGGGCAAAAGAAGAGAAAGCGGTTGTTCGTCGTTCAACAGAGCGGAGGCTGTTTCTTCAATTTTTTTTCGAAATATCAACCGTCTCGGAAAACATTGGGAATTTGCAAATCAACTATCTCTCTCCCACTCAAGGCTCGATCGGTGTGATACTTGGCCTTAAGGCCATGAGTGCGAGACAAATAGCTGATTTCCAGATGTCCAATGATATATGAAACGGTTGATTTTTGGGAAAAAAATAAAAAAAAACACGTTCCGCTCTGTTTAAGGACGAACAACGGCTTTCCCTTCTTTTGCCCGAAATATGATCCGTCTGGGAGAAAACTTGGCAGTAGAATTTTTACCGACTGGACGTGTGACACATGGCCTTAAGGCCAAGTGTCACACACCGACCGGGCCATGAGTGCGAGAGAGATAGCTGATTTGCATATTCCCAATGATTTCTGAAACGGTTGATTTTTGGGAAAAAAGAAATGAAACACGTTCCGCTCTGTTGAACGACGAACAACCGCTTTCTCTTCTTTTGCCCGAAATATGATCCGTCTAGGAGAAAACTTTGCAGTAGGATTTTTACCGACTGGACGTGTGAAAAACTCGAGATGAAAAACGAGTAAGAAAAAAAAACGATTGCCGTGCGTCGACACAACGAACACCGTTTCGTCACATACACGGTGGGACCTTTATTACCGACGGTTGTTTTGTTTCTCGACAACGGATATGCGAATGCACACAATCCTTTCGTCTCATTCACTCGCCGATAAGAATACGCGATTCGGTAAACATATTCTGTTAAAATTTTTCTTCTGAATTATTCTTTTATAATATTCTCTCTTGGAAATACGAAAACTTGAAAAAGTACGCTGGGTGTGGCGCATCTGAGAAAATTCACGAACAACCTTATTCTTGAACCGTAACTTAACGACTCTCGGTATACAAGGTGTCTTATATTTTGCTATGTTCTTTCCAAAGATTGTTATACTCAGTCGAAATCATTGAGATTATGTAAGACGATTTAGTGGAAAATTAATTTATCATTAGCAGCTCATCAGTTCATGGCGATCAATTTGTTAAAGGAAGCTCAGGCGTTATTTATAGATGAATGAAAACCAGTACATCGTTTTTGCGAAAAAGAATTATTGAAATCTAGACAATTTAGTATGTTTTCTCTTAAAGGACCGCGAATTGAACTGAAATGTCAATGAGCGCAGTGAATGGTTAACAAGAGATATTAACTGCGGCTAAACGTATGATTTTATCATAATATAAAGTGTTGAATTGCTCAGATTTTCATTTTTTTCTTCGAAACAATGTAGTCGAACTTATTAAAACTTTTTTGACATTTAAACTCATTTCATAAAAAATCCTTAGACTTGTATCACGATAAAACAGTAAAAACATACAAGAGTGGCTCAACTTTTTTAAAAGCTTCAATTACTCTGTCGATAAAAACGTAATCCCGGTTTCCCAAAAATGACCACCACTGGGTGAGTAATGAATATGTATTCTTGTGCGCAAAAAAATAACTGTTTCTAGAGCTTCGCATATAAATATGCACCGCAAGGTTTTTCTCCAACAAAGAGGTATACACGATGAAAAGGATCGTTTTCTCTGATTTAAATTTTGGTTCGTGCTATTGAATAAGTAACAGTCATGTTTGACGCGAGTTAGAACGGCTTGGCAAGAAACTTGATGCCCTAACGAGCCTAGAAAGGGATCCTTGTCATGCGAACACCGACTAGAATCCAATTTCGACGTTCCCAAGAGTTGCTTTTTTTCGTTCCTTCTTTTTTTTTCTACATTATGCGTGACCAAGGAAAGGACACGGACGATTCAACTTGAATAACCGTAGCGATTCGAGTACGGTATGTCGCGATGGAACAAGACAAAAATAGTGTATGTTTTGCGAACCTCGTAATGATTCCGTATGTATTATTAATGTTAATATTATTATCATTACCATTAGCTTTGTCCTCAACATTCTGAACATCATTATTATTGTAATTATTAATATCATTATCGCTGTCATATGGTCACCACTGCCATTATTATTGTTATCATCGTTTTCAATACCAACATCAATGACATTATGATTATCATCATTATTATAATTATTATTATCATCATTGCCAATACCAATATCGATGACATTATTATTGTAATTATTAGTATCATCATCGTTATTGTCGTTGTCATTATATATTATCGTTACCCTCATTATAATTAATATTGTTTTTGTTATCATTATCACAGTTGTTTTTGTCATTTGTTATGTTATTGTTTTTGGTATTTGTTATTATTCCCATTATTGTTATCATTGTTGGTATTGTTATTATTGTTGTTGTTGTTTTTGTATTTATTTCTGTTGTTGTTATTGTAATTATGATTTTTGTTATTGCTATCGGTACGATAATTATTATGTATATGGTTGTTATAAAGAAATGTAGAAACCGGCTGTAAGTCGTAGACCGCCAAACGTGCTCACCTGCACGAGACAGTACTGTTGGGGATCCACCTTGTCGAGGCCGTACTTTGCTAACATTTCCCTGACTACCTGGGCCGCCGAGTCCCTAACGCTCAACAATAGAGTTTTGTAGGGGACGTCCTTGCAGAGAGCCTCGCCATAAATTTTTAGAGTTCCACCAGTGTCAGGACCCCCGTCTTTACTGCGGAATTGCTGAAGCTTCCTCTCGAGTTTTTGCTGTCTGCGGCGTCTCATAACCGCCTCGGGATTCGAGATACTGCGGGTAAAACTCGTTTCCGGAAGTTCTGCGAACAATGATTTTACGTTAGAATCAATCAACTACTTAGGAGAAGAGGAATCAATGTTAAGAATTAACGTAGCTATAGCTCATTCTCAAGGGAAATTCGGCGTGTTCGGCGAGTTTTTTTTTTCTATCCGCCAGACGTCTTAATAAAGTCTTTACAAAAAATAACGGCGAAGTAATAGCGAAATTTCTACTACAGTAGGCCCAATAATTATACTTAAAAGTATACTCACGAACTGTTACGAATAATGAATATTTTCGGCCTTGCGAATAAAGACTTACGTGAATTATTTCTTAACCCAATGGGTTAAATAGAAACTGGCTAAAGGGGGGGAGGGGGGCTGTGATAAAGGGAGCAACGAATGGATACGATTTGTACAATAGTAACCGCAAAACTTTCTACGGGAAAAAAGTTAAATAACTTCAGCGTAAGAACTCGAAACTTTGTAAACACAAGCACTAAAATCTAAATATATAAATAGAAAGGGGCTCGTTTAACGTTAACTTTTTCGTGACTCGCACGTGAAAAAAAAAAAGATAAGCGACAGGTTTTATGCTCAATTTCATGATCGATCCTCAGCAAAACTCGTTCAACGACGTCTCCCGTTCTATTTGTGTCTTGAAATCTCGAATTAAAGAAAAAAATATCGATCGACATTCTGGTACGGCAGGAAACGGAGCGGTGGTTGAGCCTGGCAACGGTGGAAACGGCTAATCGATGACGTCTCGGTCCTTTTTCTCCTTATCGCACGTGCAAACACATGCAAGATTTGCGATACGGTCGTCGGAGTGCTTAGACCGACTTGGACGTTTACCGCGTGATACAACGTTCGATAGTTTTTGTTACACGAAAATGCTCGTTGTAACGGAGAGGAATGTTTCGTTTTTACTGTGTTCTGTTCGTTGCTTCTTTTTTCGGCCCCAGTACTCATTCTCTTTGCAGCTGACGTTTCTCCGGAGCCAAGTGCGAAAGAGAGTGTGGGTGAGGGTGAGGGAGAGGGAGAGTAAGAGCCTGTCGACTAACCGGTATAGAGTTTTTCCGCGACGCCGTTCTGATCGACGGTCAGAGTGGTGTCTTCGGGTTCACCGGCGCTCTTCAAGCGGCTCAACTTTTCCTGCTTCTTCATCTGTTTTTTCTCGCGTTTGCTCAATTTTCTGCGGAAACTCGTGCCCTCGGCGAAACCAACACCCTGGGCGTTCGTCTTGTCATCTATTCGACGTAGCAAAAAGCGTCCCTCGCGGTCGTCGATGTGCCAATTCAGCTGAACGAGAAGCGGCTTCTCTTCGAGCCCGAGCTTTCTTTCTTCTGGAATGGAAAAACAAAAGGCAGACACTGCCGCATGAACGGGCGAATCGAAAAGTTCGAGAGGAACAACTCGACGAAGGAGAGCGAGATGATCGATTGAGTTATTCTTGTTTATTTATTCAATGTTGAAGTTTGCAACGTTCGAATGCAACGAACATTCCTTTAAAATGTTTATTTTCCTCATTTTAAGGTATTAGTTTCGCCAAAGCGTTTTCCTATAGATTTTTTATTTATTTTGAAGACCCATTCAGGATACTATTAAGTGATTAGCTGCAAAATTTTAAAAGGATTTACCGTTGTGCTTTAGAAATATTGGCAAAGATTGCATGATTTTACACGTGTTCTTATGGAGAGCAGTGGAAAATTTCAAATTTCGCGCAATCAATTCGAAACTTTTTACAGAAAAAAAAAATTCTCAATTACAGAGAAACATATGACGAAGTGGGTCAAAAAAATCATGAATTTTAACCGTCTAGTTTCAGGGATATAGCGATTTAAATTAAGCAATGTCTAGCGACGCTAGCGCCACGACGCGACTGGAGCAGACTAGAGGTGCAGTGGGCAAAAAAAAGTATTTGCACGCCTCGTATTTTTCAAATTATCCTTCGAAAAAAAAATAATATGATTAAGCATTGTATCTTTTTTTCGAAAAAAATTTTCGAACATTTTATTTTTCTTCGAGAAAAAAAAATGCTAAAGTATTTTATTTTTTTTCGCAAGCCAATTTGAAAAACACAGGGTGTGCAAATACTTTTTTTGCCCATTGTATCTACGTATCTACCTATTAGTATCTACGTATTAGTAGCCGGAATGGATAGTCTGATACAAAAGTGAGGGTTAGGTAAACATTATATAAGGCGTTTTCATCATTACTTTATGTTTTTACATCCCGATAAGATTTACAACCTATATTATAAGGATATCTCGCAATATTTCAAAGCTTTTATCGAATGAGCGGAGAATAAACTTTTCAACGTTGCTGTGGCGAGACTACTACCTTAATTACAATAAAAAATATTGTCTTGCCAATTTAGGCTGCAGATCTCCAATGAGGACCCTGAGAAAGCTTTAAATAATTTTCGAATTCCAAATTTGCAAAAAAAAATGGGTCTACGAAATTTTCGTTGCGTTCCACGATGCAAACTTCAATGTAAATTACTTATTCCTAAGAAAGACCCTAGAAGGGAATTTAGTAATAAGGTAATTTAGGCATTAAAGTGCGAAATTCGACCAACAGTAGTAAACGCGCTGTCGTTGCGTGGCTTCAGCCATCTCCCATGTGCAGCAGCATTAGGCTCAGCCAATACTTGGATGGGTGAACGCTTAGCTGCGCACTGACAGGCATGACAATTGCTAAAGCAGAGACATTTCTATTGGGTTTTCGACGGTTATCTGACTGAAGCTCAGTAAAATAACCCCGCCTGTACCCACACAGTTTCCCTGTGCACTTCGAACAAATGCGATACTTTAGTGCATTAGAAAAAACTCCGATTTGGGCAATACTCTGAAATTTGTGAGGGAGTGCATGCTGTGAAGTGACAAGTGTGGAGGAAAAATGGTAGGGATGGGCTTTTAATAGACCGCAAGAGCGTGCGAAAGGAACATCTACATATCTAAAAAAAAGTAAACAATCTTATAAAAAAAGGAACAAACAGTGTAACGATTTGAAAATTGGATGACGTTCCCCCATAATTTCATTTCGGTCCCAAAATTTCTCCTATGAGTAAGTCACGAGCAAAGTAAATTGATAAGAACGCAACGTGCAAGTTTCCAATTTACAAGATCTTATCCAAACCATCCCTCGATATTGCTTATTCGCGTGAACCAAAAAAATCGTCCCATATTACAAAATGTTTCATTCATTGAATCATTGAAAATTCAAGTTCAAGTATTTCTTTTGTTTGTTCTCTCTTATTTTCAACTGATTACGCACCTCCGTTCTCGTGAATCTCGTAAAGGGCGTACTCGGGCACCGAGAGCATTCGCATATCGGGACGAAATTTTTCTATTAGTGTCTCGATTACGGCTTGACTCGTAGCGTCCGAGGCCACCCTGATGCATTTTGTCGCAACTTTTTGTCCGCTGTCTTGAAAGTAGAATCTCATGACACCGTGAAATTCCAGATCCTGAAAAGCACAACGACACACGTTACTCGATTGTCAATATTTTCAATGGAAACGTCATTTCGCGGTCGTCCAAAATTGCTCCGATAGATGCGCGAAAATCAGAAGACAAGTGACCAATTGCGTGTTGAACCACGAGTTAATCTAGGATTCCTTAGCTTGTTACGTACATGCATGATTCTTATATTTAATCAAAACTACTTAATAGCCCGTGAATTAATCTGTTGCTTATTAAACGACAGAGTTAGCTCTGCAAACAGCGAACAATGGCAACATTCGATGTGTAACACTTTTCTAATATCGTGAAAAGAATTATTTCACAGCAACCGCAGTTGTTCTACTTCAAAATATTCAAATGTTTTTATATGAATTATTTCAGATGTTTAAATGAAAGCGTTACAAAAATAGAGGGGCGTATGTCCGTCACTCGGCCCTGACGTTCACGTAGCAATCCAAATAAAAACTAAAGCAATCTTTCCCGAACGGTTTCGCATCAACGTGAACACAAAAAAGAATTAGTAACAAGAAAATAAACAATAAAAAACGTATTCTAGCCGGCGCTCACCTCGTTTGGCTCGGAGAGTTCGAAGAGGTCCAGACGATTGGCGTTCCATTGTTGTATGACACCGCGAAGAGTCTCGCGCTCGGCTTTTTTGATCGCAGCTTCCGCAGCCATCCTATAAAAAATAACAAACAAAAATCCATAAAATCATCTCGTCGGGTGTTTATCCGTGTAATAATATTCCGAAAACGCTTTCAAATTCTAATTTATAGTATTAACCAATAATAATGATAACAATAATCGTCATCATCGTCGTCATCATCACTATACCGCGAAAATGCTTAGGGGTTCTAAAATAAAATAACAATAAAAATAATAACAACAATAATAATAATCACTTAAACAAAATCATCATAGCAATACAAAGAGACATGCCATTCCTTCTGGATATGTATTAACGGCTCGAATTAGCCTCCGGTGGAACGACCAAATTATCTCGATTGTCTCCTGCGATCATTAGAAACGACGCAGCGGAACAATAATCCTGAGTGTTCATTAACCTCAAACATGTTCTTAAGGCGTTAGGCCACTCTAGAGGCCAAAAAAGGGCATATTTTGTGATTTTTTTTCATCGCAACCGTAAAATAAATCGGAATTACAAAATAGGGGGTTTATTATACACGTAATTGACTATACAAAATTATTTTTTCACAGCGATACATGTAAAAATAGCGACTGTGCAGCATTTTTCCGATGGCGCCTTTATTTCCGGAAGGTCAACGACCGGACCAACAGCTCCTATAATTTTTGAGTTATGATGAGACACTAAAGTTTTTTCGATTATATATAAGAATAGCTATAAAAGTACGTAGGATTTTCTTGATATATTGTTTTTTGTCAAAATGGCGCGTTTATAAAACAAAAAGTATAAAATGCCATGAGAAATTCGTCAGAAAATTGTTTATAAAAAAGGAACTATGCAGTATAATTTTAAAAAAACCCTACGTAGTGCCTCAGAAAATGTAATTCTAAATATACAGTTAAAATTTCAAGTGAATCGGTTGAAATTTGTTTGAGTTGTGAGTCTGGCCGACTTGAAAAATGTATTTTTGAGATAAACGCGTTTAAAGTTAGTAGAAAGTCACGACATGAATCAAGAGGGGTTGCGCTAGAATTCAAAAATCGAGTGCTTAGAGATTTTTCAGACCCATAATCTTTTGGAATATAATTTTATAGGTGCTAACGTACATTTTTAACAAAAAAAATCGATTTTTGGAAAATCCTAGAGTGGCCTAAGGCCTTAAGCAGGTTATAATTTTGTTTACAATAACAAGTTCAAATCACGTGACGGTTCGCGGTCAGCTTGGTATCATGAGTATGACAGAGAAATCGATGGAGAGAGTGAGATGGAGAATTGCAACTTTGTTGTACTTCTCTATGCAGTACCATAACGTAAATTTGTGCAAAATTTTACAGTATTTATTGACCGATATACAACTAATAAGTTTTGTATAAAATGACCAATAATACGTTTATACCCAAGTGTATTATGACAACCAGGCATATTACTAAAAAAAAAGGGGGCCCTGCTTATGCGCCCATGCAACCCGGCCCTTCGTGACGGAGCCTCCTTAATAGGAATTACGATAAGGTATTCAAATTTCAGAGATAATCTCGGGCGCGATAAAATGACGAATCAATACAGAATAGAGAAGACTTTTTGAAAGCGATTTCAATCAGGTCAACGGAGTATGGAGTTCCAAATATATAGATATATATATATATATATATATAGATATATATATATATATATATATATATATATATATATATATCAGGGTGTATCTGAACTACTAGTTGTCCGTTCGTGAGCATACAGGGTGAGGCACATAAAGTGTTACAGAGCAATAGCACTCAAACTATTGATCATATCCAAAAATCTTTCAGACAAAAGTTTCAGTGTTCGAGAAGGCCGTTATACTGGACCACCCTATTTTTTAATCGGTGGAGGCGCTGAAGCAACGTCAAGGTCAATTCCACTTTTTTAAATGGAACCATGTTTTTTTTCGTTTTCGATGACATTATTACCGATTTTAAGACGAATTCAGCGACCTACAACACAAGGTCATTCTAGTCACGCAAAGTATGAAAATAGTCGAAAAATCGAAAAATATCGGAATAATCACTTTCAAAGGATCCACTAAGCTTGGTTTGGGTCTACCTACAAAAGATGCTCGACGTGAGGACCCTCGACTTGTAAGCACTTGTTAATTCGCTGATGAAAAGACCGTCTAACTTTAGCCAACATTTGTGGTGTAATTTCAGTACATGCTCGGCGTATTCTTTCTTTCAGGTCGCCAAGCGTGGTAGGTGCTACCGCCATTACGCGTTCTTTGACAAAACCCCATAAAAAGTTCATTTTCGCGATCCGATGTACTCACATTAGAAGGTAATGCGTGACTAACTGATATGTCAACAGAAAATGCGTACTTGCTGCTGATAAGAAACATTGATATCGTAAGAAATGAAAACAGGGATCAAACAAGTGTTTACAAGTCGAGGGTCATCACTTCGAGCATCTTCTGTAGGTAGACCCAAACCAAGGTTGGTGGATCCTTTGAAATTGATTATTGCGATATTTTTCGATTTTTCGACTATTTTCATACTTTGCGTGACTAGAATGACCTTGTGTTGTAGGTCGCTGAATTCGTCTTAAAATCGGTAATAATGTCATCGAAAACAAAAATACATGGTTCCATTTAAAAAAGTGGAGTTGACCTTGACGTAGCTTCAGCGCCTCCGCCGATAAAAAAATAGGGTGGTCCAGTATGACGGCCTTCTCGAACACTGAAACTTTTGTCTGAAACATTTTTGGATATGATCAATAGTTCGAGTGCTATTACTCTGTAACACTTTATGTGCCTCACCCTGTATAGTGTGTCTCTTTCCGAGCAAAACCCTTTTTTTGAATGTCGTTTGACAAAAATTGGCCAAGATATTCACGAGTAAAGTTCGCCGCAAATCAAGACTCATTATAATTATTCACGACATAATTGAATTTGTAAAGATTCTCGTCAAATGACTAACTCCGAAAATTTCAAGGGAATCAATTTTTTCTGTAAATGTTCACCGAAAGGATGTTTAGTGTATGTTTAGTGTACATCTGCGTTGCGATGATTATCTAGTGAAAAATGCAACTTTACGTTGAAAATAAATTGGCCGTAGGCTTGCTTTGAAAACCAAACTTTCCCGTTCTGAGGCAAGCGACCTACCAATTCGACCAATATTTTCTGTTGGCGTGAATATTTCGTGACTATAACGGCCATTTTTTGTCGCAGGACATTTTTTTAAAAGAGTTTTGCTTCGAAAGAGATACCCTATATATATGTATGTATGTATATGTAGGGCAATCATAACATGGCTGACACAACTGTATTATAATTGCCTTGCCAATATGCGATAGTTACTTTCACTATACTATCTTTTATCACAGGCCTTTATTCTAATGGTCTCGAAACTTGCATCGGCGGAATGCTACGGAATTTTTTTCTTCTTTTTCTTTTGTTATTACCCAAAATATTTTTTTTTTTGCCAATTGAGGTTGTAAATGTTAGAAAAAATCCTTAAAGACGTTTGAATAATAATATGTTAATGATTAACGAAAAAAAAGTGCATACTTGAATGTCACTTGTTCTAAATATCATGGACTCTACTCTGACAATCAGTGTGTCAATTAACTGTCGTTAGGCCCACCATCTTTTTTATACGAGATGCGAACAGATATGCGGATCATATTTCAAAGTATATTTTTTTTAATCAACCAAAAATTTGCTTGCGTTTTCCCGACCGTAGAATTCGTCGACTAGAAACGATTTTTTTTTGCAATGCATCGGTTGGGGTAAATGCACGTTTACATGTCAATGGGTCGTCTTTTCGTGGGACATGCACAGATTGACAAAAAAAAAAGGAGAAAAGAAAAGAAAGACGTTCCGAGCGCGTACGCTTTTCCTTCTTCTTCTGCCAAAGTCTTCGTCATCGTAACGCATTGTCCTCGCGAGTCTCTGTATGCTTATAACGGCGGTGGATTCACCCGAGGAGTTGGACTTAATGGCCATTAGCACACAATAGTCGACCCGCCACACCCGTCACAATATTAAATATGTGAAGTGGTAGAGATATTCTCTCGCCGTATCTTCCCTCCACCCTTTCCCCATTCCGCCAGTCTGCTCACCCGCCATAGGCAATAGTTCAAACGATCGGAAATAAAGAAACACGAAATAGGATTTAAAAAACACAATGTGTACGTCGTGATTGCAAGCCCTGTCATTTGATAGTGAAGGCACGTAAGACGCTATACGCCAAGGCATGAAAGATTTCATCATCTACTGGCAGTTACGCGTTTCCGGTACTCTCTTACGAGAAATTATTTGAAAATATATCTTTTAATTTTGAATGTAATATTCGCTGAATTTTTTTGCTTTGACTCGTACTTACTCTGCGTTCATTTTTTTTTGCGTGTGTATGGATTTAAAAAAAAACGGAGATATGGAGGAAAGTAGAAAAAATGAAATACATAACGCGTAAAATTGGGTTGCACATGTAAAAAATTACACGATGTTTCGACGAAATTGTGGATTTTGTTGGAAATTCATCGCGTGGTAGAATTTTGGCCGTCATAAAGTACAGGTTGGGTCGACTCCGAAATAAACAAGCGGAATACATTAATTCAGTCCGTTTTATATAGGCCGTCAGTTGTATATATAACGTAAAGCACGGATCAATAACCGGGTCGAATCGATCGGGGGACCGCTCCAAAAAGATATATATTGTGTATTGAAACGATTCGTCGTCGCCGCGTTTCTCACGTCTTGCTTTACTTGTGTACTTGCTTCACGGGTGCAGTCAACTTTCCCTAGTAGTAAAATCCACTCAGAATACGCCATATTAAAATTATTCCGCTCTATAATTCGACACTGAAAAATTGTTTGGTGTAGCGGAACGGCGGTACTCAGTAACTGCGTTCTCCAAAGTTCATAATCGACGTGTAAAGTCAATATTTGTTTGTTCCCGCAATGTTTTTGTTGATCATGAATTTTTACAGCTGACATTTTTACAATTTACTTGCAAATAATAATTTTTGTGCAATATCGGAAGAAAAATAAAAATACCATTAGAAGGAATAAAAAATATATTCCAACAAGATCCAATAAAATATTATCTATATCAATAATAAAATAATTTTGTATATGTGGAATATATTACTACATATATGCACAAATTTAACTCTGCAAATTATAGAAATTCGAAGCAAACTCGCAAAAATTGATCGACCAAACTGAACTGAACGTAATTTAAAATAACGAGATGAAAAAAGAACAGGCATTAAAAAAATTGTTCAACAATCGTTGGTAAAGGGAAAGTTGAATAAAAAATAAAAATTCACAGTCATTAATCAGAATATACTGTCATTAATAAGAATTATTTTACACTTATTGATAAGCCAACGTTTAATTTCATTTTTAACAAAAGGTTTTTAA
This sequence comes from Ophion ventricosus, assembly GCA_963932345.1. Lineage (NCBI taxonomy): Eukaryota > Metazoa > Arthropoda > Insecta > Hymenoptera > Ichneumonidae > Ophion > Ophion ventricosus. Next base: position 8,979,756 of record OZ010716.1, on the reverse strand, counting down.
GAATCTTACGCGAACCGCCATTCGAAAAATAGTACCGCAAAACATGAATTTTTCAGTTGCAATTTACTCACATAGTACTGAATTCTCTGTTTAAAAAGAGCTTGCTCATATTGAGCTCAATACGAGAGCATCGACTCACGTGTCTCAATTACGAGATTCATCTAAGCGGCTCTTCAAATGTTTGATTTGGAACACGTGTAAATTTGTTAAGCGAACAACGTGTGCGCCTCATACATTCGAAAACCCGTTAAATAATGATGCCGGTAAATGAGTACCAGTACAAAAAAAAATCGGAAATGCCAGCACGTATACGAAATGCCGGTTACACATCCTGCCTGGCTGTAACGACACGTATATTTACACGGCAACATACCGACTGAGAGAGGAATGCTAATGAGTATCAGGGCGGTTTATTAATTTTATCTGTATATGCATGTGACACGCATGAGATACGAGGGGAGATTCGAAACTTCAGTATTAGTTGTTCGACGCAGAACGACAAATCGAAATTACTATTTTCCAAAAGTGAAGGCTGTCTCAAATTGACCTGACATTTTAATTTATTAATAAAACGTATTATTTATTGCAAAAATACGAATATCTTTATTTAAATATAAGGTACAAACATGAAGGTTATGTGTGGAACACAATATCCGATAAATGCTCGCCTCGTCCCTGTTTGCAAACGGTCGCTCTTTTGAAGAAATTTTCAATAACATTTTGGCATAATTGCGAACTAATTTCATTAAGGGCCTACATACACCTGGGTAGGTCAAAAAGATCGATTTTTCAAAAGGTGCTCATTCGAAAGTACTATCCTTTGAGTGTCTACCCTAAAAATTTTATAAGAAAATTCGCAGTAATGACGAAGTTATAGCGTTTTGTAACTGACCGGGTAAGCTACGACTAACGATTGAGGCGCAGGTAGACGCGGGCTTTGTCATCTGTTTGACTATGAGTTTGACTATGAATGGGGTTGACACAGCAAAAAAAAAAAAAAAGATCTAATGGAAGCGTCAACATCTAAGGAAGGTCCGTCATATGGCCTAGAAATCGACGATTTCATGTAAGTTTAAAATAAACCAGTTATTTCGGTGTAAAGTGTACTCAAAACTTTAAACGCGTTTTACTCGAAACAGTGTTTTCAAAATCGGTACCAGAAATATCTCCGCATCTACTGGACCGATCGGGATCAAGTTTTGCACAGTTATGCTTCACACAATGATCTAGTACTTATCGAGCCTTTTTTTCGATACCTGGCATAGTTTGTTTTTCATCATAAGTACTGAACAATTTTGAGGCGAAAAATCGCCTGTTTTATTCCAGTGACTGCCATGACCCGAAAAAATTAAATTTTTAAATTCCAGCTCGATAATTACTAGTTTTATCTATCTACTTTAAGAAACAAAATTTTTTTTTAGATAAAAAATGGCAGAGGCACGTCTGGTACCGAAAACGCTGTCAACAAAAACACGTCCCAGGAAAACGACTGTAACTTTTTTATCGTTCGAAATTTTTTAACCAAATTTTCACACAATGTAGATAAAATGTCATACTTTAAAATATATATCATGGTTGTTCAATAAAATCCAGTTTTATACAGAAAAAAAAATCTTAAACATATTCTTACTTTTAGCCGTCTCAAGTGTATGTAGGCCCTTAATGCACTATTCCTTTCAGAAAAGTCCAATAGAAAGAAGTCCAATAGTGTCAAATCGCATAATCTTGGTGGCCAATTCACATCGCCGCGGCGCTAGGTAATACGACCATGAAACTTCGTCTGCAATAAGTGCATTGTTTCACATTGCATTTTCACAATTTCTATGCATTGCTAGATCGTGTAATTCACCACGACTAAACCTCAATACTTCCTGATGCCAGTTGTCAAAGATTAGTACTCTTTATTCGCCACAAAAAAAAATGACGCGCAATTTAAAATGTCAGGTCATTTTGATACACCCTTTTTAGATACTCGTCGAGGAAAAACACCCTTTTAGATACTCGTCGAGGAAAAACGAAGCATAGCTAGGAAAAAAAATGATTTCTTCAAAAGCCTCGATAATAAATTTGATTGAATCCAACAGAAGTAATGCGCGGACGGTGTGCGACTGCGGCAATCCTTCATCTCAGGCAACGTTGGCTTCAGCAACTACTTGATTAAATGACCGCTTAGTCGCGAACTGGCTTGCACTGCAAATCCAAGTATGTTCTTTTAACACAGATACATGAACCTCATGATCTTTTTTTACACACTTCCGTAAGTGTGTAATTTCGGTATCGCTTAATGCGTTTCGTATTACATAATTAAGTGTATTTATTTATATGCTTCTTTGGTGTGTTATTTGATTATATTTTATATACTGCATGCGTGTTGGTTCAAGTCCTCACCTGCGCAGTAATTTGTTGGGGAGTCCCCAGTTCTTACCACTTTTCTATAGGAATTTGATAGAGACGCCGCACGTGACAAATCCACATCGGAGTCCAACCGGATGCCGCGCTATTTCCTAATTGACGTCGTTTGAGAATTCTTTATTTGAAATTCTCAAACCGAATTTGTTGGATCTCCGAAAAAAAAATATCGTTTCGTGATCCTATGCACAAATTTGTTGGGGAGTCCCAAGTTGCACCGACACCTCTGTAGGGATTTGTTAGGGACATCGTCCATAGGGAATCCTCATTGGGATCCAATTGGATTTTGCTGTGTTCACCGATGAACGCTATTTGAGAATTCTTGTGTTGATGTGTTGAAACACAATCTGCACGTTTCTTGAGCGTACACGTGTGTGATGATATTATGTCAAAGTGCAGTAAAATAAATAACAAACGATAATTTAAGTGGATTTTCAGTGGTATGATCCAAATCGATTTTCAAGACATACCTTTATAAGCAATTTATACTTTTTAACATAAAATTTATACTTTATGAAGATCTACTCATTTTATATGTCTGTATATTTTGTTTTGGAAAATTCAACGTACAGAATGCCATGGGTTTCATCAAGAATCGTATTGGATTTTGTTCGACAATATGACAATGCTTTAGGACTGGAATTGGATTCGTACATTGAATTCTAATGAGAAATCCCGATTAGAATCCAATGTACGAGCGTGACGTTTTAGTATAGCGATCCAATGCGATGACCTATTGGATCCCTATCAGAGAGTAGGGCCAAGTATGGTATTCCAATTGGATCCTTACGACAATTTCTACAGGGGCACAGCCCATCTACTAAATGCATAGAATGTTTGAAAAATCCAAAATACAATGAAATACTGAACTCAGAATTCTACATCAATGATTTTTAATTATAATTTGTCATTTCCAAATGTCCGGAAATGATTTTTTTCGAAGAAAACATTTCGCCTATACATGGAATCGAACATACGACCTACCTGCCTGTACTACGCACGCTGCCCCTACGCTATCGAGTGCTTGCAGAATTTTATTGTATATATACTATATATTATATATTATATTTCCCGTATACACTCTCGCAAATGTATACGAAAAAACAGAGGAGATGTTTGAGAAAAGTTTGTTTATTTTTAATATTAAAAAAAAAATAGAAACAAATATCTACTCGAACAAAAATGTATTATTTTTCTTTTCTTAATTCAATAAAATTATTGAATCCAACAAAAAGTAAATAAAATCTGCATTATTCTGTGCGCTGTCTATACGCAAATGAATTTGTATATTCTATAGTATATTCTATATTCGTATATATACGTACTATATTCGTAGATTATATATATATATGTGCGATAATTTAGCTATCACTGCGAAATTTCACATAATGTTCACGCTCGAATGTACAACTTTCTCTTTACGTTTGCTCTTCGGGAACTATCCCTTATTTTCTACATATATATGTATGTGTGTGTGTGTGCGTATGTGTGTAATACTAATATGCATATAATATTATAACCTCAGTGAAGTGTATAAACATAAATGCGTATTCTGGGTGCAGTTTATTTATTGCCTTTAAAATTACTTCATTTCGTTCGAGTTTCAATAAGATTGAGGCACGGCGCTTTCTCCCACGATAGCAAAACAATTACCATTAAACATGAAGAGTAAGTATTCCTCAATCGAATAAGAAATAAGCAGCACTCAATCCTTTTTCCTGTAGATTGATGGAAAGAGATAAAACTTCATAAATTAAATTTTCATAAATACAATATCACGCACTGATTCGCGAACCTCATATTCGTAAGAAAAAGAATTTAAAAAAGAATTAGCGACTGTATGAAAGCATACCGGGTATAAATCGACGTGTGTGAAGTTAGCATCTCAATTGTTAGCATCTCACAAATAAACTCCAGATAAAGTGGCATCCCGTATAGTTCTACAGTTCTTGATAAGTTTTAATAATAGTTCCGTCGATTTTACTATCGAAACCGCAATTTGAAAAAATGAGATGCCAACTTCGCAAAATATATCATAGCATCTCATCGAATTTTGCAAATTTGACCATGCCAGAGTTGAAAACAAGAAAGTTCTACATCCTTAACCTATTCTGTAAATAGTTTTATCGGTTAAATCCAATTCGAATCGCTAACAAGTGTTATAAACGAACTATCCGTAGAGGAGTGAGAAGCTGTAGAATAACTGCGAGTTCTAAGTAGTATGAAAGTTCTAAATGATAACTATAGATCTTTCACACAAGCTCCGAAAGAGTTCTGATTTGTTGAACATCACCAATAATTATGGCTCATTATTATTAAAAAAATATCCATACATGAGGGAGATGCTGTGTTATAGCTACGAGTTTTGGGTCATATAAAGGTTCTAAATGATAACTATAGGTCCTTCACACAAGCTCCGTAAGAGTTCTGGTTTGTTGAACATCCTTAATAATTATGGCTCATTGTTATAAATAAAATATCCATACAGGAGTGAGATGCTATAGTACAACTGCGGGTTTCAGGTCGTATAAAGTTTGTAAACGATAGAAAGAGGTTGTAAGGATCAGAACTCTTTTAGACCTTTTAAAAGAGTTCTGATCTTCCAACCATCCTCAATAATTATAAATCATTGTTGTAAACAAAATATCCGTACAGAGGTGGATGCTGTGGTATAACTGCGAGATCTGGGTCATATGAAAGATCGAAATGATAACTAGAGGTCCCTCACATAAGCTACGAAAGAATTCTGGTCTGTTAAACATCCCTAATAATTATGGCTCATTGTTATAAACAAAATATCCATACAGGAGTGAGATGCTGTGGTATAACTACGAGTTCTGGGTCGTATAAAAGTTCTAAATGTTAACTATAGGGCCTTCACACAAGCTCCGAAAGAGTTCTGGTTTGTTGAACATTCCCAATAATTATGACTCATTGTTATAAACAAAATATCCGTACAGGAGTGAGATGCTGCGGTTTAACTACGACTTCTGGGTGGTATGAAGGTTCTAAATGATAACTATAGGTCCTTTACACAAGCTCCGTAGGAGTTCTGGTTTGTTGAATATACTCAATACATATGGCTCATTGTTATAAACAAAATATCCATACAGGAGTGAGATGCTATGGTACAACTGTGGGTTTTAGGTCGTATAAAGCTTATAAACGATAGAAAGAGGTCCCTCACACAAGGTCTAAAAGAGTTCTGGTCTTTCAACCATCTTCAAAAATTATAAATCATTGTTGTAAACAAAATATCCGTACAGAGGTGAGATGCGGTGGTATAACTGCGAGTTCTGGGTTGTATAAAGGTTCGAAATGATAACTAGAGATCCCTTACACCAGCTTCGAAAGAGTTCTGATCTGTTAAACATGCCCAATAATTATCGCTCATTGTTATAAACAAAATATCCATCAGGAGTGAGATGCTGTGGTATAACTTCGACTTCCGGATCGTATGAAGGTTTTAAATGATAACTATAGATCCTTCACACAAGCTCCGTAAGAGTTCTGGTTTGTTGAACATCCCCAATAATTATGGCTCATTGTTATAAACAAAATATCCGTACAGGAGTGAGATGCTATGGTATAACTGCGAGTCTTAGGTCGTATAGAGTTTTTAAACGATTAAAAGAGGTCCCTCACACAAGCTCCGTAAGAGTTCTGGTCTGTTAAACATCCCTAATAATTATGGCTAATAGTTATAAACAAAATATCCATGAGGAGTGAGATGCTGTGGTATAACTTCGAGTTCCGGATCGTATGAAGATTCTAAATGAGAGCTAGAGGTCCTTCACATAAGCTCCGAAAGAGTTCTGGTTTGTTGAACATCCCCAATAATTATGGCTCATTGTTATAAACAAAATATGCGTACAAGAGTGAGATGCTATGGTATAACTGCGAGTGTTAGGTCGTATAGAGTTTGTAAACGATAGAAAGAGGTCCCTCACACAAGGTCTAAAGGAGTTCTGGTCTTTTAACCATCCTCAATAATTATAAATTATTGTTGTAAACAAAATATCCGTAGAGAGGTGAGATGGTGCGGTATAACTGCGAGTTTTGGGTTGTATGAAGGTTCGAAATGATAACTAGAGGTCCCTCACACAAGCTTCGAAAGAGTTCTGGTCTGTTAAGCATCCATAATAATTATGGCTCATTGTTATAAACAAAATATCCATCAGGAATGAGATGCTGTGGTATAACTTCGAGTTCCGGGTCGTATGAAAGTTCTAAATGATAAATAAAGGTCCTTCACACAAGCTCCGAAAGGGTTCTGGTCTGTTAAACATCCCTAATAATTATGGCTCATTGTTATAAACAAAATATCCATACAGGAGTGAGATACTGTGGTATAACTACGAGTTCTGGGTCGTATTAAAGTTCTAAATGATAATCATAGGTCCTTCACATAAGCTCCGAAAGAGTTCTGGTTCGTTGAACATCCCCAATAATTATGGCTCATTGTTATAAACAAAATATCCATACAGGTGTGAGATGCTATGGTACAACTGCGGGATTTAGGTCGTATAAATTTTGTAAATGATAGACAGAGGTCCCTCACATAAGGTCTAAAAGAGTTCTGGTCTTCCAACCATCCTCAATAATTATAAATCATTGTTGTAAACAAAATATCCGTACAGAGGTGGATGTTGTGGTGTAACTGCGAGTTCTGGGTCGTATGAAAGTCCTAAATCATAAATATAGATCCTTCACACAAGCTCCGAAAGAGTTCTGGTTTGTTGAACATCACCAATAATTATGGCTCATTGTTATAAACAAAATATACATACAGGAGTGAGATGCTATGGTGCAACTGCGGGTTTTGGGTCGTATAAAGTTTTTAAACGATAGAGAGAGGTCCCTCACACAAGGTCTAAAAGAGTTCCGGTCTTTCAACCATCCTCGATAATTATAAATTATTGTTGTAAACAAAATATCCCTACAGAGGTGAGATGCTGTGGTATAACTGCGACTTCGGGGTCGTATGAAGGTTCGAAATGATAACTAAAGGTCCCTCACACAAGCTTCGAAAGAGTTCTGGTCTGTTAAACATCCCTAATAATTATGGCTCATTGTTATAAACAAAATATCCATCAGGAGTGAGATGCTGCGATTTAACTACGAGTTCGAGGTCATATGAAAGTTCTAAATAATAAATATAGGTCCTTCACACAAGTTCCGAAAGAGTTCTGGTTTGTTGAACATGCCCAATAATTATGGGTCATTGTTATAAACAAAATATCCATACAGGTGTGAGATGCTATGGCACAACTGCGGATTTTAGATCGTATACAGTTTGTAAACGATAGAAAGAGGTCCCTCACACACACAAGGTCTAAAAGAGGTCTGGTCTTTCAACCATCCTCAATAATAATAAATTATTGTTGTAAGCAAAATATCCGTACAGAGGTGAGATGCTGTGGCATAACTGCGGGTTTTAGGTCGTATAAAATTTATAAACGATTGAAAGAGGTCCCTCACATAAGGTCTAAAAGAGTTCTGATCTTTCAACCATCCTCGAAAATTATAAATCATTGTTGTAAACAAAATATCCTACAGAGGTGAGATGCTGTGGTATGATTGCGAGTTCCGGGTTGTATGAAAGTCCGAAATCCTAACTAGAGGTCTCTCACGCAAGCTTCAAAAGAGTTCTAGTCTGTTAAACATCCCTAATAAATATGGCTCATTGTTATAAACAAAATATCCATATAGGAGTGAGGTGCTGTGTTATAACTTCGAGTTCCGGATCGTATGAAGGTTCTAACTGATAGCTAGAGGTCCTTCACACAAGCTTCGAAAGAGTTCTGGTTTGTTGAACATCCTCAATAATTATGGCTCATTGTTATAAACAAAATATCCATACACGAGTGAGATGCTATGGTAAAACTGCGGGTTTTCGGTCGTATAAAGTTTGTAAACGATAGAAAGAGGTCCCTCACACAAGGTCTAAAAGAGTTTTTGTCTTTCAACCATCCTCAATAATTAAAAGTTATTGTTGTAAACAAAATATCCGTACAGAGGTGAGATGCTGTGGTATAACTGCGACTTCTGTGTCGTATGAAGGTTCGAAATGATAACCAGAGGTCCCTCACACAAGGTCTAAAAGAATTCTGGTCTTTCAACCATCCTCAAAAATTATAAATCATTGTTATAAACAAAATATCCATCACGAGTGAGATGCCGAGGTATAACTTCGAGTTCCGAGTCGTATGAAGGTTCGAAATGATAACTAGAGGTCCCTCACACAAGCTTCGAAAGAGTTCTGGTCTGTTAAACATCCCTAATAATTATCGCTCATTGTTATAAAAAAAATATCTATACAGGAGTGAGGTACTGTGGGATAACTTCGAGTTCCGGGTCGTATGAAGGTTCTAGATGATAACTAGAGGTCCTTCACACAAGCTCCCAAAGAGTTACGGTTTGTTGTACATTCCCAATAATTATGACTCATTGTTATAAACAAAATATCCATACAGGAGTGAGATGCTATGGTAGAACTGCGGGTTTTAGGTCGTATAAAGTTTGTAAACGATAGAAAGAGGTCCCTCACACAAGGTCTAAAAGGGTTCTGGTCTTTCAACCATCCTCAATAATTATCAATTATTGTTGTAAACAAAATATCCATACAGAGGTGAGATGCTGTGGTATAACGAAAAATGTGCTGTAAGAAAAACAACGATGCTTGCATATCTTATTATAATCTTATATCCAGAACGCGCAGTTATACCACAGCATCTCGCTCCTGTACGGATATTTTGTTTATAACAATGATTCATAATTATTGAGGGTGTTTGGAAGACTAGAACTATTTCGGAGCTTGTGTGAGACACCTTCTATTTATCGTTCAAAAGCTCTGTACCACCCAGAACTCGCAGTAATACTACAGCATCTCACTACTCTACGGATAGTGTTTTTATAACACTTGTTAGCGAGTGGAATTGGATTTAACCGATAGAACTATTTATAGAATGGGCTTAGGATGTAGAACTTTTATAATTTCAACTCTGGCATGGTCAAATTTACCAAATTCGATGAGATGCTATGATATATTTTGCGAAGTTAGCATCTCATTTTTTCAAAATGCGGTTTCGATAGTAAATTCGACGGAACTATTATTAAAACTTATCAAGAACTGTAGAACTATACGGGATGCCACTTTATCTGGAGTTTATTTGTGAGATGCTAACAATTGAGATGCTAACTTCATACACGTTATAAATCGGTTCGTTTTTCTTCAATTTTTTTTTAATTTACGGTTTTATTTTATTCTTTTTAAATTGCATACTTTTGTGAGATAGCTTAAGTAAATAGTCAATGAAAAATGAGGCTTCTCAAATCAAAATAAATCTTGTTTGAATAATGCGTTTTTAATTTGATATGAAGATTAATTTTATTTATTTATTCATTAATTTGAAATAGAATTTTGACAATTTTTATGCATACGCAGTTGATAGAATAAAAACTCCGGTTAATGTTCTGTATTCTACATACCTTCAGGTATCTTAACAATTTTCTATATAATATTTTGTAACAAAATGGCGACGCTGACGCTGGATGAAGCGAGTTTTTTGGATTTGTTTGTCTGATAGTGTCCTGCAGCCGACAACATTACATCGCCATTTCGTCGCTGATTGGCTTGAAGTTTTTAGCATTGAAAATGCTTTTAAAAATGTATGTAGGGGTCTGATTTAGCGAGATGTCACACGAAACAAACGCTGCCCCCACTCCACTGCCGCTGTGTTGTAGCAAGATGGGGGGAGCTGCGACATGCTAAATGCTTGTGACTTGTTGGAAAATGCTGCGTTACATGTGGAGTCATTTGTGGTTAATAGTCGTAAGTCTCAATTTGTTGGTGTGTACATTACAATGTTGGTGGATTTGGCTTGGGGTTTGTTTGGGTTAAGTTGGGTTTGATTGGGTTAAGTTGGGTTTGTTTGGGTTAAGTTGGGTTTGTTTTTGTTAACTTCGGTTTGTTTGGGTTAAGTTGGGTTTGTTTGGGTTAAGTTGGGTTTGTTTGGGTTAAGTTGGGTTTGTTTGAGTTAAGTTGGGTTTGCTTGGGTTAAGTTGGGTTTGTTTGGGTAAAACGTCACGCGAAATTCCCCATTGGAATCCTATGTACGAATCCAATTTGAATCGCAAACCACTCCCACATTATCGAACGGAATCCGATACGATTCTTGATGGATGCCATGTCATTTTGTATAGACATATAAAGTTATATAGATATATAAAAAGGGTGGATTTTAAAGAAGTATAAATCTTATCTTACACCAATATAAATTGCTTAAAAAGTATATCCTAAAAATCGATTTAAATCACATCACTTAAAACCGCCTTTAATTATCGTTTGTTATTTATGTTATTGCTCTTCGACATAATATCGCGACGCACGTACACGCTCACGAAGCGTGCAGATTATGTTTCAACACGCCGAGAATTTTTTCTCGTGACATTCCACATATTTTCAATTCGAATGTGGTAGGAATTTTTAAACGGCGTTCATCAGGGAACAGTGCAAGATCCAATTGGATCCCAATGAGCACTGTCAATGCGCCGTGTCCCTAAAAAATTCCTATAGTGATCTGAGTGCATCTTGGGACTTTCCAACAAACTCGTGCACGGCATCACGAAAGGAAACTCTTTTTTTGGGAGTTCCAATGAATTCCGATTGACGAATTAAAAAAAAAAATACTCAAATGACGTGAATCGGGAAATAGCGCGAAATTGGAGTCTCCACGTGCGGCGTCCCGATCAAATCCTTATAAGGATGTGGTAGGATCTGGAGACTCCCCAACAAATTTCTGCATGGGATAACGGCGACATACAACAGCGTGAAATAGCAGTCGATCGATTGGCTACCAGCTTGTGACGTGAAAAAAAAACACATTTAAACATGCTGTATTAAAAAAGCTATTTATCTTCGCGAGTCACCGATAGATTTCAACGAACTATATATATATATATATATATATATATATATATATATATATATATATATATATATATACAGACACCCACATAAACAGTTATTTATTCATAGAAAGCGTGTACAAGAACTGCATACTAGAATTGTCGCCGCTTCGAAGAAGACTGGCGACATCGAGATGCCCCCGATCAGCTGATCACCGTGAAACGGATAACTGACGTATTTTGTACTTGTTGGGAAGTTGGCATTTATGAATGAAATATAACGATTTGACGATTTAAAAAATTAATATTTTCGGCGTATTTTAACGAGCGGAAAACCCTCTCGAGAGAATTTTCTTTTTGGCCGGACAAATTTCCTCTGACTCTATCTCACGTCGAATATTCATACGGAGAATGAAACGAGAAACATCTGTTTTGCGTGAGTGCCTGATACATAGACCGGGCGCGAGTACGATATCGCTCACACACCGTTCACCTTGTATTTATCATGACAACGGGGCTATGGCATAAAGTGTGGGACTCGGTTATCTCACTTTTAAAATCTGAGCCACTCTCACGTCTAGACGTGCCAGACGTGATCTCCGCAGAGCCAGAGACGAGAGAGAAGTGCTACAACAAGAAAGAGAGAGAGAGAGAGAGAGAGAGAGAGAGAGAGGGGAGAGATAAAGGATTTTCTATATGCAAGAGGAAAACGTGGAAAATCGCCAAGAAAGTGAAATTTCGTTGAGAGAAATGTTTCCTCGTTGATCCTGTGAGGGTTCAAAAATAAGAAACTGAGAAAAGCGTAGAAAGCGCATGAATTTCATCCAAGCGGCAGCGGAATAGAGAAGCGGGAATATATATCAAAGCATTTGAAAAAGTTTGCAGATCAAATCCAACCGAATTTTCGTTTGATTTTTCGCCGATTTTCACCGCGAGAAACCAATTTTCCACCGAACTTCGTATTTTAACCACGTCGAGCAGAAGACGAATATGTTTCGTGCCATTTGTGAAAATTGGAGGTACAGATATCGACCGATCAAATATTCTATATATACCAACTATACACCCACACACCAGCTTGGCCGCTGTTTTACTCGCGCGGATGTTGGAAATTTGCTTCACGTGCATGTCGGGAATAGATTTTAGGGTCATATCATATGGAGGGCTATGTGTCGAGGTTATTAAAAAAAAAAGCCCATTACCCGTGCAGAAATTTTTTAGGCAATCCCCAGATCCTACCACATCCCTATAGGGATTTGATAGGGATGCCCCACACGTAGGAAATCCACATTGGAGTCCAACCGGATTCCGCGCTATTTCCCGAGTGACGCTTGAAAATTCTTTATTTAAAATTCTCAAACGGTATTTGTTGGATCGCCAAAAAAAAAATATGGTTTCGTGATCCCGTGCAAAAATTTGTTGGAGAGTCCCAAGTTGCATCGATATCTCTATAGGGATTTGTTAGGGACATCGGCCATAGGGAGTCCTCATTGAGATCCAATTGGATTCTACACTGTTCTCTGATGAACGCCATTTGACAATTCTTACCACGTTCGAATCGAAAATGTGTGAAAAGTCACGAGAAAAAACTTGCCGTGTTGAAACATAATCTGCACACGTTTCTTGAGAGTGTACGTGTGTGGTAATATTATGCCAAAGTGCAGTAAAATAAATAACAAACGATAATTTAAGTGGATTTTCAGTGATGTGATCGAAATCGATGTTCAAAGCATATTTTTATAAGCAATTTATACCTTTTAACATAAAGTTTATACTTTATGAAGATCTACTCATTTTATATGTCTGTATATTTTCTTCAGAAAATTCAACGTACAGAATACCATGGGATCCATCGAGAATCGTATCGGATTCTGCTCGATAATGTGACAATCCTTTAGGATTGGAATTGGAATCCCGATTAGAGTCCAATGTACGAGCGTGACGTTTTAGTATAGGGATCCAATGCGATGACCCATTGGATTCCTATCAGTAAATAGGGACAAGTATGGTATTCCAATTGGATCCCTACGACAATTTTTGCACGGGTAGCTTGCACAGGTAGGTTTGCATAGCTTGTTTCATACTCATTACATCATCAGAAAAAAAAATGAAAGATTGGATAAGGTAACGATTAGGGTTAACGAAACTCTTTTGCATTGGGTCTTTATTCATTGGATTCATACATTTATAAAAGCTTCCTCATAAATTCTGAATAAAGTTACGTGTCGCTATCCTTTTGTAGAAGGAAAACTGCATTTTCTTCAGTTCTACTTGACTGATGTCGACGAAACGAAGTGCAGGTGAATTCTGACCAGGTATTCGTTTCACATGCTAATAAATCGGGAAGAAACTTTAGCCATTTTCACGACAGCTTTGCTAAAATAGATCGACAGAAAGTGAAAATTTCCACAAACTATAGACATCGGCTGAGCATCGTATTCTGACCCTGATACCTTAATATTGACCTGACAAAAAATCGAACGTGTAGACACTTCAATTTTATAATATCAGTGAGATACACAAACACATGGAGTACAAATTGAATTATATAAGGTGTAGTAAAAAGAAATCCATTATTTTTGCATGAAATTAAAGGCTTTATTTAACATAGTTAGAATGATCCGATTTAGGTCTGATATGCACCGTTTTGATCGATAACTTGTTGCCACTTTGAAGATAATTTCATTATGCCTTTCTCATAGAAACCCTCGTCCCTATTGGCAAAAAACTGGGAAAGTCGATTTTCACAAGCTTCTCTTGAGGCGAATTTTTCACCAGCAAAACCATTCGCCATAGACAGGAACAGGTGGTAATCACTTGGTGCCAGATCCGGACTATAAGGTGGATGCATAAGAACCTCCCAACCAAGCTCCCGGAGCTTCTGGCGAGTCACTATCGATGTGTGTGGCCTGTCGTTGTCCTGGTGGAGCACAATTCCTCTCCTATTGGCCAGAGCTGGCCGCTTCTGGGCTATTTCTTGCTTCAGACGGTCCAACTGTTCACAGTACAGGTCCAATTTAAGAGTTTGACCGTAGGGAAGCAGCTCATAGTAGATGATTCCCTGCCAATCCCACCAAACACACTGTAAAATCTTCCTGACCGTCAATCCTGGCTTGGCCACCGTTTGCGGCGGCTCACCGCGATTCGACCACGACCGTTTTCGCTTGACGTTGTCGTAAGTGACCCACTTTTCATCACCAGTCACCATCCGCTTCAGAAATGATTCGATTTTGTTGCGATTCAGTAGCGATTCGCAGATGGAAATTCGGTCCATGAAGTTTTTTTGCATTAACTCGTGTGGCACCTATACATCGAGCTTCTTTTTGTATCCAGCCTTATTCAAGTGGTTCCAAACGGTTTTTTTGTGCAATGTTTAGCTCCTGGGTAATCGAAACAGTGCTTACATGACGGTCGGACTCGACGATTTCCATTATTTTATCGACATTTTCGACAATTGGCCTTCCAGAGCGTGGTGCATCTTTGACATCAAAATTACCGGAACGGAATCGACGAAATCAAAATTGCGCGTGATTGGCTGTTACAGTATCAGGACCATAAACACTATTCACATTTGCGGCCGCCGGGCTTGCGTTTTCGCCTTTATCGAAGAAAAACTGTAAAATATGGCGTATTTTCACTGTGCTGGTGGCCATCTTTGACGCGCGCTCAAAAAATATTGAGTCAAGCAATCACAAAACTGTCTGAAATGTTTATTTTAGTATGAAATCTTATCTTTCTAAACGCCATCTAGCGCAATCCGATCGCACTTATACAACGCGAGATACAGATTACTAAAGACATCTATTGCAAAAATAATGGATTTCTTTTTATTACACCTAATATATCGATGTATTGGAAGCTACATGAATCGAGACGGCCGAAGAGGGAGGGAGAGAGAAAGAAATAGAGAGAGAGAGAGAGAGAGAGAGAGAGAGAGAGAGAGAGAGAGAGAGAGAGAGAGAGAGAGAGAGAGAGAGAGAGAGAGAGAGAGAGAGAGAGAGAGAGAGAGAGAGAAATAGGCAATAATTTTCTGGAAAATGAATAGCCCCAGGGTTTCGCTCTCGAAACGACGAGTAAATTCTCGTCACAAAAGGAAATTGCATCGGCCCATATTTGAGGCCGTCAATTATACGTTATCACGGTGGCATCCGTATACATTGACAATGATTCCTCAAGCGAGGTATTCGCTCAGTTCCAAAGTCAAAGGAAAATAGAGAAACTTTTATTCGTTGTACGTAAAGAAAATCTGAAAGTAATAGCGCGCAAACACCCGTAACAAAGAACAACGTACAAAACGAAAGAAAGCATCACAAAAAACGTAAACAGTGTGCTCGAATCGAATAGTTGAGGCTGTTGTCCGAGGAATCAATGACTTTGGACAAGAGAAGGAGAGAGAGAGAGATAGAGAGCGAGAGGGAGGGGCAAATATGGAGAATTAGAGTTGTGACTCGATATTATGATTCACCACTTGAGCGGTTAATTCGAGACGAGCGGGCATGTAAGAGCACGCGGAGCATGAGTCTCATTCATTGAGCGAGGCGATGTATATGGCCGAGTAGTATTATGTTGTTTCGTTTAGTAATGCGTGAACGAGTGCGGGCACGTGACACGCCTAAGACCTCTCGAAATGTGGTTGAGATTGTATATATATATGTATACTCATAAACCCCTTACCCGCCCAAAAAAAAACAGCATCAACGCTGTGCGCAAAAAGTTAAAATAG
This sequence comes from Ophion ventricosus, assembly GCA_963932345.1. Lineage (NCBI taxonomy): Eukaryota > Metazoa > Arthropoda > Insecta > Hymenoptera > Ichneumonidae > Ophion > Ophion ventricosus. The sequence goes on along the minus strand of OZ010716.1, from coordinate 8,963,714 downwards.
GCACATTCACATGCATAGTATTCGGATCAGATAAGCGTGTTGAATCAATTTAATACGTATTCAGTGCTTGGTTACTCGCGGAAAAATATGACGTCATTTTCAACAAATGAAATAAAATAAATTTAACATTCGAACGGCAAAAAGAAGTACTGAAAAATTTCGAAGGAAAACAATGCAATTGAAAAACACGCTAGTTGCCTGTTGTTGAAATGAAAATGAAACAGGATTTTTCGATCGAATCGAAGTCGGTGACTAATTTCGCACCGTTGCAACGATCCAGATACATAGAGGCTCGACGGCTGATTCGAGTTATAAATCAAATTGAAACTTTTAAGGACTCTCTCAAGCCGCGATGATAAATAGTGGAAAAATCTCAAGTACACCGAGGCACTCACGAGTCAATCGCATACATTAAATATAGAGCCGAGGGAATTTAAGAATGCAGGAGATTTTAAGCGGGCCCGCGTTGTGTCGGATTATCGTAAATCCAACGGAGATTCTTTCGGTTCTGTTCCTGGTTTTTTTTTCATTCTCCCTTTTATTTGAGATTTTGCGACTAAGCTGCGAGCGACAAAGAGAGGCAGAGAGACAGAGGGACAGAGAGAGAGAGAGAAGAGTGAGAAAGAGAAGAGCGAGAGAGAGAGAGAGAGAGAGAGAGAGAGAGAGAGAGAGAGAGAGAGAGAGAGAGAGAGGGAGGGAGCGAGGGAGGAAGGGAGGGAGGGAGGGAGGGAGAGAGAGAGAGAGAGGAAGTAAGGTGAGCGTGCCAAACGAGGCAGATCGAGTCAGATGCACCGCTGCACCTTGCTGTGGATTCGCTGCAATGCACCGCACAGAGAGGACATGTCCCGCGCAGGAGAGCAATCTCCATTCCATTTATTCCAGTCTGAGTATAATAACAATAATAAATATAGCGCGACCCCGACAGCGGTGTAATACGATACCGCTTCCGAGAACTTTTTGTCATCGCAGTCGACAATGGTCATTGTTCGTTCGTGCGCGCGATAATACAGAAATTTGAATAAATTTTTGTCTATTTTTTGCCTCCTTTATTTCTAATGTTCCTTAGTACGCTCTTTAAAGTTTTCACGCGTTTTAGTTTTTTTTGCAGCCCTTGTAATCCAAGCCCCCAGTGCACTCCGCGATTGGCTACCCGGAAGTTGTGCCTGACCCTAAGAACACTAGCATTATCTCTGATACCGCCGACTGCACAAAATAATAATGATAATAACGAGACAACGGGTCATATGCACGTGTTTGTTGGGTTCTCGTTGAGCCCGAAACGCGGAAGGATCACTCCGGCTTTCACACGCCACGGCTTCCGCTTCATCCTCTCTCTCTCTCTCTCTCTCTCTCTCTATCTCTCTCTCTCTCTCTCTCTCTGTCTCTTTTTCTATCTCTCACTCTACGGGTAACCCTTAGTACATGCACCGGAAGTTCTATGCTGGATTTCACGGGCAATGTTTCCTATTCTCACAGAATTCCCCATGCACTAATTTAATGTGCGTCATTTGAAACCTTTTGCCGCAATTCCATCCGTTATGTGGATAAATAAATAAACAATTTAATAAAGAAATAACTGTAGAATTAGATAGATAAATAAGACAACAATTGAATAACTAAGTTTTTAAATAAGTATATGAATATAAGAAAAAATAAGTGAATACATAATCACATAATCATGTGAAGAAATAACTGAAGGAATACTTTTTAAATGTTTTACAAAAAATGAACAATAGTCATTCGAAGACCTCAATTCATTCAAGGCATGTTACCGTTCATGACGATGAAAAATTCGATTTTTTAAACACAATTTGCATCCTTAAAGTGTTTGGTAAAGGGATATTTTCATATCTAAAGTATTTTCGAATTTACAGCCTTAACGTTAAACTTTAAATGTGTTTTTCGGGACACAGCATTTTTCAGCGCGCGGGGCGCTCTGCAGCTTCAACGGTTGAACCGGATTACATGATTCTCTGCGCAATTGAAAAGAAATTTAATTTGCGGGGCCATCATATTTTTTTTCTTCCGTTGAAGCAAAAAAAACCCGGGCAGAAAAATTGGGTTTTTTTTCAAACAGCTGCCATTTTGTTATCCAGGAGTTTTTCAGAAAACAAAAAAACGATAAGGCCCCCAAATTTCGTCTAGTTTAGTCATTTTTAAGGGGTTACGTGGATTTGAAAATTTCAAAAAATCCATTTTTTTTAAATTTTATTATCTAATAGTATAATATGTCTAGAATATTCTCCCAAAGTTTTAAGTCAATCGGAGTAAAAGTCTGGAAGTGAGGGCCTTTGGGAATTCCCCCCCCCCCCCCCCCCCTGTTGGGAAAGACCGGCCGGGAACGACGCAGGTATACGCATTTTTCTCAAAACAGTATTTTTGAAGTCGGTGGACACGATTTCTCAAAAACTAATGCACCGATCTTATTGAAATTTTGCACACTTCTTCAAAATAGCATTGACTAGTGATTGAACGAAGGTTTTTTTCTTCGATTACAACTAATTTTACAAGGCTAAACGTAGTGTAAATTGTACCAAAAATTTAACTATTTTGCATACAACTCTGCCAAAAATTCAAATTTTAATTTTTTTTAAAATACTTCGTTCAATCACGCGCTATACTTATCTACTAACAGAAAAAATTTGGTTTTTTAATTTCAGATAAAACTATCATGAGTTATCCTGACCACCACGAAGGGACTTTTTTTTGGAGGCCAGAAACCAGGTCCCACCGGCTGAATTTCCCAAATTTTTAGATGAATTTTTTAAAAAATATTGTTGAAATATTGCTCTTTCATGTGCTTAACATTTTGAATAAAATAATTTGTATATTATATGAAATGAAGTAAAAAGTTCTGAGCGTTTTTTCGCTTCATTTCGACGATGAAATTAACATAGTTAGGATTATCCGATTTAGATCAAATATGCGCCGTTTTGTTCGATAATTTTTGTCCATTTTGAAGGCAATTTCATAATGCCGCAATTGAAGAAGTCCTCGTCCCTATTTGTAAAAAAACTTGACTAGCTCATTTTCACAAGCCTCTCTTGAAGCCAGTTTTGTACCATCAAGAAAATTTTGCAAATTCTTGAAAAGGTGATAATCGCTTGGTGCTAGGTCTGGACTATACGGCGGGTGCGATAGAACCTCCCATCCAAGCTCTCGGAGCTTCTGGCGCGTCGTTAAAGATGTGTGCGGCCTGGCGTTGCCTTGATAGAACACAACACCCTTCCTATTGGTCAATTCTGGCCGCTTCTGGTCGATCGCCTGCTTTAATCTAGTCAGTTGTTGACAGTAGAGGTCCGAATTGAGTGTTTGGCCCAATGGGAGCAGCGCATAGTGGATGATTCCCTTCCAATCCCACCAAACACACAGCAAAACCTTGGCCGTTAATCCGGGCTTGCCGATCGTTTGGGCTGGCTCACCGCAATTGGATCACGATCTTTTTCGGCTCTTGTTTTCGTATGTGACCCATTTTTCATCGCCAGTCACCATCCGCTTCAAAAATGGGTCGATTTCGTTAAGTTTCAGCAAAGAATCGCAGGCATCAATTCGGTCCAAAAGGTTCTTTTGCGTCAATTCGTGTGGCACCCATACATCGAGCTTCTTCTTGAGGCCAGCCTTATGCAAATGGTTCCAAACGGTTTTCTGGCTAATCTTCAGTTCCTGGGCAATGGAATAAGTGCTCACATGCCAGTCCGACTCGATGATTTCCATGATTTTATCGACATTTTCGACGATTGGCCTACCAGAGCGTGCCTCATCTTCGACGTCCATATTACCAGAACGGAATCGTTGGAAGCACCGCTTTGCTGTTGCATTCGATACTGTATTGGGTCCATAAACAGCACAAATTTTTTTGGCCGCCTGTTCCGCTTTTTCACCTTGGTCGTAGTGGTACTGAAAAATGTATCGAATTTTCTCTTTTTTTACCTCCATTTTGGAACGCTGTAACACACAACTGGCTTCACCAAACACAAAACTGTCAAAGAACTTTTTTTGAAGCGTAATGTCACCTTTAAATCGCCGTATAGTATGACCCCATACGATGTATACATCGTGAGATATGGTGCACTAAAGACATCTAGCGGAAAACGCTCAGAACTTTTTACTTCACCCAATATTTTAAAAAAATAGAGAAAATATGCTTTTTTTTGGCTTCGAAACCCACGTAACTCCTTAACCCGTTTTTTTGTGTCAGACGAACAGGCAAGGCTGTGGAGCGCCCCGCGCAGACCAAAACACGCCGTGCATGGCTGTATGTGACAGGAGCCAGAGCCGCCATGCCGGATTTTTTTATATAAATAAAATCGAAATTTACTCTCTATTTATAGAGGAATAAAATACATTGAATCCCATTTCCAAAAGTATTTATTTTATATTTTGAAAAAAATCCCGAAGTTCATGCATTTTTCATGCCTCTCGACAGTAATCTCCTCTTCAGCTGCGCTTCGACAATTTTCGAAATGTAGCTGTATAAATTACGCGAAAAACAATTGTTCGTCACGAAATGCCGGATGCAAAGAGACTGAACAGCCGACGAGATAATAAAAACAATATAAACGATGAAAAAAAAAAAACAATGAAGCAGGAAATATAATTCTTCAGGCCGACTCTACACGTGGCCGTAAAAGCCCATCGGTTGCTTCACACGACGTTGAAAACGTTCGTGCGAGCATAGAAATCTCAATTCACCGTTTTGATTATCATGCCTTTCTCAATCGAATCTTAAAGTCCGCGTGAAATTTTACAAAACTCGCATTTGAACCCAATTGTCGATAGATTCGTTTAAATTTCAAAGTACATCTTTTTAAACGGTGCACATAAATAGGAATGTATTCATACCGATATGTATGAGTCAATAAAAATACGAATATAATGTTACAGGTATACTCACTCTTCGGGCACCGTCATTTTGTTTTACAAGAAAAGAAAAACCTTTCGTATATACGCAACGACAAAGATACGAAAGAATTTATCTTGATTCCTTAATATCCCTGTCTCGATCTCTCTCTCTCTGTCTCTCTCTCTCTCCCTCTCTCTCTCTCTCTCTCTCTCTCTCTCTCTCTGTCTCTTTCTCTCTTTCGCGCGTTCACTTCACTCGCAACTCCCGGGATTTGCGATCTTCGAACGTCTCGAGCCCGGAAATACCGGCACCGCGAGGTATCCCAACAAAAACTGGTCGCACCGTACCCCTGAGCACATACACGCACGACTCGACGAACACGCCAAAAACGTCTACCGACAAGGCACGCACATATTTATTCATACAAGATATACATATATATATATATATATATATGTATGTGCATAAAAGAGACGAAACAGGAATATTCTCTCCAATCCTCGTTGAAAGAGGTCAAAGGATTTTCGCACTTTTCTATTTGTATCTCTCTCTCTCTCTCTGTCTCTCAATCCGAGGGTAGTGATAGCGAAAGGCTCAAACCCTCTAGCCCCCGGCGACATTCGCTAAATAAGTAGCGAAGGTGATATATTCCACAGTCACAAATTGTCATGAGAACGAAGGGCCTATCGTCGCTGTCACGCGCTATACGAATGCCTCGTTCTCGCAGGAACTCGTGTGAGTCACAAAGTTCCTCCCGCTTGTGTTCGTTCCGTCACCACAAAAACATCGACCGAAAACGCGATATTCCTCGTATATGTATCGGCGAAGTGCGTAGGGTCGTAATCGTAATCGTCGTGTAAGCGCACGAAACATTACGCGACCAAAGCAATCCGACGAAACGTTTCTGCGTCGCAATTTGTAAAAAAAACGACCAGTCCAGTACGAGACATCGCGAAAAAAAAACAACCACGGACGCACACACGATCACCGAACCATCACAATTCGGAGTTTTTGCGAAAAACAAAAGTAAATTTCGAAGAAAAAAAATATATAAGTATCACTGAACCACCTGATGACAACTGGCGTTACTAAGGACACGAAAACTCATCCCGAAAATAATATAATTGCACAGAGAAGAGTTATCCGTTCGAATCAATCGAGTTCACTGCACTACGCACAAGGATACGTTTGAAGAGACGAACGTCTTGTCCCGGAGTACACATAAAAAGAGAATAGCGTAAAGATTTTTTTTTTCCCCATTGAAGCGAAAACAATCGTCGACGAAAGTGACGCGCCCCGTCGCGACGAGTGACTCGAGAAGATATTCGATTCTAAAGTGAAAAGCGCGCGCCCGTGAGGTGCCGCTGCTCTCACCGGACTCGAGGCGAGACGAAGCAAGCGAAATGGATGATTTTCGGTGATTCGAGGGGGAGAGCCGGGGATAACCGAAACCGCACGCATTCGACTACGTCGAGTCACTGATCACTGACGAGCGTGCCCCAACCTCGCCGCCACTGAGCGGGGTCCCCGTTCTCCCCACCATCGATCCCCTTAGGACCCCTTCAGCGAGAGAGAGAGAAAGATGTAGAAAAAAAAGAGTGGGGGAGTTTCGTTTACGTTCTGTGAAACGTACTACTCTATCTGCGCCTCGAAAGCTACGATTTTCATTCCCGCGAGTGTCCCCGATTGCACACGCGACACGCACACGTGTGTACGAGCACACTCTCCTTGAGCGTCTACACCACGTTTCGTGAGTTGCGCTCTCGTGAGGTATTCCTCGTGAGTAGTCCTCACGATGGCCAACTGTATAATCTGGGGTCTCCGTATCCTAATGTAGTGTGCTACGGGCTTATAGATATATATAAATATAGAGAGTCGTCGAGTCGGGCAACGATTGCGCCCGCTGGTATGCGTGCCACTCAATTCATCCATGGAAGCAATCCCACTCCACCTTTTTCTGCCCCCTCCTCTTCTTGCATCGCATAGACCCTACTACAAGCGTGATTATATATATATATATATATATATATATATATAACATGGAAAGTCCGGCATGACTGTGTCCGCTTGAGCCTCGGCAGGGGCCTGAGCGGGGTACTGACACGTTGGAATGTCCCTCCGCGCCATCGACCATACTATACAATATACTATAGACTGTAGTACCTGTATCTCACGTCAGGGCCCTGCGGATCGTTGCTATATATATATATATATATACCGCCTTGCTCAAAAGTATTAGGCACCCTGTAAGTTTTCTATCTGGACGAAAAATTGAATATCTCGGAGAAAAAAAATCGTAAGCCAATTTACCAAACGGGGTTTTAAAGCGGACAAAGCCAGTTTCCGTTTGCTTTTTTATTTGTATTTTTGCTATTTTTTTTATGTACCCGGTACGTCATTTTGAACATGCCAGTTTTCAGGATTGTCGCACACACTCTGAAAAAAAATAATCTCATTATTTAGTAATAAGATCTTTGAAATTAACACCGTTAGCTTTAGTTTCGTTTTTTAAAATAAAGTTTTCCGATTTTTTTTCGCAAATTTATCTAGTTTTTTCTTAAAAAAAATCGGCAGTTTTCCGAAAATTGTATTTTGTCATTTCGGTGTTACTAAATTTTTTAAAGATTTTTTCCAAAATTTGTTTGTATCGCTATTTTTGGTTGATAGTCGACGATTTGTCTCATTAATTTATTGCCGTTACTTTGAAACAAAGATATTTTAATAAAAATATCAAAAGGAGAAAAGGTCCATAATTGAATTTGTACGTCGTACGAAATAGATGGTAGTCGATACGAATCAAATTGTCGACTATCAACCAAAAATAGCGAAAAAAAGAAATTTTGGGAAAAAAATCTACAAAAAAAATTAGTGACTCCAAAATAACAAAATACAACTTTGTACTCCTTAGACTAAATATTGCAAACCTCATAGTTTTCAAGTTACGCCGCTATCGGCTTTTCGGAAAACTACCGCTTTTCAAGAAAAAAAAAAAAACTAGATAACTCTGCGGAAAAAAATCGAAATTTTTTTTTTAAAGAACGAAACTAAAGCTAACGGTGTCCTTTGAAATGATCTTATCATTAAATGGTAAGATTATTTTTGTTCAAAGTTCAGCACGCGATTTTTGCAAAGTGCGAAAATCGTGAAAAACTGACATGTTCAAAATGATGTATCGGGTACAAAAAAAAATCGCAAAAATAGAAGAAAAAGAGCAAAATGAAGGTGACTTTGTCCGCGTTAAAACCCCATTTGGTAAATTGGATTACGATTTTTTTTTCGCCGAGATATTCAATTTTTTGTCCGGATAGAAAACTTACAGAGTGCCTAATACTTTTGAGCAAGGCTGTATATATATATATATATATATATATATATATATATATAAGGAAAAAAGCTATTCCGAAGCATACGACTTCCAGGACCGTCCTCACAGTAGCCCAATACTCATTTGTCTCCATATTCAACATTTTGTATATCTTAATGTCTTCGTGATCACCTTCAGATGAATGCAAGCATATTCATAAAAAGGTCAATTTAAGGACCGACGTGTCCCCAAAACTCAACGATGTGTTTGAAAAACATTAACGATCGTCCTCAAACAGCCAGTTGTACGGATAGCCAACATCGCAAAGGGATAGCCAGTTCAAATATACCTTACCCATGTTTGAGTGTGTGTGTGTGTGTTTGTGTGTGCTGGGCAGGATGCATCCGTACGATGAAAAAGCATTTACTATATAGCGAACCGGCGAACTGCCGCTACGTAGTAAGAATCGTGCAAATACGCACTCTACTCGGCGTCCGAGAAATACACTCTTCACAACCGAGCTCGGGCCTTCTCGGTCCCGTTCGCGCGTATATATACCCTCTCTCGGCCGACACGCGATTGTCATCGTTTTACAGTGGATTGTCGCGTAATGCGCGCATCGAGAGTCGAGATGAGACATGCCTGTACCACCCCGAGCGTGTCTGATTGGCAGAAAGACTGGGAAGGGTACAGGAAACTGAAAAGTTTGCGTTGCGATGCGTTCACAAAAATGACGGAAAATTGTGATTTTGCGACCAGGCGGCAATTCTGACGCTTGGGGTTTCATGTATATGTGTGCGTTTATTTTCTTCAATATGACATCTGATGCGGCCTTCCACGGTCTTGTGCACGTATCTGGGGAATTGGGTCCGAAACGCGTGCCGGAAATGTATGCTCGTGCTGGTATAACTGATCAGGCCGGTGAGCGTAGAGAATACACTATTGTCATATACTCACTCCTCTTCGTCGTACAGCTGTTCGTTTTGTAGGGGCGCACTCCGGTGGCCAAATACAGAACTATTGACTTCGTTTTCCGCACACTCTCAGTTCCATGGAGACTAGATACAGATCAAACTCCAATAGAGAGGTAGTGAATAATAAAGTGTGTCCGAAAGTGCGAATAATGAGAATGGCGCGTCGATCGAGCGGGCGCATAAATATAGTAATATATCGGTCGACGAGGTGAAAATGATCGAATGAGATTCTAACCTCATAACAGACCGGGCGTGAGAGTATATGCAAATTATTGTATAAAAATGGAGAGAAGAGATTTTTTTTTTTTTAAGTATATCATTATTTATGGAATTGTCCATTTAGAAATTCAATCATATCTGTAGACTCAAGTTTTGTAATACATACTCGTTTTTGTACTCCGATAAATTATGTGCGAAAAAAAAAACAATTTTTCAATAAAAAAAAAATTATCCACCTGCGGGCAGTCACTGAAAAAATTATACTGCTACATCAATACTGTATTCGTACCAATCAGCGTATCGCTTAAACTTTATTAGAACAGCGACACTTAAGTAGTTTTGGGACAGCTTATCTTTAGGGGGAATCAGCGAGAAGATTCTATTGTTTTCGAGCAGGGCGACAACTTCGACACACCAATATATTTCGTTCGAAAACCACATGATTACTGTAAGAAATTTCGAGTTGTGCATTTAAGATTATTATGATTTTTACACAAGCGTATTAATAACGTGTTATCAATGTTATATGAATGTGTGTTTTTCGATTACTTTATATTTAAAAAAATTTGATACATTTGGCAGACCATTGAAAAAAAAACTTACATTTCTTTATTAACCCTTTAACGGCTGGTGGGACGCATACGTCCCACGGACTTTGAAAAATCGTAACTTCCAGAAATATGAACATAGGGACATCGTTAAAGCCGCATTTTGAAGATGAAGGATGCGTCTAATTATGAAGAATTCAGCAAACACAAGGGTTGCACCCCTTCAATTTCACGCCCTGTCAAAAAGTGCGAAGATTGCGAAAAAATGAGAAATGAGCATAACTTTAAGGCAACATTTTTTTTCGATTCGCGATCTCAAGTGTGTGCTTTGAAATAACATCGAAAATTTGTAGCAAAAAGGTCCGGTCCAAAAACCATCGATAACAGTAATAAAATATCGATAACCACCCCTAGCAATTGTGATACGCCCAATAATGCACTTTCATTGATGTTCAGTTCATGAATATTTTTGAAAACACATGAAAAATTTGTAGCAAAAATATCCGAATGGAAAACTACCCCTAACAGTAACGAAGCATCGAAAACCACCCCTAGAAATGGTGATACGCCCAAAACTGAACTTCCATTGATGTTCAGTTCATATATATTTTTGAAAACGCATGGAGAATGTGTATCAAGAACATCCGATTCAAAAACTACCCCTAACAGTAACAAAACATCAAAAACCGACCCTAGCAGTGGTGATCCGCCTGAAAATGCACTTTTATTGATGTTCAGTTCATATAAATTTTTGAAAATACATGAAAAATTTGTACCAAGAAAATCTGACTCGAAAACTACCCCCAACAGTAACAAAACATCGAATTATCCGTAAGTCTTTCAGAATATGCTTATGTGTTCTGGAACACTCATATTTCGACTCAGATCAGGATAAAATAACAGAAAATGAGATGATAACATTTTATCCATTGGGGGGTGAATTTCTCTCAATTGAGGGGTAGTTCATGAGAGTTGATTGATCCGAAAGTTCTTCAGAATCCCAATACGTGTGCTGGAATGGCTTTTCCTCAATTTCTGGCAGAAATGAACGATGGGAAATGAAATTAAGATATTTTCAAGCGATTGGCGTGGTTTTTTCATTTGGGGGTAGTTTCTGAGGGTGGAAAAATTCTCGAATAATTTTTTTTTCTCACATTGGGTACTCATGACTTCAGATTCACCATGTACCAACTTTGCCAAACGCTCTAAAAAAACTTAGCTGTTAAAGGGTTGAACCAATTCAATTTTTCAACGAAAAATGTCAAGTGTCAAAAATAAAATATATCACTTCTCTTTAAAAATGCGTTTCATCAAACGTACAGTCGCCCCACGGCGATTACTGGTATTAAACACGCCCGCCATTTAGCACTCTTGCGACGTTGCCACATTTCGCCACTACGTTGTTTCGTCTTTGGGGATAAAGCCGATAATTTTCATTTACAAAAATATCAACAATTAATGAACTGTGTAGACGGATAATTTAATTTTTGGGCGACATAATTGTCATAATCGACTGAATGATTTGACAGTTTTTAATGACATTCTTAACATTTTTTCACACTATTTCGTGAGTAAAAGTGCCGACGAGCGATGAGTGCAGGCATCTCCCTATGTTAAAAAGTGTTTCTTCAATTGTAAATTTTATGGAAACGGTGTAGACGATCGATTTAATATTTAGAAGGTGCATTCAGTATATGAAAAGGAATGTACTGTATATATTTAAATCAAATGGTAGCATTTCATCATTTGGCCCGAAAGTCCTTAATTAAAGTTAGATAGGTTAGTTCTGTGTCCTAAAGGGTGTCTCAAAATGACCTGACATTTAAATTTATTAATAAAACGTATTATTTATTTTAAAAGTACGAATATGTTTATTTTAATATAAGGTGCGAACAAGGAGATTGTGTGTGGAACACAATATCCGATAAATGGCCGCCTGTTTACAAACGTTCACTCTTTTGACGAAATTTTTTATAACATTTTGCCATAATTGCGGACTAATTTCAATAATGGTGCGTCCAATTGCTTCCTTGAGCTCCGGAATGGTATGTGGATCATTGATATACACTTTTCCTTTCAGAAAACCCCAAAGAACGAATTCCAATGGTGTCAAATCCCACGATCTTGGTGGCCAATTCACATCACCGCAGCGCGAAATAACACGACCAGGAAACTCCGTCTGCAATAACTGTTTCGAGTGAATTGTGAATTTTCACAATTTCTATGCGTTCCTCGATCGTGTAATTCTAAATGACTAAACATCAATACTGATGTTTAGTCATTTAGAATTACACGATGCCAGTTGTCAAGGATTAGTATTCGCTGTACGCCACAAAAAAAAATGGCGCGCAATTAAAAATGTCAGGTAATTTTGGGACACCCTTTATAATCGAATCCGATAGTTTGTTTACATACGAAGTATATATAGCATATAACCTTCGAGAGACCGCAGCGTCAGCCTTAATATTCCCAACTTTGAGGACGAGTTGAAACGCCGAGATTGGGTTAGCTAGATATTCCTGTATCTAGTCTCCATGCTCTGTTATGTGGTAAAGAGTATGAAGGTTAGAGAGACTACGTGAACGGTAGAAAAAGTGTTTGCAAATATGTACGAAGTTCAGGTACAAAATTTCACCGGTAGAATCGTTCTGAAAACGAGTGACCGAACAAAATAGTAAAAACTAGACCATAACGCGATAGTGACAGCGACAATCCGATAACCTTAAAAAAAAGTCTTAATTGAAAAGAAGCATGAAAATTACTAATTAACCTATTAAAATAATCCCAAAAACGTTCTTTGTAACGTAATTGTTGTAATACCGGAAGCAGGGGATCGAAAATCGGAAGTATTTGAAAACCAGAGAAAATAATTCACCGAAGGAAACAAATCGTACTGAGATTCCTACGTTTTTTAATTATAAACTATTCTGTATTATACATGTTGCCGATACTGAAAGACACCAGGAAAGTGTTACAAACGTACATTGTATATGCATGATTTAAAGTTTCGCCAACACGCAATAACTTTTTACTTTTATCCACTCTTTATACTTTACATAACACTCGAATATATTAGGTGTAGTAAAAAGAAATCCATTATTTTTGCAATAGATGGCTTTAGTAATCTGTATCTCGCGTTGTATAAGTGCGATCGGATTACGCTGGGTGGCGTTAGAAAGATAAGATTTCGTACTGAAATAAACATCTCAGACAGTTTTGTGATTGCTTGACTCAATATTGTTTAAGCGCGCGTCAAAGATGGCCACCAGCAAAGTGAAAATACGCCATATTTTACAGTTTTTCTTCGATAAAGGCGAAAACGCAAGCCAGGCGCCTGAAAATGTGAATATTGTTTATGGTCCTGATACTGTAACAGCCAATCACGCGCAATTTTGGTTTCGTCGATTCCGTTCCGGTAATTTTGATGTCAAAGATGCACCACGCTCTGAAAGGCCAATTGTCGAAAATGTCGATAAAATAATGGAAATCGTCGAGTCCGACCGTCATGTAAGCACTGTTTCGATTACCCAGGAGCTAAACATTGCACAAAAAACCGTTTGGAACTACTTGAATAAGGCTGGATACAAAAAGAAGCTTGATGTATGGGTGCCACACGAGTTAACGCAAAAAAATCTCATGGACCGAATTTCCATCTGCGAATCGCTGCTGAATCGCAACAAAATCGACCCATTTCTGAAGCGGATGGTGACCGGTGATGAAAAGTGGGTCACTTACGACAACGTCAAGCGAAAACGGTCGTGGTCGAATCGCGGTGAGCCGGCGCAAACGGTGGCCAAGCCAGGATTGACGGTCAGGAAGATTTTACTGTGTGTTTGGTGGGATTGGCAGGGAATTATCTACTATGAGCTGCTCCCCTACGGTCAAACTCTTAATTTGGACTTGTACTGTCAACAGTTGGACCGTCTGAAGGAAGAAATCGCCCAGAAGCGGCCAGCTCTGGCCAATAGGAGAGGAATTGTGTTCCATCAGGACAACGCCAGGCCACACACATCGATAGTGACTCGCCAGAAGCTCTGGGAGCTTGGTTGGGAGGTTCTTATGCATCCACCTTATAGTCCGGATCTGGCACCAAGTGATTACCACCTGTTCCTGTCTATGGCGAAAGATTTTGCTGGTGAAAAATTCGCCTCAAGAGAAGCTTGTGAAAATCGACTGTCCCAGTTTTTTGCCAATAGGGACGAGGGTTTCTATGAGAAAGGCATAATGAAATTACCTTCAAAGTGGCAACCAGTTATCGATCAAAACGGTGCAAATTAGACCTAAATCGGATCATTCCAACTATGCTAAATAAAGCCTTCAATTTCATGCGAAAATAATGGATTTCTTTTTACTACACCTTATATATTACGTACTATCGATTAAGGCAGTCGTCTGGTGTAGAGGGTAAAAAAATCGATTTTTTCCCTCTAATCGATGGTTTAACTATTAGAAAACATGTTCCTAAAGTTCTAGAAGTAAACTCGACGTATTTTCGAAGATACAGACCCGAGAACAGATAAGCGTCGAGAAAAAGTGCACCCTCCTTGTGTCATTCAACCGAATATAGAGAAATATATTCTTCCGATTTATGAGGATCTTTCCAGCGACGACCTTTCATCGAGATGTTTGGGCGGACACACACAAAACTCCAACGAGAGTTTTAATTTAACCGTATGGCGTATGGCTCCAAAACACTTGAATTCGGGACCTAAAATCGTACGAATTGCCGCCTATATAGCTGCAGGCATATTTAATGAAGCATATACAGCAGTCTTGATGATGATGGGGTTGCTGGGCTTGAGTTTTGGCCAGCAGTGCAAGATGTTCGCCGATCAGAACGACGCGCAACGAATCACGCGGGAAAACCAGCGTCAAAGTTACAGCTCTAAGGAGGCTCGTACTGCTCGTAGACTCGAAAAAATGAATCAAAACGAGTTTTTTGAAGAAGCGGAAGGACTACTATACGGACCAGGCATAGCTGATTAACACTAGATTCCTGTAAGTTACCAGTAATTAATATTTTCCCGACCGAAAACTTTAAAGCACGTTTTCTCGTGATCTCGTTTTCGTGATTCTTTCAAATCGGCGGGCGTGATAGCAAAAAAAAAATTTGACCTATCGACCCAAACCAAAGTTCATTCTCTAGATTATTAAAAACCATCCTAAATAAACTAAAAACATTAATGAAAAAGTCATTTTATACTATTTTTATTGCACGCAGAAAGAAAAAAAAATAATTCTAAATATCGTCACTTTTTTGTTCAAGCTCGAAAATTAATATGATTTCACGGTTTTTTTCTGGGGTTTTTTAGTTTATCGACAATAAAAATATATGTGAATTAAAAATAATTGTGGTTTTTGCGTTTCAGACAAGAATTATGCACACTATCTTTTCCGCCAGTTCGAGACTTCAGCGGCGAGGCGCTTCTATGGTCAATTTAATACTCCGCTATTTTGCGACAATTAGTAAAAAAAAATGTTATACCCTTCAAATGTGTGTTTAAGTACAATAAAATTTTCAAGAAGGTGCATTGTTTCTTTCTTTAAAAAAAAATCACAAAAAATCACCTTTTTTAGGCCTCTACACCAGACGACTGCCTTAATGTCGAAAACGGATGAAGGTTGTGTTCCTGTCGAAATAACATACGCATATACATAACGTATCGAACGCGATCTACAAGAGAGAGCTCTTCGAGTGGAACACTTCTTTTTTTCAATTTATTCGGACGCTTTTGAGTACGAAGTTTGGCCTCCCGTACTCCAACTTTCATATAAAATACGTCTGCTTCTTTGTTTATTATAATATCAATCAGCGAGCGCGCGAAACTCCGACGCCTTGCGGCGAGCGTTCGTGCGAAAGAACGGGGAGAGGCTGTGGCGGGAAATTCAAACAAAGCGCGTGACAATTCGAATCACGACAGGGCCCCAAGGATTTTAATTAAGCGGCGAATTTAATTAAAGCGAATCCGCCGATTTCGGGATAGCGATCTAGCCAGGTCCTACCTCTGGCAAAGCTCACTAAACACGTTAACTAACCAAAGCTATTTTTGGGAAGCGATAATCTACGGATATGAAAAACAATTTGTCTCCGATTCTCTCTTGCTTTATTAATCTTGATGCTTTTGATTACGCGTATTGAAAATCTTCGGAAATATTAGATGAAGTAAAAAGTTCTGAGCGTTTTTTCGCTTTATTTCGAAGATTAAATTAACAGTTAGGATTATCCGATTTAGATCAAATATACGCTGTTTTGTTCGATAACTTTGGTCCATTTTGATGCATGTGCGAGCGGAGAAACAACTGCGAACGACATCTGTCGAAATTTCGCTACGTAATTATGCATAGACCCAATACATATTTGATCAAAAGCAGTATTGACTAGAACGTATGACAGATATATTTGAATTGTAAATATCTTCATTTGCATGTAGCAAATGTGCCTAAAATTCAAATCCATTGTTGTTTCGAACGATTGAAAATTGCATTTAAATGATTAGTGTTTTAATTTGAAACCGACAATTTTACTGTATTTTTTCATGTAGAATGCACATTTATCTGTGTTAATAACAATCCTCGATGGTAAAGAATTATTTTTAAAAAAAACATTTTGCATTACCACTATTTCGGTATATACGAAAGGACGTCTTTCATGCGTGGGTATGAAAAGGTGTCTAATTGCCACGTATTCCGAAATACACTAGGTCGATCACGAGAGGCACTGCGTAAAATTCGTGGTTCGTAAATACGTTTCGCGAACTCGGTTGTATGGTTACTCAGAGTACAAATGGCTTGCGGGAGAAGCCTCGGGGCCTGCACCACACTCCGGCGACAGAGCGTACTACTACGTTTATAAATATCCTAGTTAATTCAAACAAAAAATCTAAATAGACTCATCTAGTCTATAACACTAGATATTTTTTAAGTGCACAATACCAAATACCAAAATTATTAAAGGCATACAAATGTTTCGTAACTCAACGGTGCTAAATAGATCTTAATTTAAATAAACAAACATATTTCAAATAAATCTCTGGGTTAGTAAATTGACGAGAAAGATCTTGATTTTACGTAAATTTGAGTTAATTCAAATAAAAAAAAGAATCAAATATAAGCATTTAGTTGATTTCAATGGATCTTTGTTTTCATCGGTGTAGCAACGGTTTCGCAATACTCGCATAAATGTGTCGTCGAGAGCTCCTTATGATTTTTCCTGCGGTGAAAAACACGAAGAAGGCTCGCCTTTCAGATCACGTATTGTGAATTTTACTATATACGCTATAGTTTGTGGCTCGTGCACGCGTTGCGCTCGAGGCTTAGCGTACGATACGCATGGTCGGGGCCTTGCCAGAGTAAGTTTGTATGCATTAAATACTGCTCTTTCTCTCTCGCCCCTCACTGTCGGTGAATCAGTATGCTCGTAATGCCCGTTGCAGGAAAGAGCGAGTCTTCGGACAAGAGAGCGAGAGAAGAAAGATGATGAGGGGGAGGGGGCAGAGGGGAGAGGATCCTGCTGGGTGAAATTCCAGAGAGATACAACGGGCGTGTATGCCCACATGTACACACGCACACACACACACACACACACACACACACACACACACACATATACAAGTGAATAAATCAAGAGACAAGGCTACGTCCTCTCCTTCGTCTCTTTTATACTCCTTGTTGGGACCGCGACACCGATGCAACAGATCCTTCGATTAGCCCCGAGCGCTCAAAGCTCTCAATCTTTTTCTTTTTTCTTCCGTCGCGTCAAACACTCATTACTTTTTCTTTTAATTTTGTTCTATTATTAAACCTATTATTATTATTAATATTATTCAACCTTAAATAGCTATAAAGCTTTTGGCTACGTTAAAGTATTTCTATGCGGAATGTCGAGGGGTTGGTTGGAGGCTACGGGGGGGGGGGGGGGGGCCTCAGGCATATTCGGATCTGTTCCTTTTATTTTTTTTTTATTTCGTTATTCTCGCTTTTATCTTTTCATTCTCACAATTGGATTTACGGTTGGCGAGAGCCCATGTGTGGGAGGATTGTGTAAGGTCAAGGGAAGGCCCTTCGATGCTGGGGGCGAAAAAGACGAGGGAGTACATAATATGTATTTCTTTCTGCCTTCTTCGTCTCTTCTTCTTTCTCGTCTACTTTTTTGTTGTACTTGTTATTCTTTTACTCGAAGCGTTTTTGCACATTCGCGACTTTGACAATGAGATTTTAATTATACGATCGAGGTTATTCTCTTTCTTTTTTGTTCTTTTTTTTTTTTTTAATGGGATGTTCGCACACTCGATGGAGTCGTTGTTCGCGAGTAAAAAGTTGACGCAAACGAATAATTTTTCCCAACGCATTTTTAGGACGTGGGAAGAGCAATATACATTATTTTTTTATCATCGCGCGCTCTTTCTTTCTCTTTCTCGTTCTACCTCCCTGTGTAACTCTATGATTCTACGAATAACGTATGGCGACCGTATATGTGCCTGTGACAATTTTGATCCGGTGAACGACACGACTCTCTCAGTATCCAACACACGCGGCATTGTCACGCTAACGATTATTAACGTTTCCGGTATGCGCTATGCACGACAACTCGCGACTCAATTTGTGTGTGCGTTTTTTTTTTCCTCTTGTCACGACAACGTCGTTATTTTATCGCCGCTTTTAACGTTTTTCTCGTTCCTCGTTTTCCTCTAATTGAATCATATTTGCCCGTGAAACCGATGAACAAATTTGCGCGTGAAGAGGGTTCACGTAACACTGATATTATGACAATTCGAATTTCCAGTTGCCTACGGAAGAATTCTTTTGATAAAGATTTTTTTTAACTTCCTCATAGAGGAAGCTTTGTTTTAATGAACAATAAGATTCTCGTGCCAGAGTGTTTCGAATATTCCGAATAGTCAGAAAATCATATTCAGAAAAAAGGCCAGAGTGGATGTGGGTGTCTACGTAGTCAGCGCCCAACATTTAAGGGCATGTACAAAATCAACATAACCTCACAAATTTTCCAACCCAGTTTTCTCATAAATGATTGAGGTTTTTGAGGAAAAACGAAGCATCAGGCTCTGGAGAATATCCTGACACAGAGCTTAACGATTTTCTTTTGCCCGAAAAATTATTCATCTTTGAGAAATCTCGGTTCGAAAATTTGAGCTATCTCTCTTGCACTCATATGACACGTGGTACATCTTCTACTTCGCCTTAAGTGCAGGTTACCGTCGAGAGCCATGCAAAATGCATGAACTTCGGGAATTTTTTCTTTATATAAAATAAATACTTTTGGAAATGGGTTTCCACGTATTTTATTTTTCTATCGATGGAAAGTAAATTCCAATTTTATTTATTTGAAGAAATCCAAAATGGCGGCTCCAGCTCCTGTCAAATAAAGCCATGCACGGTGTTGTTTTGGCCTGCTCGGAGCGCTCTACAGCATTGCCTGTTGATCCGACACAAAAAACGGGTTAAAAACAATTAAACTAGACTACATTTGGGGGGCCTTATAGTTTTTTATTTTCTGAAAAACCTGTGGATAACAAAATGACAGCCGTTTGAAAAAGAGCGCAAATTTTTTGCCGGGTTTTTTTTTTGCTTTAACGGATGAAAAAAATACTTCGAGATCAATTTTTGACAAAAATCGCTTCCTGATGACAAATAAAATTCCCTTTTCATTGCGTAGAGATTCATGTAAATCGGTTCACCCGTTGAAGCTGTAGAACTCGCCATGCACTAAAAAAAGCTGTTTCCAGAAAAACGCATGTAAAGTTTAACGTTAAGGCTGTCAATCCTAAAATACGTTAGATATGAAAATATTCTTCCACCCACGTGTTCTAAACACTTTGAGAATGCAAATTATGTAAAAAAAATCGAATTTTTCATCGTCATGAAGGGTAACCTGCCCTTAAATTGATACACCATGTGAGTGACTTTAGCTATAGAGCTGAAATTTGTTACACATTTGAAAGGGTGACCTATCATTGTTTTAATCATCTTCGTGAAAATTGTTGCAATGATTGTCGTTTTGTAACATTTCGAATTTTCGAAAAATGTCTGTGGCTGGTTTAACTTCTGCAAATCTGGAGATATCGAGCTAAATTTTATATACATATATACGATAGGGAAAAGTATTTTTGGTATCAAAATTGGTCGGAACTACTATAACGGTTCTAATTATGCAAAAAAAAAAAGAAACAATATTTGATTTTTTAATTTTTTATGGACAATATCATGCTGAGTGTAAATTTTGTAAATTCATAAATATTGAGAGGGAACATGGCGCACAAATAGACTTGGGCCGAAGCATAATCAGTATTAAATCCAAAATGACTGTATAGTTCGTAATCCTGTTTAAATTTTACTTCTTTAGAGCGTGGATTTCGAAAAAAAAGCGCGAATATATTCCTCATTATTTAATAAATCTGTATGTTTGGTCAGATAAAATTTTGGCAAATTCGTGACAATGTTCGGATTTTAAGGACATTTGAATTTCAAACAAATATTTTCACGGTGCGACCTTCTTAAATATTGAGATGCTTGAATAACTTTTTACACATAGGTATAGATTGATATAGAAAAAAATTAAATGGTTTCATTTAGCAGACATCGGCGAAAAAAGTTAGATTTTAAAAGGTTGCGAAATTTTTCAATGCTGTGAAATTAAAGAGAAAGAGCAATGGCGAAATCATTCCATATAAAAAATTTGAAAAAAATCTTATTGTGCAAGTTATAAACATACACAGAATTCGGTGGCTTCTCGTTCAATTGAAGTTCATCGCAGTCCCGATAATTTGATTGAAAATTACTTATAATTGGTTATTTTCCAATTAAATTTGTTTTAATTGAAATCACAGGGATAATATAATTACATCTTTTTTCTCACTCCTTTATACTTCATACGCCATCGTGCTGATAACTAACTGAATTACAAATTTAGCCAATTACTCAAAATTGGCAATCTTTTAATCGAATCACATGAATCCGTTCCCGCGAGATAAAAATCGATATTTAATCCAAACAACAAATTCAATTTACCTGATATCACACATAAAATATTACATTTTTTTTATTGCATTCTCACTCCTTTTTATTTGAATTTAGATCACTTTTTCAATTGAATTTTAATTGAAAAAAGTAATCTAAATTCAAATAAAAATCCGCTTTTATTGAAATTTAAAAAAAAGTATTTTTCAAAGTGATTTATATTTACATTTAGTCAGGATGTCTCGGTCGTCATACTTTTGCGCAAACGATATGATCGTCGATAAATTTGGATTTTGAGCATATGAAAGGTTCCGTTTCATTGAATGAATGAACTTCCCGTTTGCGCTTGTTGGAGCGCGTCGACTTAATTGGACGGGTATATCCGTGCGATTGGAAACGTCCGATCGCAAAATTCGTCAAGAGGAGCAGAGGGTCTCCGTCCAGGCTCCTGGGAGATCAGGAGACGCTCCTGTGATCCCGTAACCAATGAGGTTGAGGCTTGCAAAGTCCTACCACATTGCGCGCAAGAGAGAGAAAGAGAGAGAGAGAGAGAGAGAGAGAGAGAGAGAGAGAGAGAGAGAGAGAGAGAGAGAGAGAGAGAGAGAGAGAGAGAGAGAGAGAGAGAGAGAGAGAGAGAGAGAGAGAGAAAGAGAGAGAGAGAGAGAGAGAGAGAGAGAGAGAGAGAGAAAGAAAGACCAACAGACAGAGAGAGCGAGCAAGAAGGAAAGCTAAAGAGAGAGACAGAGATATGAGGGAATTCTCCAAGCTCTAGGCCAGGTGTGCCAGCGCCACGCTCAGTTGCATGGGAATGCGAGTTGCGCACATATTTTTATTTATTTATTATTATCATCCTAATATTCACCACTGTTTCTTTGTTTTTGACTTGCCTCGCTTTTCTCGCCCTCTCCCCCTTTAATTGAAATAGTTATCTTCGTTTCGTCCTTCGAAATGACGAAAACGGAATCCAAGTAAAAAAAAAGTAAAAGAAGATCGCGCGAAAGGGATTATTATTTTCGGCAATCTCCAAAAGGGCAGGGGTCTCTGCTCTTGACACGGCGTGAAAATTCGAGACTCCATCTCGTATAGTCTAATCGCTAATCCGGCGACTATAGGGTTCGCAATCACGGGTGTCTCTCTCTTTCTCTCTCTCTCTCTCTCTCTCTCTCTGCTCCCTTACACGCCACATGACGCGTCTAGACAATCCAAAACGTAACGAGAGGCGCATGGTCTAGCCTCCAAATTGGGGATTCTCTTCCCCCCATTTTTCTCTCCCTGCTCGTCCGTAGGGAGAGGTGATTCGTGAGGACTCGAACGAATTTCGGCATGAGCTCAGATTTATGTACGATCAATATCGGCCTGTTCGATCAATATCAAAACCAATATTGGGGAAAAAAAAGCACCAACAAAAATAAAAATTCATGGAAGACGTTCAAATCGTGAGAAAAAGTATCGAAAAAAATGTCCTTAAGGAGGTTGAAGTGTTATCCATAATCTAAGATTTGAAAAAAAATATAGATGTGTTATTGTCCAGACTATATTGAATCTCTACGGTAACATTTTTTTTTCACCACAAAACGTGAGAGCTAAAAAATAGTTTAATGTATATAATTTTGCGTGCGGTTCATGCTACGGATAATGTAAATTTTTTGGCTATTTAGCACCAAGATACAATATTTGTAACAACGGATCAACGTAAATTAAACCTTTGTAGAGATAGATAGACGAGTGGGTACAAAATCCATTTGTTAATAAAAGTAAACCTGCCATGCTGACCGTACTGGAATATGAATCATTGATAGATGTTCAGAACTTATCCGCACTAAAACACCCGTTTGAGTCTGTGCCACTTAATGAGTTGTGGGTTAGTGTTATAAATGAATACCCTGAAGTTGCCAAAAAGGCAATCCTAACCTTGCTCCATTTTATAACAACGTATCAATGTAAAGTACGCTTTTTCGCTTATGCCTATACGAAAAACAAATTTAGGTCTAGAATGGATACTGCCTCAGATACACGAATACAATTATCAGGCATAAAACAAAACTTTAAAATAATAATTGATAAAACAGTAAAGCAGTTCCATTCGTCTCATTAATCTTTGTTTGAAATATCTTTTGTAATACATGTTTTTATTTTCATTTTTAATTGCAGTATCTTTTATTTCTTATCATTTCGTATGGGGCTTCGTAAATTTAAAATGATTTATTGAGTGTTCCGTGGCCATAAACGTTTAAGAACTGCTGATATAGGGGTCGGATTTGGCGAGATGTCACACGAAATTAACGCCACTTCCACTTCACTGCCGCTGTGTTGCAGCAGGGTGGGGGGGAGCTGCGACATACTAAATGCCTGGTGATTTGTTGAAAAATGCTGCATTACATGTAGTCATTTGTGGTTACAAGTTGTAAGTTTCAATTTTGGTGGGTAAGATTCAACATCACAATGTTGGTGGGTCTGCTTTGGTTTGGTTAGGGTTTGCTTGGTTTTGTTTGGGTTTGTTTGTTTGGGCTTGTTTCGTTTGGTTGGGTTTGTTTGGTTTTGTTTGATTTGGGTTTGGGCCCGTTTGGGTTTGTTTGTTTGGGCTGGTTTTGTTTGGTTGGGATTGTTTGGTTTGGTTTGTTTGGTTTGGGTGTGTTTGGGTTTGTTTGGTTTGGTCTGAGATGGATGGATGGATGAATGAGAATGTGAGACGGTGAGAATGTGAGTAGGAGAGTGAGAGAGTGAGAGAGTTAGAAAGAGAGAGAGAAAGAGAGCAACCCGAGCAGAAATTTGTTCAGGGTGAAATCCGGACCGGATCAGGCTGCCACAATAGCAAATCCGGGCCGGATCAGGCAAATTTAGTCCGGCCCTGATCAGGGATGTAACGCTTTTGCAAATTCAGGCCCGGATCAGGCACCTTATCAGGCTCTGATCAGGCGCTTTATCAGGCCCGGATCAGGCACCTTACCAGGCTCGGCTTAGGCACTATATCTGGCTCGGATCAAGCAACTTATCTGGCCCGGATCAGGTGCCTCATCCAGCCTGAGACATGCGTGTCATCTGGCTCAATCATTTGATTAATTTTTTGTTCAAAAATAGATCAACATTTATTAAATTATTATCGCAGTTACACGTTATCAAGTTTACTAACGTTATTAAAAATATGAAACATATGAAAACATTTTTTTAAAGTTTAAGTTTTTATTTTACTTGACTTGATCGTTTAGTTTTTGTTCCGGTTTTGGCGATGACCGTCCCAATCTTTCCGGCCCAATCTGTCCGGCGCAAATCATGCGTGCCTTATCAGGGCGCCTTATTGATACCTGATAAGGCTTCTATCCGGCGCAAATCAGGCGTGCCTGATCAGGGCGCCTTATTGATCCCTGCTCAGGCCCCTGTCTGGCGCAAATCAGGCGTGCCTGATCAGGGCGCCTTATTGATCCCTGCTCAGGCCCCTGTCTGGCGCAAATCAGGCGTGCCTGATCAGGGCGCCTTATTGATACCTGATAAGGCCCCTGTCCGGCGCAAATCATGCGTGCCTGATCAGGGCGCCTTATTGATCCCTGATCCGGCCCTGATGGATCCTCAGGCAGCCTGATTAGATTTCTGCTCGGGAAGTCATATGATTTGCATGTACCTTTTTATATCACCCGAATAGTCTGATTACATTTTCAATGCCATGAAATACTTGCACTTTGTGTAATATCTGTAGATTTTTTTGAGGTTTATAGAAGAAAAAAAAACTGGTAAACCGTCATTTGACTAAACCGGACCGCTCCAGTCTCTATCAAAAGTATATAAATCTCCTGAATCTCCACGAAGACCACGATTTCTATCGAAACTTTGTTTTCATTGAATTTTCATCCCTACGCAAACGCGCGTACACACTCAGATCGCAATTGATTTTGCATGTTTCGATATACGATATGTAAAGTATCAAATTTACTTCTTCGTTCAGCGAGGCCGGCTCAATTTGTTTCGAAGGAAAATAGTTTCGAAAAGGAAATGCGACAGAGCTATGCAAATAAACGTTATATACACACGGTCGCAAGATAACTAAGTTCACGACAGAGATAGAGAAGAGATAAGATGGAATTTTTAAATTTTATACGTTCCCGTTAAACGTGCTCATCAGCGAGATGTGAAAAGTGACAAATTGAATTTGTTGGTGCATAACGCCACCGTTTTATCATTTCTCTGCCTCTCTGTCCCTCTTTTTTCTCTCTTTGTCCCGTTCTCACGCTTCGGCCAATTACAACGCAAGAGCCATTTGTTCCATGACGCAAACACTATTTACTTTTTCATGAAAATACCTTCTTTTTTTTTTACTCATTTGTGCAGCACAATATTCAGATTATTTTTTCTACCGAGTCAATTTGATACTGGTAATAAAAATAGTAAGAATAAAACTAACAATAACTATTATGATTGTTATAAATAATATTAAACAATAACAATAAATAAATAGTAAAGAAAGCGAATTAATTTAAAAAAACAATAATAATAAAAATAATCCGAAACATGAGTGATATCTGTAGCGAAAAACACGCGAGGGCGAATTTACAATCGACTCAAATATCGGCGTGTCCATTTTTCATAACCGGTATACCCGCGATGAATCGTCAATGGAAATATAATAGGACCCTCTCGAGGCCAACACGCATGCAAAAGTATACACGAGGAGGGCGAGGGCCTCTCGGGGAGCGATGGATTATTGCCCCAATATGTTTCTCTCTCGCTCTCGCATGTCTTCTCCCTTTCCGTTGTCCAACACTCTTTGCCCTATTCCGCGTACGAATATTTTCGGAAAAAATGCCCCCTCCCCCCCATAAAAGTAGACAACCGGGGAAACTTCGACGTGAACGCGGACAAAAGTGGAGCCATCGAAATAATAATGTCAAATCGAAGTGGTTAGCCGAAAAGGGGCAATGGAAGAAAAAAAAACAATAAACTCGCCGAATCATCTTTGAAACCACTCCCTCGACGAGGTTCCGTACACCTGGGCTTTTTTTTCCACACAGAGGTTTTCTTTCTTTTTTCGTCTTGCCGCATGGACGAGAATAAACGAGCTAATATATTGATCATTCGTTTAATTCATCACGAATAATAATTATTATTGTTGGTGATATCGTTATTGTTCTTAACATCACCACCATCATTATTACTTTTATTATTACGAATACTGTTATTGTTGGTATCGCTATGATTGAAGTTTGCATCATTTGAATGCAACGAACATGAATTCTTTTGCATTGATGAAATTTCTTTTTGGCCGATTTGGACTATGAAAATCATTGCAACGTTTTTATGTATTTTTATTACAGATTTATGAGCTCAAGTTGTAAAAAAAAGGCTTCAAATAATAATAAAAATAAAGAAATAAAATGAAAAACGTTGCATTCCAACAATGCAAACTTCAGCGTCATATATTAGGTGAAGCACAAAGCAACTATCCTTTACAAATGGAATAATAAATATATAAAAATTCGTACGTGACACGTGATCACAATGACACAAGATGATATGGCAATCGTTATTGCAGCTCGTTTTTCCATGATCCTTCTACTCGGCTTGATCGATGCTAACAAGAATTATGATTTGGGTGAGTGCACGTAAAGAAAAAAAAATGTCCCAATTTTTTTTCTTCCCTCGATGTATACATACATGAAAGGCCCGAAAAAAAGGAATGCTTGCGACCGTAGAGTATACCTGGTTCGCTGAGCGTCTCTATACCTGGTGAACATATGTGCGACTAGTGACTTGCAATGTGCGTGTGCTCGATGGTTAGCGACGAGGAGCCCTCTGCTTCACTGAGCTCACTCACGTTTACCGTACGCGCGTTGCGTCATTATATACAGGGTAAACCCTTAAACAACAGCTGGTCTACACGTGTTGACACATACGCGCAAACACACACAGACACATATGCCGGAAGTACATGGAAACTTGCAAGGTTCTAATGTCGTATATACAATTCTCGATTACCCGAAAGTTATTTTGGTCCTACGTACGGTGCACAAAAAAAATTGACGTTTCGTGTTTTTTTTTTTTTTTTCATTTTAGATCGAAAATGAATATAGGCCGGTAGATTTTTTCTAATTATTCAAATATTTGCGTATCAAGGTGCAATGGCTGACGGGAATAAATTGATAAGGACATTCTTAAATATGTAAAACAATTATTCTGAATCAGTTGAGTTCGGAAAACATAGTTTACAAAAAAAATTGGGATCCTATTTTCATACTTTAAAAAAATTCAAAATGCATGTGCGACTTTCTCGATAGTGCGCAATTTGACTGTAAAAAAAAATCGATTTGTTCAAAATACACTTATATTCAATAATACTCTGCAGACGGAAACTAAATTTCCATCCGAATATGCAACTCATTATTATTGTATTATATATAGGTAAATAATAATTGATAAAATTATGTTAATACTTATGTTAATAACTATAATAATTAAGATAATATATTTATAATATATTTAATAGTGTGCTATAATAATTATTATTTGTTATTGGTATTATTGTCACAATTATTGTTATTTTAATATAATCTTTTATTATTATTTATAATTTTTTTAAATAGAATTTTTTCCCGGGCATACTTCCTCAGTTTGCACTGGGAAACATTCACCTACCCTCGAGGGGATGGGCTCAATCTTAATCGAGACCGGAACAATAATACTGGGCTAAACTCGAGGGTCCCGACACCACCTCGGCCCAGACCAAAAAAAAAACCATCAATAATTTATTTATTATTATTTATTATATATTATTACATTAATTTTTATTTAACAATTATTATTATTCCATTTCAATTTCAATTATCAACATTAGTATTATTATCGTTACCATAACTATATTGATCATCAATGCTGTCATTATAATTATCTATATTATTATTATTACTATTCTTGTTCTTATCGGATACGTACACGGGCAGACAAATTCTATCGATATTAACTAGATAGCCTACGTACATGATAACCGATTGCATTCCATTATTGAAATAATTTATTTTGAATATATTTATTTATTCAAATTAAAATCCATTTAATATCGTCTAATAACTAAAATTTGTATTTATTCCTAATCTGTGATTCGGTTTCATCTGTTCATAAAACAATTTAGTTGGATCCACTGAATGTATCTATTTAATTTTTTTTTTATTTCAATCAAATAGAATTTTCGTAGAGTCAAACATTTTTCTGTTTGATTTAATTAATGGTCTGCCTTTCTTGCAGCAAATACTTATTTATTTGATTTAAGCTATCGACCAACGTTTGGGTTTCTTTGGGTTGACAAAAATATATATTTGAGTCAAATAGACGTTTAGTCTCGCTAGTAAAAAAAAAAGTTTATTATAAAACATCTCCCATATGTTCGAAGAAAAAATGTCCTTGATTCTAATTTTTATTTATTTAATATTTAACAAGTATAGCTGAAACGAATAAAATATATATTTGAAACAAATAGGATCGTAGAAGGTTGTGAGACAAGGAAAAAAAACCTATTTGATTTAAATAGATTGTATTTTTAATTAAATGTTTATTTTGACAGTATACAAAACGCATCGCAGGTATGATTTATAACTGATGAAAATGACAATTTCACGGTGTATTTTAGGAGGATTTCGCAGTCAGTAATACCGATTCAGTAATGCGATTACCGATAATTTAAGTCTGTGCAGCATATCCTCGTATAAAATCCTAACAATCCAAACAGCATTGTCCCGTATTCTGCGTCGCGTATATGTGGTAACACAAAGAGATAGGTAGAAGGAGACAGAGGGTGTGTAAGAGGACCTTTGGTATACGGGACGTTTCTCGTTGTGAGAGAGCGTATGCGATGATGAAGAGGCGAGAATGTAGTACCCGAGTTGTCCTAGTGGTGTAGGAAGAGCCCTCGAAATACTAGAATTTCATACCGCACCTGCATCTTCATAGGTATAAGCTAGTGGATAACATACACGTACGACTTGTCCTACCCGCAGACAGTCGTGATGAACGAAAACGACGACGACAACAACAGCAGCATCCACAACGACGGGGATCACGCCTAACCTTAACATCGCTCTCGACATTTAACGCATTGAAGTAGCTTTGTGCACAAGCCCTTCACGCAAAATTTACCATCGTCAGCGTGGCTCCCACACATCTTACGGATGCAAAATAAAATCTCGCTAATTACCGTTTTATTTAGTGCGACATTATAGAACTTCCGAATATTAAGGAAGTTTTAATCCATAAAACGTTAGTCCAATGTCTTAAAAATATCGTACCCAAATTTAAAACCAAAATTCGAAGCCGTTTGGAAGTTATAGCCACTAACGTGACACAACTTCCTGACGCTTGAGGGTACTGCATGCATAGTCATGCGTTACCCACGGGGCCACCTATCTTTTATACTCCACTGTTTCCAAATGCGTCCACGATTATTTTTGATCATATTCAAAATGCTCAAAATGCCAATGAAAGTTTCAACTCGACGATCTGGATCTTGGCTCCGAAGCACTTGAATTCTGGACTGAAAATCGTCGAAATTGCATCCTAACTTGCGGCTGGACTATTCAACGAAGGATATCCATCGATTTTGAAAACCATCCTCGTATTGGATATCATAATTGGAACTCACAACATTGCAAAAATGACGCTAACAGCGCCGACACTCGATGGGTGCATCAACAGGAACGGCGCAGCTCCTTATCGACCAAAGAGGCTCGAAAAGCACGGAAAAATCAAATGGCTGAAGAAAAGAAATTCTTCGAAGAAGCTGAAGGCGTAGTATATGGCTCTGGAATCGCTGAATGGCCCTGAAACTACATTTTTCAAATTGGCATATATCCTCACGTAAAAAATATTCAAACAATCTTAATCAAATTTGGCACAGGACCGAACAACATCACTAATTTGTCTGCAAGTCTAATTGTTTTAAAAAATGGGCCGAAGAAAATACTTTTCCATATCAAAATATAAGAAAAATTTCATCAAAAATCGCAGTGTCTATTTGAAAATTGTATAATGCTTCCAATTTTTTATATTTCACTTTTTTTTAGGCGTACAGACGAATTATGAATGTTTTCAATAAAACTCTCCAACCGCATAGGTTTCAGATGAAAACAACGAGCACCAGCTCGTTGTTTTCATCTGAAACCATCGTGACCCATCGTGACCTGCTCCAAAGCCAGCGGGATATCTCAGCCATTTTTTATTTTCTTGTAACTCAAAAAATACGCTTTGGTAGATCAAAGTATACCACGATAAAGTTTCAAAAATCTGAAATAGTTATTTCCCTTCCAAAAAAAATTCACAAAATCGTCTTTTTTTTAGCCTTGTAAAGGTATCCCCCGCCATAAATAAAAAAAGCAATGTCCAATAGCGATAAAACAGTGAATAAAAATATTATATAATTCGGTTGGGTTTTAACGAGTAACTAATTATTGACGCAAAATTTGTTTTATCGCGAATTTGACCAGCTTGTTACTCCTTATTAGCCCGAGAAAAAAGAGCCGCTGTATTCTTCTTTTTGTCTCTGCGCTCGTCAGAGAATACATAGATCGTGCGAACTCTGAACCCTTTCATCGGTCAGGTAAATGGACGATTGGCGTATATATATCGTATCAGCACGAAAAGCAGCAGAAACGTGGGAAAAAGTTTGTTTCTAGATGCCGGCCAGGGTATTTTTCCGATTGGGATTCTAGTAGGGTTCCATTTGATCGTAATCAGCGAGAGTATACATGGTTGAAAAATCGTTCAGTCTAATACACATATCGAAGTCATTTCATCCGGCTCACGTATTTGAGATAGAAAAAAAAGGAGAAAGAGCGACCGGATAAAGAAACAAATATATATAGAGCGAGAGAGAGTAAGGGAACGAGATGTTCGAAGCTATTTGTGCCAAACAAATGGCACAAATGAGCGTCATTGGTACAAACAGCATGAGAATGCGATCTCTGCATAGAGAGAAATGTATGATATCTTTAACCATATTTTATAAAACCCCGAGGGGACAACAATACTTTATAGTCATGGTTACTGCCCAAAATATAATATTGCTTATTGATATTTTAGCAGGTACGTAAATTATGCAAATATGTTGACCGCAGCCAACAATCTTACAAGTATACGTTGATTGATCAATGCTATATAATATGGTAGGATTGCATAAATGGATATTTCCTGGCACTATAAAAAAAAACAACTTCCCCAACATCCTAATAATGAACAGGACTAAAGTATACAGGGTGGACCATTTAACGTGACCACCCCAAAAATCTCCGTTGCCTTTAGAGTGACGAAAAAAATGTCAGGAGTTAATTTGATTGACTTCGAAGGGCTGATACAATGGTGAAAAATTCATTTTTGTCAAGGTCATAGTTTTTGCGTTCTCAAGGTCATCAATGGTTTTTCAAATGGGAACATATTTTTTTTTATTATGACGGTGTAGCTGATATTCAGACGAATCCAACGACCTGTGATATCATGACCTTGAAATGATTTTTCACCAAAATACACGTGTAAAAACGGGAAATCGTGATGGTATTGACAATAAGAATATCCGAATAACGTAATTGAATTTTTTGTGCAGAAAATTTATTGTAACAAATGTTCGAAGTGATGGCCATTAACCTCGACACATTTTTGAAGACGTCGGATGAATGATACTCTTGACCTTCGAATAGTTTCTGGTGTGATAGCGGCGCAGGTTATTTAACGCCACTTGATTTCTTCCTATGGGGAGCTATAAAGGATCATGTTTACCATGATGTTCCGACGACGCCGGCGAACATGCGAGAGCGAATTACAAGAGCCTGCGCCGCTATCACACCAGAAACTATTCGAAGGTCAAGAGAATCATTCATCCGACGTCTTCAACAATGTGTTGAGGTTAATTCCCATCACTTCGAACTTTTGTTACATTAAATTCAATTAAACACAAAAAATTCAATTAAATTATTCAGATATTCTTACTGTCAATACCATCACGATTTCCCGTTTTTACACGTGTATTTTTATGAAAAATCGTTTCAAGGTCATGATATCGTTTCAAGGATATGAAAGTCATGATATGAAAAAATCGTTTCAAGGTCGTTGGATTCGTCTGAATATCAGCTACAACGTCTTAATTTAAAAAAAATACATGTTCCTATTTGAAAAATCATTGATGACCTTGAGAACGCAAAAACCTTGACAAAAATGAATTTTTCACCACTGTATCAGCCCTTCGAAATCAATCAAATTACTTCTTGACATTTTTTTCGTCATTCTAAAGGCAACGGAGATATTTGGGGTGGTCACGTTAAATGGTCCGCCCTGTATACATTGATAAAAATGTTGCTTGTGATTTGCAACGATGTTTATAGTCATTTTTACTATGAACATATAGTATGGTAACTACAAAATGTATAGAATCTTGCATAAATCCAAAATAAATAACAATACTCAATGAAGAGTATTACCTCAATGATTTTTATCATAATCCGTCATTCCCTAACCTTCTAAAATGATTTCTTTCGAAGAAAATATTTCGCTTACACATGGAATCGAACCTACAACCTACCTAAATATCTTCTGCCTATACTCCGCACACTGCCACTATGCTATCGGATACCTATGTTTTTGTAATCGTAGATTCTGTATAACAGATCAAAGTAATTCCCGCTGTAATTCCGAAGAGTTGTTACCTCCGATATAGGTGAAATTCTTCATTGTCTAAGGGGCATTGCAGCCTCCGCGATGCCCCTCAGCCGATTCTCGTGCAAATAGCGACACTTTCAACAATTTTTTTAGACGTGTTTCCCCCATTCTTTTTGTCTGGCAATTTTTCACCGGTCTATGCAATTAATCTACTCGTACTAAAAAAAAGCCTGAACTAACACTATTACCTGAAAATTAATTCATATTAATTCGTTATAATTGAATCTGGCAATGACTTTCCACCACTCGATCGATCTGGCAATTTTTTTGTGTATGTTTTTGAAACATCAATAAACAATAAGTGACAAAAATTAGGACTAATACTATTACCTAAAAATTAAACATTTTCCCCACCTCGTAACACTTGCCCCCCCCCCCCCCCCCCCCCCCCACCTGGGCGGGGCTTACCAGACTGAAAGTTTTGGAACAAGGCCCCCTCCGGCAACCATGAGCTTCAATACGGTGACTAATAAGATTACTTGACCTTTTTGGTCGTCAGCTCTCGGTTTAAGAGTGAGACACATGCCAGAACAAGAACGCGAAACTGACGATTTAAATCCTCGATCTCTCGCACTCGTTTTCTCCTTCTTCTCTTCTACGCTTGCCTCTTCTACTCTTGCCGCTCTTAGATGATTGCGTAAGGCAAATCGTCAATTTTCGCCAACCGAAGAATCTTACAACTTCAATTTGAAGAAAAAAATAGAGT
Organism: Ophion ventricosus; assembly: GCA_963932345.1. NCBI lineage: Eukaryota > Metazoa > Arthropoda > Insecta > Hymenoptera > Ichneumonidae > Ophion > Ophion ventricosus. Next base: position 8,930,467 of record OZ010716.1, on the reverse strand, counting down.
AGAAAAGAAACAATTAAAAAAATAATTCTAATAAAAAATGTAATGAGTCAAGCAAAAAAAAGATAAGTTGTCGTTATCGTATACCCCACGATCAAGCCAGAGTATTCGGAGACCAAGGATTGAAAGGTTACATTTTTATAACGCGATAAATCACGCTCGTCTTTACAACAGGTTGACATATATGCACACACATTACGCACACGCACACACATACATGTATGTTTTATTACTATGTACCAAAAAAAGCCCTCCAACAGTCGAAAAAACGTATCGACGATGTCGTTCGATAAGGAATTGAGATTATTTCAATCCTCAATGTTGAAATACTGCTATACGATCGGCACACATCCCACCAACGTAAAGAGACAGGTATATGTGCGGGTGCGTGCATGTATGTGTTTGACGCCAAGAATTTTTTTTTTAGTGTCAGAAACTGTGCTCCAGTATATATATATATATGCATACACACATACACACACACACAGACACACACCCACACACACACACGTATATATATTCTCAAGGGATTTCCGCGTCCTTGTACATGGGACACATTTCATTATAAATTGGCGAATTAATTTTTATTCCAGAATATTCGTACTAAATTTTTGGTCACATCGCGCTCCAAAATCAAAATATTATTTGTTAGCATTATTTTTATCATCATTATATGTCATACACCAGTATGTGTAAAATTAACCTAACTCACTGGCATATAGACAACATTAACGTCCTAACCTAACCCCCTGGATGTACAAAGTTGAAATTTTGGGAAAGGCTACTGGTTAAGACGTACGCACCTACGCACCTACTAAGAAGGAGCTAAAAATTGTAGAATCTTTACGGGGTTTCAGTCTTGAATCTTGAGGCCCTTTCGGAGATCGTGACACCTTTAAAAACGAAATTTGGTAGAAATACTCTTTTTTTTTTAATTACCGGACACGTCTAAGACCGAATTGCGATTTTCACTTTTGAAGGATTGAAACGAGTGTGGTAGATGTTATAAAAATGTTTGGTTTTATAGTGCACCCGCGCGAAGCACGGCTAATACGTTAGTTATATTATTGGTATTTTTTCATTTTCTTACCACTATTATTGTTATTATCTTTATTATATTAAATAAGTATTTAATAGAAAATGTAAAGTAACAGGTCAACGTACGATTAAAAAAGTACACAAGTCAACGTATCATTTCAGTTAATAAACGAGAGCTACAAACTATTGAAAAAAGTTACATTAAAAAAATGATCAAACGAGAAAGAGGACATTTTTTAATATGGAAATTAGCGTGCTTGTCTCTGCTCGACATACCTGAAGAAAAAGATACAATAAAAATAAGATAAAAATCCGTCAGTTTTATCTAATCTTTAGAGTACAGGTTGGAGTTAAATATTTGATGCTGCGATACTACGAGTCTCGTTTTCATCGGGTATATACACAAACACCCGCGCGCAGACACGGATCATGTACATGCTCCAAGTGTACATATTCTTGTCCTCTATTCCATAGTTCAGATATCACAGATTCTGTCCCACATAATTGCTTCGTCACGTATCGTATCTACAACTTCAACGTGATTAGAGAATTTCCACCAACGAAGTAATCGGGGGGTGCGGGCGGGAGGCGAGTACAAACGCCGGAGCAACGAATGCAGAAGAGTCGCCGTCAATGCTGCGTCAAATCGAATTTGACATAAGGATTTTACGTGGTTTTGGCAAATAGTCTTCGCAGCAACCTTAATGAGCTTAGTATCATCAAACAAAATACGTTTTTTCCCAAAAAAAAACCCACACAAGCAAAATCACGTAATGTAATCAACTTAAAAAAAAAGATAGATACAAGGTCTAAAAAACGCCGGTAATCTTCATTGTTTATTTGGTTTTTGTGTGAGGGTTTAAAATTTTATAGTAAATGGGGAGAAGGGCGCGAGTGGCGGGGGGGGGGGGGGGGGGGGGTGAACTTTGCCGTATGATGTTGAGCGACGAGGCTCGGATGAAATGGAGTTTGCCAAAGTCCTTTGTAGCATTCGATCACCTTTATTCGCTCTCTCATGCTGAAGTTTCCACATGACGTTATCGGTCACTAAAAGAGCGAGATACAGGGAAAGAGCGAAAGCGGAATGTGTGTGTGTGTGTGTGTGTGTGTGTGTGTGTGTGTGTGTGTGTGTGTGTGTGTGTGTGCGCGCGCGCGCGCGTATTTGTGTGTGTGTGTATGTATGTATATATGTATGCATATATATATATAGATAGGGAGAGAGAGAGAAAGTGGGAGGGGAGGACGATATGGAATTATCGTCGGTGTTAATAATGCGGTCGGAAATTGTGGAAATATGCAAACGAGAAGATACGTGATTTTGCAGCACAGTCTCGTTTGGCCGTTTTTCAATAATATAATCATATGCATACACACCCTCATATTTATATGTGTGTATGTGTATATACACGAACGAGAAATGAAGGCGAACAGAAATAATTAAAATAACGCTCAGCTAATGAGTATAGATTCATTAGCTGAGCTTTGTAACGGGAGAGAGAGAGTGTGGAAGAGGAGGAGATGCAGAGAGGGGAAAGAGAGATCAATCAAATCGAACAGTAACGTATATATTCCAATTTCCTGAAACTGCAGCGTTCGATCAAAAGCTCCATTGTGCCATTAAAAGATTGATTGTCATTGATTTATCGATAAGCAAACATACGCGTAGTACAAATGTAGCTTCGGGTTGGTAATTGATACTCGATACAGGCAACGAATTCATCCTATACAGACAGAATTTACGTATCCGAAAAAGAATTTGAAATGAGGTACGTGATAATTTCCACACTGTATTGCATGCTCGATCGCATTACAATTGGATGTTTTCCGTTAAAACCCGCGGTTGACGTTTCTCTTTTTCGCTATGCTTCTATGTGTGGGCGTAGACGTAAGAAAAGTACTCATTGCGAAACGGAACGGAATTTATGATAGAGGCATATTTTACATTCTTGTCTGGCCTGTTTAGAGCGTCCTGATTGAAGTACAGGGATGAAATTAATTGCGAAGCATCAAGTTAAGCGATAGCCAAAGAATTTGAGAATTAAAGAGGAAGATTCACAAACGTTTCTATATATAGGAAATTTGTACGTCAGCACGCACAAGGATGTACGTATTCGTGAATTTAGTACTGCCAGAAGAGTGAGAGTCAGAAAGAGGGCTAGAGAGAGAGAGAGGAATGGAGTGATAAGGGCGTGGCGCGTGTTGAGATACGAGGGAATGTCGAGGTGTCTGGCCAATTTGGTGCGGCGTGAATCGGTGTACAGTGTGCCGAGACCGTAACGACAAAGCCCCAAGATCAACAAGATCAATGCGAAAGCCCTCGATTTCTCTTTCTTTCTCTCTCTCTCTCTCTCTCTCTCTCTCTCTCTCTCTCTCTCTCTCTCTCTATATATATATATATATATATATATATATAACTGCGGCTTCGCCCGCGTGGAATTTAGCTTCAAGCTTTTAGGTGTTTGGGTTGAGCACTTCAACACCCCGTTGCACCTCTAATTAGGGTTTGTCTTAAAAAAGTCCTAAAATATGCATTTTATTATTTGTTTCGAAGAATATTTATACCAAGTTTCAAATTGATACACGCAAGGAATACATTTTTCCATGCAAACTTTTATACCCCATTTCACCCTCTTAGGAGTTAATTTTTGAAAACCCTTTCTTAGTGCGCTACTACATCTTCTGAGGAGTATATCTTCCAAATGTTTCTTGTTTCTATCTTCAGCGGTTCCCGTGCGGAACTTGATCGGGCCCGTCTTAAGGGGCCAGTCCACTTTGAAAATTTCAAAAAATCGATTTTTTTACTGTTTTCGAAAGGACATACATTCAGATATATTGTGTCAAAATTTTATGAAAATCCGAGCTCTCTAAGTATTTTTTTTTACCTGAACGTCAGGACCTCATTTCGTCTACCTGAGCGTATAGCGCGCTCGGCCGACCTCAAAGCTAAGGCACTTCAGCAACATTACAAACATCCTCCTGCTCTTTCTGAGGAAGTACAGGAAGTTTTAAAACCTATTTACGAGGATCTCACCAAAACAGAACTGCTCGAAAGGTGTTTAGGTGGCCATACGCAAAACAATAATAAAAGTTTTAACAACTGCGTATGGAATATGGCACCTAAACACATGTTCAACGGCAAAAAAATCGTAGGCATTGCCTGCAAAGTTTCCGCGTGTGTCTTTAATGAAGGATTTCGTCCAGTGCTTAAAATAATGGAAATAATGGGCGTCAAACTCGGCCCGATCGCCATCGGATTCGCCGACAATCGCGATGACGAGCGTGTTCGCTCTGCAAGCCGCCGCAGTTCTGAGTGCTCAAAAGAGACCAGAACCAAACGAAAGCAAGCAAGACTTGAAGAAATCGACGATGATGAGCAATCAGAAGGGATTTTGTACGGTGCAGGAATTTCCGATTGAGTTTAGATAAGAGTTTTTCATAGTATAAACTTCAAACGCGTTTTTCTCGAAACAACGTTTTCAAAATCTAACTCCATCGTATCTCTAAAACTAATAAACCGATTCTCTTGAAATTTGAACCACATATTGTAAACATGATTCGCAACAAGATGACCCTCGATGGTTTTAAAATTTTGATTTTTACTCTTTTTTTTTGCGAAAAACTGCGAAAAAACGCGTTTTTTTTTACTTTTTTCGTTTTTCATCTGCCATTTTTTTATTTTTTTTATAAAACTTTATATCACAGCGTCATTTTGTAGCTGGTGTCATACTGAATCTAATGGACTTTGATTTTTTTGTTTCAGACAAGCCGTTGCCGAGTTGTGATGGAGCTATCTAGCCCACCTATTTTTGAGGCGTTACGTTAAACTATAGTTTTTGTACTTAAAAATGAATAAAAATGAATTAAAATTTTTTTTACTGTATTTCAAGACTTTATTTATCAAGCCCAACAACTTTTATATTCATATCTTTTATAAAATCCTCAAAAAAAAATCCCGAAAATAGCCTTTTTTCGTGGCTCCAAAGTGGACTGGCCCCTTAATTTTCCCTAATTTTATTAGGATCCCCAGTCTGGAAGCCTCACATGGGCCATCAGTGGCCGCGGTCACACTTTGCTACCGACAGCCATTAAAGGCAAACTAGTCAGGGCTTTTAAAATTGTCTCAAGCAAGCCTCATCAAAACCATTGCAGCCATTTGTGTACGTGTGTGTGTGTGTGTGCACTGTGTATAGAAGAAATGTTTTGTTTCAATACGTTTTAGCCTTGGAATTCTGTCGAATATTTTCCACTAGTGTATATGGCAGTAGAAAGATCGTCGAAGGATTTTATACGTGAAATGGGGAAGGGATTGCGGAGAGAGGAAGTGAGCGAGAAAGAGAGCTAGACAGATGAACAGACAGAGAGGAATTATATGTCTGTTATGTTAGATCGATTATATTTAATCGATTATGATAATTACGCCGTAAATTATTTATTCAAGCTATTTATACTGGTTTGCTCCTTTAATGGCAAAGTCTGGTGATATTGGTGAAATCCATACTAGGGAATGTACAAATTTGAGTCTTAAAGGCCATTACTTGGTCTCCGTACTTAGACCATAGTTTTAGTCAAGCTACCCACCCTGTCATTTCCTAATACGGTCCTGGTCTAGCTCTTTTATGGAAACCTCTACTAGGGAATCCACAAATAAGTCCTTGAAGGCTCCGAATCGTATTACGGATGCCCCGTAAATTTTCCGCACGGGATTTAGGCTGTGCGTTGTCTATATGTCAGTCAGTCGGACAGTCACAGAACTGTTTTATATATATAGAATACTTTACGTCCAACGAAATCTATCCGCTCAAGAGAACACTTCCAAGCGATATTTGTCGGAAATGAATTGTTTCAAACATTTTTTCAGCACAGTGTCTGTCTTCGAACTACATAATAACAGTTACATTTTATAGTAAAAAAAAAAAACGATACATATGCGATGCGAGCAATTTTTTTCACCTTTTTCTTTGTCCGATACTTGAGGAGGCAAAGTGAATCTCAGAATTATCAGAGACCCAAAGAAGGGACGGGTGGATCATTTAATGAAGAGTTCAATTCGTTCGGGAACTACTGCCAATTGATGCAGCGTTACTCAAGTTTTTGTCGGTCGAATTAACAATGAACATTGATTATACATATACCTACACACACACGTATAAGCCAACACATTTTTTTAAGTATATTTTCAAGACAGCGAAAAACGTGAGTATATGTGTAGTTAAAATTTCAAGACATCAAAAACTATGTATGTGTGTGGTTAAAATTACGCACGTGACTACGTTGTATTTATAAAGGGTGTCTCAAAATGGCCTGACATTTCAAATTGCGCGCCATTTTTTTTGTGGCGAACATAAAGTACTAATCTGTGACAACTGGCATGAGGAAGTATTGGGATTTAGTCATGGAGAATTACACGATCGTGCAACGCATAAAACTTGTGAAAATGCAATGTGAAACTATGCAGTTATTGCAGACGAAGTTTTATGGTCGTGTTATCTCGCGCCGCGGCGCGGCGGTGTGAATTGGCCACCAAGATCGTGCGATTTAACGCAATTGGACTTCTTTCTTTGGGGTTTTCTGAAAGTAAAAGTGCATGCCAATTATCCACCGACCATTCAAGCTCAAGGAAGCAATTGGACGCACCATTAATGAAATTAGTCCGCAATTATGCCAAAATGTTATTGAAGATTTCGTCAAAAGAGTAAACGTTTGCAAACAGGAATGAGGCGGCCATTTATCGGATATTGTGTTCCACACATAACCTTCATGGTTGTACCTGATATTAAAATAAAAATATTTGTACTTTTCAAATAAATAATACGTTTCATTAATAAATAAAAATGTCAGGTCATTTTGAGACACCCTTTACTTTGACTGACACTACAGTGAAAAAAAATTACTTGGGCTGGCTAAATCCGCCGGTTGGTGGCGCCAACGAATTCTTTGTTGAACAAATAGAATATTATGATATTTAAGGATTATTTATTGGATGGAACTAACGCTAACTCGCAGTCACCAAGTATTTTAGTTTTTAATCTCAATATTTCGTTGGCCAAGCTTGTCAAGTTGGTAAAAAACTTGACCAGCTTATTTTCGCAAGCCTCTCTTGGGGCCAGTTTTGTACCATCAAGAAAATTTTGCAAATGCTTCAAAAGGTGATAATCGCTTGGTGCCAGGTCTGGACTATACGGCGGGTGCGATAGAACCTCTCAGCCAAGCTCTCGGAGCTTCTGGCGTGTCGTTAAAGATGTGTGCGGCCTGGCGTTGTCTTGATGGAACACAACATCCGTCCTATTGGCTAATTCTGGCCGCTTCTGGTCGATCGCCTGCTTCAATCTGGTCAGTTGTTGACAGTAGAGGTCCGAATTGAGTGTTTAGCCCGATGGGAGCAGCTGATAGTGGCTGATTCCCTTCTAATCCAACCAAACACACAGCAAAACCTTCTTGGCCGTTAATCCGGGCTGGGCGATCGCTTGGGCCGGCTCACCGCGATTGGACCACGATCTTTTTCGGCTGTTGTTCTCATATGTGACCCATTTTTCATCGCCAGTCACCAACCGCTTCAAAATTGGGTCGATTTCGTTACGTTTTAGCAAAGAATCGCAGGCATCAATTCGGTCCAAAAGGTTCTTTTGCGTCAATCCGTGTGGCACCCATACATCGAGCTTCTTCTTGAGACCAGCCTTATGCAAATGGTTCCAAACGATTTTCTGGCTAATCTTCAGTTCCTGGGCAATGGAATAAGTGCTCACATGCCGGTCTGACTCGACGATTTCCATGATTTTATCGACATTTTCGACGATTGGTCTACCAGAGCGTGCCTCATCTTCGACGTCCATATTACCAGAACGGAATCGTTGGAACCACCGCTTTGCTGTTGCATTCGATACTGTATTGGGTCCACAAACAGCACAATTTTTTTTTTGCCGCCTGCTTCGCCTTTTCACCTTGGTCCTAGTGGTACTAAAGAATGTATCGAATTTTCTTTTTTTTACCTCTATTTTCGAACGCTGTAACGCACAACTGGCTTCACCAAACACAAAACTGTCAAAGAACTTTTTTTGGAGCGTATTGTCACCTTTGAATCGCCGTATAGTATGACCCGATGCGATGTATTATACATCGTGAAATATCGCTCACTAAAGACATCTAGCGGAAAACGCTCAGAACTTTTTACTTCACCCAATATTATTTGGTGGAGGAAAACGTGAGTATATCAAAATGTCGCGTGTATATCGAAACTGGCTTCTGTTCGCGGCATCGCTGGCGTGTATGTCGGTACTTTGGTTCACGTGCAAGTCAGAAATGGATTTTACGACCGTATCGTATTGAGCCTTGGATACCAAGGTTGCGATGAAAAGCACGTTTTCTATGTAGTTTAAAAAGTTCTAATATGGTTTGATACATACTGATAATCACATCAGGAAAAAAGCACAAAACTGAGGCTGCTAAAGGATATCGCATAGTACGGTTCTTCCAAAAGAAAAATCGCATTTTATAGCATTTCATTGACGGATCCAGATGCAACAAAGTGCAGGCAAATTCTGGAAGCGTTTATTTTCACATAACAAAGGTTCAGGAAAAAGGCTTCAGCTTCAAATATCGAAAAATTATAGATATCGTCTGAGCATCGCATTGTAACCGTACCAGCTCAACTTGGGCCTGAAAAAATGAATAAACAGATAGACACAATAATTTTATAATATTAGTCAGATATATAGCTACTCTTGTTTTCTGACATGCAATTAACAATTAACAAGTAACAAAGTTAATTAATTGATTGACGGGAGAAAAACACATCCCTCTCTTGTTTTTGTCTCCTCAAGTCTTCTTGCAAACTGGCGTTTATGCGTATCTTGGAGGTGGATAAGTCGTCCACGTAAACTAAATTAATGCTCACGATAAGAATCATGATCATAATCATCATAATTATAATCTTCATTATCCTTGTTGCATCTTTTAATCTTTCAACATCCTTTCCTCTTTTTTCATATGACCAATCTAGATTCTCCAATTAATCCATCTATTAAAATACAACATTGTATTTATTATGCCAGCATGAATGCTATGACTCTATAAAAATCCTTTTTTTCGGATGGAATCAACGAGCCTTTGATTATTTTTGTTGATTTCTAAACAAAAAATCGACGCGAAAGACTTCAACACAAAAAAGAGCGTGAAGAACGGTATTTAAGAATTGATTTTCACCGTTTTTCTTATTTGTTTGGATCAAGTCTTGTGCATTCGAGGAGCGGTAGTTTTTCTATTCAAACGGCCGGAAGTGGGACACAGAGAGGAAGACGCATAGGACAAGCGGCGACTACGGGGCGAAAAATTCGCGAAGCTCTGAGCTCGCCAAGTACGGGCGAACACTCGACGTAATCGAAATCCCTCGAAGAATATTGACGTGCAGTACACGGTTGATCATTCAGGCAACCGTTATGTAAATCTTTTGCCTTGCTCTACTGGACATTGTATTCTTATGTAGGTTTAATTTTATACATACATGTCCAATATCAGATCTATGGCCCGAGCAGAAATCTAATCAGGCTGCCTGAGGATCCATCAGGGCCGGATCAGGGATCAATAAGGCGCCCTGATCAGGCACGCATGATTTGCGCCGGACAGGGGCCTGAGCAGGGATCAATGAGGCGCCCTGATCAGGCAGGCCTGATTTGTGCCAGACAGGAGCCTGAGCAGGGATCAATAAGGCGCCCTGATCAGGCACGCCTGATTTGCGCCGGATAGAAGCCTTATCAGGTATCAATAAGGCGCCCTGATCAGGCACGCATGACTTGCGCCGGACAGGGGCCTGAGCAGGGATCAATAAGGCGCCCTGATCAGGCACGCCTGATTTGCGCCAGACAGGGGCCTGAGCAGGGATCAATAAGGCGCCCTGATCAGGCACGCTTGATTTGCGCCGGATAGAAGCCTCATCAGGTATCAATAAGGCGCCCTGATCAGGCACGCATGATTTGCGCCGGACAGATTGGGCCGGAAAGATTGGGACGGTCATCGCCAAAACCGGAACAAAAACTAAACGATCAAGTCAAGTAAAATAAAAACTTAAACTTAAAAAAAATGTTTTCATATGTTTCATATTTTTAATAACGTTAGTAAACTTGATAACGTGTAACTGCGATAATAATTTAATAAATGTTGATCTATTTTTAAACAAAAAATTAATCAAATGATTGAGCCAGATGACACGCATGTCTCAGGCAGGATGAGGCACCTGATCCGGGCCAGATAAGTTGCTTGATCCGAGCCAGATATAGTGCCTAATCCGAGCCTGGTAAGGTGCCTGATCCGGGCCTGATAAAGCGCCTGATCAGAGCCTGATAAGGTGCCTGATCCGGACCTGAATTTGCAAAAGCGTTACATCCCTGATCAGGGCCGGACTAAATTTGCCTGATCCGGCCCGGATTTGCTATTGTAGCAACCTGATCCGGTCCGGATTTCACCCTGAACAAATTTCTGCTCGGGGGGTCTATCTAACGTTTGCTATGAGCACATCCGGCGATTTTAAGGACGGTCGGTCAGCCGACTAGAAATTTAGCTACGGGGCAGACTAGAGCCAGATCCAGCCTGCCGTATCCCGTACTACGGGGCACTGTACAGGCTGCTAGATTAGGGCTTTACTACGCGTGAAACGCTTTTTGGCATCCGGCCTTGAAGCGGATGCCGGTTACGGACCTGATCAGTACACTCTATCAGACACTGATCTGGCTGCCGTATCAATGCCTGAAATGAAATATCAAATCATCAACAAATTATGAATTAAAAAATTATCGTAGTATTTTTTATTTTCATATGCTTTATTTATGTATTATATATGAGAATTGGATTGAATCATGTTCTGCTTCGTTAAAGTTTTTGTCTAGCCGCGAGATTTGAACCTACACGGAGAAAAATGAACTGTTCAAAATACCGCAATCCAGGTTGTTTTTACCAAACTCATTAGTGCGTATATGGATAGAGTGCCTGTGCGGTAATTCTTACTTCATTCCCCTTGTCAATTCAATAAACCAAGTTTGGTTTGCTAATCTAGTCCTAAGCGTTAGAATTATTACAATATGTGGAATTTTTTTCCGTTTATGTAGTAAAGTTACCAGTCGGTAATGTATGTATGGTGATTGCTGCCACCGATCAATTTACTAGCCCCTGTAGTTTAAATTATTAGTCAAGCTCTCGGTCGCGGAGCGGTCGAGGCCATTATATTTACCGGACTGTTTGGTCTATTTATTCGTTTCAGGAGCTAGTCAGTTTGGTAACTGCTACGGCAAACAATGATTAATATACCAATCCCGATGGTCACAATTAATCGCCGAATTTTGGTTTGCAGTACCTGTCTCGAATATTAGAATTACTAAACTATAAGGTCTATGTACTCATTTTATTCACTAGTCAGTAAAGTAACTGCTACCACGAGTCATCAATCATATTATTAGTGCTTTTAGTTTAAACTACCGGTCCGTGAGTCGTATGAAACAATATTCTTCCTACCAGACTATTTGGTATAATTAACAGCAAACACTCCATTCATATGGCCACTAGAAAATCTGGAAACATCTGCTACAATCGCTGTAAATATTAATTGTAAAAAGGAAGGTAGGTAAAAAGGAATATTAAATACGTAATTGTACATTTTATAATTTTATTACAGGTATGTTTTGACATTTTACATTTTAAACAATTTTTTATATCATTCAAGGCACAACATAACGCAAAATATTTACAATGCGTAACGTACGGTTACATATGTCTTAGAGAGCTTAATGAGTAATAAACAACACAGGCGTAAGCACGGTAATGCGTTTAGAGAAATTAGGTTCTTAGGTGAATCCATATTTGTGGTATTTACTTCGAAGCCCCAAAAATTATAGTTAAATTTACAAGATGGTAAGGAATTGAACAAAAAATAAGGGATGTCGCCAGCCAAAAAAATATCTATAACTTTACCGAAAACAGGATACATTGCGTCTTTATTGATTATCAATATCGAATTTTTTGAATATTTTGTTCCGTGAATGTCTATCCAAGCAACACGTTGTATTGAATTTTGAGGTGCAATATGTGTGAAATATGTATTGTAAGTAATTATATCAATTTCTCGCAAAGGACCGGAGTTTCTTATTTTAGATAGATTACAATTGCGCACAAAATTACAATTTTGCAATTAATATTTCATCGCTAATGTTTGAATTATATTAACACGACTATAAGAGACATTTGCAGTAAGCTTTGACAGACGATGTCTACTTTCGTATCTCATTGTTGAATAATAAATTGGAGGCCCCACTGCTCGTATTACTCGTGGGTAATGCGTAGCAAAATGAAATTTCGGTGTAAGTTTTTTTCCGGGAAAAAGTTTGAGGTAGAGCTCACGGTGTTTTTGAATTAAATCGACTGAGATATCTATCTGTACGGATGTTAAATGAGGGGCTCTTATGAAATCAATTATTTGTCTCAGTAATACATATAGATGCCAAAATTGGTTATCGTCCGGTACGAAATCGCCTACCATAAAACCAAAATATCTCACGAAACAAAAAGTTTCCGCTGCAGACATTCTTAAGCGAACTTCTTTCGCTTTTTCAAACTAATGGGAGGTGGTTTATTCGACAGCTCTAACCGTCCGTAAGCAAAAACTTGTATCCTGAAATTTAGAGTGTCAAGAGTAAACAATTTCAATTCAAATATGAAAGTATTGATTAATGCTGACATCACGTAGTTGCAAATGCCCTCCCCGAAATCGTGTGCTATATCGATCGATATGTTTTCACATATATTAAAATCTGCGAGACTATTCCATATGCAGAATTCTTTTACTCCAGTTCTTACTCCGTTCTTACAGTGATTACTCCGTAATCATTTTTAGTTCTTAGTAAGCTGAGATCTTCAACCGACAAGGTTTGACATAGTTCTTTTGGCGCTTTGCAAAATCTACAATAAAATTTGCTAGAAAAACTTTCGGTTAGACCTAACATACTATTATTAGGTTATTGTGTATTGTGTATTTTTTTGTAAAAAACTTAACTCACTAATTATAATAGCAGTATAAATACCGTTTGTCCGGATTATTCCGCAATTCACTATCTATCAAAATAAATGGCATCAGCGATGTATTATTTTTCCTCACATTCGTTAAGGCATGCAGATATTCTTGCCCTCTGAGGTCGTTTGTGAGCAAATCTTTGAGATTGGTTTTAAATTTATGTGACACCGAATTGAGATGCCTCCAGACATCTGGTTGCGTGCCTAGCACTGTTTCTGATGTGTCACCTGTGGGAAGATGGGTTTGATCCGAAGCCGAATGCGATGGCAGATCTTTTAACAACGAAGAATCGGGAGGAATATTTTCCTGCAGTAGCAGATTGTCTGTAGGAAAAGAAGAAAAAAGGCAGTCATCCACTGATAAATATTTTACAAGATATTTTTTTTATTATATCATTTTTTTACTTTTTTTTCTTTACTTCAAATGCATTGTATTTCTAATTTTTATTGAAATAAATAAAAGTAACCTCGTTAAACGTTCTAATATCTACGCAACTCAACGCGAAAATAAAAAGACGATAATTTTCAGAAAGAAAATAAAATTAGAAATTGATGAGACTTTTTCGTTCTCTCATTTTCTTATGTTAATATAATTAATTTTAACCTCAATAAAATTAGAAATACAACGCACTGAAAAAGAAAAAATAAATCACCCAAATATACTCGTTTAACCCAAAATGAGATATACACACATCACACTTAACAAAAAAACAGGTTCACAAAATCCCTTACCTGATCCCAGCTGAACAAAAGAGCGTAAGTAATCTGGCACATCACTCGTATCGGTATGGATTCCATTGGAGTCACCGAGAACAGTAATTCCGAAATACTCGGACATGATGCCTCGATATAGTATTTTTTTAGTAATCCGTCTTTGGCACGCGGTATAAAAAAAAGTCGCCGGTCAATTCAGTGGGTACTTTGCCCTCGAAATGTGGAATAATTAACCACGAATTCTGGCGATTCCCCCTCCAAATTCGTAATAAATACGTTTGACTCGTAATATTTATTGTAGCCACGTGCAAATTTCACCAATTGATCGGTAGTCGTACTAAGGGAACCGTACGTTTTACTATGGACTTAGGTTATGTTTACTACAAAATGCGTTACACGATACAACTGTTAAAGTTTACGCGAGCGACATGCGGATTGGTCGAACCCACTAGTAACCGTGCCGAAAGAACCAATACGATTTACCACGCATTCGGTGATTCCCCGGACAACGCATGTTTACAATTAAAGCTTCGTAGACCACGCGAGAGTGGCGCGCAAAGCGTATCAATCTTACCGTAGTCTTACCGACGGAGAAAGAATACGATTCTAGCGCTGTGTGGTAGAACTAATCAACTGAATGGTAAAACTTCCGATCGCAACTGTCGAGTTCATAAAACTATACGTCGTGTATATGGTCATAGAAAATCTGTACAATCTACCGTTATGACATTATTCCGTATAATTATAATTTTATTGTAGTTTTTACTTTTGCGCACGTATTTAAAACTGTATACACCTACGATTGTAACCAGAATTGTGATACCCATGACCATAATTTTTTTACCTGTGCAGTGTGGTAATTTGAACAGAGGGATTTTTCTCCGTGTACGCCTTCTAATTCTAAAGCTGAACGCGCTACGTACTCAGCCATCCTAACACGTGTATAAACCTGCTTTTTCTTTGCTTATTTTTATCTTTCTAAAGAATGTCATTAATTTTTTTTTTTTTATTATTTAATCTTTGTCCATGAAACTTAAAAAAAATCCTTGAGATAAAGTTAAAAAAGGGTAATCTGGATTTATAATAATCCACAGTAATAAATTCACTTGTAATAAATTTAAATCGATGAACGAACTTTAACTTATTTAAGTAAATCGCTGAACAAGTGAATTTAATACGCCTTCATGAGTAACTTTTGCAAGGATCACATGGTGCTCAAACTCCTTGCCTAAGTGAATTTATTATTGTGGGTTATTATAAGTCGAGATTGCCGTTTTTTAACTTTATTTCAAGATTTTGTTTTTAAGTTTTAAGGAAAAAGATTATATAAGAAAAGAATAAAATTAATGACATTATTTAGAATGATAAAAATAAGGAACGGAAAAAAGCAGGTTTTTATATACAGTACTGGACAAAAAAAAGTACGCACTAGTCGAAATTTCTTACCGCACTAAAATTTACATAGCGGACTCAAAAATAAAGGTAACTGAATTTCCCAAGTGGCGTTTTAAGAGGACAAGTTTACATTTATTTTGCTTTTTTAGAACATTTTCTACGATTTTTTTTCGCCCCGGTGTGCACTTTTGAACGTGGCAATTTTTCGGCTATTTTTTGGCCGTCGAAAATTAACTGCAAAGTTTGTGGAAAATTTTTTCCTCGGTTTTTTTCGTGGAAAACTTAAAAAGAATATCAAAACCGAGATTCTTATTTTTTAGAAAGTCTCGTACGATTTTTTTTCGCCCTAGTATTGCATTTTTAGCAAAAAAAAACATGTTTTAGAACAAAAAAGGCATCATCGAAGAACTATAGGGTTTTAGGGGAAATGTCAAGAGGGTAAAAAGGTGCATGGGTTCACACTGGAGTGGCTAGAATTATTTCAGAATTTTTCTTGGGCATTTTTTTTTACTATTTTTGGTTGGAACTTTGATGAGTGGAGAGGCTCCACTTGGGAATTATGGGGTCTAGAACAATTGAGATAGAAAATTTGTTTACATTTTCATTTTTAATTAACTAAAATTTTTCTAGATGTTTTTTTTATTTATGAAAATTAAAATAAGAAGATGAAAAAAAAAATTCTAAAAAGTTGTTAATTAAAAATGAATATTGAAACAAATACCCTTTCTCCATATATTGTCCTAGACCCCATAATTCCCAAGTGGAGCCTCCCCACTCATCAAATTTTCAACCAAAAATGTTAAAAAAAAAATGTAGAAAAAAAATTCCGAAAAAATTCTAGCCACTCCAGTGTAAACCCATGCAAGTTTTTAGCCTCTTGACATTTCCTATTTCCTATAGTTCTTCGATGACGCCTTTTTTCTTAAACATGTATTTTTTAGCTAAAAATGCAATACTGGGGCGAAAAAATATCGTACGAGACTTTCTAAAGAAAAAAAATGTAGGTTTTGATATCCTTTTTAAGTTTACCATGGAAAAAACAGAGAAAAAAATTTCTACAAACTTTGCAGTTAATTTTCGACGGTAAAAAAATAACCGAAAAATGGCCACGTTCAAAAGTGCGCACTAGGGCGAAAAAAAATCGTAGAGAATTTTCTAAAAAAAAAGGAAAATAAAGGTAAACGTGTCCTATTTAAAACGTCACTTGGGAAATTCAATTACCTTTATTTTTGAGTCCGCTATGTAAATTTTAGTGCGGTAAGAAATTTCGACTAGTGCGTACTTTTTTGTGTCCAGTACTGTATAAATACACACAAACAAAATGACTCTACATTCCCGTTGAATTTCTAACATTATTCCCATGCTCTATGATATCCCTTTAGAGATTTGCAAATGAGGAGAACGTCATTACGGCAATGCAACGAGTCGAGAAAATCGTATTTTCTCTACGATTTGCCTCTCGCTTTTTTAATCTTTTTCTGTACCTCATCCAGCAACGAATAGTTGCTGGATAAGTATGTATACAGATTACGATATTCCCATTCTTTCGCAACACTTCTCTTTCTACTTTATATTATACAGGGCGCCACATACCATATATCGTTCCGTAAGGAGTTGCACGTCATATTCTTTGTGCTCTCGTACATTGAAACCGTGTTTCTTTTTTTATCTCGTTTCTACTATGAATACTTTTGCGAAATATAGGAAGTGCAGACGCGCGCGCGCGCGCGTGCAAGAGGATACGGGGCGCTCTCGCGCGCGAGTCGTGGGGTTGCTCGAACCACCGGGTTGTGTCCGAAGTCTTAGCAAAGCATCGTGAGGTCAACACCGGCTTCTCTCCGGTGTTATTTTTTTTTCTCTCTTTTTCTCCCTGTCCCCTCGAGAGTATCGTACGACGGAGTCGCGTGTGCTCTCGTTAGGCAAAATATGCTCGTGTTTGAGCCGCAATTCGCTGTCCCGCATTCCAAATCAAACAATTATTATTATCACACATTTACTAGATGTGATTTTTTTTTAAATAAGAAAGAGCGGACCATTGTGGAGTTGAGCAACTTGATCATTGTCAATCAATAACTCAGAAATATTCAGCCAGTTTTTCTACAAAAGGAAACGTTGGATGATTCAAGTGACGTACCAGTTTGTTTGGGTTTGCAATTGTTATCGCAATAAAGGCGCACGGAGAGAATTAAAAAGTAATTTTTGTTGTGAATTTCACGGTAAAAATTACCGTGATATATTTCAATGTGGTGACAAGTGAGAAAAGCATAATAATTCGTATGCGACAAGTTTTTTTTAACTCACGTTACAGAAAATTTCAAATACGTAGCTAAAATTTTACTATACAAGAAGGGTAGCGCGCACGATAATTTTTACCGAGAGCACAATACATTTTCCTATAACACTCATTAAATTTTATAATAAATCTTAAAATAACTGTTATAAAGACGATACTTTTTTATAGACATTTTTGAAAGGCATAAAATAATAAAATGCACAGTAAAATTTCGCGAATATTATATATTTTTTAAATTTAAGTTTTGCGTATTTTGTTACACATGAAAATTTACTAGAAAATCTGGTAAAATTTTCTATCTGAAGAAGAAATTTTATTTTATTTTCGAGAAAATCTGTGTTTTACTCAGCAATAATAAGCAAAGTTTCAGGGTTGTCATCTGGTTATCGTTACTGCACGGTAATTTTTAACATTTAATTCTCTCCGTGCGCATTATCATAATGAATGTTTTATAAAATGTAAAAACTAATTGAAAAATCGACATTGCATTTAGCGATCACAATGGCATCATAAGAAATCATAATGTTTAACGAAATGCAAAAATTGACTAAAAAATCGATATTGCGACAATAAAATGTAAAATTAATTAAAAAATCGCCATTGTGATATCAAAATGTAAAAATTATTAGGAGTACAAATAAGTCTCCGCCGTTTTTTTTTAATCAAAAATTGGGCATTTATTGTGAAAGAACGGTACTTTATGTTTTATTCAAAGTATTGTCCATCGCTAGCCACTACTTTTTGCCATCTTTCTGGCAGCATATGGTTACCGCGTCGGAAGAACGCTTCATCTTTTGAGGCTATCCACAAATCGACCCAGTTTTTGGTATCTTCATATGATGTGAAGTGCTGCTCACACAGGCCGTGCGCCATCGATCGAAATAAATGATAGTCAGAGGGAGCAATGTCTGGTGAATACGGCGGGTGGGGTAAAACTTCCCAATTGAGTGTTTCCAAGTAGGTTTTGAACGGGGCCGCAACATGTGGACGAGCATTATCATGCAGGAGAATAATTTTGTCGTATCTGGAGTAGTAGTGGGCGCGTTTTTCCTTGAGTGCTCGGCTCAATCTCATCAATTGTGTTCGGTAGAGCGGCCCAGTAATGTTTTCGTTCGGTTTGAGCAACTCATAATACACGACACGAAGCTGATCCCACCAAATACCCAACATGAGTTTTTTTCGATGAATATTCAGCTTGGCTGTCGATGTTGAAGCATGGCCAGGTAGTCCCCATGATTTCCTCTTCTTTGGGTTATCGTAGTGGATCCATTTTTCATCACCAGTGACTATACGATGCGAAAAACCCTTTCGCTTATGCCTGGCAAGCAGCATTTCACATGTGCAAAACCGGCGTTCAACGTTTCTTGGCTTCAGTTCATGTGAAACCCAATTTCCTTGCTTTTGAATCATTCCCAACGATTTTAAACGATGCAAAATTGCTTGTTGAGTCACTCCTAATGTAAGTGCAAGTTCTTTCTGCGTTTGGCATGAATCTCCCTCCAATAATGCTTCCAATTCCGCGTCTTCGTACACTTTCGGCCTTCCGCTACGTTTTTTGTCTTCGACGTCACACAGCGTTATTAATCTTTTGAAATTACTCACGACAACTTCTCTCACTTAAAGCAGCCGAACCATATGCTTCTACAAGCAATCGATGCGCCTCAGTTGCAGATTTCTTCAAGTTAAATAAGTAAATCAAAAGTTCCCGAAAATGACGCTTATTCGGCTCAAAACTCGACATTTTCGCACGAAAAAAATAATGTGTTGCTGATACAAAATCGCTAATATTTCAAGATTATGGTCTTGTCAGATGTCCAACCTTACGATATGACGTTTTACATCTGACAATTTCGACCATAACTTCCTGGTGGGGCCATCTTTTGCTAAACGGCAGAGACTTATTTGTACTCCCAATAATAATAAAATTAACATTGTGACAATGAAAGGTAAAAATTAATTGAAAAATCCACATTGCGACAATGAAATCCAAAAATTAATGTAAAAATCGACATATAAATATGTATATGTTTATACACATGAGATCGACAACCACAAAACGCAGGTGGTTGTAATGCCAATGGTGCTTTTATACTGATCCCGATATTATTACTATGGAAAAAAAATATATATAGCATTTATAGAGAGCCGGAGAGTAGAAGACTAAGCTGATGGCACGTTGGTTCAAGGAATACCGAACAACGATTTTCATTCATGTTGCAGAGTATAATGTGTAGCATCGGATCTTCGCATCTGCAGGAAAGTTTCGATGCGGTCACCGCATATATATTACAGCGATGAATGCACTTTTTTTTCCTACCGAGTATACAATATATTACGAGTTTTCAACGGAAATGCACGATACACTCGACGAAATTCCGTCGGTCTCGATATTCGAATGACTTTTTGATCGATCTGCAGTCGTTTTCCGCTGACATTCGTGTATTGTACGTGTGTCACGTGTGCTGGTCATTCATCATATTTTTTTTTTTTTGGCAAACGCAACGTGTACGCGGCCAACAAGACTTGAATGAAATTTTAATGAGCTCATTTCTAACTCGGGCTCAATGAAAAATTGAAAAAAAAATAAACATATGTGCGCGTGTGTATTAATTTCTTATTTAGCCTAGGCTAAGAAAATGATGTGAAATTATGAATTAATAGAAATTATGAATAGAAGCAATTTATTATCGAGCCTGGTGGATGGGCGATCGGGGTTCGGCTTCAGCGGTACTGCGAGTTAAGCAGCACTGTGCATGGTCGATACTCGGAGCGGTGACCGCTTAACCGTGCACCAGCTGGCGCATCAACCCGTGAG
This sequence comes from Ophion ventricosus, assembly GCA_963932345.1. Lineage (NCBI taxonomy): Eukaryota > Metazoa > Arthropoda > Insecta > Hymenoptera > Ichneumonidae > Ophion > Ophion ventricosus. Next base: position 8,910,167 of record OZ010716.1, on the reverse strand, counting down.
CGGATGGCTCATACTTCTGAGATCCCTTGGTGTCGATACTTCATTGAAAAAATTTGTGCACATTAGCTAATTGCGGGTAAGGAGTGACAGGAAAGGGTTCAATTCGAAAGCGTAGACGGTGGAACGCAAGAAATAAAAATAATAAAATAGAAGCAATTCATTTGGTAGGGTCATTGACCACAGGTAATAGAATCTATAGATTTGTGGATTTCGAAGTATCAGGCATACCTCTTAGAGCATTCAAGTTGATCCAGTCATTCGAGGCCTGGGCGGAAAAGACTCCTTGTATATGAACACACACGCGCGCACGCACACATACACATATAACGACTGTTAACAGCTTCCTGCTTACAGGCGTTATACACTTGCGTGTATTATACTAGATTTGCGGGGTTTGTGACGAGTTTGTATACCATCGACCCTTTCTTTTTCTGACGATATTGAAATTAGCATCGTTGGAAATCAACTGACATTCTTTTTTATTTTTTTCATTTTCTCATTCTCATCATCATCGTGCAAAATCTTTTCTTGCAAATTTAGGCTGTAGATCTTTAATAATGTTCCTCAAAAACGTTTCAATGATTTTCATAGACCGGATTTTCCAAAAAAAAAATTGGGCTACGAGATTTTCGATGCGATCCATCGTCACAAATATCAATATCATTTTTTACTGCGACTCCGGTACCAAAATATATTCTAATTGTATCGATCGCATAAAAAAAAAGAAGCATCATCTTTTGATGAAAAAAAAATGTGCACACCAACGGAGTTTTTATGAACTGCAACTCCATTTGGGAGGGAAAAAAATTAAAAAGAAAGATCAAAAAAGAGAAGAAAAGTCGACAAAGAGATGATTTTTTTAATTCTTCATGTTCCGTTCAATTTTTGCACAATAAGTTTATCGTTTGATCAACAGACCCTTGAATTCCGGAATATTCTGGAACGTATTTTCAAACAAATAAAACAAGTTATTGAATTACTGGTCGAACGAAGGATCTTTGGAGATTATTGGATTCCGGTGAAGTCCAACGAAGGGTTGTCCAATCGGAACGATGAATTCTTGATTCTTAATAGGATGAGGATAATCAAATGAAAGTGAGCTACAATGCAGTGTTCTATGTGAATAGGATTTGAAGTTTCGGTTCAACCTTTTCGAATTGCGTCGTCGTAGTAAGGAGTTCACTCTCTTTTTCTCAAACTGTTTTTGTTTTATTTCTTCTCGCTGTCTCTTTTCTCTCTATCTCACTCCCTCTCGTCCTCTCTCACACGCCTTCATCCCTATTAAACTACTGGATAACGCGATTGACCCTGCGGACTTGACATCAATTGACCGCGGGCGAACTTTATTGCCAACATCGCGGAGCCTATTCGTGTACTTCACATTCACTGCTGTAGCAAAAGTTACAACAGTCTGCTTCGTTGGTTCGCCACGACGAAGTGGATCCGCATTGAGCAAAATCACCCACAAATATAAGAGACCGGGGGGGGGGGGGGCAATTGCTATTGGCCCTTTCTTCTGTCCTAAACATTTAAGATTGCCGATAGTAGGTATGAAGAAAACGAAAATAAAAATCATTTAGACCAGGACATATCTAATGGAAAATCGATTGGTAGTCGAGAATATTCCACTTCAATTATTTATGTTAATACTTATCTATTAAAGAGTTCATTCCGTAATATTATTTATCAAAATATATATTTATTCGTTGGTAACAACCACAGCTTATTTGTTGGTAACGAAAGGAAAAATAATAATAATAAAAATAGTGTTCTATTTAATAAATAAACTAAGAAAGGGGGGGAGGAGAAATCGCCTGTGAGACTCCAAAGGGTATCGTCGCCGGCCAGTTGACCACCATGATTTGCGAACAGATGAGAGGATAACACATAAAAGTGAGAGAGCGAGAGAGCGAGAGAGAGAGAGAGAGAGAAAGAGAGAGAGAGAGAGAGAGAGAGAGAGAGAGAGAGAGAAAGAGGGGAAAGATTGAGGGTCTATGAGCAGGCACAGCTCCTTCGTATTCACGACAGGCCAAGTCTTTTCATTATTCAGTCTGCGTCATACATCAATGGCAAGGGGGCCTCTCTGCGGCGCGAATAGTCTTCAGAAAACGCTTGCGATGTCAAAGGAAACACGAAGGGAGGGAGAGGCAAGAGAGCGATGAAATGCAAAGTTTTCATCGGCGACGTCGATGATAAGATGTGTGCACCGGAATGACCAAGGTATAGGCGCAAGTTTCTCATGGAAAAATCACAGTTTACCCTTGTTCAACACCCGCGAGGGTTGCACAACTTGCATTACTTGCCTCGCAGCTCTTTCTTTCTGCGAGTTTTTTTTTATACCCCACATACGTATAGCGTCTACATACATACACCGTACATGTGTGTGTGTGTGTGTGTGTGTGTGTGTGTGTGTGTGTGTGTGTGTGTGTGTATGGGCATGCAACCTCTATCAATGCGGTGTCTGACTAGGGTACACGTAATCTTGGATGTTGTCCTACCTTTATATATATATATACATATACACACACATACACACGTACATGCACACTTATATACATATAAGGAGAAACTTCCATCTCTACAAGGCGTCGTCGAATGCGTGAGGAAAGCTGCTAAATAATTATTTAAGAGGCTCGCCGATTGCCCATTCGTTTTCGGCCGGAACATCGTCCAATATTGGGATAAATGTTCAACGAACACGAAATTTTCAAGTCATTTCTCAAAAAAAAAATGATTCTCATCATTGCGTCGAGGCGTTAAAGGTTCTACATAACCTCGACATTTCAAAAATACAATTCTTTTATTGCATAGTTTTATAACATAGGGTCTGAACTTTAATTAGCAACAGAGATTTTTAAAAAATGTCAAAAATTGCGCCTTGCTGCAATTTATCGTTTTTTTCTTTTACGTTTCTCTCGCAACTATGTTTTGTGAAACGGCGTAAGTCATGTCTCAAATTCAATTCGTTCGATTCACTTCAAATTCGGACAGAATATAGTTTATAAAATTTTCTATCGCTTGACTGGATAACTTATTAACATGTTTATTCATTCATTACTAACAAATGATTGAAGTTGTTTTTTTTTCGTCGAAAATCGAACGTCATTTTTCTACAGCTTGCCATTTGCGAATTTTTTTTTAATTGCTAAAAGTATCCGGTCATACGGAAGTTTTATTATCGTACTAAAGATACAGTCGAACCGCGATATAACGAATATTTGTCCATTCCCTTCCGATAGGCACCCGAAACCTTACTACAATGAAGGAAAACTATAGATATCACGAATTTATTTTCGGGATCCTCAACCTCTATACAAGGAGTTTTTGTGAACAGAAACTCTGTCTAACGAAGCTTTCGGTAAACGAACTCCATTCCTTTTCTTTCCGTTCTCTGCTTCTACCGAGCCTGTCTAAACTTGCAAAATTTTTAATTTCAACAAAATATTTGTTTAATTTTCAAATAATCCGTTTTCAAAAATAATATCTTATATGCTCTAATTGCGAATTGCTCGTAAAAATTGCTCTAATTTAAACCTTTCTTTCTTTAAAAAATATACTTATATTTATAGTACTAATATAGTTTTTTTTAAAGAAAGGTTTAAATTAGAGGAATTTTTATTTGTCCTTTTTTATTAAAATCTCAATATAACGAATTTTTTGGAACATGCCCTCGATAAATAACGAACCTTTTTGCTCTTCCCTAAAGATTCGCTATATCGAGATTCGTCTGTACATTTTCTTATTTTTTATTATCGCCCTCGTTTCCAGAACCACCCACATCGACTGGCCATGCACCAACAGCGGTACATTGTTCAAATAATAATAAATTTATTGTTTTATCAATGTTTGTCAATTGAAAAAAAAACTCAATCTTGGCAAGACTATGTATCAAATATAAGTAAAATCCTGACCTCGTCATTTCAATACTCTCAGCAGAAGAAAACATTGAAAATCGGCCGGGTTTACGGACCGTGGGCTTGTGCAGACCCGTTAATGACATGTTTTCCAATCATGAATATTCCTTCGGGTATATGCCATGCATATGTGCCTATAGACCCATGTAGACGAAGATGGGATTGCATGTGTGTGTGATGTTGAGAGAATAGCGGTGCGACCAAAACCGGCGGGGAATCTAACGTTTCAGCGAAGAAATTCAAGAGCTTTGAAAAGTTTTCGAGAACCGTAACCAGAAAGAAAGAGGGCGGAGAGAGGTAGAGCAAGAGGATTCTCCTTGAATAGCTGTGGAGCACGTGCGCATCATCAATACGCAACCGCAACATGTTCCAAAAGCTGGAGAATACTCAAGTACTCTTTCTCGACTCCAGGACTAAATATACACAAGCCAGACATATACGAATGTATATAGGGTTAACTTATGTGCTATATATATAGATATATGAAGAATCTGTGAATTGAATCCTTCGAGAACTTTTCAATCGTTCCATTGAGCCATCACACTCGCGCCACATTCGTTTCTTAGTCGGTTTACCGCGAATAAATACAGCGCATCCAAATAATCTTATCGAGAAACATTGTGTGCTGCTGGTATTTCTTTGTTTTTGTTTTTCCTTTTGTCTTGTGTTTTGTTTCAATCGCATTCAATTTTTCAATCGTTGAACTTACAAACCGTGTCTTTATTTGAGTTACCAAGGGTTTATACAGGGTGTCCCAGGACGGAATGTCATCCCCGAAATGGGGGGTTGGGGGTGAAATTCTGAGTCGATTGATATAAGCATGTATGGTTCCCAGATCAACCCCTGAATTATTATTAATTTTTAAAGACGGACCAATCAGGCGCGCCCGATAAGCGGGCTTACGTCGTTGAGCGATATGCGCGTGTAGTGGCGCCTGGTAGAGCACGGTAGCAGCACCGCACCGCCAGGCACCACTACACGCGCGTATCGCTCACCGATGTAAGCCCGCTCATCGGGCGCGCCTGATTGGTTTCATTTTTACAAACCCTGCATTTGTCGTCACTATATCCCTTCTTTCCTTCCTTCCCAACATTCCCACATTTCAGTCTTGCCCAAATTTCTTTTGTTTCGCAAGTTATATTTACATCCTCCCAGTACTTCTCTGTCTATCGTATACTTCCTGCTTTTGTATTGTAAGCAATAAGTCGATTTTTCAATTTTATTCCAATCCTGATGGATTTCTTAGTAAACTTTTGATGTCGTCCCCCTTTTTATTGTTCTCTCCATTTCTCTCATATCGTCGTTTGCTATGGCTCTCCATATGTTTCCATCTCCTATTTCCTCCATTGCTTCTTTGAGTCCCTCTCCCCATTTTATTGACTTTTCATTAAATACTCCTGTCGCCTCCTCTTTGAAGCATTTCTTCCGTCACCTTTCTTCTTCCTCCATCTTCATTATCTATATGAAATAGTTTGCCGCTCTTTTCCATGTTTACGCCGTTATACCTCTGAGGTAAGGGTACCAATGCGCGGACGGTTAAGAGCGTCCTTAGATTATAGGATTTATTAGTCATTTAAGGACCGTTAAAAAAAAATGACCAGAAATAACGTCAAGCTCATAAGTTCTAGTTTTCAAAACACATGCATTAACTGCCGGAAAGTTAAATATTTTTATTTCCATACATTTAAATGTTAAATAATAGCAAATGTATCAATTATTGAACAGCTGTTAGGGTTATGTCCCTATGTTCGGACACTATCATGTCCCAATTTTTGGGCACGTCCCTATAACCTATAAACAAGAAACATACCTAAAGTCGGTATATGTGCTCGTTAATAGGGGTCAAGTCGCCAAAAACATTCTGAGAATAAATATGTAGTATAATAGCACAAATAAATTTTTCGAGCGTTACGAAAAGTAATCTTCATTTGTGTCATTGCTTCATAGTGTTATTTTCATAATTTTTTGGTGACTTGACCCCCGTAAGTCATAATTCGATATATTAGTTAAGAAGTAACCCTCCGGGCACATTTCGAATATATAAGTGAGAAAAAAGACGGCGTCGATGACGTATAACCTCGCGGAAAGTCGGCCACATAACCTCAAACTTTGCGTCGCGACTAATTACCTTATCTATTATATTATCTAAATATGGGACACATGTACTTACCAATTGATTTTCTCTTCTTTTTTTTCCAAAATCACAAACTAAGTTAGTAATAAGTAATTTATTGCGGCGTTTCGCGGCGAGGTACGCCGCGAAACGAAACCGACAACGCTTAGTGTTCGGCGATTGGGTTTCGGCGGCTACGTGCTCTCCTACCAGTAATCGGACATAAGATTCGACCATGGTACATGCGTATGACAGATATCCCAATTAACGAAACGCTGAAATCATTATATAAAACCTTATTCAAACCGGATTGTAACGACTGTGTCGAAAAGTCGGTTCGATTAGCTTTCAATGGGTTATAAATTTAACCTAGAATTCGAGAAAAAAAATAAACCCCTATTACTATCACAAATTATCGAAACTCCTTGGCTCTTCGGTTTAGAAAAGTGCATTCATGACATGACTGACTAAGACTCGTTAATATGACTCGTCATTTTACTACTAAAATTCGTTATTGACGTACAATTTTCCAGTAATCAATTAATAACGGAAGGCTAAATAGAATGCAAGCGACACTTGTCGTTATCTGTCAATTATATTGCTAATATAGTGACATATTCGCACTACTGTCCGAACAGTGGGACCCGTCCAAGTATTGGTACCGTTACCTTATTCCGATTCCATCCGCCATATATAGCTTGCCGTGTTCCTATGGCCAACACCCATGTCCATTTTTTCATAAGCCCCTTGGAGTCTTTTCACTAGCTCTTGTCTCTTCCACCCCCATACTTCATTCCCGTAAATTACTTTTAACTATTAAAAACTAAAAATAATACATTATTGTCTATTAATCAGTAACCATTAATAATGAATTATTAACGATTAACTTCCAATGACTATTCACCGCTGCCGTTATAATTATTCTTGTGAATCAAAAAATGATAAACCTTGATATCAATGCTGACAATCTCTGTAGGTGCAATCGGTAATACACAAATATGAACGATCGGTCGTTGAACGATAACGTCACGTGTCTACTTACATTGCGCGGAGGAATAAGGAAGGCGACATTACTTTAGTTTAGTATGTGTATTATCATGGTGGGTATATGTTCGAGAGCATCTCAGTCATCGGAATCTTGTATGTGCGCGAGCTATAGCTTGCGTGCATCCAGTGTCGGACAGTTTGCTTAGAAATCCCCGTGCGCTGCGCACACGTTTCGTAAGTGTGCGAGGTGAACGAGGATAGATGTAGAAAGAGATAGTGAGAGGACAAGGGAGAAGGGAAACCGACGAAGGAAGGACTATCGCTGTCACTCTTTCCCTCTTCCTTGATACCTCAGGCGCTGTCTCCGTCCCTCTTGCTTTTGCTGTCTCCTACCCGCCGATTCTCTGCCCTAATGCCGGCGTTGCTATTCAAAAAGAAGAAAAATCTGGTTTGGCATATATATATATATATATATACACACACACACACACACATATATATATATATATATATATATATATATATATATATAGAGAGAGAGAGAGAGAGAGAGAGAGAGAGAGAGAGAGAGAGAGAGAGAGAGGGAGAGAGAGAGAGAAAGAGGGAGAGAGAGACGATCCTGCTGCTCTCATATCGCTCTTCCTAGTCTCAGGATGAAGGGAGAAAAGCAGAAGAAGAGGGAGAGCGAGTGAGTGAGAAAGAGAGGTGGAAATAATAAGAGAGAATATCAGCCGTCGGAGAAACCGAAATCTCCGAGAAGAGAGCCAGTACATCAGCCATTGTGATTTTAATTCTTATTAATGCATGCGAATTCTTTCTCCCTCCCTTCTCTCTCTCTCTCTCTCTCTCTCTCTCTCTCTCTCTCTCTCTCTCTTCCTCTCTCGTGTTCTCTTTTGCTCTACCTCCATCTACGTCGTCGTGAGCCTCTCGGCATTACGCGATCCTTCATTGTACTGCGCTAATTCTAAATCCAGTCACCCCAGGGTGGTCTTATTTATGAGCGAAACTTGATGAGACCTTGAGAAAGAGACCAGCGGTTTACGGGATCTCCTGAATCTTCGCACAGATTGCAGATTGCGGAGATGATCGTAACCCGTTGGCACAGTCTAAACTTCGGTACAAGACACAAATTGAATTTAAAACTTTCTATTCTTTTCTTTTTAGTTTTTCTTTGTTTTAAATACAAAAAGTCCGAGCATTAAATTAATTGCGGTTTGTTCAAATTTATATTTGTAATTGGTATTGTAGAAATTCCGTACGATATGCTGTATGACATAACACGTATATCTGAAATGTTTACAGGTTTCGCATATCGGGGAAAGCTTGGACGGTTTAATTGTAGGTTCGATATTAGATAAAATGACAGACTTGAAGAAATTCGAATGTCGAAGCCCAAAGGTAACTCTTTTGCGATTTATAATACACAATACATACGTGGTAAAATGGCAAAAGACGGGTCTCGCACCGAAAAATATTGAACAGCGTTTCTACGATGTTTGGCAATCGCCTGAATCATTTGCAGTTCACCAAAAAAATTGAAACATCCTGTACGAAAAAACTACAATGGCTTAAAAAAAATAGTATCTCATTGTTCGTGAGGTTTTCCCAGCAAATTAATCGATACCAAAATCCAAAAAACTTTTCTTTACCTTCTATAGTAAAAGTGTTTCATTGTTCACATTTGTGCTCATGCGACCTTGGCAACACCTACGGAGCCCTATAAAGACTTATTAGGATTAGGCTTTTAGATACTATATATAAGGTAACGGTACCAATGCTCGGACGGGCCCCACTATTCGGATAGTAGTTCGAATATTTCACTATATTAGCAATATAATGGACAGGTAACGAAAAGTGACGCTTGCATTCTATTAAGCCTTCAATTATTAATTGATTTCTGGAAAATTATACGCTAATCAAGAATTTTAATAGTAAAATTAACGGGTCATATTAACGAGTTTGGGTCAGTCATGTCACGAATGCACTTTTCTAAACCGAAGAGCCAAAGAGTTGCGATAATTTGTGATAGTAATAGGGGTTTATTTTTTTATCAATTTCTAGACTAGATTTATAACTCATCGAAAGCGAATCGAACCGCCTTTTCGACACAGTCGTTACAATTCGGTTTGAATAAGGTATTATATAATAATTTCAGCGTCTCATTAATTGGGACATCTGTCACACGCATGTACCACGGTCGAATCTCACGTCCGATTACTGGTACCAGAGCACGTAACCGCAGAGACCAAATCGCCGGACGCCAAGCGTTCTCGGTTTCATTTCGCTGCGTACCTCGCGATAAATTACTTATTACTAACTTAGTTTGTAATAAAAAAAAAAGAAGTGAAACAAAGAAAAGAAAATCAATTGGTGAGGACACGTGTGCCCTATTTAGATAATATAATAGATAACGTAACTACTCACGACGCAAACAAAGTTTGAGGTTATGTGGCCGATTTTCCGCGAGGTTATACGGCATCGATGTCGTCCTTTTTCTCAAATATATATTGGAAATGTGCCCGAAGGGTTACTTTCTTAACTAATATATCGAATTATTGCTTACGGGGGTCGAGTCACGAAAAAAATATGATAACACTATGATGCAATGACACAAATAAAGATTACTTTTCGTAACGTTCAAAAATTTTATGTGTGCTATTATACCACATATTTGTTCTCAGAATTTTGTTGGCCACTCAACCCTCTTAACGACTACGTATACCGACTTTAGGTATGTTTCTTGTTTATAGGTTATATGGACGTGTCCAAAAATTGGGACATGATAGTGTCCGAACACAGGGACGTAGCACTAACAGCTGTCCGATAATTGGTACATTTGCTATTATTCAACATTTAAATGTATGAAAATAAAAATATTTAACATTCCGTTAGTTAATGTGTTTTGAAAACTAGAACTTATGAGCTTGGCGTTAGTTCCGGTCATTTTTTTTTAACGGTCCTTAAATGAATCCTATATAATCTAAAGACGCTCTTAACCGTTCGAGCATTGGTACCGTAATCTTAATGTAGTGCGCGGGCGTTTGGGTTGTTGAGTTTGTTCGAGTCCAGTACATTGCGACTAATGTAGCATAAAATTGTTGTAACTTTGCTGCTATATGATGAACCAGCATTTTTTCTCAAACGCAAATGCTTCAAGTGCTGAAAATACGTCGAAAACTAATCGTTCAATTTTTTTTTGGATGTGGCCGGACTTCTATATCTTTACCATATAATATATAATTTAGAATATAGGTACAATGTAAAATATCTAATAGATAGTATTTGAAAAAAAAAAGTCATTAAACTCGACCAAATTACAATTACAGCGCTCGTCACGCTGCTATAATTTTGTTAATCCTCTCATAATCAACATACGAAGAAGTTGCGTTGCAGTGATAAAATTGTGTTCCAGGTGACTGGTGGCATTGACACGAAATCGACGCACCTTTTTCTATCATCATTTTTCAACAAGTTACAGATACGTTGATACAAATGAAGATATAAGATAACAACATAATTACGAGGCGCTCGGTATTACGACCGCGGATTAGGTTATTAGTTGATTTTGTTCATTGTAACTATGATGTGAAGTTTTTATAACAAAAGTATTTTTTTTTTAACAATTAAGAAAGATATAGCACTTCGAAACTTGGATTCTATTCGACTCGGTGAAAACGTGCCGAACGTATCCGAAATTGTCCGAGCGCGTTATGACGTCACAACGTTATAGCCGGTATACGAACTATTCGTGAAGTACGAGTATTCTGTCAAGAATGACAACGATAAAGACATACAGAACTTGTTTCGTTCCTTTCTGTGCAAATAGCACGAAAAGTTCGCCATATCAAATATTTCTGACTGTGCTACAAGGCTTGAAACGTCGAAATCTGTGGTTCAAAGCAGCGCACCATGTCAACCAAAAATCATCGTCCAATTATTTTTACTGTGAAGAACACTTTGATGTAAGTATATACGTGTTATAAGTGAAATTGTGATGCAATATTCCTTCAAAATATAATATTATTTTCAATACATTCATGACACTTCGCGACAATAGCTAAATCAACACATGGAGCCCCATCTAATCTAAAAATGTTCTAACGCTTCATTATTTGTATTATTCACAGCTGGCAGATGACATGGAAAATGATTTGTATTATACAATAATGGATCGGCAAAAATAGAGGCAACTGTCGTGCCAAACAAATTTCAGTGTCAATCAGGTCATAAGCGTTGAACAACCGCAACTGCAAGGGTTGCATCGGAAAAATGTTAAAAGCGACAGAAGTGATATTTCATTTGGTGAAATACAAAGAATAATTGATTTGGCGAACTACTCGTGGTATTTACACAGAGAGGAACGAAACAAGTCCTGCATGTCTTTATCGTTGTCATTTTTTACAGAATACTCGTACTACACAGGTAACTTCGAATACGTTCGGCGCGTTTTTGCCGAGCGAAATAGACTCAAAGTTTCCAAAAACTATATCTGTGTTAATTTTTTTTTCATTAAAAAACATAAATTTCATTATAAAAAATGCACATAATAAAAATATTACATTAGAAAAATGTATTGTATTGTATTTATTCCTCATTATACAACGCTTTGCACATTTTATATCCCACTCGCATGTTTACAAACTTATATCCAATTTTTCATACAGCAAAACTGTAGGATTTCTCGATCTTCTCTCCCTTTCTTATAAATACATTTTTTTATATGATACCTCTCGTTTCGCAAATGACTGCTAGTTCGTCTTATGAAACTATGTGCCGCAGAATATGGTTCTCCCCTTGCTACCCTTCCGAACTCCCTTGTATAAAAAAGAATGAAATTCAAAATAATTTTATTTTTAAAGGCTAACAACCTACCTCGTTGAAATTTAAAAATATCGATCCTTGGTTTTGACGGATTCTCAAAATATAACATTTAAAAAATATTCTCTGAGAATTTCAAGTCTATACATTCAAAATTAAGGAAGTTATGGGCATTTATAGGTAGATTGCGCGAACTAGCGAACTTTAAACGCGGTTTCTCAATATGGCTTTTTTTAAATTAGTGAACCCGATATCTTAAGTATCACTGCATTGATGAACTTCTGATTTTCCAAGCTTCTGTTACATATCAACAATCACTGCTTGATCGAAGGCATTTTTTTTCCTGCATAGTTTTCTTTTCAACAACGGAAATAGCGCGTTTTTATCACCGAAAATCGACACTTTTAATTGGACTGCGGCCATTTTTTCAAAAATCGATATTTTATTAAATCCTTTGTCCAAGTACTAGATAATTTTATGCAAAATCTAAATGCGTTTGTTTTTTGAATCTCGAATGATCTGTTTCCGAGCAGCAGCAGAAACCATTGTATCATCCACCTGTATAAATATTTTCAATACGCAAATTGTAAAAGATACTTAAAACAATATTCTCTATTTTAAAAAAAATCCAAAACCTGCACACGTTTTCCCAGTAAAAAATCCCAAAAATTTCCCCTTTTTCCAGCCATGAGTAACCTGTTAATCTTAGTCGGTACAATTGTTATAATCGAGAAATGAAAAGTAGATGGTTGCACTGTAACTGCCCATTTTCGACCGTTTTGTCTGTAATTCTTTTTAAAAAACGGAGTTAAATACATGGTCAAAAGAACTTTCAGGCTTTATTGGGTATATATTGAAGTATGTAAAAAAAATTAGTTGTCAAAAGAATACAAAATAGCGGCGCACAAGTCGCTATAACACTACTGGTTTTCAGCCAACCTTCTCCGCGACACGCAGTAGAACTGTCGTAAATTTAATCCTGGAACTAAGAGTGAAATATTTTCGTTAATTATATTGGGTGAAGTAAAAAGTTCTGAGCGTTTTCCGCTAGATGTTTTTAGTGAGCCATATCTCGCGATGTATACATCGCATCGGGTCATACTATACGGCGATTTAAAGGTGACATTACGCTTCAAAAAAGTTCTTTGACAGTTTTGTATTTGGTGAAGCCAGTTGTGTGTTACAGCGTTCCAAAATGGAGGTAAAAAAAGAGAAAATTCGATACATTCTTCACTACCACTACGATCAAGGTGAAAGGCGGAGCAGGCGGCCAAAAAAATGCGTGCTGTTTATGGACCCAATACAGTATCGAATGCAACAGCAAAGCGGTGGTTCCAACGATTCCGTTCTGGTAATATGGACGTCGAAGATGAGGCACGCTCTGGTAGGCCAATCGTCGAAAATGTCGATAAAATCATGGAAATTGTCGAGTAGGACCGGCATGTGAGCACTTATTCCATTGCCCAGGAACTGAAGATTAGCCAGAACACCATTTGCATAAGGCTGGTCTCAAGAAGAAGCTCGATTGACGCAAAAGAACCTTTTGGGCCAAATTGATGCTTGTGATTCTTTGCTGATACGTAACGAAATCGACCCATTTTTGAAGCGGATGGTGCCTGGCGATGAAAAATGGGTCACATACGAGAACAACAGCCGAAAAAGATCGTGGTCCAATCGCGGTGAGCCGGCTCAAACGATCGCCAAGCCCGGATTAACGGCCAAGAAGGTTTTGCGGTGTGTTTGGTAGGATTGGAAGCGAATCATCCACTATGAGCTGCTCCCATCGGGCCAAACACTCAATTCGGACCTCTACTGTCAACAACTGACCAGATTGAAGCAGGGGATCAACCAGACGCGGCCAGAATTGGTCAATAGGAAGGGTGTTGTGTTCCATCAAGACAACGCCAGGCCGCACACATCTTTAACGACGCGCCAGAAGCTCCGCGAGCTTGGATGGGAGGTTCTATCGCACCCGCCGTATAGTCCAGACCTGGCACCAAGCGATCATGCAAAATTTTCTGGATGGTACAAAACTGGCCTCAAGAGAGGCTTGTGAAAATGAGCTGGTCAAGTTTTTTACCAATAGGGACGAGGACTTCTTCAGTCGCGGAATTATGAAATTGCCTTCAAAATGGACAAAAGTTATCGAACAAAACGGCGCATATTTAATCTAAATCGGATAATCTTAACCATGTTAATTTCATCGTCGAAATAAAGCGAAAAAACGCTCAGAACCTCTTACTTCACCTGATATTAGTTTTAGCAGTCAAATATGGGGGAAAATTAAAAAATAATGTAAGCAAAAGATTAGAGACGAGTTTGAAAAAAAGTACTTTTTTTCGACCATAATTTTCATATAAAGAGTGATTTATTGTTTACAATTTTTAATTAATCGAAAAAAGCTCTTGTACTTTACTGTTAAAGCAATCTAAGAAAATTGTTCGAGTTTTGCTGCGTGCCGATTTGAAAAACATGGGCTTTGAGAAAAACGTGTTTGAAGTATTTGGTACAAGAGTACACGAGTACAAGGACAAGTACAAGTACAAGCGTCGAGAACTGCGTCTACCGGCGTGGCATCGCCAAAGGCGCTTTTCACTCAAAACTAGCTTGAAAACTACTTTAAAACGGTTTTTTCGGCTATAAACGAATTGCATCATATTTGTGAAAGTTCGAAGGATTTTTTAAAAGTTTTTCCAAAAAAAAGTTTCGACAATTTACAGTTGTGTCCTCCTTCAAGTCTTTCAATTAATATTTAAAATCTTAAATTGTTTACAATTTTTCAGTTTATTTAATATTTTTTATCTTTTCATCTCCTCATTTTCAATATCATCGAAAATCTTCTCTTACAAGTTTAAGCAGAAGATCTCTAATCCCGTTTCTGAGAAACGTTTAAATTCGTCTGAATTCAAATTCATTGAATTCGTCTTGAATAAAATAATTTATTTTTCACGGCAACAAGAAACATGCGATATATTGGAGTTCATACTGACGTAATCAAGGGAGAAGCAACAACACTGGACAAGTATACGCGATGCTATGGCAAATTAAAGAGCCAGTCGAGGAATCGTGAGAACATGCATACTTACTCAAGCTCTTACATTCATATATAAATACATATACATATACGAGCAGTATGTACTTTCCGCTTGTTCTGAAACTGCTGCATAGCGTGCGAATATATATCTGAGTACGTGTGTGTCTGAGTATGTGTATACATATGTTACGCCCTCGTAAATCCATTAATTGATGCATAATCATTATTTTACACCTCTACCCCTACTTCTCGAGTGCAGTGACTGACAAACGCGTTACGCGTCAAATCTCTAGCGCATGCCAAAATTCATATTAAATAAACATTTAATCCACTGGGACAAATCGCGGTAACTTGTCATTAATGAATTTCGTTTTGCTTCCGTATTTTGTTCACGTAAGAACGTGCATTGAAGGAAACAATGAAGAAGTATAGCAGAGTTGTCCAAAATCTGTATCGAGCGTTACTTTTTGCTCGATACAAATGTATCGAGCATCGGAAAACTTTTCGTTACTCGATACAAAAGTATCAAGCTATCGTTGGAGATGGCAACTTTTGTATCGAGTAGCGGAAAGTTCTTCGATACCCGACTAGAAATTGACGTTGGGTTTTTGTACAGTTCATTGCTGGGTCAACCCAATTCCTTGTTGGGTCATTATAGGGCTTTCCTATCAGGTTCTTATAGGGTGTGTAACGATCTTCTAGGGTTTTCTTTGGGTTCTGTCAGGTTTTGCCTCGGGTAAGGCCAATTTTTTGTTCGGTTCTTATCGGGCTACCCTAACCGGTCCTACCATTAACCCACTGAAATCAGTAGCGTTGCATGGATTTGGGTTGGGAATTTTTTAGAACGTTAGAAAAATTTGTTGCATGTAAAGTCGTGTTCACGCACTTTATAAGATTTTCTCTGATGCCAAAATATACAAATTCACCCCTTCGGTCGACGCCGAGTTGTTCGATGACGCGGTTCGCTTTATTCGTACCTAGGAATGTTTTTACACTCTTCGGTAAATTCGGATAGTCCTGTTTTCTTAAAATATTGAGCAACAGTTGTAAGCGCGAGTGGGGGATTGCTGGGGTTCGCAGAGCTCATTTTTTGATATTTTCGAGTGCGTCGAATTCTCCATTTTCACTCGCTGCTTCTTCATCGTTATCATCTTCATGATGCCCAACATTATCATCGTCGAAAAAGTTATCTTCATCACTGTTTTCCACTACTACACGATTAAATTCCTCTCTTGGCTGTTCTTCGGTTTGTTCATTGTCACTGTACCTAACCTCAAAATCACTGTCACTGTGCCTAACCTCAAAATCATTATCACTGTGCCTAGCCCCAAAATCTTCCGGTCTTTCATCATTCGACGGTTCTTCAGTCTCCCAATTAGACGTTTCAATTGACAAGCGATTGTTTTTTGCTGATAAACCGCGAAGGGCACGATGTTTTCTTACTCGTAATCGAGTTAATTCTTTGCTTTGCCTGGCTCTCAACATTTTATGCGTACACCGATTCTCTCTCTTCCTCTATATATATGCCGTTTCAAGTTTTCATCCCCACCTCCTCCAATCCACAGATAGGTAAGATAAAATTTTAAGGTATTGTTTACTTTTAAAACAAAATACCGCACAACAAAATAAAATGAAAAATTAAGTTCCGAATAAAAATGAAAAAAATTCCGAATAAAAAAATAAGAAAAGTTCTACAATGAAAAAAAAAATCTCATAAGATCCACTTATTATTGCAGTATCTATCAAAAATGTATTTGTATATCTATTTATTATTGCGAAGTATAAGGTTTATATGTTCACCTATGACTCATGTGGTTACCCCTAAATAAACATTGTTGGGACCTTACATCATTACCTTATCCAAACCCCAGATGGGATAACCCTGTTAAAACGTTATAAGGACGTTATCGGTACTTCCCATCGCAGGGTTATCCCAATACTATCTTAGCAGGACCTTGGGAGGCATTCCCTATTTAGGGTTCACCTGAAAAGGTCCTTATGCCGTATAGGGTTGACCCTATCAAAATTTCTAGTCGGGTACTCGATACTTTTGTATCGAGTAACGCAAAGCCCTTCGTTACTCGATACTTTTATATCGAGTAACGAAAAGTTCTTCGACACTCGATACTTTTGTATCGAGTAACGAAAAGTATTCTTCGATACTCGATACTTTTATAATATTGTTATTAGTTTAAATTTGTATGAAATTGTTTTTTGTTATTTCAAATGAAATTGTTAAGTTTTTCGAATGCATATAAATTTTTCAAGAGTGTTTTCATCGTTTTGAAATTTTATTTTTTACAAATTTTGAAAAATTGTCAAAATATCGGAAATTCTTTACCTTCCCTCGAGTACAAGGGTTACTGTATTATCCGGGGGAAATTTTGAAAACTGTTAACCGAATTGCTTCGTATTTTGAGGCTTTGGAATGGCACAAGTATCGAGTAACGAAAAGCATTTCGTTACTCGATATACTTGTGTAACGAGTAACGAAAATTTATACGATACTCCATACAAAGGTATCGAAGTATCGAAGAACTTTTCCTTACTCGTTATAAAAGTATCGAGTATCGCAAAACTTTTCGTTACGCGATACAAAAGTATCGAGTATCAAAAGATTTTTCGTTACTCGATACAAAAGTATCGTGCGATTGTTGGAGATCGCTACTTTTGTAGCGAAGTATCGATCGAATTCTTGTTGCTCGATACATTTGTATCGAGTATCTTTAATCAATTTCGATACTGAAGTAACTAGTTACTGCCAACTCTGAAGGATAGCCAATAATATGGAGCTATAACATCGATCAAGATGCGATAAACATTGTTTTATAGTAAACCAATCATGATTTAAAAAAAAATGGATGCTTCACGTGCTGCTCTACAGTCTGCTTTGATTGGAAATTCATCGAGATTAGTTTTGTCTTTTTATATTCAGACGCCTGAAAAAACGATTCACTGTGAACTATTATTGGGTTATCGAGAAAGTTCGTGCCGATTTTCGGTAGGTGGAACATTAGAAAATCGACACGGTCTTTCCGGACAACTCGATAATTAAAAAATAACTCTGAAATTCATACTTTTTAAGCACGAGTTGCCTTCGAGTGGCATGAAAAATGCACGAGCTTCGGGAATTTTTTTTTATATAAAATAAATACTTTTGGAAATGAGTTTAAACGTATTTCATTCTTCTATCAACGGATAGTAAATTCCAATTTTTTTTTATATCCAGAATGGCGGCTCCAGCTCCAGTCAAATAAAGCTATGCACGGCGTATTTTGGTCTGCGCAGGGCGCTCCACAGCCTTGCAATTTCATCTAAAACAAAAACAGGTTAAAAATGATTAAACTAAACTGAATTTGTTAGGCCTTATCGTTTTTTGATTTCTAAAAAAACCCCGAATAACAAAATGAAAAAGAAACCCAATTTTCTTGGGTTTCTTTTCGCTTTAGAGGACAAGAAAAAATATTTTTAAATCATTTTTCGATAAAACTCGCTTTCCTTTCGAATTTCCTTTCAATTGCGCAGAGATTCATTTTGAATCGATTCATCCATTGAAGCATTTTGAATCGATTCATCCATTGAACAAAATTTCAAAAGGATTCACCGTTCCGTTTTCGAGATATTGGCAATAAAAGATTCATGGTTTTACAGGTGTAAAACCATGAAATAGAGAGCAGATGAAAATTTCAGATTTCACGCAATAACTTCGAAACTTTCCTAGAGATTAAAAAAAAATCTCAATTACAGAGTAACATATGACGAAGTGGGTAAAAAAAAATCATGAATTTTGACCGTCTCGTTTCAGAGATATAGCGATTTAGATGAAACAATGTCTAGCGACGCTAGCGCCACGAAGCGACTGGAGCAGACTAGAAGTAGATTATAGTAGTGTGTGCATATCCGTATACGCAGAGTATCTACGTATTAGTAGCCGCAATGGATAGTCTAATACAAAAGTGAGGGTTAGCTAAACATATTAGGCGTTTTTATCATTACTTTATAAGTTTTTACATCCCGATATGATGTACAATAGAGTGGCCCAAGAAAAAATAAATTTCTCCGATTCGGGCTTTCACCCCTTGAAATATTGCTCGATACTGAAACAAAGAAGCTTGTGAAAGGAGCAGCCTGTAGGTTAATTCTAACAGGTGACTCATGAGGTTTTCTTATTCGCCATTTGATTTACACGTAGCAAATTCAAGTCTGCTCTTCAGATACGGCGAATTCTCAAAAAAATAAGAGGAATGGGGGTTATTCAGTCGACGAGGTTCTTTTATAGCCAATGAAGTTGCACATATCGATGGTCCCGAGCGGGTCTATCTTATCTCGCTCAGACCTTTACGGAGTAGCGTAATTGAAAGGGTCCCAGATGTACTAGCGTAACTCTCGCGTCCTCCGCGAAGTATCGTATCTCGGCAGACCCTGTTCATTCTAACGCATCTCCGGCCGCGCGTGAGATCCATCGTATCTCCCGCAGCCTTAGAACGGAGTATCGTAACTCGCCGACTGCGATATGCTCTATCGTATCTCAGATGCACCAAAACGTTTCATCGTATCTACGAATCGCAAGTTTTCAGTAAACGCGGTTTGAAAGTTTCGCGTTCTCAAAAATAAAATGTCACTGAATCATCACAACATTTATGTCTAAATATTGCGCATTATATGCAGAATATTTTTTAGACATGAAAAGGGTTGTGAAAATAGAAACATAATATACTATTATCATAATATTCATCATATCTTTCGGTCGAAAGGTCTTTGGTAGGCTTTCCCCCTGACAGCCGTCATGCTTCGACGAAAGGTCTTTCTCTCAAATTATTAGCACATGTATGTGTGCTAATAATTTGTATGGAACTGTATGAAAAATAGCTGCTTGTAGAGATATACCTAATGCATATTTTTTTCTAATGAAATTGTTTCATACTATGTAAAGTTTTCGGAATAAAATTTAAAAATAAAATATCTTGTAACTGGTAATCAATTTTTGTTTCAAATAAAATCGCGAAATCTCAGTCAATTTTCAAACGAATAGATATAGTGATAACCGTAATACAATTCTTGTGTCGCCCAATCTCAAGAGGTGTTAATAATATCATTACGATTATTATTTTTCTATATTTCATGATTAATTAATTATCTGTTTAAATCAATGAATGATTATATTATTTCCATTCACGTCATAATAATAACATACTTATAACTGTTATCGTTACATAACTTATTCTTTCATTGTAAGTCGTCGAGATTTTCGACGACTTACGATAGAGTAGAAACTAGAATGGAACTTTCAGAGCGCGGGGGGATACGATATCTTGTTTTACTTTAATTAATTACAGCACAAAAAATTATCAAAATGATTTAAAATTTTGTCTGGGCATTCTTCAAGCTCGAACGAACTTAGTAGTGATGTTTTTCAAAAATCACCAAATTTCGACTTACGATGAAACGTTTTGGTGCATCTGAGATACGATAGAGCATATCGCAGTCGGCGAGTTACGATACTCCGTTCTAAGGCTGCGGGAGATACGATGGACCTCACGCGCGGCCGGAGATGCGTTAGAATGAACAGGGTCTGCCGAGATACGATACTTCGCGGAGGACGCGAGAGTTACGCTAGTACATCTGGGACCCTTTCAATTACGCTACTGCGTAAAGGTCTGAGCGAGATAAGATAGACCCGCTCGGGACCATCGATATGTTTTTACCAATGTATTGTGGATAATAATTACAGATACAGTTGTGGAAAGTATGTTTCAAGATTTTTACACGTTAAAATGGCTTCAATATTCTATAATATAACTAATATGTCAACTTTGTATCCATAAACTTTTTATCTGGATGCAAGCATCAATCTACAAAATTCTTCTTGTTACAATTTGAATATTGCTTCCGGTGATTCTTCACAACCTTCAGAAGATACCGCTTCTGTTCTTCATTTTTGGTTAACAATCCATTATATTCTTCGATGAGGGCGATACCTCATTCAGCGACATCATTAACAACTTTCAACTCCTTAAAAACTGCCAAACATTCATTGAAGGTCAGGTTACGTTCCCATTCGTCGGGGCTTTCGCGAAGAAAATTTTATGGCAATTCGCAGAGTTCAAACAAGCGTAGTGATTTGTTGGTGATAAAATAACTAATATCAACATCAACTATGCGCTTGAATTCGTCGTCACTCAATACTACACGTTTAACATTTTCATTCAGACTTTCGCGTTGTATTGCCTGAACCATTTTTTGTTTCACGTTGAGCGGAATAGCCGGGTCGAAGAAGGATAAAGCTGCGAGCTCTTCACATAAATACCATAGATGTCCTCTCAGTTTGTTAGCAGCTGCCTTAGAAACGTCGGGATTGATAGCTTGAAACTTAATCAAATTTTGCATCAACGACAAATTGCAGTTAGTGGCTTTGATTGCACATGGTGCAATCAAAGAAAGAATGCATGATTACGAAGGCTTTAATTTGGGGTTATAAATCCGTTTACTATATATAATAATCACACTGATTGGTCCAGACCACTCATTGATTGTATCTAACGAAAATGGTTTGCATTGATAAAGAAAACGTTAATTTATCACCTGTAAATCAAATGGAGAATAAAAATCCTCATGAGTCACCTGTTAGAATTAACCTACAGGCTACTCCTTTCACGAGCTTCTTTGTTTCAGTATGGAGCAATATTTCGAGCGGTGAGAGCCCGAATCAGAGAGATTTTTAGGCCACTCTAATGTACAACCTACATTACAAGGATATTTCGCAATATTTCAAAGCTTTCATCGATTGAGCGGAGAATAAACTTTTCAACGTGACTGTGGCAAGACTACTACCTTAAGTTATAAAATATTTTATGCAGCACCTTTAAATTTATATTTTATATACTGCATTTTTTATTGTCGTTGTTGTTATTATCATTATTGCTATGATTATTTTTTATTGCTATTATTATTGCATCAGGATTTTTGCAATATTTTTTTGCGAATAGATATGAAAAAAAAATCTCCGTTTTTCGCGAAGAGTAATGTACAAATGAAAGAGGCAATTAATTTGACACACCAAAGAATGTGAATGAATAGATATAAGAAAGAGACGCGATAAAATTACGATAAAAACTGCACGTGTACACTTTAGACGGACAAGGGCCGTCGTCAACATAAAATACTACACGTATAGTAGGTACAACCGAAACTAGAAGTGAGAAAAGGAAGGGTGGATGTATCGACCTTGGCAAAGGGTCGAGCCCTCTCTCTTGTCGCATCGCGCGAGAGGGTCAAAGCGAAGAGGGAAAACGAACAATAAAGCAGCAGAAAAGAAAGAAGAACAGAAAAACAAGGCATAAAAGACTCAAGGAGAAAGAATGAAAATGATGATGCGAGAATGGACGAGTGTACGCGGACATGAATATGGGGCGAACCGGACCACACCATACGCGACTCGGTATCGCGAACAAAAATTTCAATATCCCGAACCGTCACGTCCGTATCTCCTAAACTTGAATATCATGCGAACCGGAGAAACCCGCAGTGAATCGACCATGCAAATAATTATCCATCAACGATCCACCGATTCAAAAAAAAAAAAAAACACGTAAAACGAAGAATCCAAAAAAATTGAAGTTTCAGGCGGGGCAGGTGGGGGGCTGTGGTATAATAAGAGTGGAATATCCAGGGTGATGTGCAAGTCCCGCTGTGTCGTATTCCTCATCGTGCGCTATATACACACGCGAAGAGACTACGGCGTCATAATGGGTATAGCCGGCATTGCAGTTGGCTCTCAATAGCCTATTTCATAATGCACCAAGGCAAACAAAATTAATTCTACAAAAGTGCGAATGGGGCCAAAGTGGGATTATCTTGAATAGAGATTTTGTTTTCTATTCGATTGAGCCTACGATACTTGCGAATTAATTGTTTGATAATGTTATAGGGGGAGTTTATTTTTATTTTTTGTTTCCTTTTTATTATATACTATTGTGTGTATTGGTGCGGCAATAGATCTCGGCATAATTTCGAATATAACCGATTGCTCTCGTCAATCGAATGGTATTCAAAATACACGCACACACGCACATTTTTTTTTGTAAAAGTCGTCAAATATTTTCTAATATATAGCATTACTAATTAAGAAACACATAATAAGCAATCCGTACAGAAATTGTCGTAGGGATCCAATTCGAATACAATACTTGTCCCTACTTTTTGATAGGGATTCAATAGGTCATCGCATATGGGTTTGAAGTTTGCATAGTTGGAATGCAACGAAACATTCTTTTTCGTATTTTTATTTACTCGTTTAAATTATTTTACAAATGATTTTTTTGCAAATAAAAATTATAGATCGCTAAATAAGCGATTTAAAAAATAATTGATGGATTTTCTCAACGAAGATCAGCCACAAGAAATTCGAGCAATTTTAAAATAATAATTTTCGTTGCATTCCAACGATGCAAACTTCAGTCTCGTCATCGCATTGGATCTCTATACTAAAACGTCACGCTCGTACATTGGTTTCTAATCGGGATTCCTCATTAGAATCCACCGCACGAATCCAATTCCAATCATAAAGAATTGTCACATCATCGAACAAGAATCCGTTACGATTCTTGAAGAATCCCATGGCATTCTGTACGCTGAATTTTCTGAACAAAATATATTAGGTCCCATCATAATTCGGTGGACTTTTATTTTTCAAAAAATCTTTTATTTTTTATTCAATAATAAATTATATTCTTGTGTAATAATTAGTAGTCACCTCCGCTATCAATGACACGCTGCCAGACTGATGAGAGGTCATTGACCCCAGAAAATGTTCCATTTTCATTAAGGTTAGTAGCTGCGGTGTTAATGGCGGAATCCAATTCTTGTTTGTTGTTATATCGATGGCCAGACAACTGACGCTTCAGATGGCCAAAGCAGTTAAAATCGCACGGGTTCAAATCAGGTGAATGTGGTGGATGAGGCAACTCAATCCAACTCCTGTCTTCGATTAACTCCTGAATTGCGTAGGCTTTGTGGGGTCTAGGGTTGTCATGAAGTAGCACTGGTGTTCTAATGTTGCGATGTACCACCCATTTTGGGATATATTCCTCCAAAAACGATTTATAGCACTCGGCCGTCATTGTGATATTTTCCTCATAAGTCTTCCACAACGCCACGCCGTGAACATCCATGCCCATTATCAGCAAGACCTACCTCTTATGCAACTCTGCGCGTGGTATGGGCTCGGCTGATGTGCCTGGTCTGACCCAGGAGCGCGCTTGATGTCTTTGCAGGGGGGTGAAAAATTCGACCCAACTTTCGTCCAGGCAAATGAATCTTCTTAGGTCATCGTTGCGATGACTAAGCCACAACAAGTTCACACGTGCGATATCAACTCGCTTCGCGACAGCGAATGAGGAACGTATTCGCCGAGCTTGAACACCAGACATAAATCGTCATAAATCGTCTCTTAATATTCTTTCTATCGATGCGAAAGGGACGTTCAGTTGTGCGGAGATGTCATTAATGCTCACTCTACTAAAGCATCGCAACAATTCCTGGATTCGTTCTTTCCTTTCTTGTCTGGAAGGCGATCTTGGTCGACCCGACTTCGGTGCATCTCCAGTATTTGTCCGTCCCTCCTTGAACGATTTCATCCAATTCGTCACTGCACTTTTCTTCAGCGCGTTCTTGCCTACTGCTTTCTGCAGAAGATTTCCCGATAGTCCAGCTGAATAATTCAGCAGAGCACAAATTTTAAAAAATGCGCGCTGCTCTTGCACAGTTACAGACTTTTTCAATTCTTCCATTGTCGAAACGACGCGTAAAAACAAATTACGTATGTTTTCTGAAATGTAAACGTCAACACTACATAACAGTAACATAACCTCAAACTTATCACAAACAGGATGTCAACTGTGAAAACATAAAAGTGTCCACCGAATTATGATAGGACCGTATAAAACATACGTATAAAATGAGTAGATCTTCATCAAGTATAAATCTTATGTTAAAAAGTATAAATTGCTTAAAAAAGTACGTCTTGAAAATCGATTTGCATCACATCACTGAAACCCCACTTTAATTATCGTTTGTTATTTATTTTTCTGCAATTTCACATAATATCGCCACACACGTAGACGCTCAAGAAACGTGCAATGTATGTTTCAACACGCCAATTTTTTTTCTCGTGACTTTTCACACATTTTCGATTAGAACGTGGTAAGAATTGTCAAATAGCGTTCATCAGAGAACGGTGCAGAATCCAATTGGATCCCCATGAGGACTCCCTATGCACGATGTCCCTAACAAATCCCTATAGAGATGTGGATGCATCTTGAGACTCCCCAACAAATTTGTGCACTGGATCACGAAAGGATATTTGTTTTGGAGATCCAACAAAATTCTATTTGCTAATTTCAAATAAAAAATTCTCAAACGACGTGAGTAGAGAAATAGCGTGGAATTCACTTGGATTCTAATGTAGACTCTCTAAGTGCGGAATTTCTATCAAATCCCTATAGGGATGTGGGAACTCCCCAACAAATATCTGCTCGGGAAGTAGCACCCAACATGCTTAGTTTCAATACGGTGATAAAATATCAAATTAATAGTTTACATATACACACACACACAATTACAGGCATACTGTTGTAAATAAACGAGTTACTTAAAAATAATTTTTCAGCTTGAAACATACTACAATTTATAAAACAGTAAAATATTACAAAATATATTACATTAAGGCAATATTTTTGTTTAAAGCGCTGTTTTGGAGGTGATTTTTAAGATGGTATGACTGTTCAACTGTTCCAGTTTTCTGTTTGAAAATTTTTAAACATGTTTATTGATTCTTCAAAAATATGTACGAATTAAAAAAAAATGTTATCATATACTTTTGTACGTGTGTTTACAAAGGTGCGCGGAAAACGGCCCCAATTGGCGACCAGTGTTATGGGCGCTATATGAATGCGAAAAAAACCAAAGTTATTTTTAATCCGTATGAATGTTGTGATGTTTAGAACGGGATTCTACAAAAAACAAAATTTACGAAATGGCGGCATGCTAAACCTTGATTATCAATATTTTCTATATTTTCTGATTATTCTACGAGGTATAAACCAAAAGGTATATAAACCAAATCATTTCGACTCAATTCTGCAATGAACGTTGAAAAATAGTCTATTGAAGGCGTATACCAAATCTAGGCTCCATTGCCCAATTGATTATCGAGATATTGTGGTTGCCAATTTGAAAAACATAGTTTCGAAAAAAACGCGTTTAAAGTTTACTGCGTCTCGGCTGCGCTCTCTGAGCGTACTCCTTATAATTTCGATAACTCGGCTATTTTTGTGAGTATCATTAAGGGGGGAAAACCCTTTAGACACCCGAAAATGAGTCATTTGTTAGGAATTTTTTTAAAGGTGACAAAATGATCGCATCATTTAAAAATTTCGACATTATCTTATTACAACTTTCAAGTGTTAAAAATGTTTTTTTTTTCTTAAATACAACAAAATGGCGGCGTTATAAGATATTCCTTTAGGCGTCTTTTGCGTGATATCGAAAAGTGCTCTATTTGTCTGATTTTTTCTATTGAACTGAGACAGAAATCGAAAATATTTTTCGATTATTGACATGTGTAGGAGAAGGATATACCTATGAAAATATTAAAAAGTGTGGAATAAAAAATTATGTAGGCTATTCAATCAAATTTTCATATTTTTCACCATTTGCTCGACAATTTTTGCCCCAACAAAGTAATTTATTTACGCGATAACCGTAAAACTTTAAGTATACCTTTCCGACAATGTTATAGTGAGAAACTTCCCAAAATTGTAGCCGGATCGATCAATAACTTTTTGAGTTATAACATGAGCAATTTTTGAAAATGCAGTTTCGAGATAATCGCGTTTAAGGAGTTTCGGGACAAGTGGTGAAGTGTTACTATTTGATTGAAATTTATACAGTCAATTCATTCTCATAAACTGAATGCACCTTCTAAATTTTAAATCGGTCGTCTACACCGTTCTTATAAAATGTACAATAAAACAAAACCCTTTTTAACACAAGGAGATATTTAAACTGCCTATGCTCATGGCTGAATGGCAGTTTTACGCACGAAATAGTGTGAACATTTTTTTAAAATGTTATGAAAAATTGTCAAATCACTCAGTACATTATGACAAATTCATCATCAGTGTCATAATATTAAATGATCTATGTTAAAAAGTGTTTCTTCCATTGTCAATTTTATAGAAACGGTGTGGACGATCGATTTAAAATTTGAAGGGTACATTCAGTAAATGACAAAGAATTAACTGTATAAATTTGAATCAAATGGTAGCATTTCGTTAAGTGTCCCGAAATTCCTTAGGAAGTTTCGGGACAATTGGTGAAGTGTTACCATTTGATTAAAATTTATACAGTAAATTCTTTCTCATATACTAAATGCACATTCCAAATTTTAAATCGATCGTCTACACCGTCCCTATAAAATTTACAATTAAAAAAAAAACCTTTTTAACATGAGGAGATATTTTAACTGTCTACGCTCCTCGCTGAATGGCAGTTTTACGCACCGAAGAGTGTGAACATTTTTTTTTTATGTTTTGAAAAACTGTCAAATCACTCAGTACATTATGACAAAATCGTCATCAGTGTCATAATGTTAAATGCTCTATGTTAAAAAGTGTTTCTTCTATTGTAAATTTTATAGAAACGGTGTAGACGATCGATTTAAAATTTGGAGGGTACATTCAGTATATGGCAGAATATACTGTATAAATTTGAATCAAATGGGACCATTTCGTTACGTGTCCCGAAACTCCCCTCTTAAACGGTTTTCACAGACGTATTCGAAAAGGTCTGTGGAATAATTTTGAAAAACACCGATGTTTTTTTCGTATTCTAGACAACAAAACTGCCTTAAACGACGACAAATACCCAGTATAATTTTTTTTTAATCCCTGCCGCACTGATCGGAAATGACATAAAGGCGATTAGCATTGCAACCGAGTCCCGAAATATAAGAAACCGAAACGAAACAAAAAATCATTTTTTCCACAAGCACTCGATATGCGAGATAGAATATATAAAATTCGAAAGACATATCCGTACGAGCGTGAAGTATAGTAATTGATTTGCATGTATTGCGCCGTCCATGCGATCGTGAATAGTGCGCACGCACGAGTGCACAGAGCTCATGTATGAAAAGCAATTGAACACGTGCAGGCGAAAGGGGCGAAAACAACTATCGCTGAGGGTAACTCAATTTTGTGTAATCGTAACGATAATTTTACTCGGTGCGTGCATCGAATATTGTTACGCTACCAACACACACACGCACACACACACACTTCTCCGACATCAACGGTGTGACGATAACAAGTCGTTTCCGTGACAATGAATATCACATTGAAATATCTTATCGAACAAATAATGGCGAAAAACTTTACTCATATTTAAAATCGCCTTGAAATTATTCTTTGCACGTACAGGCTGTGTTTATCCAAACATTTCAATTAAATTTTTTTTATTGTACCACGTTTTTAAAACGGACTAAAAAGTATAAAATAATTGTTTCTAGCCCCATAAAGATTCCTAACCCCATACAGATTGTCTTGAAAATTTGTGATTGTTAATTTTTAATAGCTATAAAAGTACTTGTAAGATTTAAAACGAAAAAACGGGGGCGCATACAATAGATTATTGATGCTTGAATAGCTCACCTAAGTCACTAACAATTGTATTGCATTGCAATTGATATGAACTGTTGTGTGAGTTTTTTCAACGACAGCTACTCCCTACACTCCCTTACTCCCTACACTCCTTATTATCTATTGCATGCGCCCCACGTTTTTCGTTTTAAATGTTACAAGTATTTTCATAGCTATGAAAAATTCACAATCACAAATTTTCAGGACAATCTGTATGGGGTTAGGAATCTGTATGGGCTTATAAATCAATATGGGGCTAGAAGAAATTATTTTATACTTTTTAGTCAGTTTTAAAAACGTGGTATACTAAAAAAAATTAATTTAAATATTTATTTTCTGCTTTTTAGTATTGTGTGTGTGAAATTTTGCAATCGATCTTAAACATCTTGATGAGATTGTGACAGAGACATGTAGCAAATTTCATGTTTATTTCAGTTTCTCTTCACCTGATCATATCTGAAATTAAAAAATTGGTATACCTACCTACCTGTGATATATCAATCTGTTTAATTGTTATTTTCCTGAAATATAAAATGAAGAAGCAAGCAAAATTAATTTTTTTAAGACTCTATAAGATTTATGTATATTTATCTTGTCTGTCTGTTTGTTTGTTTGTCATCCAGTTCTGAGATATGTTTAAAGTTTCAAGTATCTAGCTCATCCGGAAGTTAGTTTAAAATCGATTGCAATGTTTGGACCGAGCAGACAAACAAACAAACAGACAGACAAGAAAGCGCGTTAATATTTCATTGTCATCCAGTTCTGAGCTATGTTTAAAGTTTCAAGTATCTAGCTCATGCGTAAGTTGGTTTAAAATCGATTGCAAAATTTGTACCGAACAGACAGACAAGAAAGCGAGTTAATAAAAACGTGGTAAAAAAATCGGACAAAGAAGTATTGAACGGTTTCAGGTAATGCAAGATCAACAACAGAAGGAAAAGAACAAAGATAGAATAAATTGCATTGCAATCGTCAATGTTCGTCTTCAAAGTTATCAAATTTGACATGGTACAAGGAAAAAGATCATCGAAACAATCGAAATTGAGAAGCGAGAATAGAAAGTTTATCAATTTAGCTTTGCGTGTCTCATATATGCACACATACATACGCATCTGCGTTGTACACGAGGGGGGTTGCACAATATGTTTCGGTTTCTGGAAGGGTTCTCGTTCGATTCACGACCACTATATAGTACGCATATACTATAAAATAGCATGTATGTAGTGACGTGTCACACCGTTGAGTCAAATGTTTCTCTCGTGAGGCGATTGCACAAATATATATCTGCATATGTGTCCGTGCGTACGTATGTGTGTGTGTGTGTGTATGCAACGTATGCGGAGTTAACAGAACGAAAACGCCAAAAAGTAGCCAAGCAACTTTTCGACGGTGTGCACCGAGTTTGGGCTCGGTGCACACCGGGGATATGTTTAGTCGTACGCGGAATTAAACAAGGTTCGAGGGCGCAAACGACATTTTAACGACGGGACCCGTTATAAATACGCGTGGGGGGGGGGGGGGGGTACTATTGTAATATTTCATCGTCCGTTCGAATATCATAAGATTTTTATTCTGTATACGAGTAAACCCAAAAATTTGTTTTTCTTTCCTTATACAGGGTGTTTGGCACATGGAACGACAACAATTTTTGGGGGATTGGGGGGGGGGGGGGTCATTTTCTAACTTTTTCATCCTTAGACGCTGTGTCCTAAGTGTCACGGTAATTGAGGTATGATTTTTTTTCGTTTTTTCTTTTAAGGGATTACGTGGGTTTGAAAACTTCAAAAAATCCATTTTTTTTTTATATTTTATTATCTAATAGTACAATATGTCTAGAATATTGTCCCAAAGTTTTAAGTCAATCGGAGTAAAAGTCTAGAAGAGAGAGCCTTTGGGAATTCTCTCCGTTAGGAAAGACCGGCCAGGAGCGACGCAGGTATACGCATTTTTCTCAAAACACTATTTTTTAAATCGGTGGACACGATTTCTCGAAAACTAATGCACCGATCTTATTGAAATTTTGCACACTTCTTCAAAATAGCATTGACTAGTGATCGAACGAAGGTTTTTCTTTTCGATTACAACTAATTTTACAAGGCTATACGTAGTGTAAATTGTACCAAAAATTGAACTATTTTGCATACAACTCTGCCAAAAATTCAAATTTTAATTTTTTTTTAAATCCTTCGTTTAATCACGAGCTATACTTGTCTACTAACAGAAAAAATTTGGTTTTTTAAATTTCTGATAAAGCTATCATGAGTTAGCCTGACCACCACGAGGACATTTTTTTTTTTGAGGTGTCTCCGGAAACCAGGTCCCACCGGCTGAATTTCCCAAATTTTTGGATGAATTTTTTTTTTAATCTTCTTGAAATGTTGCTCTTTTATCTGCTCATTTTGAATAAAATAATTTATATATTATATTTTTTTAAAATAGAGAAAATATGCTTTTTTTTCTTCAAAACCTACGTAACCCCTTAGTTACCTGAAATTTCGTCTTTAATTTGTCATAACTTGTTTATTTGTAGCTGTAATAGCAACAAATAATTTTGGTTGTATTCGGCAATGTATGTTTATTATAAATAAATCATTATTTGATACAATTGGTTTCAAGAAAATGATTCATGAGCTTCGAAGGTCTTGAAAAATGTGTAAATGTATGAAAAATGTCAAATTTTACATTCCTTATAAAAAAAACTAAAAGCTATTTTGAACATAGCTTTATTTTAGAAAGTTCTCTGGTTTATATACTTTCTAACGGTATGCTACATGTCAGAGAAATCATTCCATTATGTGGTCAAAATAAGAGATACTAGTTAGCTAGGGTCAGGGTTAAGAAAAGACTTTTTATGTTTCCGATGTTTTTATTATTAAACTTGAGTTTTAAATTTTGCTCAAATTGACCTTCTTTACTCCGTATGCATGCAACAAAAGTTATTTCGTGCTATTACAATCACAAACAAAAAACTCATCACGATTTAAAGGCGAAATTTCGGGTAATTAAAAAAAAAAGCATATCTCAATTACCGTGGCACTTAGGACATAGGGTCTAAGGATGAAAAAGTTAGCAAATGACCCCCCCCCCCCCGCAATCCCCCAAAAAATGTTGTCGATCCATGTGCCAAACACCCTGTATATGGCGTCCAGGGACAGGCATAGCTGCGCTTCTCTTGATATGCGAGAACGTTGAACGAAACCCGCCGACGTTGAAGTATATTTTTTTAAATCTGCGGGGAATGTTGGGCAAGGGAGCGAAAATTTTTTATTTGCACAGAAATAATCATGACACGCTCTTTTTCGGGTACTCTACACATAACTTTTAAGTCTTCTCGTTATTTCGGCTATTATTATAATTGTTATTAGCGTAACTATCATCACTCTTATTAGGGTTATTATCGTTATTATTATTGTTGTCATCATTTACTCAGTATTTTTATCAATATATTATATTAGTTATACTATTACTATTTTATCATTTTTATTGATATATTTATCATACTATAATAACAATATTACTATTGTCATTATATTTATTTTCGTTATTATTGGAGGGAAAAAGTTTTTCGTCGCACGACTCTTGAGTGGGTCATAAACGCCAGGGCTGCTTATCCCGAAGTCAAGAGGTAAAACAAGGGAGAAAGACTCGAGGGTCTCAAGCGAGGCGCCTAGGAATTGACAGTGAAGGGGCATTCGTTTCTCAGCCCTTGAGTAAAACGCTCACGACCATCAACTTGAAATATTGTAATACTCGGATTATCTGAAGAGTTTTTATCAATTACAATCACCATTTTAAAATCATGAGACTAACTTTCATTATTTCCTATAATTTATTGACACCGTAATCGTAATAGGCTTAACACTGAACGTATAACACAATATGGTTAAACAATGGTCTTGAAGTTTGCATCGTTGAAATACAACAAAAAATCTTTTTCATAATTTTATTCTTTCGTTTGAATTATTGTACAAGTGATTTTTTTGCACATAAAAATTATATATCTCTAAAGAAGCAATAAAAAAATGATTAATGGATTGTCGTTACGAAGATAAGCCGGAAGAAATTCGGGCAATTGAAAAATAATGATTTTCGTTGCATTCCAAGGATCCAAACTTTAGTCTCATGTTAAACAACTACACGGAGAGAATTAAAAAGTAATTTTTGTCGTGAATTTCACGGTAAAAATTACCGTGATATATTTCAATGTGGTGACAAGTGAGAAAAGCATAATAATTCGTATGCGATAAGTTTTTTTTAACTCACGTTACAGAAAATTTCAAATACGTAGCTAAAATTTTACTATACAAGAAGGGTAGCGCGCACGATAATTTTTACCGAGAGCACAATACATTTTCCTATA
This sequence comes from Ophion ventricosus, assembly GCA_963932345.1. NCBI lineage: Eukaryota > Metazoa > Arthropoda > Insecta > Hymenoptera > Ichneumonidae > Ophion > Ophion ventricosus. The sequence goes on along the minus strand of OZ010716.1, from coordinate 8,877,244 downwards.
ACACTCATTAAATTTTATAATAAATCTTAAAATAACTGTTATTAAGACGATACTTTTTTTATAGACATTTTTGAAAGGCATAAAATAATAAAATGCACGGTAAAATTTTGCTGATATTATATATTTTTTAAATTTAAGTGTTGCGTATTTTTTTACATATCAAAATTTACTAGAAAATCTGATAAAATTTTCTATCTGAAGAAGAAATTTTATTTTATTTTCGTGAAAATCTGTGTTTTACTAATAATAAGCGAAGTTTCAGGGTTGTCATCACATTTAATTGTCTCCGTGTATAAGCGTGTATCTAAACATGCCATTTTGGTGGTGTGTTTGAGTATCTAATATCCCCGAAATAACTTTTAACTATTGTGAAAGGCTTTACAATATCGATATGGTTAATTTAAGGAGGTACGATTATGGGGTCGAATCCAACTTTCGGGCCTGAAATTTTTATATGATGTTGACGAATACGTTATGCACCCTTTGGAAAAATTTGAGCTATATTAATCATCCAGTTTTTTCGTAATAAAATTGCAAAGTCGAGCATTTTGAGTTAGTGAAGCACGTCGTCTTATGGAGACGGTCGACCGGAAGTGCGGTAATCACGGTTTTGCTACTCATGTATCCAACTAAGGTCGTTGGAAAACGGAAATTTGATAAATTAGACATAACAGATATTGTAAAAAATCGAAAATTCGCACTTCACCGTGTAGTTCAAGCACTACATTATAAAACAGTTTCAACTTCCGGTTGAATATTATCATAATGACGAAATAGTACCCATAGACTTGCCAACGTCGGGCGTAAAAGCTGATTTGTTTGGCGAGCATAACCTAGCTCTGTAGTGACAGTTTTCATTGTCGCCGGCTAGCGACAGCTAATCGCATGCACGATCAGAAGAAAGGGAACCTTTTATTGGCTGTTGCTAGGTAACGACAACGAAAACGGTCGCTACAAAGTTTCAGAATCTCCGTACTGCTTGAAAATCGTCGTGAAGACTCCAGAGTCGTTGAGGATATGATTTTTCAGTTTTTATTAGTAAATATGCGATAAATAAAATATTTACCACAAATTTGGCACTTTGGGATCGACAATACGAATATTCAACATAAGTTAACATAAATAAGAATATCCCTGGGATGACATAAATTTAGTCTCTTTGTTGACCCTGAGGGAGTAGTCGTACCTCTTTAAAGCTATCACAGAATCGGCGCACAAATACTAATACTATGAATAGAATCGTTTAACTGGCACAAAACTTAATGTACGGTATACAGTATTAGTATTTGTGCGCCGATCTTTTGATAGCACTGAAGTAACCATATCGATATTGTAAAGCCTTTTGCAATAGTTTATAGTAATTTCAGGGGTACTAGATAGTCAAACACGCCGCTAATGATGCATGTTTAGATATACTTTTCGTTTATAGTTGTGTCAACCATATTATGGTTGCGGTGTCAATAAACTATACGAAATTTGTCTATACCCTCTTTTACCATGCGCGTTTTTTTTTGTAAATACCATGATCTGACATTCTAAATTGCGCGCCATTTTTTTTTGTGGCGAACATAGAGTACTAATATTTGACAACTGGCATCAGGAAGTAATGAGGTTTAGTCATGGAGAATTACACGATCGAGAATTACACTGCGAAACAAAGCAGTTATTCCAGACGAAGTTTCATGGTCGTGTGATTTGACGCCATTGGACTTCTTTCTTTGGGGTTTTCTGAAAGGAAAAGTGTATGCTAATGATCCACGGACCGTTCCGGAGGTCAAAGAAGCAATTGGACGCACCATTAATGAAATTAGTCCGCAATTATGCCAAAATGTTATATTGAAAATTTCGTCAACAGAGTGAACGTTTGCAAACAGCGACAAGGCGGCCATTAATCGGATATTGTGTACCACACATAGCCTCTATGTTTGTACCTTATATTAAAATAAAAATATTCGTACTTTTCAAATAAATAATACGTTTTATTAATAAATTTAAATTTCAGGTCATTTTGAGACACCCTGCAGACGAAAATCAGTTAATTGTTCAATATTCGGGTTAGTAAAAGGAATACGTTAAGGCCTTAGGCCACTCTAGAGGCAAAAAAAGGCCATATTTTGTGATTTTTTTTCAGCGTAACCATAAAATAAATCGGAATTACAAAGTAGGGGTTTTATTATACACGTAATTGACTATACAAAATTATTTTTTCACAGCGATACATGTCAAAATGGCGACTGTGCAGCATTTTTCCGAAGGTCAACGGCCGGACCAACAGCTCCTATAATTTTTGAGTTATGATGAGACACTAAAGTTTTTTCGATTACATATGAGAATAACTATAGAAGTACTTTCTAAAACATTTCTAAAACAAAAAGTATAAAATGCCATGAGAAAATCGTCAGACAATTATTTATAAAAAAGAAACTATGCAATACAATTTTAAAAATCCTACGTAGTGCCTCGGAAAATATTATTCTAAATATACAGTTAAAATTTCAAGTGAATCGGTTGAAATTTGTTTGAGTATGGGGTTGAAGTTTGCATCGTTGGCATGCAACGAAATTTTTATTCAATTTCTGTTTTTTTTTACTATTATCCAAAATCATATATGGCAGAAACGTCGTAGATAGTTGCATAAGAATTCTTAAAAACGTTTGCGTAATTTTTGTAGCTTAAATTTGCCAAAAGAAATTTGTGAAGTAAAAACAAATCATTTTCGTTGCATTTCAACGATGCAAACTTCAACGTCATGTTTGAGTTATCGGTCTGGCCGATAACTCAAACATGACTTGAAAAATATAGTTTTGAGATAAACGCGTTTAAAGTTAGTAGAAAGTCACGACATGAATCAAGAGGTGTTGCACTAGAATTCGAAAATCGAGTACTTAGAGATTTTTCACACCCATAATTTTTTGGAATATAATTTTATAGGTACTAAAGTACATTTAAAAAAAAAACCGATTTTTGACAAATTCTCGAGTGGCCTAAGGCCTTAAGTCAACAGCAGTATCATTTCTCGATGTGAAAAGCGATTATTTGGCTACACCGAAAGCAACGACGTTTCGACCGACTTTTGACGGTAGCCGTATTTTTTTTCTCTTTCTCCTTTTCGTAAATAACGTTTACGAAAATTAGGGCGAATTCAGAGCATAATGACTCGAGCTTGATGGTACTTTCAAGGTGGTGCATGTAAAGCACGTGTATATTTGTCAATACACATAAGGTGTGCGTGTGCGTGTGTATATCGAGTGACGTGTTTGTTGCGCTCCGATTACTGTAAAACAAAGCCGGACGACGAGACATGCATTTCATACAGACATATATATACAGGGTGAGGCACATAAAGTGTTACAGAGCAATAGCACTCAAACTATTGATCATATACAAAAATGTTTCAGACAAAAGTTTCAGTGTTCGAGAAGGCCGTCATACTGGACCACCCTATTTTTTTTATCGGTGGAGGCGCTGAAGATACGTCAAGGTCAACTCCACTTTTTTAAATGGAACCATGTATTTTTTTTTCGATGACATTATTACCGATTTTAAGACGAATTCAGCGACCTACAACACAAGGTCATTCTAGTCACGCAAAGTATGAAAATAGTCGAAAAATCGAAAAATATCGGAATAATCACTTTCAAAGGATCCACTGACCTTGGTTTGGGTCTACCTACAGAAGATGCTCGAAGTTATGACCCTCGACTTGTAAGCACTTGTTAATTCGCTGATGAAAAGACCGTCTAACTTCAGCCAACTTTTGTGGTGTAAATTCGGTACATGCTCGGCGTATTCTTTCGTCGAGCATCTTCTGTAGGTAGACCCAAACCAAGGTTAGTGGATCCTTTGAAAGTGATTATTCTGCTATTTTTCGATTTTTCGACTATTTTCATACTTTGCGTGACTAGAATGACCTTGTGTTGTAGGTCGCTGAGTTCGTCTTAAAATCGTTAATAATATAATCGAAAAAAAAATACATGGTTCCATTTAAAAAAGTGGAGTTGACCTTGACGTAGCTTCAGCGCCTCCACCGATAAAAAAAATAGGGCGGTCCAGTATGACGGTCTTCTCGAACACTGAAACTTTTGTCTGAAACATTTTTAGATATGATCAATAGTTTGAGTGCTATTGCTCTGTAACACTTTATGTGCCTCACCCTGTATATACACACTCACATACGGGCGCACATATTGCTATACGTATGCAGACTCACGTGTTCGAATATACCTAAGAGTACACTCGTGAAGCGAGGAAGCGAGCACCCATGGGCGAAGAGCGTACTCGGAAATGTTTGGTGAAAGGCTCGAGTTACGTGCCCCAGGAGAACTCTCCATATAGTGTGCACGTGATTCGGTCAAATTGTCCCGTTGATCCTGAGCAAAGTGAATCTCTTCAACGTGAAAATTAAGAACGTAGAACAAAGAAGGCGAATTTGTAAACACAATTTGACTTTCGTGTGTGGTTTCTCCAGGCACTGCGACGACACGGATAATAAGCAAATACGTTCGTCGTCCACTTTTCAAATTTATTTTCTTTTCCTAATGACGATGCATTTATTCGAGCACTTTCTCTCGCCTGAGGGAAACTCATCAAATGTCGCCATGAAACTGAAGAGAAGAGGCGAGGACGAGAGTGATTGAGAAGAGCACATGAATGACAAAAAAACATTAACTCTAGTCATTCGTTCGATGGCGTATTCACTAACGATTTCATTCTGCGTTAATGAGATGTAAAGTTTGTTAGGGCATTTATGTTACGAAGCTATCGTAATTAACTCTTCGTAATTCAGTAACGTGAATTTATTAAAAATAATTGACGTTATGGTAGGTTTTAATCAATTAAAAAAACACGTATCATTTAGTTTTTGAAAAATGTAATCAGGGGCTAGTTATAAAGCGATAAATGGAGTGTGACAGAAATGTTCCATTGTGTCGTAACATTCCTTGGTGATGTATGGAATGCTTTGAAGCAGTTGTTTTGCTTGCTGTAATCCAAACTAACCCAAACAAACACGTAGTTTTCGGCGTTTTTATATTTTTTTTCGATTTCCGCAAACTTTCGGCACACTCGATTCTTACAATCTCGCGACAAGTGACATTCGAACAAATTTTGATCCAACTAACGCCATCTAGTTCGCATGAATTGCACTATAAAAACCATAAAACAGTTTGTAGCTGTCGTGTGACATTGATTTCAAGGAGGTGGATTTAAAGGAGCGTTACCCACAATCCAAAATTATTGGGAGTACAAATAAGTCTCCGCCGTTTGACAAAAGATGGCCCCACCAGGAGGTTATGGTTGAAATTGTCAGATGTAAAACGTCATATCGTAAGGTTGGACATCTGGCAAGACCATAACCTTGAAATATTAGCGATTTTGTATCGGCATCACATAATTTTTTTTCGTGCGAAAATGTCGAGTTTTGAGCCGAATAAGCGTCATTTGCGGGAACTTTTGATTTACTTCTTTAATTTGAAGAAATCTGCAGCTGAGGTGCATCGATTACTTGTAGAAGCATATGGTGAGGCTGCTTTAAGTGAGAGAAGTTGTCGTGAGTGGTTTCAAAAGTTTAAGAACGGTGAGTTTGACGTCGAAGACAAAGAACGTAGCGGAAGGCCGAAAGTGTACAAAGACGCGGAATTGGAAGCATTATTGGAGGGACATTCGTGGCAAACGCAAGAAGAACTTGCACTTACATTAGGAGTGACTCAACAAGCAATTTCACATCGTTTAAAATCGTTGGGAATGATTCAAAAGCAAAGAAATTGGGTTCCATATGAACTGAAGCCGAGAAACGTTGAACGCCGTTTTTGCACATGTGGAATGCTGCTTGCCAGGCATAAGCGAAAGGGTTTTTTGCATCGTATTCACTGGTGATGAAAAATTGATCCACTACGATAACCCAAAGCAGAGGAAATTATGGGGACCACCTGGCCATGCTTCAACATCGACAGCCAAGTCGAATATTCACGGAAAAAAACTCATGTTGTGTATTTGGTGGGATCAGCTTGGTGTCGTGTATTATGAGTCGCTCAAACCGAACGAAACCATTACTGGGGCTCTCTACCGAACACAATTGATGAGATCGAGCCGAACACTCAAGGAAAAACGCGCCCACTACTACTCCAGATACGACAAAATTATTCTCCTGCATGATAATGCTCGTCCACATGTTGCGGCGCCGGTCAAAACCTACTTGGAAACACTCAATTGGGTAGTTTTGCCCCACCCGCCGTATTCACCAGACATTGCTCCCTCTGACTATCATTTATTTCGATCGATGACGCACGGCCTGTCTGAGCAGCACTTCACATCATATGAAGATATCAAAAATTGGGTCGATTTGTGGATAGCCTCAAAAGATGAAGCATTCTTCCGACGCGGTATCCATATGCTGCCAGAAAGATGGCAAAAAGTAGTGGCTCGCGACGGACAATACTTTGAATAAAACATAAAGTACCGTTCTTTCACAATAAATGCCCAATTTTTTATAAAAAAAAAAACGGCGGAGACTTATTTATACTCCCAATAAAACAAAATATATATATATGTTATTATCCAGACTATTCTTGAATAGTTGAATACTTGAATACTTGAATTCTTTAATTCAAAATATATATATGTTATTGTCCAAACTACATTTCGACGATTTTTTTTTAAATTCCATCGAACAACATCAGAGCTAAAAAATAGTTTAATGTGACGTAATGTTTTTGGCTACTTAGCACCAAGATGAATCATTTCTAACGACGGATTAACGTAAAATAAACCTTAGCCCATCGAAAACCATGTATATTCAATATTGAAGCATCAAGGTTTGATAAAAGATTACGACTCTTTTAATACTTTTAATCTAATAAAAGATTACAACGCGTTCATGATAATCATCAATAATGTTATACTATTTCAAGATGGTAGTAACACAACAGTTTTTCTTTTTCACGTAATATGCAGAAGTATAAAAATACATTATTTTGCCCTTTAATGATATATTTTACGAAAACTTAGCATCTACAGAATAACTCTATACCTCGGATGGATTTGTTTTCAGGTTTATTGAAAAAAGAACTCATAAATTGTCATTTTACTCAATACCGCTCCAACCCTCTTAAAAAGGATTAAATATCAATATGAGGTTTTGTGAGGACTTAGATGATATAAAGCGTTAAATACCGTAAGAAAATAAATTATATCACTCAAATCATATATCCCTTTTGTCAACTTCATTGCCTCTCCTAGTTGGACAAAGTCTGCTTTTCTGCCCAACTTCATAAGATTTCTAGTCCCATCGGTTACGTCATCGTAGTACGTTCACCTGATGGTTCAAAATTCGTTTCGAAAAAAAAAACTATTCCGCAAAAGGAAAGGAGCAAGAGAGAGAGAGAGAGCGTGACCTTCAACTGATGACGAGACAGGGAGAGCACAAGTCGAGGTCGAGCGAGGCTACACACTATCCGTATGAGGACAGGTGATATCGACGTTCCCATACTCAACACCATGTAAACCCAGATGTCTCCAAAATTATCTTCAGAAAACGTAAGCATCTTTACCGTCCTGGAAACAGCCACAAAAGTTTATAATCAACGTTGTATAGACCCAACAAGTTAAAAATATCCTTTCCCCATATTTGCGAGTGCAATGGAATCGAGCGTCGAGAAGTAACGTGTGATACGAAAATGTGCGCGAAGAAAAGGCATACGGCATACGTAGTAGCAGAGTTCGAGGCTTCGCTGCTACCTGAGCACGTCAACTTTTCCTTCTACTATCGACTCCCGTAGCGACGTCTCACACGCAACTTTTAACCAACGCGCACACCACTCTTTTCCCCCTCTCTGTTCATCTCTCTCTCTCACACACACACACACGCACACAAACACACACACACACACACACACACACACACACACACTCACACAAATACATTCTGATAATGTAGCGACCCCTCCATACGACGAACGCGTCTCCGTAGGCCGAAGATGTTGGGGCAGGCACATATTGCTACACACATGACTCGCGTCAATATTATGTATACAATATAAGCGGCTATATCAGGCTATAGTACAACAAATGCTACCACGTAACGAGCGTCGTTGTTATGTGTTTCTTTTTGTTAGTTTTTATTTCAAGCGTGCGATCGTCCCGAGTCCAACCTACACGCACGCGAGATCCATCGACGAGAAGAAATAGGAAAATGACGAGCAACAAGGCGAGGGAACTTTTTTTTTACGCTCTCAAACGATTACTGCGCGCGACGTAGTCGTCATTGTATTTGAACCGCTGATCATTGGCATAGCTAGTGAGAGGGGGGCTGGGCTCGGCATGCACGCCGCAGAAAAATTCGCAATTTATATAAAAAGTAGCTATTTTATTACGTAAATTGAATATATATTTAACCCTAAATCTGTGAAGGTATTTGAGGCACCTTAATCCCGTGAACCTGGGTCACTACCAAACCAACAATTGCCAATGAAAAAATCTGATGAAATTCATGGTCTATCTTTAGGCCGTACTTCTCAAGGCAAAATAGGGGTTTTTTTCTTATTTTTAATATTTTGAAAAAATTAAATAGCAACTTGCGAAGAAAATGATTTGGGCAGGACGAAAACGACCCAGGTTCACAAATTGAGGGTTAAATTTCGCAATTAAGTCAACTGTGGGTGCAATACAGTAGATTTGTCAGCCGATACACAACCAGAAGAATACTGCAAGATCAACATTTACTACCAAGTAGTAGATAATATCATTGTAAATCTAAAACGCTTAGTTGAGAACTCTACCAATAGCTCATGCAGTTGATGCATTTTTGAAATTGGATATGAAGAACGGAGAGGATTTCATGAATAATTACTGAAAATTTTCAATAATTGATATGCCAGCCTGGGAAGCTGAAGCGATGGTAAAAGTAAAAACATACGTCATTTCAAAAATGATAAAATAAATGATGAAAATTTACGAAAGCATATAAAAAAGAAGTACTACCCTGACTTATATAAACTTTTCCAACCAGCAATAGTACTTGAGTGAGTGAGTTCCGCCGGCTGTGGAGGCATGTTTTTCTGCCATGAGGCGGATAAAAATCTGGCTTAGAAGCACAATTGCTTCAGGAACGATTCTCCCATATGTCACCGCTGAACATGGAGGATGACATTGTTTTTAAAAAATCCTACCTGCAAAAGTGTTGGGCTGATTTGCCAAAAAAAATAGTCTTTAAGTCAAGATCAAGTCAACTTTAAGTCAAGAACATTTTTCATGATTATCGTTCTTTATTTCACTATGTAATGGCTCTTCAGATATAAGAATAAATGCCTTTTTTGAAACGCCCACGATGGAGCTATTTTTTTCCCTTAAACTATCATATCTCAAGAGTATCACCCTGGAATTTTATGAATAAAAATTTGAAAATTGCAAGAGTTATGATTTTTGTAAATAAAAAAGGATTTTTTTCACGCATTGACCACTTGCCGATTTTTTTCCTCCATTTTAAAATTCGATTGAAATATAATACCGAGGATGACACATTCTAGAATGTTGAAACTAATATCCTGAATTTTTATGAGTCATTCGGAACGATACGGTCAACGCGGCAATCGTTTAAACATGGCTGGGGTTCATTGGGCCCCCCCTGTGACCAACGTGTTACAGCCATAACGTGTGACCGCGAAAGGTTAGTTAGTTTGTTAACCCTTCGTGGTCACACTTCCAAATTCAATCGCGGTGGTCACACTTGGGTCGATTCTACCCAGTCAGTTTTCAAGAAAGTATTGTGACCAAACTATCCGTCCGAAGTGGTTCAAAAAATTACGAAACATGCTTCGAACTTTCTAGATGATGTACGAAAAATTTATTTATAAGAAATAAAATGGCAACATGTTAAAAAAAATATATATATAAAGAGGTGAAATAGCAAAAAAAAGAAACTTTTTCGCTCAAAAAATCATAGTTCCGTGAATTTTCAACATTTTTACCTAAAATTTGGACGTGATACTCCTTAGATATGCTACTTTTGGGAAAAAATACTACCATAGTGCGCGCTCCAAAAAAGGTATTTATTCCGACATGTGAAGAGCGTAAATTTTATGGTATGAGGATACTTCCAACTCCAGGTAGGATGGTGAATACAGTTCCATTCAAAACCGGGGATTATTATATATTTACGCAAAAAATTGATCGACGGGTCGATTCTACCCAGGGTGACCACGAAGGGTTAAATTAGTTGATTATTTTTAAGGTGATGCAAGAGTTTGATATTATTGTTAACATGAACGTTTGATTAAAGCAAGTTTCATGTGTATTACGTGACTATTGACTATTATGTAAATTTTATTTAAAAAAAAAAGATGATTGTGAACAAAACCATTGCTTGTCAGACCGGCCCCTCCTGCGCCCGTAGAAAGAAATGCTGGCTACGCCAATACCGCTAATGAACTTTTTACTTAGCATTGTTATTACGTTATTTTATTATTAATAGATTGCTAGGAAAAGTTGAAAATAATTCCAATGTCTAAATAATTAGTATTACATTTTACTACTGATAATAGAGTGTATAATAAAATAAAAATATATCTGAATTATCTTGTTAACATAATAACAATATCTTTATTCGTTTCATTTCAATTAGTTAAAGGCGTAATTGATTTGATACGATTTCAAGTCAATGGCATATTTTTCTACTTGAACATTAATACAAATAGAATGGTACGCTTCGGTACCACTTCATTTGATGACATGACACTCTTGACTGTATTCATCCTCCACAAACGTTTTATTTCCATCGCCAGTTCCAAGTATTTTTAGTTCTCCGCTCCGTTCTTAGTTGTTCCATGAACAATTGTCGAAGTTTCGATCTGCAACTACTTATTGTGCTATCTAAACCCATGCATTCGTACATCCTCATTACGTACTCATTCGTAGCTGCCCCTCGGCCCTTTGAGGGCGCAAATGCATTGAGTTCCGTCTCTTGAAAAGCACCATTGACTGACAATGAGCATTGTCACTATTGTTTTTGGTCTGCGCTCATGTAATCATCATCTGTTGTATGATTTACACGGTGTCGCGAGGCTGACCTACCCCATTGATCGCTATCCTACTCCCACATTCCGCATCAGTTCCAGATGTGGACAGTATTGGGGGCGTTTTCCGCGCACCCATGTAAACAAACGTACAAAACATGAAATTGCATTTTTTATTTTTTTTTAAATTTGTACATATCCTTGAAGGACCAATAAACATGTGGGATAAAATTCCAGAATAAAAACAGGAACAGTTCAACAGTTATTCCATCCTAGAAGCACCTCGAAAGCATCGCTCTAGACAGCAATACTGCCTTAAATATGAATGATTTTTAATCGATGGTAGGCTCTTATTACCATTCGAGGATGATTGAAAGGCCACAACAAATCATCTTATAACAGATAATGAAAAATTCAATAATTCTCGTAATGCACTATGCATGAGGGTGTACCCAAAAGAAACCGAACTGATGTGGTGGCCGGAGTTTTTGTAGTACCGCGTTCTGCCGCTAGGAGCGTATAGAGCTACCATACCGGGGTCAGTAAGCCAAGCGTCGTCGCTGAAAACGGTTCCGTTTGACTTGTATAAATTTTTTAGTGACAGTTGTTTTGTGTGCTCGTCGTTGTTGCGATGGCTAATTCTCGTGATCAGCGCGCGCCCTGCCCGCACTCACCCGACTATGCCCTCAGCGAATTTTTTTTTTATTTCTCCGAATGAAAGGATTCGCCGAAAGGAAAGCGTTATGCCGACGTGGCTAAGGTGGAAAAAAATGACGGAGGCGCGTGATGTCAGGCATCACAGAAAACGAATTTAAAAAATGTTTCGAACAATGAAATAAAATATTAGACAAGTGTATTAGTGCCAGAAAGGAGTACTTTAAAGAGGATTGAAGGTTTTTCGTTTAAAAATTAAACAAAAATAAGTTCGGTTTCTTTCGGGTACCCCCTCGTATATTCATATATCCGTCAAATAATGACCGATTCCATCCGGCGATGCAAACTTTTCCGCATTACCATGCAAAACTGTCCCCATCATAAATGTACGAAGGCTCGCAAACGGTAATCCGATTGGCTTAGAGCACCGAGGAGGCGCGGAGAATTCTCGAAGCCGGGCATTATCGTTATCGCGGCTATTGTGGATTTCCATCACGCGGAGCAGATACACGAAACGAGATAAATTTGTCCGCGGGGAATATTAGTCCTCCCTGCGTACGTCGTAGCACAAAACACGTTCGCCCGAGGGAAGGGAAGGGGGAGGACCTGAAATATCAAGCATCGCACGAGGAACATGCGGATAGAGAGTATCCAACTTGTCGCGTCGATCGCGGAGCTACAAGTTGAATCCGATCTTTCCTCGTGCAATGTGTGTTTCAGCAGTTTGGGGCGAGTCGGTTCGGCGAGCGGGCGTGTTTTGTATGTATGTACATATTCCCTAATGCATATTTCGAGCCAACAGTTTCGCAGAATGAGCCTCGAATATTTGAGCGTGCTCGAGGCACTCTCTCCCACGCACGGAACCCAAAAGGGGCCGAAATAAAAGCTTTTGAATGTTTATGGCAAAACTATAAGGTGTAGTAAAAAGAAATCCATTATTTTTGCATAAAATTGAAAGCTTTATTTAGCATAGTTAGAATGATCCGATTTAATATGCACCGTTTTGATCGATAACTTGTTGCCACTTTGAAGGTAATTTCATTATGCCCTTCTCATAGAAACCCTCGTCCCTATTGGCAAACAAACTGGGACAGTCGATTTTCACAAGCTTCTCTTGAGGCGAATTTTTCACCGGCAAAATCTTTCACCATAGACAGGAACAGGTGGTAATCACTTGGTGCCAGATCCGGACTATAAGGTGGATGCATAAGAACCTCCCAACCAACCTTCCGGAGCTCCTGGCGAGTCACTATCGATGTGTGTGGCCTGGCGTTGTCCTGATGGAACACAATTCCTCTCCTATTGGCCAAAGCTGGCCGCTTCTGGGCGATTGCTTCCTTCAGACGGTCCAATTGTTGACAGTACAGGTCCGAATTAAGAGTTTGGCCGTAGGGGAGTAGCTCATAGTAGATGATTCCCTGCCAATACCACCAAACAGACAGTAAAATCTTCCTGACCGTCAATCCTGGCTTGGCCACCGTTTGCGCCGGCTCACCGCGATTCGACCACGACCGTTTTCGCTTGACGTTGTCGTAAGTGACCCACTTTTCATCACCGGTCACCATCCGCTTCATAAATGGGTCGATTTTGTTGCGATTCAGCAGCGATTCGCAGATGGAAATTCGGTCCATGAGGTTTTTTTTGCATTAACTCGTGTGGCACCCATACATCGAGCTTCTTTTTGCATCCAGCCTTATTCAAGTGGTTCCAAACGGTTTTTTGTGCAATGTTTAGCTCCTGGGTAATCGAAACAGTACTTACATGACGGTCGGACTCGACGATTTCTATTATTTTATCGACATTTTCGACAATTGGCCTTCCAGAGCGTGGTGCATCTTTGACATCAAAATTACCGGACCGGAATCCACGAAACCAAAATTACGCGTGATTGGCTGTTACAGTATCAGGACCATAAACACTATTCACATTTTCAGCCGCCTGGCTTGCGTTTTCGCCTTTATCGAAGAAAAACTGTAAAATATGGCGTATTTTCACTTTGCTGTTGGCCATCTTTGACGCACGCTCAAAAAATATTGAGTCAAGCAATCACAAAACTGTCTGAGATGTTTATTTTAGTACGAAATCTTATCTTTCTAACGCCATCTAGCGTAATTCGATCGCACTTATACAACGCGAGATACAGATTACTAAAGCCATCTATTGCAAAAATAATGGATTTCTTTTTACTACACCTAATATTAGCACGGCACCTCGTTATATCGTCTTTATTCAGCAGAATACATCGTTTGCATCGTCTTTACGACAAATTGGGACTGATCGTTAGCGTCGATCGGCAATGCTGATAGGTTTTCCCATTAAGTATGTGACGAGCGCAGTAAGAATGTAAATGAAAGTTGGCGGTATGAAAAAAAATATGTATACATATTGCTATTTCTCAATTACGAACATTTTTGAAATCCAGAGTTCATTGAATCCAAATATTATTATTTAGTTATACGATCAAGTTAACGAGCAGCAAAGGGTGCGCGCGGTCATTAAGGTAGTAGTCTCGCCACAGTTACGCTGAAAAGTTTATTCTCCGCTCAATCGATGATAGCTTCGAAATATTGCGAAATATCCTTATAATGTAGGTTGTACATCTTATCGGGATGTAAAAATTAATACAGTAATGATGAAAACGTCAAATATAATGTTTACCTAATCCTCACTTTTGTATCAGACTATCCATTCCGGCTACTAATGCGTAGATACTCTGCGTATACGGATATGTAGACACTACTGTAATCTAGTTGTAGTCTGCTCCCGTCGCTTCGTGGCGCTAGCGTCGCTAGACATTGCTCAAGGCCTTAGGCCCTTCCAGAAGCCAAAAAAAGGGAATATATTTTTTTTTTCAGCGAAACCATAAAATAAATCACGATGTTGAAGTTTGCATCGTTGTAACGGAACGAAAATTATGATTTTTCATGTGCTCCAATTTCTTTTAGGAAATCTTAGCCACGAAAATCCCTCAATAATTTTTTAATCCTTATTTAGACATATAAAATCTAAATTTGCAAAAAAGATCATTCGAAATAATAAAAACGAGGAAGACCCGATGCGTTATTCTAGTGATTAGCGTGCTGGCCGGCGGATCGGGAGGTCGCAGGTTCGAATCCCAGTCGCGTCACTTTCGTCGTGAAATATTTTTCTTCGATATTTCTCGGCGAAAGACGACTAGTTCCGTGACTGGGAGGCGAACTTGGGACCGGCTGTATCGGTATAGGTTTTTCCGCAGTTTCCCTATGCCCATGGCAGACATGTCATGGTGAATACGATACAGAGGGGGAAGTCGGCTGCGGCCGCAAGTTGGGGGATGGGAGGTAGACGGGGAATTGTGGAGGGGAGGTAGACGGGGGAATTGTGGAATCGGGGAGATATAGAGGGGTGATGTGGAATGGGTGACAGAACGAAGTTGAGGTGGGGTCTCGTAAAAAGGGCAAAACCCTGTACGGCTGGAACAAACCAATAAAAAAAAATAATAATCAAAACGAGGAAATAAAAAAATAAAAAAGAATCTTCGTTGCATTCCAACGATGCAAACTTCAACATCATAATAAATCAGAATTACAAAATAGGGGTTTTATTATACACGTAATTGACTATACAGAATTATTTTTTTCACACCGATACATGTCAAAATAGCGACTGTGCAGCATTTTTCCGATGACGCCTTTATTTCTCGAAGGTCAACGACCGGACCAACAGGTCCTATAATTTTTCAGTTATGATGAGACACTAAAGTTTTTTCGATTATATATAAGAATAGGTATAGAAGTACGTAGGATTTTTTTAATACATTGTTTTTCTGTCAAAATGGCGCTTTTCTAAAACAAAAAGTATAAAATGCTATGAGAAAATTGTCAGAAAATTGTTTATAAAAAAGGAACTGTCCAATATAATTTTAAAAAATCCTACGTATTGCCTCAGAAAATGTAATTCTAAATATACAGTTAAAATTTCAAGAGAATCGATTGAAATTTGGTTGAGTTATGAGTCCGGCCGACTTGAAAAATGTAGTTTTGAGATAAACGCGTTTAAAGTTAGTAGAAAGTCACGACATGAATCAAGAGGGGTTGCGCTAGAATTCGAAAATCGAGTAATTAGAGATTTTCCACACCCATAATCTTTTGAAATATAATTTTATAGGTACTAAGGTACATTTTTAACAAAAACAAAACGATTTTTGGAAAATCCTAGAGTGGCCTAAGGCCTTAATTTAAATCATTATATCTCTGAAACTAGTCGGTCAAAATTCCTTATTTTTTTTACTTCAGAATTCAGAAAAAATCTGTAGAAAAGTTTCGAAGTTGTTGCGTGCATTGTGACATTTACCACTGCTCCCCATAAGAACACATGTAAAACCATGAAATCTTTGATTGCCAATATTTCGAAAACGGAACGGTGAATCCTTTTGAAATTTTACAGGTAATCATTTAAGTGTCCTGAATGAGTCAACGAAATAAAAAAAAAGCCATCTATAGAAAAACGCCTTGGCGAGACTATTATACCTTAGCATCTTTTTAAAATAAACCATGCTCAATCCCTTGACTTTGGATTCATTCATTTGGCATAGAGCCAGCAACCTTGCTCGATTTTTTGTATTTACACGCGTGCGCATGCGTGTCATATATGCACAATATTAAATATATTCAGCACCGATATAATAAGAGATTGACAATAAATTCTTATTATTATTATATTCAATTATAATACGTCCTCGCGATAGCTGTAAACAAATACCTTGAAGAAATATATTTACGAGCTATACAGGCGGCAATAACGAGAATCGGAGCAACAAATGCAGTCCGGAGTGTACAAGACATTTTCTTTCTTTTTTTTTGGCCTCTTCAGAACACGGTGACCGCGAACACTTCCGGCCGACGAAGGCAAAAAATTGACAACTACTTGGACTACGGTGGGAACGTGACACGGCTTTGTTTTTTTTAATCCTTTTCTTTACTTTTTCTTTTTCCTCTATCTTGTCTCTTGTTCCCGCAGAAAACAGGGGTCTGAGGAAAATGTGTACACATGGGCGAACTAAATTGGATCTTTATGTTTTGTCTCTACTACTTACCATGTCAAACTAGCATGAAAGGAAGAGAGAATGTGGAAAAAACGTTTGCACCATGGTTACCATTTCGATCAAACTATTCAAACATACATATATATAGTGGGAGATTATACACATGCATGTACGATTACATATCTCTTATTTGTGTACGCAGCATATACAATATACAAATATCGGAAGGGGAGAAAGACAGCGAGAGAGAGAGTGAGAGAGGGGGGGGGGGGAAGAGAAAGAACGAAACAGGAACGATTTATGAATGGAGCCGTGAAAAATCCCCTGGGAAACGAATCCTCCATAAAGTGCGATGCATCATTGAACATGGAATCCATTCTCAATGCGTCTTTAAGTAAAAACCGTTGACAATACCGAACTTTTTTCTTTCTTTCTTTCTCTTTTTCAAGATTGACAAGAACCATGCACATACGTATTGTTCAGTCTTTTGACCAGACATTTCTTATTATCGTTGAGAAATACAAATAAACTTAAGCTGAAAAAGTTTGCTCGATTGATCAAAATTGATGCAAACAATCAGACTCCGTATTTAGCACTTGTTTGCATGCATTTCTTAATCCAGGAGGACTAAACATCTCACCGATGATGGTCGTAAAGGATACTGATTTTTTCAATATATATATATATATACATCATAACTGAAAAATATAAGAAAAAAAATTTGATATACAAAATTTTTGAAACGGTGATTACAATCACGCGGACAAGAATTCTAAACGCAATATAAAAAAGTTGGATTTAAAGTAAATAAATAAAAAAAAGTTTACAAGCATTCCGATTGAAAAAAAAAATGGCGGTAGCAGCCGAAGAGCTTAACCGCTAGGCTAACGCACCGCTTCAAAAATTCTTGTTATTTTCGAGGTTCAAAAATCGTCACACAAATTTTGTTTGGTTGATTTCGCGAAAACGAGGGCCCGCCAGGGTGAACGGTGGCAAGGGGTGACACTTGGGACCGAACCCTACACTACCCTGAAAGGATGTCCCGAAATCGATCGCGTGCCTGGCAAGGTCCCCTTGTTAGAAAAAGTGATAAGAAAATACATATTTTCTTATCACTTTTCTCCAGGAAATATAAGTCTTTCAAGGTCTATATATTGTTTTTTCGATTTAAAAAAATTAAATGTAAAGAATTTTTTTCCAAATTCGGTTGTTAAAATATATAAGTTTTGAGAGTTATGCTGTAGCACCAATTTTTACCTAATCTTTTTCAGATCCTTGAATAAATGATTTCAGAAAAAATCCAGCGTCTCCAGCTGATACGGTTCGGTATCTCCTGGTGATTATTACATTCATTCCTGAGATCCGATTCAATATCGTACTAGATCTTGTTCTAGAAGTTCGGAATTCTAGCCAGGATCCTATGCAAAGTTTCTGTTTGGATTCTGACTAGAGTCCATAATAGTTCCAGATTAGGATATACTGGCTGGAATCCGGTTTGCGAGCGTTACATTTCGCTCCCGGATCCGATCCGATGTCTGACTGGATCCCGATTGAGAAACCAAGATCTTAGTCCGAATCGGACTGTATCCATGACAATATTTCTGCACGGATAGAAGTATATTTTTTATTTTTCATTTCAGATCACTCTAGTTACCAAAGCCAACTATAACGATGGACCATGCATCCTCGCGGCATTTTGTTTGAATAATATTAACTTCATTGTTTATTGTAGAGGCGTACGTGGGGTTCTAAAAAACACTCGACACACCGTTGATTGAGAACGTGGATAACTGTTTATTAAGACAAAATGTTTTTAAAAAATGAGATCTCGCGGGAACGTTCTTGTTGTCGGCGCGATTTTTAGCGGGAATGAAGAGCGTTCGCCGCGTGCGTTATAGAGGGCGTGAGCGCGGGCGGAAACGCTGCGCACTAGGCCATCTAGTGAGTCGACAAGGGGCGCGACATTTGAATCGGGGTGATATTGAATTCCCACATTTATCAATAAAAAAAATCATTTTTGGCAAGATTACGTATTGTGTGTGAAATTCCGATCCCGTCGTTCCAATGTTCTTTCATCAGAAAAAAAAATCTTGAAAATTAACCCGTTTTTTGACCTACGAGTTTATGCAGACCACGTAATGTGAAATAAATTCTTAATCTCTCTGTGGTTATGCCGGCAGCGCCGCTATCGCTACTTCTCTCTCTCTCTCTCTCTCTCTCTCTCTCTCTCTCTCTCTCTCTCTCTCTCTGCCTCTCTCTCTCTCTCTCTCTCTCTCTCTCTCTCTCTCTCTCTCTCTCTCTCTCTCTCTCACACACACACACACACACACGCACACGCGCACACACACACACACACACACACACGCGCGCGCGCGCGCGCGCGCACACACACACACACACACACACACACACGCATCAGCTTTACGTTATTTCAAGGTGGCATTGCGCGAGTACAACAAAAGATGGAAATTCATCATCGCGTCGTCATCGGTATCGTCGTTATCAACGATGGGCGGTACTGTCATGTTTTTTATTTGCTAAACGAAGTCCCCCTCTCAGGTTCGTTAACATAAGCCATAAGCCCTCACGACAAATATGCTTATACACGCGTATGCATCGTCTCTTATCTACTCTACGCTTTGTTTACGCTAGAATAACAGCCAGCCCAGAAATCGGCCAAATTTTAGATTCATTCTATTGTTGACTTAAGTACGCCTAAAAAGCAAAAAAAAATTCTAACAATATCGTCATGATTGTTCAGTTCATATAAATTATATATATAGAGGGTGGTCCAAAAGTCGTGGATCAACCAAAGTGGGGTAGCCAAGATTATTTCCAACCAAGAAGGCCATATACAGGTTGATCGGTTCCTCAACTGTTCCAAAGCTATCATTTTCCAGCTGCCGCCCGCGCGGTATTGGACTTCAAGCTATTAGGTGTTTGGATTGAGCACTTCAACATCCTGTTGCACCCATAATTAGGACGTTTTTTAAATCCCAAAATATGAGTTTTATTATTTGTTTTGAAGAATATTTATACCAAATTTCAAGATTATACACGAAAAGAACATAATTAGGAGTTGATTTTCGAAAAATCCTTTTTCAGTGCAACGATTCAACGATTTAGCCTATGTGTTGTCTATATGTCAGTCAGTCAGTCACGAAACTGTTTTATATGTATAGACCAGCAGTTCTTAAATTTTTAAGGACACGGTACACTCAATAAATCATTTTGATTTTACGACACCCCATACCAAATGATAAAAAACAAAAGAGACTGCAATTTAAAATGACAGTAAAAACATTTATTACAAAAGATATTTCAAAGATTAATTAAACGAATGGAACTGCTCTACTGTTTTATCAATTATTGTTTTAAAGTTTGGTTTTAGGCCTGATATTTGTATTCGTTTATCTGGGGCTGTATCCATTCTACACCTAAATGCATTTTTCATATAGCCATAAACGGAAAAGCCTACTTTACATAGATACGTTGTTGCAAAAGGGAGCAAGGTTAGGATTGCCTTTTTGGCAACTTCAGGGTATTCACTTTTGACACTAACCAAAAACTCATTAAGTGGCACGGACTCAAACGTGTGTTTTAGTGCGGATGAGCTCTGAACATCTATCAATGATTCATGTTCCTGTACGGTTAGTATGGTAGGTTTACTTTTATTGACAAATGGATTTTGTACCCACTCGTTGTCATTATCAGAATAATTCGGGAAGTAATCTGATAAAGACTTCAGCAGACTTACTAAATGTCTCATTATCATCATTTGAATTTAATTTGGTAATTCTATCTCGCTTTCTTTCTGAAAATTAAATAAAACTGGAAAACATTCAAACATTGCTATTTTCAACGCACGTATGCAAATTTTTATTTTTTTTATAGCTAAAATAATTAAATGCTTTAATGACAAAAAGTAACTAATTCGCGGAACCCCGGTAACTTTCCCAAGGAACCCTTGGGTTCCGCGGAACACATTTTAAGGGATCATCACAGTGTAAAATATGTAAAAAATCGATTTTTTTTTTTGCATCATCTGATAATATACACGGATATAAACGTTCTGTCCAATTTTTAGATCGAAATTCGAATTATTCCGGTCGCTACAGCCTTTCTTAGAAAAAGTGATTGGAGCGTGAAACCTGGCGCGGTCGGCGCGCTAGGTCCCGCACTCCAAACTTTAAACGCGTTTTTCTCGAAATGGTGTTTTTCAAAACGGTGGCTACTCTCAAAGGAAGAGCTTTTAAGCTATTCGTTTGAAATGTTTAACAGAATATTCTTCACGTCATTCCTTATGTTGCTTTAGAAGCTTTTTTTTTTTTAATCTTCCTATTTTTTTTTACGAAAAACTGTCGAAAAAAGGCTAAATTTTATACTTTTTGTTCAAAACGCCGCCATTTTTTTTAATTTCACTAAAAAAACCTCCATAGGAACATAGCGGCTTTCCTACAGATTAATAATCATTTTGAAATTTTTGTTTCCGATAAAATTTGCGACCGCAATCCTGGCCACCATGGGACACCATTTTTTTTCCACGCAATTTTCCGCAAATAAAAACAATGTTAAACAATAAATAAAGAAATTTTCAAAAAATCATTTTGTATTCTTTATCGGTGCTAAAATTTGTTAGTGCTAAAAAATTAGACCGATTAGCTTATCCTATCCACCTAAAAAAAAATCGCGAAAATCGGCTATTTTTCGGGCGGTCACACTCCCGAGCAGAAATCTAATCAGGCTGCCTGAGGATCCATCAGGGCCGGATCAGGGATCAATAAGGCGCCCTGATCAGGTACGCCTGATTTGAGCCGGTCAGGGGCCTGAGCAGGGATCAATAAGGCGCCCTGATCAGGCACGCCTGATTTGTGCCAGACAGGGGCCTGAGCAGGCATCAATAAGGCGCCCTGATCAGGCACGCCTTATTTGCGCCGGATAGAAGCCTTATCAGGTATCAATAAGGCGCCCTGATCAGGCACGCATGACTTGCGCCGGACAGGGGCCTGAGCAGGGATCAATAAGGCGCCCTGATCAGGCACGCCTGATTTGCGCCGGATAGAAGCCTTATCAGGTATCAATAAGGCGCCCTGATCAGGCACGCATGATTTGCGCCGGACAGGGGCCTGAGCAGGGATCAATAAGGCGCCCTGATCAGGCACGCTTGATTTGCGCCAGACAGGGGCCTGAGCAGGGATCAATAAGGCGCCCTGATCAGGCACGCCTGATTTGCGCCGGATAGAAGCCTTATCAGGTATCAATAAGGCGCCCTGATCAGGCACACATGGTTTGCGCCGGACAGATTGGGCCGGAAAGATTGGGACGGTCATCGCCAAAACCGGAACATAAACTAAACGATCAAGTCAAGTAAAATAAAAACTTAAACTTAAAAAAAATGTTTTCATATGATTCATATTTTTAATAAAGTTAGTAAACTTGATAACGTGTAACTGCGATAATAATTTAATAAATGTTGATCTATTTTTAAACAAAAAATTAATCAAATGATTGAGCCAGATGACACGCATGTCTCAGGCAGGATGAGGCACCTGATCCGGGCCAGATAAGTTGCTTGATCCGAGCCAGATATAGTGCCTAATCCGAGCCTGGTAAGGTGCCTGATCCGGGCCTGATAAAGCGCCTGATCAGAGCCTGATAAGGTGCCTGATCCGGACCTGAATTTGCAAAAGCGTTACATCCCTGATCAGGGCTGGACTAAATTTGCCTGATCCGGCCCGGATTTGCTATTGTGGCAGCCTGATCCGGTCCGGATTTCACCCTGAACAAATTTCTGCTCGGGCTGTGATGATCCCATAAGAAACGCTGGTATAGACTAAGATAAATATATGAATATACATTGTGTGCATAGAAATATATCATTTTTTTTCGTTGTTATTTTTTTACCTAACTCCGAGTCAAAAGTGTTTTTAATATCGGTAAAAACTCGTGTTTCTTGGTGCGAAAATTATTGGCCCAAAAGCGTTTTCAACAATTTCGCACCTGATACAAAAAACCTTATTATTCCAATATTCTTTTATGTATTGAGCACGAAAAGACAAAAGTGTGAGTGACGAAACATCGTTCGAGTTCAGTACTTTCGAAGGTTTCCAATGTACTCGGTATATTTCTGATCTTTCGCAAGGCCATATATGTATATACATAGTATTACGGTATCCGGAGGCACGATTTTGATTGCGGAGTTTCCGACGTTCGAGTGAATTCCGTAACGCGCCAGAAAACAATAATAGAATAACCGTATACATTACTGTACGTGATTACGGTTGAAATTTGCACCGGCAATATATACCGTGGGTTAAAAAAAGTATTTGTACACCGCGGATTTTTCAAATTGTCCTACGAAAAAAAAATCAAATGTTTTAGCATTTTCATTTTCTCGAAAAATGTTGTCGAACATTTTATTTTTTTTTCGAAAAAAAAATGCTAAAGTATTTTATTTATTTTCGCAGGATAATTTGAAAAACACGCGGTGTACAAATACTTTTTTCACCCACTGTATATATACACGCGTGTGTGTGTTTGTGTCTGTGTGTGCGTGCACTCATAAGTTTTGATGTTACCCGCCACCAATATATGTGTGCCCACACACACACATACACAATTTGCTAAAGTGCGAAATTTACTATCATGATTTTACGTGAAGACGCAAAAAAATTATTAAATTGTCCAAGGAGGCTTAAAAAATAAGAATAAAAAGAAATAAAAGCAATTACCGTTACTAATTCAACGACGAAGCCAATGACGACAACTTCAACAAAGAATCTCGTTTATGTTTGCGTCTACCGAGCTTCTTACAGTTTTTAATTAAAAACTGGGTTTTCTCGCACTCGTGTACGTGTACGCGCGCGTCCGGCCACAAGCGTCTTGTCTACACGCACTCGCTGGAAATTTCGCGTTCAAAGAATTGCACAAAATTCCACCGTGCATTATGGGCTCAGTATCAGTCGATTTTCGGAAATTTACGATTTATTAAAAACATTAGTTTCGTATACGATATACCTGTAGAAATACGGTAGAGAACGTTATTTAGGTCGTAGTGACCGGAAAGGGGCTAAAAAGAGTGATATTGGCTGAAGTAAAAAGTTCTGAGCGTTTTCCGCTAGATGTCTTTAATGAGCCATATCTCACGATGTCTACATCTCATCGGGTCATATTATACGGCGATTTAAAGGTGACATTACGCTTCAAAAAAAGTTCTTTGACAGTTTTGTACAGTACCACTACGACCAAGGTGAAAAGGCGGAGCAGGCGGCCAAAAAAATTTGTGCTGTTTATGGAGCCAATACAGTATCTAATGCAACAGCAAAGCGGTGGTTCCAACGATTCCGTTCTGGTAATATGGACGTCGAAGATGAGGCACGCTCTGGTAGGCCAATCGTCGAAAATGTCAATAAAATCATGGAAATCGTCGAGTCGGACCGGCATGTGAGCACTTATTCCATTGCCCAGGAATTGAAGATTAGCCAGAAAACAGTTTGGAACCATTTGCATAAAGCTGGTCTCAAGAAGAAGCGCGATGTATGGGTGCCACACGAATTGACGCAAAGGAACCTTTTGGACCGAATTGATGCCTGCGATTTTTTGCTGAAACGTAACGAAATCGACCCATTTTTTAAGCGGATGCTGACTGGCGATGAAAAATGGGTCACATACGAGAAAAACAGCCGAAAAAGATCGTGGTCCAATCGCGGTGAGCCGGCCCAAACGATCACCAAGCCCGGATTAACGGCCAAGAAGGTTTTGCTGTGTGTTTGGTGGGATTGGAAGGGAATCATCCACTACGAGCTGCTCCCATCGGGCCAAACACTCAATTCGGACCTCTACTGTCAACAACTGACCAGATTGAAGCAGGCGATCGACCAGAAGCCGCCAGAATTGGCCAATAGGAAGGGTGATGTGTTCCATCAAGACAACGCCAGGCCGCACACATCTTTAACGACGCGCCAGAAGCTCCGAAAGCTTGCATGGGAGGTTCTATCGCACCCGCCGTATAGTCCAGACCTGGCACCAAGCGATTATCACCTTTTCAAGCATTTGCAAAATTTTCTTGATGGTACAAAACTGGCCTCCAGAGAGGCTTGTGAAAATGAGCTGGTCAAGTTTTTTTACCAATAGGGACGAGGACTTCTTCAATCGCGGAATTATGAAATTGCCTTCAAAATGGACAAAAGTTATCGAACAAAACGGCGCATATTTGATCTAAATCGGATAATCCTAACTATGTTAATTTCATCGTCGAAATAAAGCAAAAAAACGCTCAGAACTTTTTACTTCATCTAATACAATAGAAACGTGTCTCCGCGCTCAGCACGCAACTGCCGTGTCGAGCGTCCGAAGCTCGCAGAACAGTGATCCGAAACCAAAAATCCCAAGAATGTGAAGCTTTTGAAGAAGCTGAAGGAATAATGTATGGACCAGGCATCGCTGGTTGAGGGTAAGAGGCTTTTTTTAAAAGTTTTATGTACATTTTTACAAGAGAAACTTTAAACGCGTTTTTCTCTAAACACCGTTTGTCGACCTCGTCGACATGATTTTGGAAAAACTATTGCTCCGATTAGGCTCAAATTTACAGGGATTATTCTATGCATGTATCTCTTCGACCCATACTAACGGTATAAATATTCTTTAATATTTAAACCTATTTTTAAACAATTCGAGTTGTAAAAAACAGTCTAAGAATTTAAAAGTGCGCCATTTTGGTTTCTTTTTATCGGGGACGAAAGTTTTTAGTTGGGATCATAACTACAACTCCACTTTATAATAAAATACTCGACTTTTTATTTTCAGATGCTCCAATGTTAAGATTTCGTGTCGACAAGGCGGCAGGGGTAACTTCAGGCAGCCAAATCACCGAGATAAACGAAAAAAAAAATGTTGTACTTTGAAACTTGTACTTTTATGTATAAAAAGATTCAAATATGGAGATAAATTTTATTATGAAAAAAAAAAATCTTGAAAATATGTGCAATAGATGGAGACTGATGCCTTAAATCTGATCTAAAAATTGGATAAACATCGCAAAGTTGCACAACATTATATAATAGCGTCTCCAAAAGTAGGATCACCGATTAATCATCGTACCGTCGCAATCAAGAAATTCCTTCGTATGATTAACTTTGAAAAATAAAGCTGGCATAAAAAAAAACTGACTCGTTCGAGGTGCTTGCGATTCTTTTTTAATTCTTTTTTTTTAAGAAAAATGTCCGAAATAAATTTTTTTTTCAGGTGTGACGATAATTTTTCGTCTCTTCGTGCAGACAAAAATGCAAGCGTTTAATAAAAGGCTTCAGGGAACGATCGATTTGACGTGAAATGGCCCATGTGAACCATGTACAAGTGGGGAGTATAAAACCCCGAATGGAAAATGGGACGGGGCCACACGATCCGCTCTCTCACTCTCTCTCTCTCTCGCTCTCATTCTCTTCTGCGTCTAACTATCTTCGTCGAAAGTACCTCTTTTCACTCGTGCGCCTTCTCGAGATGTTCAACTCAATACACCATTTTCCTCCGTAATTGGCAAGCAGGTACACCTACTAACATTTTTAATCTTCTTTATCTGCGCTGCTCGTGCCCAATTTATTTCACCCCCCCCCCCCCCCCCCCCCCCCCGACAATTAATAAAAACGACCTCGCTGTTGAAACATTGAAAGAAATTAATAAGAAAGTAAGAAATTCGCTCCAACGAGGCTTTTTCTTCCTTTCGAGTATTTCTGTATTTTTTCTCTTCACAAGAGAGGTAACTGCGACTCGGTGAGATTTTTATTTACGCAGAGCTATAATTGCAGGAAAAAATGTGGCATTGATATGGTGACTTTCCAGATTCACCTAGATTTTCTGAACTGATTACAGTTTGTCTATAAAAGGCAAAAAAAAAGAACGGTTTTCATCTTGAATAATTGTGATTGTGAAAAAACATTCCAAGTATCAGATTACGCATAATGTAGACGGAGAAAACAAATCACTTCGATCAACGAAATTATTTATTCTTAGATGAACAACAAAATGTTAAGATCAAACATGACAATATTGTATTATTCCGAGTTCTTGTTAGCTCGATGGAATAGATAATTATTAAGGCCATAGGCTACTCTAGAAGAAAAAAAGGGCATATTTTGTGATGTTTTTTTCAGCGAAACCATAAAATAAATCGGAATTACAAAATAGGGGTTTTATTATACACGTAATTGACTATACAAAATTATTTTTTCACAGTGATACATGTCAAAATGGCGACTGTGCAGCCTTTTTTCCGATGACGTCTTTATTTCTGGAAGGTCAACGGCCGGACCAACAGCTCCTATAATTTTTGAGTTATGATGAGACACTAAAGTTTTTTCGATTATATATAAGAATAGCTATAGAAGTACGTAGGATTTTTTGTGACATCGTGACGCGAGCGCCACGAAGCGACTGGAGCAGACTATAACTAGATTATAATAGTTGTAGATATCCGTATACGCAAAGTATTTACGTATAAGTAGCCGCAATGGATAGTCTGATAAAAAGGGAATGGCTTAGCTAAACATTATATTAGGTGTTCTCTTCATTACTTTATAAGTTTTTACATCCCGATAAGATGTACATGTACATCGCAGAAAGGGTTCTTGTTTATCCCGCCTGTACCATTGGAGTATTATGATTGCGGTTAATCAAATCAAATTTAAATTAGTACGTAATAAATTATTGGGATCCAACATACAGGATAATAGTGGCTACATATTAGATGGACGTTGAAGAATAAAATTATTGCGCAACCAAGTGACTACTAAACCCTACACTGGAAATAAAATTACTTGGTCTGACTGAATTCGTCATAGGGGATGCCAACGAATAATTTAAAAAATGGAATATTAGGTTATTTTAAGGTCACAGTCTCGCCACAGTCACGTTGAAAAGTTTATTCTCCGGTCAATCGATGAAAGCTTTGAAATTTTGCGAAATATCCTTATAATGTAGGTTGTACATCTTATCGGGATGTAAAAACTTATAAAGTAATGATGAAAACGCCTAATATAATGTTTACCCAACCCTCACTTTTGTATCAGACTATCCATTCCGGCTACTCCAGATACTCTGCGTATACGGATATGCACACACTACTGTAATCTAGTTCTAGTCTGCTCCAACCGCTTCGTGGCGCTAGCATCGCTAGAAATTGCTTAATTTAGATCGCTATATCTCTGAAACTAGACGGTCAAAATTGATAATTTTTTTCCCGCCACTTTGTCATATGTTGCTCTGTTATTGAGAAGGTTTGAAAAAAATCTGTTGAAAAGTTTCGAAGATATTGCGTGAAATGTGAAATTTTCCACTGCTCCCCGAAAAAACACGTGTAAAACCGTGCTTTGATTGCCAATATCTCGAATACGCAACGGTGAATCCTTTTGAAATTCTGTAGGTAATCACTCAATAGCGTCCTGAATGGGTCCTCAAAATAAAAGAAAATCTATAGAAAAACGCCTTGGCGAGACTACTACCTTAGAAGGTGAGGTTTCAGCAAACGGGACTTAAAACTTAAAAAATTGTAAATGAAACCCGAATTCTACGTCGAAAGAATGATATTAAAGTTTGCATCGTTAGAACGTAACGAAAATTCAGTAGGCCGATTTTGGCAAATTTGGACTACAAAAAACACCCAAATCCTTTCTTTGGAATCCCTAATAAAAACGCTGGAGCCCAAATTTGCTGGATAAGATTTTGGATGATGAAGAAAATGAAGAAATCATTTCGTTTAAAAAATTTTTTTCGTTGCATTCCAACGATGCAAACTTTAAAATCGTTCGTAAGACCTGTCAAATGACTGCTTATTCGACGAGCAGCGCAGAAAATAATGTCACTCGCAATTCTACCTACAGGGGGGGGATCCAAAATATATATATTTTTTTTCAAGATTTTTCTGCCTATTTATAGGGAAGAAACATCTGATTCTACTTGCAAAATTTCACGCATATGAGATTCAAAACTAAAAACTGTGAGGTTGAGGCAGACGCAGATGAACGGACATGACGAAGTGATAAGGGTTCTTTGTTCTTTGTTCGCTGAGCAAGAGTTTTGTTCTCCGTGTGAAGGATACTCGAACGAACCGAGAATTGATTCTCACACGGAGGAAACAAAAAAAATGACGAAGGCAAAGAACAGACGTTGATACATTGAGGCCTCGATAAAATTCCGGCGATTTGTAGCGCGTTACGATAACTATAAATATTGACTGACAAGCTGCGTAGTTCTTCGGCAACCGCCCCCCCCCCCCCCCCCCGCCGCCCAACTCGAGGTCGATGTTATCATATCCTACAAGATGCGCGACAAACGAAGTTTAAACTGGGCCAAATTCTTTCTCTTTGTTCCGAGGCCCCCGTGTGTGTATAGTTTTTATTGTCGCGACGTTGAGATATGTCGCCGGAGAATCGGTCTAATTCCTTCCATTGATTTAATCCAATTCGTTCAATTGATCGAATTAACGCGCTTGTCCGTGCTTCTTGGGGCATGCCGAAAAAAAACAGGCCCGGCTAGTGAACGAGTACGCGACGATTCTGAGAAAAAAAAACAAAAAGAACGTTTCGCGAACGCAACGTCACCGTGATGACAAAAAAAAACAAGTATCTGCTCAAGAAAGCGACAATAGTACACGCGCACACTGCGTGCGGCTGCGGCGTTCTCCCGTGTCAAGCACCGTTGGCCTGGGCAGAAATTCGCATCGGCGATCGCTTAGCCGCGCACTGACCCGACCACCGCGGCTATACCGAGCGGCGAGTTGTAGTTTTGCCGAGTTTCCGATGGTGTACACAACGAAAACTCACCGAAAACATAACGGCCTGTATAACCTTAGATTCACCCGAGTTCCCTGTGCCCTCAAAGCGGGCGCAAAGTGTGGAATAAAAGGGAAAAAGTTCGACCTGTAAAACTCCGCATGGCTAAAGGAACATTGGGATACGAAGGTTGTCTCAAAATTACCTGACATTGTAAATTGCACGCCATTTTTTTTTGTGGCGAACATAGAATAGTAATCTTAGACAACTGGCATCAGGAAGTATTGAGGTTCAGTCATGGAGAATTACACGATCGAGCAACGCATAGAAATTGTGAAAATGCAATTATTGCAGACGAAATTTCATGGTCGTGTTATTTCGCGCCGCGGCGATGTGAATTGGCCACCAAGATCGTGCGATTTGACGCCATTGGATTTCTTTCTTTGGTGTTTTCTGAAAGGAAAAGTGTATGCCAATGATCCACAGACGATTCCGAAGCTCAAGGAAGCAATTGGATGCACCATTAATGAAATTAGTCCGCAATTATGTCAAAATGTTATAAAAAATTTCGTCAAAAGAGTAAACGTATGCAAACAGACACGAGGCGATCATCTATCGGATACTGTGATTCACACATAACCTCCATGTTTTTGTACCTTATATTAAAATAAAAATATCCGTACTTTTCGAATAAATAATACGTTTTATTAATAAATTTGAATGCCAGGTCATTTTGAGACACCCTTTATAATGAAGTGATTTTTCTTTAACCCTCCGCGGCCACCTGACGTCAAAATGACCCCAAGCGCAACTTTCAGCCAAAATTACGATAAATTATTTCACTCGGAAATGGAGATATTCAGATATAAGAATAAATACCTTTTTTGAAACGCCCATTATTGAGCTATTTTTTTTCAAACTACCATATTTCAAGAGTATCACCCTAAAATTTTATGAAAATCAAATTGAAAATTGCTAGAGTTATAATTTTTTTTAGTAAAAAAGGACTTTTTTACGCATTGACCCCTTGCTGATTTTTCTCTACTATTTTGAGATCCGATAAAAATATTAGATGAAGTAAAAAGTTCTGAGCGTTTTTTCGCTTTATTTCGACGATGAAATTAACATAGGATTATTCGATTTAGATCAAATATGCGCCGTTTTGTTCGATAACTTTTGTCCATTTAGAAGGCAATTTCATAATTCCGCGATTGAAGAAATCCTCGTCCCTATCCGTAAAAAACTTGACCAGCTCATTTTCATAAGCCTCTCCTGAGGCCAGTTTTGTACCATCAAGAAAATTTTGCAAATGCTTGAAAAGGTGATAATCGCTTAGTGCCAGGTCTGGACTATACGGCGGATGCGATAGAACCTCCCATCCAAGCTTTCGGAGCTTCTAGCGCGTCGTTAAAGATGTGTGCAGCCTGGTGTTGTCTTGATGGAACACAACACCCTTCCTATTGGCCAATTCTGGCCGCTTCTGGTCGATCGCCTGCTTCAATCTGGTCAGTTGTTGACAGTAGGGGTCCGAATTGAGTGTTTGGCCCGATGGGAGCAGCTCATAGTGGATGATTCCCTTCCAATTTCACCAAACACACAGCAAAACCTTCTTGGCCGGCAATCCGGGCTTGGCGATCGTTTGCGCCGGCTCACCGCGATTGGACCACGATCTTTTTCGGCTGTTGTTCTCGTATGTGACCCATTTTTCATCGCGTCACCATCCGCTTAATAAATGGGTCGATTTCGTTACGTATCAGCAAAGAATCGCAGGCATCAATTCGGTCCAAAAGGTTCTTTTGCGTCAATTCGTGTAACACCCATACATCGAGCTTCTTCTTGAGACCAGCCTTATGCAAATGGTTCCAAACGGTTTTCTGGCTAATCTTCAGTTCCTGGGCAATGGCCTACCAGAGCGTGCCTCATCTTCGACGTCCATATTGCCAGAACGGAATCGTTGGAACCACCGCTTTGCTGTTGCATTCGATACTGTATTGGGTCCATAAACAGCACAAATTTTTTTGGCCGCCTGCTCCGGCTTTTCACCTTGGTCGTAGTGTTACTGAAGAATGTATCGAATTTTCTCTTTTTTTACCTCCATTTTGGAACGCTGTAACACACAACTGGCTTCACCAAACACAAAACTGTCAAAGAACTTTTTTTGAAGCGTAATGTCACCTTTAAATCACCGTATAGTATGAACCGATTCGACGTATACATGTGAGATATGGCTCGCTAAAGACATCTAGCGGAAAACGCTCAGAACTTTTTACGTCACCTAATATAATACCGAGAATGCCACATTCTAGAATGTTCAAACTCATATCCTGAATTTTTATGAGTCATTCGGAACGATACGGTCAACGCGGCAATCGTTTAAACATGGCTGGGTTCATTGCGACCCCTCTCGTGACTAGCGTGTTAGAGTCAGAACGTGTGACCGCGAAGGGTTAAAGTATCCTCAACAAAGTTTATTCGAGCCAAAACCTATTCGTCGCGAATACGTTTTGTTCGAAAATTTCCGGAAACAACATTATAGTGCAAAAATGAATCTGAGGCGCGTAGAATTTCCAAGTTATGACTTTTCTTTTGTAAATTTCGTTGTAAGAAATTATGTTGTAACATAATTTCCTTTCGTTGTAAGGCCACGTGTTTTCGTGACGTTGAAATTTGCATCGTTGGGATGCAACGAAATTTTTTTTTTTCTTCTTATTTCCCAAATTTCCCATGCCAGATTTTTGCTACGAACATCACGTAAACATTTTTCAGGATTCTCGTTTCGCGATCTGCAACCTAAATCTGCAAAATATTATTTTGAATAATAATAAAAATAAGAAATTAAAAAGAATTCTCGTTGCATTTCTACCGATCCAAACTTCAACCGATGCGTTATTTTTCCTTCTTTTTCCAAAGGAACGAAGTTGCACTACACAAATGCATATGTCAAACACGTTGTTTTAAAATACGACAATTTTTTTTTCTTTCTTCAAAACAACGATTTTCTTCCGTATGATTGTGTTCACGCCGAGAGTTCACGGGTTCTCAGAAAAAACGAGGAAACAAAAACAACAACAACGCATTCACAGTCGCATCGATTCCGAGAATTCCAGAATTCTCCAAATTCCATATAGCCTGCTTTTGATATTCCCAGAACTCTGCGTCTTTCCGGAATCGCGCGAGACCCCCCCCCCCCGCCCAATCGCTAGCTGCCCGCCGCAACAATTATAAACCGTTACAATTTTCTTTTTCCTCAACGATTAGTCGCGGTAGGAGAGAAAAAAATATGCCCCAACGCGTGTCTGTGTGTTACACGAGACGCGCATTCCGCGATCATTATTTGCAAGGGATGGGGGGGGGGGGGGAGCCTCGATTCCTCGCGATCGCTTCACTCGTGTGTGACTCACGTATTATTGCCATAAGCGGCGTGTCCGCGAGTGACGAAATGTCTATATACGTTTAAAGTGCATACATGTATATACGTATGGTATACATTGAAGATGCATACATATATATATATATATATATATATATATATATATATATATATATATACGCACACACACACGAAATACAGAGGCACTCCTTTTTCCAACGAAACAAAACATGCCTCCTGATTACCATCACAAAATGGGATTTCGTATTGCGAACAGTGTTCTTTTTTGTTCATTTCCAATAATTGACAGCGTTATCGCTGAAAATGTCTTTAAAAGCCACGGAAAAATCGGCCACGCCGTAATTCGTTGCAAGAAATAGACAACCGAGCTAATCTTCATTCGTTCAAAATCTGAGAACGGAAATTGAACACCATGCTTGTTTTTTTTTCGTCACGCTGCATTTGAGCGCAGTCGAAGTAACGAAGCAGTGCCAAAATTGAGGTTTGGAAAACCGGTAAGTGCGGAATTAAATTACCGGAAACGAGTTTATAACATTTTATTGCACGGTTATAAAATATTTTACTGTCTATATCTTCATGGTGGTGGTGCAGCGACCACTTCCTATTTACTTCATGGAAAAAGTTTTGCTGCTGTATTATTTATTACCATTTTCCATATTGTTGCGCATACTGGTAACTAGTAATAATCAATATAACCGTTTCCAACAACAACTATAACAATCGTGTTGTAGTTGTCGTTAACCGTGCGACATAATCAGTTATTATTGTTTTAGCGTTATTGCGATTTCAATATTTTCATACTTACTGCTATCACAACGTTTACTGTTAACCGTCAATTGGACTTACTGTCATTTATATTTATACAATCGTTATATACAGGGTGGACCATTTAACGTGATCACCGCAAATATCTCCGTTGTCTTTAGAGTGACGAAAAAAATGTCAGGAGGTAATTTGATTGATTTCGAAGGGCTGATACAGTGGTGAAAAATTCATTTTTGTCAAGGTCATAGTTTTTGCGTTCTCAAGGTCATCAATGGTTTTTCAAATGGGAACATGTTTTTTTAAAATTAAGTCGTAGCTGATATTCAGACGAATCCAACGACCTGTGATATCATGACCTTGAAATGATTTTTCACCAAAATACACCAGTAAAAACGGGAAATCGTGATGGTATTGACAATAAGAATATCCGAATAATGTAATTGAATTTTTTGTGCGGAAAATTTATTGTAACAAATGTTCGAAGTGATGGCCATTAACCTCGACACATTTTTGAAGACGTCGGATGGACGATTCTCTTGACCTTCGAATAGTTTCTGGTGTGATAGCGGCGCAGGTTATCCAACGGATACAATAATATCAATAGTCGGAGATGTTTCCGATGTTTGTAAATACTGGCATTGTAACGTAGTAAAATTGTAGTAGAGTGAAGAATGTTTACCATCTACCAATATTAGAATCAGTAGACAAGTGTATCCATCCAAAGTAACATGTAATAACCGTATCGAAAATGGTATTGTACAGTGAAGCAGAGTGATTGCACAGTCAAGCATGATGTTCCGAGGACGCCGGCGAACATGCGACAATGAATTACAAGAGCCTACGTCGCTGTCACACCAGAAACTATTCGAAGGTCAAGAGAATCATTCACCCGACGTCTTCAAAAATGTGTCGAGGTTAATGGCCATCACTTCGAACATTTGTTACAATAAATTTTCAGCACAAAAAATTTAATTACATTATTCGGATATTCTTATTGTCAATACCATCACGATGTCCCGTTTTTACACGTGTATTTTGGTGAAAAATCATTTCAAGGTCATGATATCATAGATCGTTGGATTCGTCTGAATATCAGCTACAACGTCTTAATTAAAAAAAAACATGTTCCCATTTGAAAAACCATTGATGACCTTGAGAACGAAAAAAACTATGACCTTTACAAAAATGAATTTTTCACCATTGTATCAGCCCTTTGAAATCAATCAAATTACCTCCTGACATTTTTTTCGTCACTCTAAAGGCAACGGAGATATTTGGGGTGGTCACGTTAAATGGTCCACCCTGTATAAATTAGATGAAGTAAAAAAGTTCTGAGCGTTTTTTCGCTTTATTTCGACGATGAAATTAACATAGTTAGGATTATCCGATTTAGATCAAATATGCGCCGTTTTGTTCGATAACTTTTGTCCATTTTGAAGGCAATTTCATAATTCCGCGATTGAAGAAGTCCTCGTCCCTATTGGTAAAAAACTTGACCAGCTCATTTTCACAAGCCTCTCTGGAGGCCAGTTTTGTACCATCAAGAAAATTTTGCAAATGCTTGAAAAGGTGACAATCGCTTGGTGCCAGGTCTGGACTATACGGCGGGTGCGATAGAACCTCCCATCCAAGCTCTCGGAGCTTCCGGCGCGTCGTTAAAGATGTGTGCGGCCTGGCGTTGTCTTGATGGAACACAACACCCTTCCTATTGACCAATTCTGGCCGCTTCTGGTCGATCACCTGCTTCAATCTGGTCAGTTGTTGACAGTAGAGGTCCGAATTCAGTGTTTGGCCCGATGGGAGCAGCTCATACTGGATGATTCCCTTCCAATCCCTCCAAACACACAGCAAAACCTTCTTGGCCGTTAATCCGGGCTTGGCGATCGTTTGGGCCGGCTCACCGCGATTAGACCACGATTTTTTTCGGCTGTTTTTCTCGTATGTGACCCATTTTTCATCGCCAGTCACCATCCGCTTAAAAAATGGATCGATTTCGTTACGTTTCAGCAAAGAATCGCAGGCATCAATTCTGTCCAAAAGGTTATTTTACGTCAATTCGTGTGGCACCCATACATCGAGCTTCTTCTTGAGACTAGCCTTATGCAAATGGTTCCAAACGGTTTTCTGGCTAATCTTCAGTTCCTGGGCAATGGAATAAGTGCTCACATGCCAGCCCGACTCGACGATTTCCATGATTTTATCGACATTTTCGACGATTGGCCTACCAGAGCGTGCCTCATCTTCGACGTCCATAGTGCCAGAACGGAATCGTTGGAAACACCGCTTTGCTGTTGAATTCGATACTGTATTGGCTCCATAAACAGCCCAAATTTTTTTGGCCGCCTGCTCCGCCTTTTCACCATGGTTGTAGTGGTAGTGAAGAATGTAACGAATTTTCTCTTTTTTTACCTCCATTTTGGAACGCTGCAACACACAGCTGGCTTCACCAAACACAAAACTGTCAAAGAACTTTTTTTGAAGCGTAATGTCACCTTTAAATCGCCGTATAGTATGATCCGATGCGATGTATACATCGTGAGATATGGCTCACTAAAGACATCTAGCGGAAAACGCTCAAAACTTTTTACTTCACCCAATATATATATCGCTATTATCGTTATTGTTTTCAATTATTGACACTATTGCCCATAGGTGGTTTTATTATTTTTATTAACATTATTATCATTAACGTACTTAATATTATTTCAGATGTGACGAGAAGAAAAATAAAGAGAACGCGCATGTTCAAAGGCTGAGAATGATGGACGTGCTTACGCGAGAGAAAGATGGAGCAGGTACAAGATATATACCTTTCATATATGTCGCGATGCATACAAGATTTGGCAACCTCGCTTTCAGTATACCCGACCGTGTCCCAAGCAAGAAAGAAAAAGACGAAGACGAAGAAAAAAAAAAAAGGAACGACGAACGCACCGTGCAAGGTTAAACGATATTACTCCAGTTTCGTATTCCCGCGGCTTAATTACACCCTATCTTTTTCCCAGCCCGAGCACCCCCCCCCCCCCCCCCCCCCCCGTCCCGCAACGTACCGACGGAAAAAGTTCAAGTGAAAACAACGATCGAAAGATTATTGTTATCATGGAATGTTCGAAGTGTAATCGACGCGAGCGTTCGCGGTAATTGTTAATAATTATCATGAGTATTGTTTCGTTAGAATCGACAGTAATGACGGAAGCGTTACATACACGATTAAAATTCTGCATAAATCAGAGCCGATATTTACGATCGAAGAACTTGGCGTTCGCAGCGTTGAAAAAAAAAAATGGCATCCTGGTACTATGTTCAGCACGCGGGTAATGGGTATAACCTAGAAAAATACGATACATTCGTTTGTACGAGACCTGAAATATCTGTTGAGTGTCTCCTCGACGAAAATGTATTCAACGTATGCTAAGGATACGTTTTTTTTTTCTTTCCTGAAGAACTCCTTTCAATGAAAGTCACGCAAGTTACCGATGCCCCGTGAGGGGAGCTCACCTCGCCGCGAATATATATATATATATATATATATATATATATATATATATATATATAGTGAATAAAAGAAATTTGCCGTGAGGCCCGGATGCCATCAACAGGTCCGCTACTTTACCTCGAGTTGTATATTACGAGAGAACGCGCGAGAGAGGAGAGAGCGCTGTGGCAGTAACGGGCAGATTATAAGGAAAAAGATCCAACGGTGTGGTTTAATATCCTATATATATATATATACACACACATATAACAGCATGTAAGCTTGAAAACGTCCTGTACCTTATATCTTCGCAAATGAGAAGCTGCTGGTCCAGCACACGGGATTTCTTCGTGAAGAACAGACTCCAAAAAAAAAATCACCTCTTCATCGTTTTTTTTTCTTCTTCTTATTTTATTGTTGTGTTAAAACGGAGTTCGCTGATACCGTCAATACACAAGACAACACGATCATGCACTTTCCGCCACTTTTGTTCCCACCGCATAACTTGCTTCGACACACTTTTATTTTTTCTATTTTACGATAACGAAATTTCTCTCCATCCCGCGCGAAAAATACTTTTTGAATCTTAAGCTGGAATTCACCCTCGTAAATTTTTCTTCCGCGAAATTTAAGTACAAACTTTACTTACGATTTGTAACAATATCAAAGTAAGGGAGAAAAATATATCGGGGAATAAAGAGAAACAAACAAAAGGAAAAAAACGAATAAAAATTCCACACCGCACACGCGTGCAACACAAGATCCACGCCAAACGACGTTGCGCGTCACCACTGAACACCGACTGGCCCGCTCACTCGGTACGCGGCACGTAACTCGCAACTTGGTGGGGCGCTATTTAGGCGGCGCGAGGGGGAGGGGGGGACACTAGCTCGCGCACCGTATCTCTTGACAGAGCTGGATTTTCACGAGTCCCGTGTGTGCGTTGCAAACGCTGAGAGATTATACATCGTGACACTATACACCCGAAGCTGTACGTGTACACACGTTTTTCCCGAAGCGAAGGACTATACTCTCTTTTTATACGCCGTCAATGGACAATCACTGAGGTCACGATTTTATTGCGCATGTGTCGTACACCTGTAAGTTTACCTGACTATCCAAAATGGTACTCTGGTACGAATGTTACCGTGGCGGCGCTCGTGTCGGCGAACCGTCATGGCCTCTTGCAATTGACGAGTATAAAATGAAAAGTTACAATACGCACGGCGAATACTTGCTGTTCAAAAATGTCACATCGAAAAATCGATAATTGATTAATAAATAATTGTATCGATCCAATTTACGTGATCGTAATTGCCTTTTGTTTGAATTTATTGTGACATATAATTACAAAATGTTAACAATGTTGTAATAATACTTTATGAATCGTTGTAATATGATATTGTCAATATTATATACACTACTCCAAAGAATTAAAGGAACAGAACATTTCTTCCATTTTTTTAGTGTTTCTTGAAGCGCTGTATCTCTGTGAAAGATGGTCGTATCGAGATGAAAAAAAAAGCATTTTGAAGCTTCAAGTCTCTAGTTTTGAGATCTTTTCGCAAACATTTTTTGTGAACTACGGTTATCTCGCAATCATGAGAAATAGCGCAAGGCAACAATTTTCAATTTTTTTTTGTTTTTTTTTTCAAGGGTTCACGGGCTCGGGAATTTTTTTTCAGTTGAACCAATACATACGCCTGTTAGCTTGTTTATTCAGCTACAATTTCGTTTTTTGTCGCTCTCTCTACGTCAATTTTTTGCTGAGATATCCGACTTTGATCTTCGATCATCGATATCTCAGCAACCAATAATCGCACAGCCAATTCAGGAACAGTTTTGAAAACTTGAATACGTTTCCTACAAAACGCTTTTATTGATTTTTGAGAAACAATTTTTTTCCACCCTTAACATCAATTTGAAAAAAGTACAAAAAAAATGACTTTTTCTGGTGTTGCAGTAAATCTACCACTACTTTACAAATATTCATGGAAAGCCTAACGTTGCCAGGTTTTTTTTCAGCTTAATGTACCCCAAATAGCCCTGTAAATTTTCAAATTGATCCATTGAACCGTTTTTCCGGATCGATTGATCAAAGTTTAAAAAAACAATTAAAAGAACAAGTGCTCCTAAACATCGTGTCATCATCATCAAAATGAAAAGCCGAATTCTTTTCGACTTTTTTCCACAACTTTGCACTAGTTACTTGAAAAAAAAATTCGAGAAATTAGCAAAAAAAAATTTATTAAGAAAAAAAAATTGAGAGTATCAACTTTTAATTAATCCAATTGAAGATGAGTGACATTATGGTACGGAAAGGTCGAATCGTGTCTAATATGAGTCAGTATTGTTTCCTAAAATGTTGTACAGATTTAAAAAAGAATCAAAAATAATTTTTTTTGAAATTTTTTGGATTTTTTTTCTTCTCAAATTTAACGAGTAACTAGTGCAAAGTTGTGAAAAAAGTCGGAAAAAAATTGTTCTTTTCATTTTGATGATGATTACGCGATGTTTAGGAACGATACACTTGTTCCTTTAATTGTTTTGTAAAAGTTCGGTCAATCGGTCCAGTAAAACGGTTCAGTGGATCAATTTGAAAATTTACAGGGCTATTTGGGGTACATTAAGCTGAAAAAAAACCTGGCAACGTTAGGCTTTCCATGAATATTTGTAAAGTAGTGGTAGATTTACTGCAACACCAGAAAAAGTCATTTTTTTGTACTTTTTTCAAATTGATGTTAAGGGTGGAAAAAAATTGTTTCTCAAAAATCAATGAAAGGGTCTTGTAGGAAATGTATTCAAGTTTTCAAAACGATATCTTAATTCCCTGTGCGATCATTGGTTGCTGAGATATCGATGATCAAAGACAAAGGGATCCTTTTTCATTCAAAGTCCGATATCTCAGCCAAAAATTGACGTGGAGAGACTGACAAAAAATAAAATTGTAGCTAAATAAACAAGGTAACTGACCTATACATTAATTGAACTGAAAAAAAATTTCCGAGCCCGTGGAGCCTTAAAAAAAACAAACAAAAATTAAAAAATTTTGTCTCGCGCTATTTCTTATGATTGCGAGATAACTGTAGCTCATAAAAAAATTGTGCTCAAAGATCTCAAAACTAGAGACTCGAAGGTTTATAATGCTTTCTTTCATCACGATACGACCATTTTTCACAGAGATACGGCGCTCCAAAAAACACTTTAAAAAATGGAAGAAATGTCCTGTTCCTTTAATTCTTTGGAGTATTGTAATAAAATACAAAACGTATTTCTTCGTAGACATTTTTCGGTTGTAGGGCCGTCTTTCTCGAATGGGCATTGTGTGCACTTTAGAAAATAATTTTTTCACCAACTAACTCTGCGGTCATGAATCCGCAAATAAATGTTTGATGCGTTAAAAAAAAATATAAGACTCTGCCAACAGTTTTTCGCGTTTAGGAAGAAAATAGCCGTTCTGGTTAACGATTAATATCTTGACGAGAAGTTTTGTTCCAGGTATGTAACCATACGTTGAATCCACGCAACAACTTTTCCTCCAAGAGTATGCGTTTTTTGTTATGACGTTGCT
Source organism: Ophion ventricosus (assembly GCA_963932345.1). Classification (NCBI taxonomy): domain Eukaryota; kingdom Metazoa; phylum Arthropoda; class Insecta; order Hymenoptera; family Ichneumonidae; genus Ophion; species Ophion ventricosus. Next base: position 8,836,595 of record OZ010716.1, on the reverse strand, counting down.
GCAGTCATTTTAATTAGGCGTGTATAGATGCAAAGAATGAAATGAAAAGGTGCTCAAATTACGGCGCAATTGACGAGATTATCCGAAAAGAACACGTAACCGTCAAATGAAATTATACGAACACCTACTATGCCTTTCATCGTTTATTATGATTACTGTTCTTACGCGCAATAAACATTTCTTATTGCACTGCTATAACACGATATTTTTATTTATTAAGGAGCCTTTTATGCACGCCGCACTCATAAAAACTGCGCGCGAACAGTCAAAATCGTATTAGTGCAGACGCGCAAAATATAAGGAAAGGATCAAATTGCGTTTAACGTTTGACCTTGTAACGTAGGACGATCGCGAATACGCGAATACTATAAATGTCCAAAAATAAAACTGGGATTCTCACCTGTCCGTTATCTCGACATAGGTCGATTCCTTTATATTATAAACAGACAAATACAGAAGTTTCTACTGCGAATTGCCACGAGCGATGGCGTTGTTACGATAAATCAAATTTGAGAAATGAAAACTTTTTTCTCCGGCCACCAAGCGTTTTCCGTCAGGTAGTACGATTCGACTCTTCGGGCATTTCCGTAAACGATCGTAGGCCTCTGGTCGACCACGCGAGTCAAAAAACTTCCATTTGGGTGCACAGTTGATCAGTCGAACTGAATCGAACCACTGATGCTTATACCTGTACCTGACCATCGCTTTCCGATTGTCAATAATGCGGGAAACATCGTACAAGAGTTATTCCAAATAACAAATGAGGAAAGCAAAAGCACGATGAACGACGATGTGGATATTTACGGCGATTTGCCAAGCTTCGATGTAAACGAGTGCGAAAAGGTGAGGGTTTTTTTTCTTTGCTCCCAAATATTTTTAAGGTTATGAAGAGAAAATTTTGCTGAACAATTGGCTTTCACACATACTGTGGCAAAAATCATATTTTTAGTGCAAAGAAACATCGAAGGAGCTAAACGAGAAAAATGCTGAATTAAAGGCGGAAAGCTCGGTCTGGAAAAACAAATACGAAGCCTTTGAGGAAGAAAAAAAAACCATTCTAACTAATACTTCATCCTTGATGAAAACAGCACGAGCGGAGATCGCTAGGAAAGACAAAATAATTTTGGAACTCAGAAGGGAGTAAGTTTTTTTACTTTGTACAATATTTCGATCATTAATAACTCTTCAAGAATGCCTTGGTAGTAAATCTTAAATCGTATTTAAGGTCCTGTCGATCCCAAGTAATTCTTGACTCTAAATACACCAAAGCCTATGCATGCCTTAAAAAACTGTAAAGTGTCGTCTTCATAGGAAATTTGTTAAACTTGATTTGATTATCGATTACACGTCTATTAAGGTGGAGTTGGATAATGAAAAAAAATGAATTTACTGAATATGTCCTTTCGTTTAACCCGCTTAAATTTAATTCCATGCAAGAACATCCCTTGCCCTTTTGCGGCAGTGTCAAATTCGTTAGTTCGATAGAACCGTGTAGAACCAAATGTTTTCTAAAAATTTTGAGACGCGGCAGCGTCTCGACGCCAAGTAATTAAAAAGAATAAAAATTTAAAAGTCAAGACATCAGCTGCGCACTCTATTATACAGTAATACGGAAATTCAATCTATAAGAACCATTAACTTTTATAAGCCTCTGTATCGCTCCTTCATGCTCTACTTTCAATGTATGATGACACAAAAGGAATAGATCATTTTCAATATATTTCTGCACCACGAAAGTTTAAATAATTTTATACAAAGGATACACTATGAGATGTTTATATTGAAATAATAATCCGAATAACCTGAGATATTTATTTATGAATAAATCTCCAAAACTCTTTGATAGTTTCTCTAAATAAAAATTATCCCAACAGGCTGGAGGATCTCAAATTCAAAAGAGGCATTTGGAGCAGAGCGAAGCCAAAGCGTCCTGTGCCAAATGATTTAAGGAAACAGCTGCCCGCAAAGCAAAATGTCGAAGCATTTCCGACAAAAATAATACCAACCATCCCTGTCAGTAAGAAACCAGTAGGAAAGACATTTTTAGACCAAGACGACGAGGAGCCAGAGCAAAAGTGGGAGCCCGATAGACAAAACGTTACGCTGTACGGAGAGAGACTAAGGAGAAAGATTCACATGGAAGAAGAGGCGGAAAGGGTGCGAAGAAGAGAAGCCGAATCCTCTGTTTTAGTCGCCCAACCAACATCTACCGAGAATCCTGAAGCCCCGGTGGACACAAAGAGTCACAACGAAGTCAGAAAGACTACGGGAAGGAAAGTCGCAGATGATAAACCACCACCTGCGGATATGTCGGAGGAGGAGGAAGGACAGTTGGTAGAGGAAAAGTGTGAACAACGAAACGGTTCGGTGGAGGGCAAATCGGTTGAGAACGAAATTAAGTTGGCTAGGAATTCTGAAAGGATGGGTAAGCAAGAGAAAAGAAAGGAGTTGGTCGGCCACGTTGTAAAGTCGGTATATCGATCCGACGACTTCTACGAGAATGTGAGCGAGGAAGATTACGAGGGTGGGGAACTCGTCGATGATCACCGTGACGGCAAGCCCCCAAATTTTCAGGATAACAGACACCGCAAAGCTGACGTTGATAATTACAATGCAAGTTTCAATCGCGGATTGCATTACTCTCGAACAACCGAAACACGTTACGATAAACGCTCCCGACCCCCGAGAGACAGCTCTGTTCACTCAGATCAGGACCGTAGGAGTCACAGGTATCAGAAATCTCAGCGATCACGACTAGAGCACGAGCAAAGAAGCAAATCGGACTATCGATCGCACAGTAAAACGCCCGATCGTCGAGTCAACGATGATAAAAAATATGAGAGACGTCGGGACGAAATGCGCAAACATCACCGTGACAAGCACGAGAAACGAAAGGAAGACCATCGGGATAAATACAATTCTAGAGATCACTGTAATAAAGATAATTACGATTATCGGGACTCTCACGAGCCCAGAATCGAAGACAAAACAGATGACAGGGGCAGATGCGATAACTCCAGAAATTACGACTCGGATTATAGGAGAGGAGGTAAATCACGCTCGCCTGAAGAAAAATTGCGAAGCAGAAGCAACGCTGCAGGTTCCCTGGAGAAGAGACGAGGAATCAAACGATTGAGATCTCGAGAACGTCACGTGCGACCCGAAAACAATGTGGAATCGGATAACGAGCGTGATGTGAAAAAGCGCAGCTCGAAAGATCGTAAAATTGACGTATATGAACGCAACGCAGTCGAAAAGCCACAAAAATCTGAATCTGCCGGAGAAAATAGTGTCGAAGAAGCGGAAGTTCCCGCAAGGCATCAGAAGATAAAGAGAACAACGAGCGCTCACGAAACCGAACGCGATTTGATTGACGGTAACAAGGTGGCGACGGAGACCCTAAAAAATCTGCTCGATCAAGTCGAGGCTCGAGACAAATGTATCTTGATGCTCGAAAACGAAGAGATACCGTTGAGCCCACTAACCAAACCAAAGAACCAACCAGCTGGTTCGCATTCCTTTAGGGAAGAAAAGATCGAGAACATCGAGAAATTCATTCAAGACTATCAGTACGACGAGGCCCATTGGAGCGTGCTCGGTAACGACGCAACTTCGGAGCAGAACGATGAGAAAAATGTCGCCAACTCAACCAGCGGTATAGTCGATACACTGAGTATGGATATGGAGGATGTTGTCGTTGATAAAGAATCGCACAATAAGATCTCTGAGAATTCGAAATATTCTGTCGATATAAAAAATTCGGTGCTCGAGCATAAATCGAAAAAAGATTCTGCTTGCAACGAATTGGAAGGATTTGCTGTCGATGAAAAATCAAATGAAACGATTAACGTAACTGGTAAGACTCCCAGTGGTGAGAAGCCAGCACATGTTCATGATGATGGGAAATCGAGAGACGGAAGTACTCGTGAGAATTTGGAAAATATCGACGGTGATAAAAAGTCCAAAAATTTGGCCCCCGAAGTAAATTCAAAACATATCACCATCGATCGTAAATTGAATGATGCGGTTGCTGACAACAAATTTGAAAAAACATCGGCTCGCAAAAAATCGACAGATGTTACCACCGTCCGAATGAAATTCGAAGACGCAGTCGCTGATAAAAATTCGGAAAATTTATCTACTGACAAGAAAAACGATGAGTTTGATGAGAGAAAGGAAGAAGTTTCGATTGGTAAGAAAAAGGAAGAAATCCACATTGACAAGAGAAAAGAAGAAGTTTCGATCGATAAAAACGAAGAAGTTACAGTTGATAAGAAAAAGGAAAAAGTTTCAACTGATAAGAAAAAGGACAAAGTTTCAATCGATAAGAAAAAGAACACAGTTTCAATCGATAAGAAAAAGGAAGAAGTTGTTATTGATAACAAAATGGAGGAAGTTAGGATTGAAAAGACAATGGAAGAAGTTACGTTTGCTAAGAAAATGGAGAACGTTGCACTTAAAAAGAAAACGGAAAAAGTCGCGATTGTTAAGAAAAACGAAAAGATGCCCATTGATAAGAAAAAAGAAATAGTTGCCACGCATGAAAAAAAGGAAGAAGTCGTTTTTGATAAAAAAGCTGAGAGCGAAAACATTCAAGAGCAGTTGGATGACGTGGTCATTGGCGAGAAATCAGGAAAGGTAGGAATCTCTAATTTGGGAGATTTACCAACTGATACTGAGACAAAGTCCAGCAACTTTGTGATTGATAAAAGGGTCGTCGGTGATATAAATTCAAGCGACGCCCCAAGTTATCCAATTGCTTCATCAGAAGATATTTGCATCGATAAGGAGCCCGAAAAAACTATTGAAAATATATCAACAGACGTTGCCACTGATAAAAAACGGGAAGAGAACAGCGCCCATGAAAAGTCAAAGGATGCCGCGATTATTGACCAGAGGTCCGAAAATATTCAAATTCATAAGGAATCGGAAAATTCGGTGATTGGTAGAAGATCGGAAAATGCCACTATTGACGAGAAGTTGCAAAATGTTAACGCTACAATGAAATTAAGTGGTGTTACGATTAATCACGAACGGGAAGTCGTCTCGTCTGACCGGGAGTCGGAGAATCTTTTCCGCGTCGAAAAACCTGAAGACTATGTTCTTGTGAAGAAAATTGAGGATCTTGTGGATGGTGACAAAACCAAGCACTCTCCAATTGACAAGACATGTGAAGCTTCGTTTACCAATACTGCAACGGGCATTATTAATGAAAAATTACAAACGCCGGAAATCGAGGATAATCCAGAAAGGCAAATTCTTGAAGTTTTACCGCCTCTTCCACCTTCGCCGGGGTTACCGCCACTTCCGCCGTCGCCACCACCGGAAGAGCCCGATATCTTGATCTCCCCGAAGAGCCAGCACATCAAGCAGGACATGGAAAAACCACAAGTGGACAAAGCTCTCTCAAGGCAACTAAAGAATCGTCCGAGGATCCCTTGCCAGCCCATAGTCTCGTTATACTCGAGAAAAAGACGAGGCTTGGTGCTGACGGATTCAGCCGCGAGTCACACCGTAGTGAAATCTGTGAAGGAAAACACAGCGAGCGAGAGCCCCAGGGAAAAGTCAAAATCTCCGCCGATTTCGAGATTAGAACCAAAGCTCGTACTGAACCTAGTCAAAGTGAAACATATCTCAAAATCGTCGAAAATTCAATCGGAAAATCCTACAGATGGACCTACCGTTGCTGAGTCCGTGACGGAAAGCGTTTCGGCGAATGCAGTCGAAACTTGGAATATTTGTCAGTCGAAATGCGTCGATGCGAATGACTTCGAAAATGCGACATTCGATGCTAGTAAACCGGAAATAAACGCAATCACGAGCGGTAAAACGTCCCACGACGATGAAAACGCCAAAGACGAACGACTTTCTGACTCGTTAGACCGCAAGAAGAATAACCTAGTGCGAAGTGAAGTTAAAGATACTGCGAAGAAATCCGAAGAGACTCGACCAGAAGTGCAGCCTGAGGTGGATTCAAAATCCATTAATACTCAGCGAACGAGCACGAGTAGGAGTTCTACATCCTCGAAATCATCGGAGCGTGGCAAACGTTCAGTGCTGAAAACAATCGCGTCCACGGTACCGAGCAATGAGTCTGGTTCGTCCAATCGCAAGAGACCTTTGTCCAGGGAAAAGGAGAATCAATCGAAGATAGCAAAACCGGTACATGTCATGGTGATCAGGAGACGAAGGCCAGTGCAACTGGAGGACAGCTCGACCGTGACTACTCTCGTGTCCAGCGAACACGAGGTAATCAACAAGGACAACCACGGGATCTCGGGAAGACGTGACGCTCCAAGCCGAAAACGACGCAGCGTGGAATCGTAATAGAAAACATCGCATCCACTTGAAATTCTTGCAATTTCTAGCCGCTCGTCAGCCTAAAACTTGTAGTACAATTAATTCTAGACTCTGACTGAGTACAATGTACTCTGCACAGATGATGTGAAAACTTGAAGAGCTTAAAATTCTTCGTGCCTTTTCCCATTCTTTTACCGATACGTCTGAATTTGCCAAATTATCTCAGATGCGCGACGTCTCATTTCTTGAAAAGCAAATAATTTTTTGGTCGCTCTCGCATCGCTAAAAAACGCAAATTTATTTTTCACTGTATTTTACGGTATTTCTTGTAGAATATAAAACACGTTTTCCATTCGTTCCGATTAATTCGGTTATTCTTATGTTTATTTTCATCTCAAAATTCATAAGATCGTTGCGCAAATCTGGAATTTCAATATGGAAATCCAGATTAGTTCAGTTACACTCAGTGTACAAATTTATATATATATATATGTATGTGTGTATATGCGTGTGTATGTGTACGTGTGTATATTTAGGTACACATTTGCTCTCCAATTCGAAGAAAAAAGGAAACAAATGTAAATGAATGTAAATATTTGACAGACGGAAAAATGGACGATCCGATAACTCAGACCACGGTTATCTTCGTCATATTTTTGCATACAATTTGCCATCTAGTTTTGAAATTCACAGCTTTCCAGCATGAATTCATCGTAGCTCAAGCTCCAATTTCGTAAAGCATCATTACTTCTAAGTATTTTGTAAAGTATCAGTATTTTTAAGCATCGTTATTTTGTAAAGCTCTATCTATTTATAATGAACATCAAAAATAAACTTGCGAAAATTGGTCCGGTGTGACGAATATTTGCGAAAAAAAATGATCAAGAGATTTGACAGCTTTTTTTGCGGGACAAAATAATCATTATTTTCGCGGCTCTTTTGTATGAGCTATCCGAACTATAATTTCTACATTGCCTCGAAAACCAATTCATCGTTCCTGTCCAATTAAAGACTGTGCAATTGAAAGTCATCGGGATCCTATATAGCCAATAAGTTCCTACATCATTTTGTAGACTGGCAAACCAGGCCCTCACCGTGAATAGTGTCGACGACAAAAATATAAAACCAGACCAAAGAACATAGAGAAGAGAGAAAATAAAGTGAACTGTGCCCAAAACGTCGCCCACCCGTCTCAAAAATAAGTTTTACATTTTTATTAATTGCACTGCTGGCGTAACTTTATTGAATTTTTGACAACATTACAGATGGTCTGACGCTTCTTTTTATTGTCCACGTGTACCATGACATCTACGTTGTCTCTCTCTCTCTCTCTCTCTCTCTCTCTCTCTCTCTCTCTCTCTCACTCTCTCTCTCTGTCTCGCGTATGACAACCAATGGTCGGGGCTAGTTTGGACAGAAAGAGAGAGGGTTTTGCCGCGCGAGAGCTTTGCGCGCTTCTATCTGAACAATGCTTTTGCGCCGAGGAGGAAGACAGAGCGAGAGAGAGAAAGTGAGAGTCGGAAAGAGAGGGCTCGTTCCATCTGCCAATAACGATTTTCCAAGGGGTCGAGACAGGCAGGCCGTACAGCGGGGTAGTATAACGAAATCCAACCCGGGTGACACACACACATACGTACAAAAGCGCACAACGGTGGCGGCTCATTTTTTTTTCTTTTCCTTTTGCCTCTTCTTATTTTCGTGACGTCATTGAACGACGAGATTATTGTAAGCGCGGACTCGGTTCGTTTGTACCAAACGCTTTTTGCGCTTTCGCAACGCGAACACGAAACATGGACGTTACCAAAAGTGCAAGAACTTAGCGATCCTCGAGACGAAAAAAAAAAATCATTTTTCATGGTCCGGAGCGCGGAAAGAAATAACTAAAAAAAACATTTAACTAACATAATCAAATATGAGCATTTATACATTTTGACTGCAGAGAAGAAAAAAAAATTGTGTAAGATTACAAACGGATATCGTGTTTTACAAGGTTTTCGAATTCTTGAAGTTTTTGTTTTTTTTTTCGATTTTTTTTTAATTCGTCCAGTGCTGCGACCGTGCGAAAAAAGTTTTCGGTGTTTCAACGATATCGTGGCTAGTCTCGGGATCGTTAGAGAAAAAGCCAGGTGCGCGACATGGCTTCGATAGTCCTGAGATCACTGTCCGTTTTGTTGGGGATTTTCTTCGTTTTCGTCGGAACGATCAAAGTTACTCCGCAACTTAGCAAGGAACTTCACAAAGATTTGGTAAGTGTTTCAGATTTTTTTTACCATTTTTACTTCGATATTTTTTTTTTCTGTAGGAGATTGACGATTTTTTTTTGCGAAAAAAGAGTCCCCTTTTATTTACTCGTTCTTGACGGCACTCTCTCGCTCTCTCGTGTATTTTTTGGCCCTATTACATAAGGGGTTGAAGCGTTAGACGCTGACACGATGACACATTGGACAGATATAACGTCAGGGCTATCTTATATTTTTTAGCCGAGGCTTGCTTCTGATGAGTAATTGGCGATCGATATAATTTTCATTAATTATTAACTCCTCGCGTGTATTTCCGTTAACTCGCGTGTGTACAATAAAATATATTCAATCGATCGCTTGTCTTTCGTTTATTTATTTTATCGAATCAATACATTTGTACTTCTCCTCCATGCCTAGTTCGCTGTCTGATTACATATTTATTCTTGCCCAATCGGAATAAGGATTGTAACAACAATTCTGCACAGAAATAACATCCAACAGGAAAAAAAGGATTTTTTTTTTCCAATCAACTTGGCCTCAATTTTCGGAGTACTTTTTCTGCTGCAATACTACCCTATGTGGGCATTCGAAAATAATGTTTTCAAAGTTCATTCGGTTTTCTTTTGCAGGTTCGATACATTTTTTTTTTGGACTTTCGTTCATCGATTCGTGCAGTCAATTTTAATTTTTTTTTCTATTTAGATCTGAGCCCCGGGAGGAACGGTTATGTTTTCTGGTTGATAAATTTGAAAGAAAGATGTATTTTGTCTTTGGTAGTTACTCGATAAATTCCAATGCTCGTAGTCTTTGCAGATTTTCAACGTTTCTATTTTGGTTGCCCATTGCCACAGACGAATCGTATGACATCTGAGATCTTCTCGTGTATATGTGTGTGTATGTGTGCTCCAAATTGGGTGACCGCCAAATTCTAGTGGTTTACATTTTTTCATCGATAAATCTGGCGTTTTTTTTCGTCGTTTTGTATTGTTTGTATCGTTATTATTTATTTTTCAGCGAAAAGAGTACGTCAAATATGCCAAAGTGTTTCCACTCTCGGAGGCTCTGGATTTCAAAGTACCGAGCAAATGGTATCGACGGGTTGTCGGATCGTTGGAAATTATATGCGGTTTAGCTATGGCAACAATTCCAAGTCGTGAGTATTCGCATATAAATATATATATATAGATGAACTCCCGAGCGACTGTGGCAAACGCGTTTAACGATTCTTCCCACCTAACGTGTATATTTATCTAATTCAGCAAAGGAGCCTGATGTGATTTATCATCGACCACTTTCTCACCTTGTTTTCAGGCAAAATTAAAAATGCCTCCAACACCGTTCTACTATTTCTCATGTTGATGGCCGTTTATTCTCATCATCAGCTCAATGATAAATTGGAGAGAACAGCTCCAGCCTTGGTAAGTTTCTTTTTACTTTTCTTCCATTCCCTTGTAATAAAAAAAAACCTCCCCATTTTTTCGCACTATTAAAATTACAAGCACAATCTTATCTTTTTATTATAATCAATATTGTAAAATACTATTAATGTATGCTGAAATGTGCTGTGGGGAAGTTTGTTAGATTGAAAAATTAGTTACTTTAAGTGTGCCAGAATAATTCTGATATGCAGCGATCGAAGTTTTGTGGCCTGGGTTAAGGAGGTTGCTCAGGGTCTTTGCGGGTAGGCGGCATATACTTTGACACGGACGCCTGTAACGGCTGCCAACTCCGAATAAACAAATTTTCGGTTACGTAAAATAAACAAATTTTTGCTAATAAATATGTGAAATGCATATAATTGTTGTTTATGAAATGTTATTAATCGTTTTTCGTTTATTTACATCGCGAATACGTTATTAACCAAGTTGAAATGTGGCAACCGCGCAATTTAGTTCTCAGTAGCCAATGTTGGGCGTTAATCAATTAAATTTTCAATCAGTTTATTAATTGACTAAAAAAGTTATTGCGATCATTATAATTGCAATTAACATTAATTGCATGTTGCAATTAATTTATTTGGATTAATCTATGTTAATTGCAACTCGCAATTAAAACAATTGCAATTAATTTTTTGAATTATTCTAAGAAACAATTAAAGCTAACAATTAACTTATTTAACATTACAGATATTAGATACGACGTGTTTGTTTGGGTTTTGTAGGCTTACGCAGCGCCCTATACAATAATCAGTTTTGTTTTAATTGTTAGTTTTTAATCAAATACACCAATAAGAATGAAAATTGATTAGTTTCTAATTGTGGAAAGTCGCGATTAACAATTAATTCATTGTTAATCGTGACTTTTCATAATTACAATTAAGACCGTCTTCTAGTCTAGAGGGCCAAAATTTGGGGATTTTTCAACATGCGATTAAAAAAAAACAAAAAATATTTCCCTATCTATCTTTTTACCACATATTTATTCATCCTTTGACATTGTATAAAAAAATTGGCGAAAAAAAAAATCTATAATTCTGGTAGATGCAGGCTAGTAAAGTGGGGGTGGAAAAAAAACGGCCCCTCCTGGTTGACCTGATTCCAACCCACCTGGTCATCTGAAAAAAAAAATAGATTCTTAATTAGTAAGGATGTCATTACAGCCCCCACCTCATGCAAAAAATGGCGGCTGTTTAAAAAAAAGGTCATTTTTGCCGTTTTTTTTCACGATTGTTGATTTTTTTAAAATAATTAGTAACAAAATTTCGCGATAAATCTGGTAGGGGCGATAGAGGGGTGTATAGAGAAGGTCCACAAAAAATTTCGAAGTAAATCCGTTCATTACAATTTGAGATATCATGTTAACCGTCTCGAAAAAAGTAGTTTCGAGAAAAACGCGTTTAAAGATTCGAGTACAGTTTCAGGCAGTCTAAGTCATGCCTAATGGTACATATACTTACATTTCGTTAATCGGCGATTCCTGGTCCATAAAATACTCCTTCTTCTTTAAAATCGAAGTGTTTTGATGTTTTTTGATGTTGAGAAGTTCGGAGTTCAGAGCGGTGAATCCGCTGTTCATCACGTCTGAGAGCGAACGCGTGACTTTCAGGACCGATCGTAATCCCCTGGACGTCCGTTAATATTTGGAATTTCCAAATTTCCTTTGGAGGGTATATTCTTGAAATACTAAACATTGAAAATATGCAAAAAAAATCGATTTTTTCAAAATTCTAGACTAGAAGATGGCCTTAATTGTTAATTGTTATAGTCGTGATTAACAATGAATTAATTGTTCATTTTCAATGACCCTAGCAATTAAATTTTGCCCAATACTGTCATTAGCTGATGTAGTTCTCAGTAGCTGATAGCACTAAGCTCAGATACGAACGCCACATCGTGAGCGCTTAGCTGTCAAACATCCATCGCGAATTCAGTTTTTGCGTTCGACGAGAATGAAAAGGAAAAATTCAAAGTGAAAAACCGTACAATCGTACGGTTAAAGCAAGTAGAAGATGGAAAGCGGCTAAGCAAAGTAGTTGAACCGGAAAATGAATGCGCGCAGTCGAAGGACGACGCATAATTTATTTGAATTTTATGTCAAAACACATACCCTGCAACTTCTGTCAAAAGGAAGCTTCTGTCTATGGATGAGAAATATTAAACATAAAGAAAAATACGCTTTGGCCTCAATATTTTCTGTACTCAGCCAACATTACCTCCTTATGAATACGGTACCGAGTGCACCTTATTGCGCTACAAAAATGCTAGGTACGATTATAAATCATTTCCAAGAGCTGCTCGATTAGATTTTCAATCTGTATGCTTCATATTAGATCTAAGTATTTCTGTAACCACACGTATCGTGTGCTACTTCATAGTTTAGTAATATACCGTATATATCCGTTAAGTATGTTTGAATGGTAATAAACAAATTTTAATTGTCATCTTTTTTGCGAACATTTTGTATTGTATTGATTTCTCGTAATAATGCGGAACAAAAATAACAATAATGCTCGAGAATATGTAAACACTCTTTATGACACTGCGGTAAAAAATTTAGAACGAGGAAGCAATATAGTTTGCGCGTTTGTAATTGTGGCGCCTATTAAAAATGGCCGACTTGCCGGCAACGTTGCCACGTGTCGCAGGGCGCTTTATCGTTTTGCGCAAGTCAGCTAAAATTTACTATTTTATTTCAAGAATATCTCGATAACGAGGCAGACGAAACGCTTCACTCTTCGTTAAAATTATCCATAAAAACGTCAAGAATTGTTCACGCCTATTTATATTCAATTCTCAAAATTTTCTATTATGTTGCGAGATTCGTACGAGAGTTATCGTATCACTTTTACTATGTCGCCCGTGTATAAGAGCCTAACTTCAATAATTAATTGCTCAACAATCATGCAGACGAACGATTCGAAATTTTGCACGGCGTCGTAACATCTGTTTGCAAACATTCTCAACTAATTTTAGCAAATTCTTAACATTTCGCGATAGCTGAGCAACCTCATTAAACCACACGATAGAGTCTCGACGCCAAGTAATCAAATTGTTCGATAGTTGTATTTTCAAAATAAGAGCGTGTACACACCCACGCGTGCACGCGCAACTTTTTCGCATCCTCATTGGGTCATTAAGGAGGTACGATCATGGGATCGAATCCAACTTTCGAACCTGAAATGTTTATATGACGTTGACGAATACGTTATTGCACCCTTTGGAAAAATTTGAGCTATATTGACCATCCAGTTTTTTCGTAATAAAATTGTAAAGTCGAGCATTTTGAACTGGTGACGCCCGTCGTCTTATGGAGACGGTCGACCGGAAGTGCGGTAATCACGGTTTTGCTACTTACGTATCCAACTAATGTCGTTGGAAAACTGAAATTTAATCAATTAGACATAATTGATATTATAAAAAATCGAAAATTCTCACTTCACCGGGTAGTTCAAGCACTACATTATAAAACAGTTTCAACTTCCGGTTGAATATTATCATAATGACGAAATAGTAGCCATAGACTTGCCAACGTCGGGCGTAACAGCTGATTCGTTTGGCGAGCATAACCTAGCTCTGTAGTGACAGTTTTCGTTGTCGCCGGCTAGCGACAGCCAATCGCATGCAGGATCAGAAAAAAGGGAGCCTCTTATTGGCTGTTACTAGGTGACGACAACGAAAATAGTCGCTACAGAGTTTCAGAATCTCGGCACTGCTTGGGAATCGTCGTGAAGACTCCAGAGTCGTTGAGGATATCATTTTTCAGTTATGATTAGTAAATATGCAATAAATAAAATATTTACCATAAATTTGGCACTTTGGGATCGACAATACGAATATTCAACATAAGTTAACATAAATCAGAACACCCGTCAGGTGACATAAATTTAGTCTCTTTGTTGACCCTGCGGGAGTAGTCGTACCTCCTTAAATGATTTTTTTTCCATTGTAAAGATCATGTGCGCTTTTTAAAGCAAAGTATTTTTCTTTTTTTTTTTTTTTTAATTAACAATGATATAGCACTTTGAAATTGTTGTTCTGATGAGCTCGGCAAAAACGCGCCGAGCGTATCCGAAGTTACCCGAGCGCTCTGTGACGTCACCGCTCGAACGCCACCCTTGTTTCGTTTTGCTTTGCATAAATACGACGAAAACTGCCCCTAATAGGTATTTTTGAATGTGCTACAAAACACAAAACGTCGAAATCTGTGGTTCGATGCAGCACGACGTGTCAGTCCACTTATTTTTGTTGTGAATACCACTTTGATGGCAGTGTAAACGTGTAGACTGTATTGACATATTTTTTTTAAATACCTCTTTTTCAAAATGCTTATGTTACGTAGAGGCAATAACAGACACAATTTATCAAGCCTCTCCTAACCTAAAAATGTTCAGTTATCCACGGTCGGTAAATTACTCTAATTTGCTTTCACAAATCCACTTTCACACATCGTGGCACGAAAATTAAACTATATTTAGACTTTTTAAGAATGCTTGCGATTTTTAGATGCAAAATGACACAAAATTTTACTTGTATATACACACGCGTGTAAGCCGTATACATAGCCCGTTCGAGCGGTGACGTCACAATCGTCAGCGCCGATAGCGTGACATTTCGCGCCAACATCTACAATTTGAATTATCGTGATATAAAAACAATTAATAATTATCTTTAGAATTATTTCGAAGAAAAACCCTTTCGACTTTCGGTTTTAATATCACAAAACATCAATTCTAAAAAAAATCGAACATTTTTTTTTTAACAACTCAATTGTCGCACAAACTGCAAAAACACTCTCCTAATTTTGTTACGACTATTATAGATTTGTTTTGTTTGTTTTTAATGCGATATTATGCTTGAATGTTTCAGGTATTTCTGTTCATGCTAACGGGTAGATTGGTGATAGACTGGCAACTTTGCCGTCACGATAATCAGGCGGTGAATGCGAACGGCGTCGACGACAAAAATAAGAAGCAAGACTGAAAGGCATCATCGTCATAGATGAAGAATGAAAATGAAATGAATCGCGACCAAAAAAACGCTTACCCGTCCGCCGAAAACGAGTTTTACATATTTAAATCACACTGTGCTGGGATCGACAAAACGAATATATGATAAATACGTGTCCCGTCATTGATAAAAAGAAAACACGAGACGGACTTGTTGAGAAATTTCACGATTAATCGTAACGATGAAAAAGAAGAACAAATAATAGAGATCTAGAAATAACAAAGGAGAAAAAAAAATAATATGCGTTTTTTACCCTACGAAAATTTCGGAGTTTGGACTATAGCGTGAAACGCAGACCAGCCCGACCAGCTGTTGACCTGTCGCTATATTCTAAATTTATCCTACGGTAAATTTGGGTGAAATTGTACAAGTTAATATTAATTGGCTGCCCTTTTGGCAAGCAGCTTCTATGCAAACGAAATGTGTAATATACACGTACACATGCACAGACACATATTACCCAGCGGGCCATTGGATTTGTACAAGCTTAAAAAGCAGCACGAAAAGTATACGTAAATGCCGTTCAAATGTGAATTCCGTTATCCGTATCGATAAGTATAATCGATTTTTAACGGTATGTGCGTATATATATATAATGCCATAGTTTATGAATCATCCATATACATGCGCACACACTGCTCTGAGGGATTGAATTGCAATACAACAAAATATATTTAAACGAAAAAAAACTCCCATTACATATATATACTGCTGGCCAAAATTTTGGATACACTAGTCGAAATTTCTTATCGCACTAAAAGTTAGATAGTAGAATCAAAAATAAAGATAATTGAATTTTCCAAGTGGCGTTTTAAAGAGGACAAGTTCACCCTTATTTGGCTTTCTTAGAAAATTCTCTACGGTTTTTTTTCATCCCAGTACGTATTTTTGAACGCAGTGTTTAAACATTTTTCGGCTATTTTTTGGCCTTCGAAAATGAACTGCAAAATTTGTGGATTTTTTTTTCCATGGTGCACTTAAAAATGTCAAAATCTACATTTTCGTTCTTTGGAAAGTCTCGTACAATTTTTTTGGCCCCAGTATTGCATTTTTAGCTAAAAAAGACATGTTTTAGAAAAAAAGTCGTCATCGAAGAACTATAGGGTTTCAGAGGAAATGTCAAGAGGGTAAAAAGTTGCACGGATTCACACTGGAGTGGCTACAATTTTTTCAGAATTTTTTTCTCACATTTTTTTTACCATTTTTGGTTGGAACTTTCGTGAGTGGAGAGGCTCTACTTGGTAATTATGGAGTCTAGGACAATATATTAAGGAAATTTGTTTACATTTTTATTTTCTATAAACTACAATTTTTCTAGATGTTTTTTTAATTTTTGAAAATTACAATGAAAAAATAAAACTATAAAAATTATAGTTAATTAAAAATAGAATGTAAACAAATTTCCTTTCTCAATATATTGTCCTAGACCCCATAATTCCCAAATGGAGCCTCTCCACACATCAAAGTTCCAACCAAAAATGGTAAAAAAAAAATCTCAAAAAAAATTCTAAAAAAATTCTGGCCACTCCAGTGTAAACCCATGCAACTTGTTACCTTTTTGACATTTCCTCTGAAACCCTATAGTTCTTCGATGACGCCTTTTTTTTCTAAAATATGTCTTTTTTAGCTAAAAATGCAAGCCTGAGGCGAAAAGAAATCGCACCAGACTTTTTACAAAAACAAAAATGTAGGTTTTGATATCCTTTTTAAGTTTACAATGGAAAAAACCGAGAAAAAAATGTTCCACAAACTTTGCAGTTAATTTTCAACGGCCAAAGAATAGCCGAAAAATAGCCATGTTCAAAAGTGCGTACCGGGGCGAATAAAAAATCGTAGAGAATTTTCTAAAAAAGCAAAATAAAGGTAAACTTGTGCTTGTGTAAAACGCCGCTTGGGAAATTGAATTATCTTCATTTTTGAGTCCGCTATCTAACTTTTAGTGCGGTAAGAAATTTCGACTAGTGTGTCCAAACTTTTGGCCGGCAGTGTATATGCACATAATTTTAGCGAATCCTTCGTGTACAGAATCCTCGATGAAAAATCACACTTTTGAAATACCCAGAGACCAAGTAATCCGCTATACTGGATCGAAAAAAAAACGAAATAGCCCACATAAGGAGTGTTCATTTTTCGACGTAGCTATAATTAACATTAAATCGACTATTGCACATGTACATATAAAGGGGAAAAAAGCATGAACGCATATACATCTATATAGAGAGGAAACAGCTTTTATGACGGATTTCGAGAAACGGCAACGCTGACTTTTTCTTGACGAGATAACCACCTACCGACAAACTTGTGTTTTGTTAAGGATTAAACCGGACTTAAGTGTCGTTAAAAGATCACTTTGTCAGTTGCTTTTTCGTTCGAAAAAAATCCACTTGATTCGGCAATTGTTGAAGAAAAGAAAAATGTTTTGCAACAGCCACGGTACGTGGAGAAAATAATGGTATATCAAGCAATGGTACTCATTGAAATTAGAAATTCATTTTCGGGCATTATAAGTGATACTTTTCGAAATAAGATGAAAATTTTGTCAGGCATCGAGAAAATTTGATGCACGAAGAGAACGCTTGAATTTAAATGATTTGGTTTTATCTACGAGTTAATGTTTTTACGCAAACAGAATTCCGATCCCGCATACGAGAAGGAATGACGCACGTTTTCATGATCGAAGTATTGTTGTAAATGTTGCCACAACATTTGTAAAACTAGATCACGCGCCTCATGTATAAAATAAAATTGTCACAATTACTGTGTTGCACGGTTTTCTTTTAATAAACAAAAAACAAGAGCCAACAGGAGAAACAAGTAACGAGCGGATCCAACGCGTTAAAAAGGTTTATTCTTTATTTCACGGGATTAAACGAGGCGAATATATCGCTACAATATTGTGATTCGTCAACCATTACTAAAGCTCAAACCCGGTTCTGACAATAACAATATATTATTATTATTTACAAAGCGTCTGTGTTGTAGAAATTTTATCGGCTGTTAGCAGCATTACCCTACGTACGGAATTGAATTGTAAGGCTGTGCGATATAAAAGAGTATTTTACAAACCGATGTGAGGCTGTTAATTCGACGTCACAATCGCCAAAAATTTGTAAATGCCACGAATCTCATAGCGATAACATGTATTGAATATTTTTATTTCCGTTTCTTTTCTCATATAATCTTCTAACTCGTTTGTTAGGACTCTCGAAACGCTGTCGCGAGAACTAAGCGCATTAATTTTCGTTGAAGCAGTTGTCTTCGTCGAGCTATTACGAATGTAAAACGAAGCAGAGTGGCTAATAATATTTGTTTCGTGTGGCGTTTAGGAATCCTCGCCGGTTGTAAGAAGATGGAGGGCTTTTTGCAGATTGTCAATCACTGTTGGCACGTCGTCGTAGTTTAACGCGCTTCCGGCCCACTTTATGTATTTCGAGGCCTTGATCATCTGCTCGGGATTCAGTGTTACGCCTTCTGATGGCAGAAAAAAAATGAAAAATCAACGATCAATCGACATTACGATAAAAATTTAAAGCTTACACGTTGCTCATCGTCATTTTTTCTCGGATAAAACAAAATAATAAGGAAGCAAGTTTTTTGCCTAGATAAGAGTCGAGTTTCGAGTTTACTTTATTATTCATCGCCTACTTTATTATTCCAGTATTTACCAGTGAGTTGCGGAGCCGTTGTAAAATTTGTTGGAACGCTCGGACTAGTCAGCGTAGGCACGGGGTTGTAAGGATTCGGATTCACTGGAGTGGGAAGCATTGGGTAAGGTGTATTCCCCCCTGCCTGAGGACCCGTACTCCCTGGAACCGATGGAAACCCGTAGGAATCGTTGTTACTCGGCGGTGGTGTCGGTTGACTAGGAGCTATAATACAGAAAATCGTGCAATGACTTATTATTATCGATCAACGTATACAATTGAAGTAAACAAAGAAACAAAAAATTGTGTGATACAAATATTATGCGTAGAGAGTATTGATAAAAAATGAACCAGTGACATCATTGATCATTAATGGCTTAAAGCATTTTGAGTTAATGTTTAATTTTGTTGATATATGAGAAAACGGAACGTATTACTATCGATATCTTAAAGATAAAGACAGTGATAATACAGGGTGTTTAATTTTGACCAGACCTGAAATTTCATGACATTTAAGGATTTTTAAGGCAAAGAATAGGGATTTCTTCATGACTTCCTGGTATAAAAGTATACTTTATAATTCTTTAGGGCGACTGATTTTTTAAATTTTCATATTTATATTCTGCTCTTTGAAACAGATGTGTGTTGAATGCTGATAAAAAGTATACAAAATAAACGAAATTCACTAAACTGTACAATTCCATGTGTAGTAAAAAATGTGAGACAAACATCGTTTCAAGTTTGCTGTAAAGAAATATATTTTGGGAACATCTGGAAAAATATTACATACATTTAGGAACTTTGAGTAATATCATCTAGTCGCTTTACACGAATAACATTGAAAAATAAGAAAGAAAAACTAATATGTTAAGATAACGAATCATTTTTTTCTACTACCTTTTTTTCTAATACCGTAAATTGTCGCAAACCCGCAAAAATTTGAAATTATTTTGGATAGGTTAGTACAAAAATCGGACACGATAATGAGCGCTGCAGAGATCTTAAAAAACCAGGTAGACTGTTAATTTTTCATGAATTTTTCAGAGTCGAGTGTAATTTCATGAAATTTAAGACTTTTCATGACTTTTCAGGTCGGTAGACACCCTGTAATAAAACGGATGATTTTAGCATGAAAGATGTACGCGTCTCTGCTTCTATTTGTCTAAGCGATTAATGTTGCGCGCATTCGCGGTTACTTTTTAGAAACACATTGATCGCGAAATCGATTGATTTCACAAAAAATCCGGCCATCTCATTCTCCATCCTCAGTATCGACTAGTATATATGAATGTGTGATAATCGTTGCGTATGACAGTGCTGATTAATTGAAGCGATAGACTCCAGACCCTTGAATAACTAAATAGCTGTAAAGAAAGAGATCATTTATAGCGCAGATGATAACGAAACTAAATTTATAAGATTAAATACACTGGATAATACTTCAGATTTGTACCTTCTATGTCCTCATCGCGAGACGCTGGCATAGAAAGAAACGTGAGCAATTTAGTATGAGTTGTGTTTGAGTGTGGGATTTGATTCTCTGAATATTACCTGGTTCTATGCCAGGCTCTGCCGGACCTGCCTCAGCTAATAACAATAAAACGGAAACGAATTTTTAAAGCCAAGGAATTTGCAATTATATTTTTTTGGGACTTCGCAATTATTGTCAATCTAGTACCTTGTTCGGTGTCAGTGGGTTCACTGTTTGGCTCCGTCGGTGGTTCATCCGACTGATTTTCTTCTATCGAATTACATTTTCGTTAAAACTAATTATTCTCAATTACACCTTGGCAACTACGTTGCAAAATATTACCAGAATCTATGTTAAGACCAGTTTTTTCTTCTTCGGCTATCGATAACAGACAAAAAGTGCGATTTTACGAGT
This sequence comes from Ophion ventricosus, assembly GCA_963932345.1. Classification (NCBI taxonomy): domain Eukaryota; kingdom Metazoa; phylum Arthropoda; class Insecta; order Hymenoptera; family Ichneumonidae; genus Ophion; species Ophion ventricosus. Next base: position 8,816,080 of record OZ010716.1, on the reverse strand, counting down.
CTCTCAATCGTACGAGAATTGCAATTTATGATAGAATACCTTGGTCAGGCGCAGCAGACTCTTGCTCTACCTCGCTCGATGGCTCAGCTTGTTTTTCTTCTATGAAATTATATTTCTGTTATGTGTTGCCATGAAAGTATAACCTTTAAGTATTCAAGCTAATGCAATGTAAGCAATTACAGAATAATAACTAAAAAAAAGTGGCTGGCAGTAGTGGGCGCATCGTCATTGTGCGGTTTTTGCCATCTATGCTAAGTAGTATTAATCTGGGCTGATACTCAGATGGACGAGCGCGCAGCTCATGTGCTGGCTCACACTTAATTCCTGAAGTTACCACAATTCGAATTCAGTAACAAAATGCTCAGCACAGGTTTTCCACAGTTTCCCTGTACCCGTGTACAAATTCAATACAGTAGGACATTAACCCTTAAACTCATGTACGAGATAGAAACCCACCCCACTCAACTTTCAAAGTACACTTTTAAGCTATAAATCGACATTGTCAACTGGAGACTATGATCACAATTCAGTTCCACTACCTGGCTGTGAGGCCAGGCCGACAGTGGCATCAGTCCGGGGTGGATATCTACCCCAGTCTGGAATTTCCGTTGGTGTTTCGTGGTGGTAAGTGGATTTAGATTTTTTTCTAAAATCAATATATTTTACGTATTATTACGTAATTTGAGCGCAAATAGTCGAATACCTTATCTAAAGGCATATATTTTATGTGATTCGAACGACAAAAAAATTAACACGATGGTTCTTCACAATTTTAACGCGGATTTTGAAAATATGAATCAGAGGACCGGCATAAAAAGTCTTGTCAAGTCTCTCACAGAGCCTCATCTGCGCGTAAGTCTACTGATTCAGAATCTCCAGCAGGACTTTCAAGTTTCCATTAGTACCAGCTTGAAAGAAAAAAACCAACAGCACCAAGGGTTGGGCCAAAAACGGGGCGAGATGCGCAATCTGCTCAAGAGCAAAGGATCGCAAGGTTCAGGTTTTCTGCCAACGAGGCCAAAGGGCTGCCTGCGACGAGCGCAGAACAGTGCATTTTTTGCATTTGCACGACATTAGAATGAGTTGAATGTACGATTTCTTTATATTCTTTATATCCTTTTTTTGATTATCAGTATTATCAAGTGACAAGGTAGGAACTCGACGCCAAGTAATAAATAAATTAATGAGCACCACGGTCTCACGGACAAACACGCCGCAACCCTTATACAGTAAGATGGGCTTTTACCGGAACTTTTCGAGCTTTGAATCGACATTACGTGAAAATGCGGCGACGAATTGAAATTCTAATGACATTTTACCAATCGTAATTTTTTCCTATGGATTTTGTTAGGGTAATTTACTATTTCCTCAATAAATGAAGTGAAAAATATGCGAAAAACCCCCACAAACATATCTTTTTCCATGTTTCCACTGACTTTTTCCATATTTACAATTTCCGTATTTTCCCTATTTTCATAACCCAATATACTTTTCGAACGGAATATAGTTCAACTGATTTTTCTTCATAAGCCCAATGTTATGTAACTTTTTGTTTAAAAAATGGAATTTTCACTTATTTTCGGCCTATGTCAAGGTTTGAACAAGTTTTTTACGAAATAAATTTTAATTAAATTGGCATTGCCTGGCACCGATCTCTTTCTTATTGAAAAACGAAGAGATTCATGTACTGATGTTTCTTTTTTACTGCTGAATGGAGTCATTGTGCATATAAGAAACTCATGTGGTCGGTATCTGTCCCAATCGTGAGTTGGAAGGTAGAAAAAATGATATGAGTTCTGGGGTTAAACAACAAGTGGCTGTGGTAAACTGTCTGCAGGGTCTTTAAGAAACTGAAAATTGCGAAGTGACAAGAGTTTGTTAAAGCTCGCAAGGACATACAGAGGAACACTAGAAATAAACCATTTTTTTTTCTAGCCTAAACAAATAGCTCTTAGAAGTTTGTACAAACTCTTCACCTCCCTCATCACCAGTAGGCTCTGCGTCAGCTTCGGTGTCAAGCAACAAGTCCTCATCTAGAGAAAATACATTTTTTGCAAATGCCCCTTCGCAATGTCTTGGAACAAAAAATGCAACGGATTCTGATTTACAAATAAGATGGTTGGATCGTGAGAAAAAAATAGACAAGTAAAATTATAGGAACAATCGACAGTGGTAAATAAGAAGCCTGACACCTAAAATTATGAATACAAAAGATAGATCTAATAAGGATATCTAGTAGCAACCTACCAGGTCCAGGACCAACATTGATATTGGAATCATCATCGTCTTCTCCCTCCATCTTCATAGGCCCTGACATAGGAGTCTCGCCGTTCTTGAGACAATTGTGAATGTATGCCGCCTTCCATTTGGAGTACTTCCTATTTTGCACTGCTTCCTCTGTGAGTTCCCCAAAGGTCGTCAAGACATCGTACAGAAGTCCAGCAGTATAAAAACTCTGTATGACACTTTTGTTAAAGATTCCTTCTCTGTCGTGCTTGTCGGCATACAAGAAGAGCTTGAAAGCCCAATTTTCCACATGCGCCTGAGCCGCCACCTCATTCGTTATCGCCTCATTGTCGCTCAACGATTTCTTCCTGGCCTCCAGCCAGTCCATTAATTTCAGAAGAAAATTATTTTCCGCCGCGGATTTCGTCGATATTTTGAGGCCGGTTTGGAGCGCGTACAGGCGTACTGGAACGATGCCAATTGTTGCGAGATTAAAACGTTAGTGATGACGTTTACGAACGATTGTGTCATTCGAGTCGGTCAATAATTGGTTAAGATATTTGCATATGCGTACCCCAATAACTGACAACCGGATCACGTTCATCATGTTCAGTTGCGATTTTCAAGTAGTGCTGTATGCCTTTTAGAGGCGCAGGTATCTCTGGAAGATCCGGTCCGGACATCGACGCTTATTTTTTGTTCACGATTATGCAGGTTATTAGTGCGATGAATGTGCAAAGTGACACATTACGAAAACACCATTCACAGTTTTTGACGCGTTACTGCAATGTCACTGCATCTGCGCCCTACTACCAAGATGTGGGTGTGCGCTGTTAAATAACCGACTATCGCGAGAAGTATCTGCTTATTTATACGGTTGATGGATCTGTTTTGTCGACGGTTATTCGTGTTGGCTTTAGGCTATTTGTTTTATTAGTTATATTTTCCCGTACCGAACTTTTTAACGATTTTTCCACCGTATATTGCTAAAAAGTTCAGACCGAATTACATAACCGAATGTGACGGAAAAATAACTGGTTATATATGGGGATGCAACTGTTTTATCGGCGAGTGGTAACGTCCCAGTTGAAGCTCGAAACCATAGAAATGTACGGTCTGCAAGGCATTTGAAACGAAGATAAGCCTGTATCCCAGCCGTATGATGGCACTAGCGTTGCTTTTGATATGACACAAATTACGATATAATCATAAAACAATTAGTAACTTTTATTATACACTTAAATAATAGCCGAAACAAGTAACCACACATGTGGAAAAGGAGGACGTGCGATCTAAAACCAATAATGGCGGGAACATTGGGACGGCAATCTGCGGGTCCTTCAGTTATAGGCGATCGTAGCGCCGCGCCAAGGCGACGACGCGAGACAGAAGCACGGTCTAAAGGCCCCTCTACACTACTCGTTCGAAGTTCCTCGCCCAAGTACTCGCCGAGGCTAGCCGAGTACGAGGAGCGTCACCACCACGGTCTTACATACATATGTAAAGGCCCCTCTACACTACTCGCGAAGTTAATCGAAGTTGGGCGAGTCAGGCGCGACTTTGATCCTTTGACTCGGCCCAAAATACCGACACCGATCGGAAGTCGCCCGAAGCGAAGCAAAGCGAGGCGAAGAAGTACGAAGTGCCTCTCTACACTCTCGTTCTCGCCCAACTTCGATTAACTTCGCGAGTAGTGTAGAGGGGCCTTAAGACCGTGGTAGAGTCACTCTACCACCCAAATTTCATGGAGTTTGCAGACCTGTATGTAAAGGCCCCTTTACACTACTCGCGAAGTTAATCGAAGTTGGGCGAGGACGAGAGTGTAGAGAGGCACTTCGTGCTTTTTCGCCTCGCTTTGCTTCGCTTCGGGCGACTTCCGATCGGTGTCGGTATTTTGGGCCGATTCAAAGGGCCGAGTCGCGAGCACGAGTTGTCGCGAAGTTAAGCGACGGAGTTCTCGCGAAGTTGAGCGAGTAGTGTGGTGACACTTCTCGTACTCGGCTAGCTCGGCGAGTACTTCGGCGAGGAACTTCGAACGAGTAGTGTAGAGGGGCCTTTACCTCTTGACGCCGTATTTTTTCACGGTGTTTACATCTGTTCCATCTGTTTTTTTTTTTATTGCCGTGATTGTCAACATAACCTCTCTTTGTAATCATATACCACAAGGTCTGACGCTACAAGTTCCGCGAATTCACACGACGATTTTTTATTACCTTGTTTTTATAACAATAGAGTGCATTTTTTTAAATAGTATTTGCGAAAACATTACGAAATGACTAAGGGTTGTGCGGTTCCAAAGTGCAAAACGGGGTACCGAAGTTCTAAGCAAAAATGCTCCGTGTTTCGAGTGCCAAGAAACGACGAGCAATACAAAAAATGGCTACATGCGATTCCGGGACTAAAACAGTCTCAGCACGTGTGCGAAAAACATTTTGAAGAACGATTCATTCTGAGACATTGGAGAAAAGAGGATGAAAATGGTCGGATTATCGCTGAAGTAAGTTTATTCACTGATTTTTTTTTTTTAGTCGATGAAATAATTCCCGCTATTTTGTATTGAACGTGAATATCGAATGTCGCGAATTAACTTTCCGTACTCTTTTTCAGAGTCCATACGCACATCCTAAGCTCAGCGAATTTGCCGTACCAACCATATTTGAGGAAAATGTGCATGTTGTGCAAAAATCTACAGGCTTTGCCATGAAAAAATGTGCAGAGCAACAAATCGACAAAGTTCTCTGCCCAATAACAGTTCGAAACTTTCCAGGTACATGCCAATGCATGGATATTTATATTTGCATACATGTTAGATACATGGTGTTACATCATTTTGTGTTATTGCTTCTCATTATCATACGTCGCTACATCCCAAAACTGAGTAACCGAAAAAAATAATTAACAGACTGTACAGAAAACACTTAGTAACATGCATTTTATGACAAGCGTTGACGATACCTTGAACACAAAAAAGATAAAGCCAACAATAGAAGAATGAAAGAAATCTTATCTCAATCACAGTGTTCATTGTGGTGTTGCCTGAGTTGCGAAATGAAAAGAATACGATTAATAATAGAGAGAATAATGTTGTTTCAAATTGTCATGACTCGTCGATTCCACTATCCTGAAGTGTCTTTAAAAAACGATATGAAAATAATAGAATCTAAATAAAAACTGAATAACCAAACTTACCTGCAGGATATTCCTCCGGTGTCACAGTGAAAACCTATAATTTTGTTGAGGTTACTTTTATGATTATTTTTCTATCTCATGGTATAGATGAAAGCACCATGGTTCCTTCACCCACCGATGCGATGAATGCAGACTGTGCAGACAATAAACTGGATGAAGGTCTTTCATCAGAACTGTACATTAAGCAAGAAGACGATTCTTCACAAAGTTCCCCGATCATTGAAATGGAGATTACTCCAGAAGAAAAGTTTATTCCGCCACCAGAGTCGTTTCGGCAAATCATTTATTTTCCTAATAAGTTAGCTGGATACGAGGTTTCTCCATCAGCGGCTACTGTTTTGACGAAAACGGAAGGTGCATCAGTGCATAAAACGCAATACGAAATTTCGAACATGACGCTTAACGTTCACAGCACCAAAGTGACCGAGAATCGCGAGAGTAGCCGCGAGACGACTTCAATCACTATACCTAAATTGTGGACTATTACACAATCATCGACAATAGAACAGAGGATAATCTTCGCCTACGTTGTAACGCAAAAAGACAATGGAGTCGACGTACCAGTGATAGCGAAGAGCGTTACGTTGGACCCAAAAAAATCACTCCGCTACTTCATTTACGGGCGTGCTTTAAATCCCGAACAGTGCGAGCTCAAAATGATATTGAACGACGTGACTCTGCTACCGGGGATTTTGCAAAAATTCAAAAATATTAACATTTGCGATGGCCTAGGTGCTATTAATGTGCTTCATTTATCTGCCAATGACGCCTACCAAGACGCCGCTGGTCGATGGCATCAGAACGATTGTCCGTTAGTCTCGAAGCTAAAGAGGTGCGATCAATGTCGGAAAATGAGGCAACGTGTATTGAAAAAAGAAAAGAGATCAAACGAGAATCGACCGGTACTCCGAGTTTATCGAGTATCCAATCCGATGGATGAACAGAAATTATTGGCGCTACGGAAGAAGAGCTACCGCGAAAGGCGCCTTAAAAATCGGGCAAAACAACGTGCACAATTATTGAGGCAATGCTTGAGTGCTAAAGCAGACGAAATAGCGTCTCTCCGGGTTGAAACAATAGAACAAAGAAAATCGTGATGGTAATCATCTTTCTCTCGAATCAATACATTACTTTTTATTGCTTTCGTATATTATGCAGCTTATACGACAACACGATCAATCAGGTTACGGCGAACGGTGCATGCGCTGCGGGCAGGAGGAGAAGAGACCGAAGAGCCGTTTATCTCTTCGTCACACACCACTTCCCTTTACCGTCGCTCACCAAGGGGTACAAATCGGAATAAAAAACGATCTCACTACAGTCGTTGCCAGGCATGTAAGACCGTACGCAGAGGCGCCACATTGATTAATGCACGGAACTACAGCTCTTGACGAAGTCAGATCATGTTAGTGTGTGTTGTGCCCAGCTCAGGGGATGACACGCCGCACTACTATGCACTGAAATCAACGTTTCGTCTGGATTTCTTAGCTCTACCTCTCACGTGGCACTAGTTTTTTGAAAAAATTCTTCTGCGGCGACGCCCGCAAGGCATACATTTCGAGATTTAAAGGTTAATGTTTTATTTTTACTTTCCTCGATCGAAATGTTGCATCATTAAAAATTCGAACCGCTTCGTGGAATTTCTCGTTCAGTTATGCCGACGTGTATTGTGCCGGGTTGCAACTCGGGGTACTCTTCTGATTCGAAAAAAAGTCCATTTTTTTCTCGTGCCTACAACTCCTAACATTAAAAGGTTATGGAAAAATGATATGAAGCATGCTAGAATAAAAGCACAAAGAGGTGTGCGTGAAAAACACTTTAAGAAAGATGAAATCCGTTGGCAGCGGTATTTTGGCATTCTACTCTGAAAAAGTATGACCGAAAAGATGGATAATCTCCAGAATCTTAAGGAGGTACGACTGCGACTTCAGGGTCAACAAAGAGACTAAATTTATGTTACCCAACGGGTGTTTAGATTTATGTTAACTTATGTTGAATATTCGTATTTTCGATCCCAAAGTCTCAAATTTGTGGTAAATATTTTATTTATTGCATATTTACTAATAAAAACTGAAAAATTAAATCCTCAATGACTCTGGAGTAGCCTCCGTCATATTCACAATGACAGTTTCACCATAAAAACGGACTAAAAAACGTTGTACCAAATCTTTCGGAATCTTATTTAAATAGCTCCGAAGCACTTCGACCTTCACTAGCTCAAAGTGCTCGACTTCGCAAATTTATTACGAAAAAACTGAACGATCAATATACCACAATTTTTTCCAAAGGGTGCATAATGTAGTCGTCAACATCATATAAAAATTTCAGGTCCGAAAGTTGGATTCGTCTTCATGATCGTACCTCCTTAAAGTTTACGAGTTGCGACGAAAATTAGAGACGCTGAAACTCCCGATAACAGGTTCAAAACCTTTGCTTTTGCGAAGATTGACAAAAGCTCTAGAAGACGAAGCTAATGCCAAAATAGGCGGAGGCGTTATCGACGACGATGCAATAAATGAAGACGCAGAAGGTGAAAAGTCCGAACACGAAGACGACGAATCTAAAGACGATACGTCCAAAGAAGATGGTGATGATTCAGGCGAGGAAAAACTGATCAAAAGGTAAGTCCAAAGACGAACGAAGATGGAATAACGATCTAAAAATCCGGTAGGAAAAGTTATGCTAAAAAGAGAACGTTCAGATAAAGACAAAAGACTGCCAACGATTCAAGATATCCGATCATGAGGTTCAGAGATGTGGAAGATACACTCGAATCATTATCTAGGGATGGAAACGAGCATGTCGTAAGCTGGATTCGAAACTTTGAGGAAGTGGCAGAAAAGTTTGAGTGGACTCAAATACAAAAGGTTATATGTGGCTGATGATAGATGCGAGGCTCCACGAAACTATTCACAAATTTCTAGAGCGCGCAGCAAACATGGTCGAAAATAAAAAAATCACTCAATGACGATTTTTTAAAAACTGCAAATAGTAAAGATATTCATCGAAAATTAAACACGATGAAAAAGAAGCGCGATAAAACGAATGTCGAGTTGACATATCGCGTGCTCGAAGTTGCAAGTCGTGCCGACATTGACACCAATTAGAAGATCCTATATACCATCAACGGTATATAGGACGATGAAGCAAACATAGCGGTGTTATGCGGGGCGGTGACGGTATAATGATTCAGGAAGATACTATTGCAATACCAAATCTTACAATTGGCCGCAGCAAAGAAGAGTAAGACGATTGAACATACGACTGACACAGAGAAAACGAAATACTCGAATCAATCACGAAGTGAGACGCCGGCAAAATGATATTTTAATGTGACGATAAAGATCATCTCAGTACTCAGTACAAACTGTCCAGATAGATCGAAGGGTGCAAAATGTTTCAAGAGCGGCGGATTCGATCACATCGCACCAAAGTGTAGCCGAAGCCCGCAACGGAGAAATATCGAAAACTCAACGATGTGATATTATCGCGACAGGCAATCAAAAAAACGTATAAAACCATGCGAATTTTCGACAAAGACATTATCGCAATTTTGGATTCCGGAAGATCTATATCTTATCCGTTCGACGTTGTTAAAACCTGATGAAATCCCATTCGACGCGATTCCACTTACTTATGTTTTCGACATAATTCCAGATGAATATATTTGACACCATTTGTTAATCGGTGGTGGATTATCAGATTTCGTCGAAGTAAATTTGAAACAAAGGCAATTTTCTCAACATTGGCCGAGACTACCGAGAACGTTACAGATCCCGCATAGCGTGCAGTTTTGCGTGTAAATATTAACGACGAAGAGAAATATTTGTTGTCGCGAGAGTCCTGGTTTCCGCAATGCGCGATCAAATACAAAAAACTATCAATAGTATATGTTGCATCCTTGCCGAGAGAAAGACGGGAAAAAACGAAGGCCTTCTACATCCAAACGACAAAGAAAACACACCTCTCGATACGTATCACATCGACCATCTTGAACCGATGCCTTCCTCAAATAAAAATTATAAACATTTATTAGTGAACGTGGATACATTCACTAAATTTGTGTGGTTGTATCTAATGAAGTTGACAATATCTGTTGAAGTAATCACACGACTTCAAAAACAGCCAACAATATTTGGTAACCCACGGTGAGGATCATTTCAGAGCGAGGTACCGCGTTGACCACAAGCATTTTCCGAGAGTACTGCAAGGACGAAAACATCGAACACATAGTGATTACACCCGGAGTACCTGTCAGAAATGCACAAGTCGAATGAGAACCGAACATTATCTCAATTTTGACAAAGATGGCAGAAAAAACCAACCTGAATGGTATAATTTCATGGGTAAAGTGCAACAGCTAATAAATGCGTAATATTACCGAAGTATCAAGAAAACCCCGTTTGAACTGCTGATGAGTACGACAAAACGTAATAAGGAAGATCTGCACCTTAGAGAGATCATTGGGGAAGAATTATGAACAGCATTCAACGACAGCCGAGCTGAACTACGAGGTGAATATCACGAGAATACAAAACGAAAATAGGAAAAATTCCACCAAACGACGTAAAGAAGCGAACCCATACGAAAGTGGAGTGGATCTAACGGCGATCCAAAAATCATAGTTTCGTCCTGGCCAAAAAATCCACCTAAACTTTTGCGGACGCAATCGATATAAAGGCGAACGTGTTGTCGAAGCCCGTTCGTGACAGGCACATCAACTGATCATATGAAACCATGGCCGAAACATTTCAACTACGAGTACAAGTCGAATTCAGACGACTCGGATTAAGCGTAGCAGAAGAGCTCACCGAATAGAAAGAACAGACAAAATCATCCTCTTCTAAATTGACCAAAGATAAGTGATATCAAGGACGATATCTCTGAGGGATGACCTAGTGTGGGATTGACAAAACACGTCATAATCTGTTTGGAAGTTTCGAGATACAAAGCGATTTTTTACGATCCGCGCACAACCAAAGGCGCGACTGGATAAAAGAAGTAAGCGGAAACAACAATCTGATGAGCCAGTCAGCAAGGGAGAACTGAACGACAAGCACCATAAAAAGAATACATCCCAATATTCTTTTTTGCCTTATTATCTCTATACAGAATTGTTCAATATTAAAATAAAACGTTCTTGATTAAAAAAAGCATCCAACATTTTCCTCATCCCTCTTCTAGAATTTGACAGTTATAAATTAGAGATATTATAAATTATACAGTTATAAATTTTATAATACTATACATTTACATTCTTATATTGAATATATTATACATTTACCTGTTAAATGCATAAAAACAATTTACTTTTACATAATTGAGTATCACGATGCCGTAACAGTACAACGTATTTATTTCCATTCCGCGGCAATGCTTAAGAGGTTACATGGGTTTCGAAGCCAAAAAAGCATATTTTCTCTATTTTTTTAAAATATATATAAATTACTAGCTTCCGCCCGCGGCTTCGCCCGCGTGGATATTCAATTTTTATTAGATTTTATTCGTTTGTATTCTATAATAATTCGAATTTCATCGTTAGATTATATTTTATTCGAATACTATGATAAGAAAAATATTACATGTTATATTTGATATGCTATTAGATTCTATTCTATCGATATGCTATTAGATACAATAAGAACTATATAACACCGATAATTTCATAATTGAATAAGATTCGAGTCGAATATTAGACTTAGAAGAATATTAGATGTATTTTTCATGGCCCATGCGTTATTTCAAGTAACTCTCTACATGTGTGGCAAATTTCATCCGAATCGGTTCAGCCGTTTAGGCTTGATAGTGGAACAAACATCAGACATACAGATTAGAAAAATATTAGATATTGGAATTAGAATGAAAAGCATCCTATGCGTCATAAGCTATCTACATTTTAAATTTCATTGATTATATAAGAATTTGAATTTCATAATTACATTAGACTTGAGTATATAATAATATAATTAAAAAATATTAGATATTAGAATGAAAATTATCCTATGTCTTAACCCAAGCCGTAAGCTATCTACATGATAAATTTCATTGAAATCGATCAAGCCGTTTTGGCGTGATTGAGTAACAAACAAACAGACAGAAAGGCAGATTTATAATATTACTTAGGATTGTATTCAAAATGTTAAGCACTTAAAAGAGCAACATTTCAACAATATTAAAAAAAAAAATCATCCAAAAATTTGGGAAATTCAGCCGTTGGAACCTGGTTTCCGGAGACCCCTAAAAAAAGTGTCCTCGTGATGGTCAGGATAACTCATGATAGCTTTATCTGAAATTAAAGAACCAAATCTTTTCTGTTAGTAGATAAGTATAGCTCGTGATTGAACGAAGGATTTAAAAAAAACGAAACGAAAATCCGAAGTGGCTCCGGCAAATTGTGCACCAGTGTCCTTGGAGTGTTAATGTGTGGTGTGGCATAATTGAGGACCGGATTATTGGACGATTTTTCATAGACGGCAATTTGAATGGACGGAAATACGTCGATTTATTTAACAACACTTTGGGGGAATTACTACAAGATGTCCCGTTAGCACAGCGATGCCGAATTTGGTATCAACATGATAGCTGTCCAGCTCATTGGGCAGTTATAGCTCGCGAAGTGTTAAACCGAAAATTTCCCGGACGCTGGATTGGGAGAGGTGCAGTAATCCCTTGGCCTGCTCGTTCGCTGGATTTAACGCCACTTGAATTCTTCCTATGGGGAGCAATAAAGGATCGTGTTTACCATGATGTTCCGACTACGCCGGCAAACATGCGAGAATGAATTACGAGAGCCTGCACCGCTATCACACCAGAAACTATTCGAAGGTCAAGAGAATCATTTATCCGATGTCTTCAAAAATGCGTAGAGGTTAATGGCCATCACGTCGAACATTTGTTACAATAAATTTTCTGCACAAAAAATCCAATTACATTATTCGGATATTCTTATTATCAATACCATCACGATTTCCCGTTTTTACACGTGTATTTTGGTGAAAAATCATTTCAAGGTCATGATATCATAAGTCGTTGGATTCGTCTGAATATCAGCTATAAAGTCTTAATAAAAAAAAAACATGTTCCCATTTGAAAAACCATTGATGATTTTGAGAACGCAAAAACTATGGCCTTGACAAAAATGAATTTTTCACCACTGTATCAGCCCTTCGAAATCAATCAAATTACCTCCTGACAATTTTTTCGTCACTCTAAATGTAACGGAGCTATTTGGGTGGTCACGTTAAATGGCCCACCCTGTATATTAAGGTTCCTTGTCGGGGTTGACTCCGCCGGCCAATGAGAATCTTCCGTCACGCTCGAATGCATCTGCCAATCGGGATCTACATTCCCAATTAAGGCCAAGTGTCACACCGACCGAGCGGCCATGAGTGCGAGAGAGATAGCTGATTTGCAGATTCCCAATGATTTCTGAAACGGTTGATTTTTGGGAAAAAAGAAAAGAAACACGTTCCGCTCTGTTGAACGACGAACAACCGCTTTCTCTTCTTTTGCCCGAAATATGATCCGTCTAGAAGAAAACTTGGCAGTAGGATTTTTACCGACTGAACGTGTGACACATTGCCTTAAAGCCATGTGTCACACCGAACGAACTGCCATGAGTGCGAGAGAGATAGCCGATTGCAGATTTACGGTGTTCTTTGAGACGTCTGATCATGGAGCCTAGATACCAGGAGGTCCAGCGCCAACGCAAAGGCACTGAAAAAAGCGTCCCCAAAAATGGCTCGAAGTGATGGCGCTGGTGTGCAGCGGCACCTACATATACAGTAATATATTGGTCAACGAGGTGAAAGTGATCGGATGAGTTTCTAACCTCACGACAGACCGATCGTGACATCAAACGTCGAAATTTCCGCCGATTAATTTCCTCATGACGGCTTGAAAAAAAAACTCAAAAGCGAGAAAAGGTGACTCTTTTGTTTAAGCATATTTAAGGCCAAGTGTCACACCGACCGAGCGGCCATGAGTGCGAGAGAGATAGCTGATTTGCAGATTCCCAATGATTTCTGAAACGGTTGATTTTTGGGGAAAAAGAAAAGAAACACGTTCCGCTCTGTTGAACGACAAACAACCGCTTTCTCTTCTTTTCCCCGAAATATGATCCGTCTAGGAGAAAACTTGGCAGTAGGATTTTTACCGACTGGACGTGTGACACATGGCCTTAATATTCCGGCAGAAAACTTTATCACCTGTAGAGTAACTTATTGTATAATTTGTGTCAAAAGTAACTTCCTTGTTCACTGAGAGTACGGATAGGAATAAATTCTTTTTTATTGTAGATATTACAAATAATATACCATATTCGATAATTTAAAACTATTTAATTTAACTATTTATATAACTATTACTGGATTTCGAAAGCCTCATATTTTTTATCAAAATTACCAATATTTGTTTTCATGCCCTTGCACGTTTTCACGATTCACTCTTGCGGTTCGGTATATTCCTTGTTGATATCTGGTTTCCATCGTAATTTTGGGGCTGCGGGTCTGGGACTCACAGGTCGGCTGCTCATACACTGCAAAGGATCTTTGTACACTAGTGCGTTCTGATCTGAAACACAGAAAATCATTCTTCCGGTTTAATAATGCAAGAATTTAGGTAGCAAAGAATAATACCCTAAATTTTGTGGTCTGGAAGCGTTAGCTAAAAGAAGGCGCGCTTTCCAAAATTATGTATTTGCTCCTGAGCTTTTTATGGCCATTAAAGTCTGGTTGGTCGTGCGTATCACAAAGACAATACAACAAGATACCGTATCGTCAAATACAATCCGCAGGGTACCTTCCACCGCTGTGTTCTCGGAGGCCTGAACGTCTTCAAGTAACATTGTTGCAATTGTCGAAGCAGCACCGTGTTGATTCTCTCTTTCTCGGAAACCTGCACTTTGGTTGGCGTCTAGCACTGGGGTGATAGCAGAGCCACGTTGGATTGTACCGTCCTTCTTGGCAGTGGGATTTTTATCGATCGGACGTGTGACGCATATCCTTAAAAATGGACGTAACTCATAGAAGGAGATAAAGGAGTTTTATCCGATTCACTTTAAGTTTTTCAGTTTATTATAAACTATGATATGCAACAACTGTGAATGATTATGAAGAACATTTTGTCTTTACCTTCGATTCCACAATGTCGTCAACAACAAATTTGGTTTTTTTTGGGCTGTTGCTTCTATTACGTGATCTCGTGTTCCTGTTCTTGACGGTGTCCTATCCTCTTGGCTTCCTTGAGTTGTGATCGGCTGGGACCGGGGCTGTTTTGCGCCCACCAACCGTGTCCGAATGTTCCGTGGCTCCTCTGCAGACTCATGTTTGGTCATATATACGTTTTGAACTACGAAAAATTACGCACGAGAACAAAGAACTATATTTTTCATTAAAAAAAACTATGCTGCATCTGTTCTTTATGCGTATCAATCACCGTAGCACTTCGTCGTAAATTTTATTATACTCCGATACTTAACACGAATGAGGCTTAGGTACATCAGCTGTGATCGCCATCACTTCGAGCCATTTTTGGGGACGAGTTGAGAGGCCTCGCTGGAGTTCCTGGTATCTAGGCTCCATGCGGCTGATATTTTGGGGAAAAAAAAGAAGAACCGTTCGCTTTGTTGAACGACGGACGTCTTTTTATTCGTTTGCCCGAAGTGTGGTCTGTCTAGAAGAAAACTTGGCCGATCGATTTTTGATTTGCGATTTTCCGAAAAATGGAAAGTACCAAACGATTTCAATGCGCTACCAAACGCTACCAAACGACCACCACACGATTAGCAAAAAAAGTTCAAATAATTCAATTGAGCGGGGGTGGGGGGGTAGCTTTGGCGAGATCGTTTTAATGCATAGAAGAAGTGCGGCGTGTCACCCTCCTATGCCAGGATTCTCTAACGTTTTAGTGACAGTTTCCGTTATCGTCAGTTACCAACAGCCAATCGCATGGAGGATTACAGAAGAAGGGGCGCCTCTCATTGGCTGTCGCTAGCTAACGATAACGAAAACTGCTGCTACGTTAGAGAATCCCGGCACTGGTTTGTTTACAAACGAAGTATATATAGCCGCGGGTCTACCCAAATTTTACGGGGTAGAATTTGGCCCATAAAAATTTCATCAGAAGTAGCACCTCGCATTAGTGGTTTTAAAAATCCTAAAATATGCGTTTTATTATTTGTTTAAAGAACATTTACACAGAGATTCAAGTTAATACACGCAAGGAATGTTTTCCATACAAACTTTTACATCCCATTTCATCCCCGTAAGAGTTGATTTTGGAAATATCCTTTTTAGTGCACCTCTACACCTTCTAAAGAACATATGTTCCAGGTTTCAAATTGATACACGCAAGGAATATAATTTCTCATACAAACATTGCAACCCCTTTTCACCCCCTTAGGGGTTGAATTTCGAGAATTTTTTTCTTAAACGTCGCCTCCATCATAAAATCAACACCCTCTCCAAATTTCACGTTTCTGCCTTTAGCGCTTTAGGCTGGGCGATGATGAGTCAGTCAGTCAGGACTTTGCCTTTTATATATATAGATAGATAGATAGATATTCCAGTAGATTAGAATTCCAATTACAAATCCAATTTCAATTTTATTGGATTAATATATTACTGTTATTAGATTATATATAAAAATTATAATTAACCGACACTGGTGGATGTGCGGTCGGGGTTCGGCTCCGGCGGTACTTTTAGTTAAGCAGCATTGCGCATGGCCAATACTCGGAGCGGTGACCGCTTAGCCGTGCACCGGCTGGCGCATCAACCAGTTAGCGGAAGGCCAATCCTTCTGACACTTTGGTATAGATACTTTAGTAAAAAGTATTGTACACCGGAGAATCAAAAGACTATGGGGCCGTCTATACCGGTACGGGTTTTCCACAGTTTGCCCGCACCCTCAGCAAATGCGGTATAGTGTAGCTTAAGACGGCTGTGGGCGCAACGGAAGTTGGGGTGAATTAGTGTAAAAGGGTTCAATCGGGAAGGATAATACGCAAAAACCCGCAAGGGTGTACGTTGGAACAGTAGAAAAAAAATAAGAATTATAATTCCATCATGACTTCCGGTTGAACTCTCGCCGAGTGTGGTAGGGCTTCGTGTAGGGTGTTTACAAAAATCGCAATTCAACCGGGAAAAGATTCGAGCATCAACAAATAAGAATATTGTGGAGATAGAGGGCAAAGTGGAGAAGCAGTGGAAGTGTGGGGAAGCTGGTGGAGGACTAATTGTGAACATTACGGTACAAGAAAGGAGGCAGCGAGACTTGGAGGTTAAAAAAGAGGTATAGGAAAAAGGTGTCATGGCGGAGGAACAGGGGAAGGGAACGAGCCATGTACGGGAGGAATACAAGGAACGAAAGGATGTGGAACGGAACGGAAGCGAAGGTGGCGCGCTCTCGTCGCAAGGCGAGCAAGCTTGTGGGGAAGAGGAGGATGGCTGCTGGCGGCTTGGAAGGGGCGTCGGCAGCGCCGACGTGGACTCAAGGGTAACTGGGACAGCGGAGGCGGACAGCGACACCGACAGGCAGAGCGGCAAGAAGCCTGGCAAGAGAGGGAGGCCAAAGAAACTGCCGGTAGGGAAGGCTTCAGAAAGAGTAGGCAGTATGGACCGTTACTGTGTGGAAGATCGGGCACACGAATTAACAGTCTTTGAAAAAAGCATGAAAATGAGCAGGACGCCTTGCAAGGATGAGGCAGGGGAAAGGCAGGAGAAAATCGTCGCAACAAATCAAGAGAGGGAGGGGGGTAAGGAAAAATGGGAAGAGAAAGAAACGGGCAATAAAGATAACGCCGACCCAGTGAATGAAGGGCACGGGAAGAATATTTCGGACGACAGTGACAGTTACTATGGTAGTGGTAGAGATGAGGCAGCTTGGGAAGAAAAAATGGAAAAAACAGTGAGAGGCCTGGAAAGTGCGATAAAGTGCGGCTTGAACAAAATAAAGGATGAATTGAGAAAGAAAATTTCGCCGTTACCGTGCAGATGCGAAACAATGAACAGAATAATTAAGGAGTTGTTAGGAGAGGCAAATGCCTGGAAATACAAGTGTGATAGGGATGCCATTGTGTGGAGGGAGGAGAGACATGAACTGATGAAGGAAATAAGTTTCTGGAAGGAAAATGCGCAACAGGGGGTGAGTGCGTGCATTAGTGAAGAGCCGGTAGGGGCGGAGAAAAAACATGATCAGGAAGTTACTACAGGCAGCAACAGTGAAAGGGACGGAAATAATAACGAAGAACGGGCGGAGAAAGGAAGCGACACTGCAGCCGAGCACGAGTGGACAGTGGTAAGAAGGGGAAAAAATGACAAGGCAACGGGCTGCGGCCGATCGCCGGAGAAGAGGAGAGATAAAGACAGGAGGAGCAGGGACCGGACGGAGGGAGGCAGAAATTATGAAGAATCCGGAGGAAGCGCGGAAAGCAGCAGAGGAAATAGCACGAGTGAGGACCACGCGGCAGCGCGGAGCGACGGAAAGCTGGCTGGCAGTAACCGAGAGCGACAGCGGGTAAAACGGCCGCGACCAATGGGGCGAGGGGAATGGGACCGCGAGCGTCAAGAAAGAAGAAACAGGAAGAAGAATGTTAAAGTGTGGGGAATTAGCACAAGAGGAAGCGAGCTTGCGATCATAAGAAATGTAGGCGACCTGTTGTGGGAAAGGTTGGGTATAAAGCCGCTAATAAGAGGTGTGATTAAAACAGCGGGAGGGCCGGTCGTGATTTTCGAATCAATGGACGAAAAAGTACAGGTCATGAAACGGGGGCACGAACTTAGGGCTACGGGGATAAGATTAGAGGACGATTTAACACCAAGGGAAAGGGAGGTGAAAGACTGGCTGAGGGGGGAGGTCAACAGAAAAAGGAGGGAGGAGAGGGAAGCGAGAGAAGAATATGGAAAAATGTGCGTGGATGGTGAGTGGTGGTATTGGGTAGAACCTGAAGGGCATTTGGTGCCCGAACGGAATTTTTTTCGAGGGAAAAGGAGAAATTGGTAAAAAGCGTGGCGTATACAAAATTCTAACGTGGAATGTGGCGGGGATGGGTAACATAGCGGAAGCGAGAAATCTTTTGGAGAGGTACGATATAATTATGTTGCAGGAAACTTGGCTGGAAAAGACGCCAAATGAAAAGACGCTAAATAAAATTGCGAAAGGGTATGAATGGTGGTTCAAAAAGGCGGAAAGAGGAAAAAGAAAAGGACGAGCGAGCGGAGGTCACCTCATAGGTATAAGAAAAGGAATAAGTGCAAACTGTAAAGTGGATGAATGGGAATACGGAGGAATAGTGAAAATATGGCGTGAGAAGGAAAAGAAATGGACGTGGATTATTGAAGTATATAACAAAGTAGGAATAAGAAATCTCGAGGGACCTTTAAAAGCAAAGGTAGAGCGAGGTATGGAGCAGGGAGTAGGAATCATTATCGCGGGAGACCTGAATGCCAGAATAGGAAAGGAGGGGGGAATCAGAATGTGAAAAATCTGGGGGCACAGCGTGGAGGAGGAATTCAAGAGATGAGGTATTAAACTCGGAAGGAAAGGGACTGCTGAGACTTTATGAAGGTTTAGGCCTGACAGTCCTGAACGGGAGGACGAAAGGGGACGAGAATGGGGAGGTCACTTTTGTAGGAAATGGGGGCGTTGGGACGGGGTCGGTCCTTGACCTAGTTATCTGGATGGAAGACGAGGAAGAGGATTTCGTGCGGGAAATGGAGGTGATACCAAGAGCGGAATCGGACCACTTTCCGGTTACATTCGCGATCTCTGGGACAAACCTAGCAGGTGGAAAAGATGAAGGAAGAACACGAAAAGAAAAAGAGGGGGAAATGGAAGCAAGGCTAGCCTGGATTGAAGAATTAAATGAAGAGTACGAGGAAGAAGTGGAAAAAGCAAGAGTGTTGGGAACACATGAAGACTCGGTCAATCAGAGGTGGGCGAAACTGAGGGAAGCAATTTGGAAGGGAGCGGAGGCAACAGGCATGGTAAAGAAAAGGGGCAAAGGGAGAGGAGACAAAGGGTGGCTAGGACAAGAAGGGGTACAACAAAAAAGGAAGCTCCAAAGAGCACTCAAAAGATTCCTGAAGGCTAGAAATGTGGAAACGAAGAGGAATCTTAACGAAGCGAGAAGAAAGTGGAAGGAACTGAAGTGGAGAAGGAGAAAAGAATGGTTAGAAAAAAGATGGACGGAAATTAAAGGAAGTAAAAATATGACTGACTGGTGGAGGGCGGTTAAAAAGTTTAGAGGGGGAAAAAGTGTTGCGGCGGAGAATATTGAAAAGGAAGAGTGGGAGGCACACTTCAAACAACTGCTGGGGGAACGGGACAAAGGTGGCCCAATAATAGTAGGAGAGATACCATGGGAAGACGAGAACAGGAGAGAGGAAAGAGGGGACGAAGGGCACTGGAACAGGGATTTCAGTAAGGAGGAACTGTGGAAGGTTCTAAGGAAACTGAAGAAGAGGAAAGCTGCGGGTGAAGATGGGATCACGGCGGAATTTATAAGAAGTCTATCAATAGCGGCAAAGGAGGAGTTATGGGAAATATTAAACGGGATTTGGAGAGAAGGAAAGATACCAGAGGGGTGGGAGACGGCGAGAATCTTCCCGATTCACAAAGCAGGGGATGAGGAAGACGTATCTAACTACAGGGGAATATCACTACTTAACAGCGGCTGCAAGATTCTAACAAGCTTGATGATAAGGAGAATCAACAAATGGGTGGAAGATAATAAGATTGTGAAGGAGAGCCAGGCCGGGTTCAGGGAAAAAAGGGGTACACGTGAACATGTCTTCGTCCTCAATGCGCTCATAAATAACAGCCTAAGAAGGAAAGGAGGAAAGCTATATGTGGCATTCGTCGACTTTAAGGCAGCATTCGACAAAATAGACAGAAACACCATGTTTAAAAAGCTGTGGGAGAAAGGAAATACAGGAAAATTGCATAAGCTGATACGGGGAATCTACGAAGAGACAAAAAACGAAGTCATCACGAGAAACGGAAGGACGGGAAAATTTGAGACAAAAAAAGGGGTGAGACAGGGATGCCCGCTCAGTCCGACTCTGTTTGGGTTGGTCTTAGACGACATCGACGAGGAATGGGAGAAAAAAGGCGACGGATATGTTATCAAGGATATGTTAAAGGGTCTGGAAAAATATGAAGAAAAAATGAAAATGGAGGTTAACACTAAGAAAACGAAGATAATTATTTTTAGCAGGGGAGGGAGGCCTAAGAAGGGAGAAGAATGGAAGTTCAGAGGGGAAACACTGGAAATCGTGAAGGAGTTCAAATACCTGGGATTCTGGTTTTCGGCAAACAACTCAATGAAAAGGCACCTACAAGTTGTGGCAGCGAAGGCAAGGAAGGCAGCGAATGCGGTGTGGGGACTGATGAAAAGAGCAAAAGTGGACAACCTGAAATATAGACTCCAGCTGATGGACTCTATGGTAAAAGCAGGGGCGCTATACGGGGTGGAAGTGTGGGGATGGAGGAGAAGGGAGGAAATGGAGAAGATGCAAGGGAGATTTGTAAAAATGGCATTGGGTTTACGAATTTACGAATTTTGGAAATGGACGAGGACAGATGGCCCAGAATCTGTCTAAAGGAGGAACTAAGGAACATAAAAAACGGGAACGAATCAAGATGGGGAAAGGAGTTAAGGACAGCGATGGAGGAGGTAGGAGACGGGGGGGTACTGGAATTAATAAGGAATAATGGAGACAAAGGGGCGATCAGAGATATTCTGAAGCAAGGAATAGAGATAAAGAGAGATCAGGACATACAGAAGGATTGGGAAGGAATAGATAAATCTTCATTCTGTAATTATTTCAAGGATATAAAAGGAAAATTGGGGAGGGAGATTTTTTGGGAGGATAAAGAAGTTAGGGGCGTCATAAAAGAAGAGTGGGAAAGACTGAGGTGCGGTAACTTAGCGAGGGTAGGGAAGAAAGGCTACAGCAACTGGGCATGCAGAGTATGCGGAAAGGAAGAGGAGACGTTGGAACATATATGGCAGCGTGGGGAAGCAAGGCGGAGGATTAACAACAAGTGGGTAGAGGGAGTCGACAACTGGAGAGAGGATAGAATGGGAGATGCCCTAAAAGACTGGTGGATAGAAACGTTGAAAGGAAAAATAGTAAAAGAATTGGGAGAATACACAATGGCATTCAGGGGACTCGACGCAGCAGGCTGAAAACTACGCGAATTGGTTTATCAAATACTTCTAAACTAGTAGTCGTAGGCATGCAATAGACGGGCGAGCACTGTTAGGGAAAGTTAATGGGATATAGTATTAGTAGTTATAGTCCTTCATATAGTTTATGCAGAATGCAAAAAATGTAATGAACAATGTAAAATAGTTAATGTCACAGCAATTGCAAGACATATGGAATAAATAAATAAATAAATAATAATTCCATCATTCATTTATATTTTTATAATTCGAAAAGTATTAAATGTTAGATTATATTCAATTTGCATTAGATTTTATTCGTTTGTATTGTATAATAATTCGAATTTCATCGTTAAATTATATTTCATTTGAATATTATAATTAGAAAAATATAAGATGTTATATTTGATATGTTATGGGATTCTATTCTATTTTAATTACTTTTTCGACGTTTATATTCTATAAGAATTATAGTTTCATTATTAGATTTTTTAAAAATATTATAATTAGAAAAATATTAGACGTTAGATTTTATCCAATTTAAATTAAATTTGATTCGTTTGTATTCTATAAGAATTTGAATTTGATAATTACATTAGATTTGACACGAATGTTATAATTAGAAAAATATGAGATATTATTGGGAGTACAAATAAGTCTCCGCCGTTTTTTATCAAAAATTGGGCTTTTATTGTGAAAGAACGGTACTTTATGTTTTATTCAAAGTATTGTGCATCGCTAGCCACTACTTTTTGCCATCTTTCTGGCAGCATATGGATACCGCGTCGGAAGAACGCTTCATCTTTTGATGCTATCCACAAATCGACCCAATTTTTGATATCTTCATATGATGTGAAGTGCTGCTCAGACAGGCCGTGCGTCATCGATCGAAATAAATGATAGTCAGAGGGAGCAATGTCTGGTGAATACGGCGAGTGGGGTAAAACTTCTCAATTCAGTGTTTCCAAGTAGGTTTTGACCGGCGCCGCAATATGTGGACGAGCATTATCATGCAGGAGAATAATTTTGTCGTGTCTGGAGTAGTAGTGGGCGCGTTTTTCCTTGAGTGCTCGGCTCAATATCATCAATTCTGTTCGGTAGAAAGCCCCAGTAATGCTTTTGTTCGGTTTGAGCAACTCATAATACACGACACCAAGCTGATCCCACCAAATAATACGCAACAAAAGTGTTTTCCATGAATATTCGGCTTGGCTGTCGATGTTGAAGCATGGCCAGACGGTCCCCATGATTTCCTCTTCTTTGGGTTATCGTAATGGATCCATTTTTCATCACCAGTGACTATACGATGCAAAAAACCCTTTCGCTTATGTCTGGCAAGCAGCATTTTACATGTGTAAAATCGGCGTTCAACGTTTTTCGGCTTCAGTTCATATGGAACCCAATTTCCGTGCTTCCCAACGATTTTAAACGATGTGAAATGGCTTGTTGAGCCATTCCTAATCTAAGTGCAAGCTTCCAATTCCGCATCTTCGTACACTTTCGGCCTTCCGCTACGATCTTCGTCTTCGACGTCAAAGTCACCGTTCTTAAACTTTTGAAACCACTCACGATAACTTCTCACTTAAAGCAGCCTCACCATATGCTTCTACAAGCAATTGATGCGCCTCAACTGCAGATTTCTTCAAATTAAAGAAGTAAATCAAAAGTTCCCGCACATGACGCTAATTCGGCTCAAAACTCGAAATTTTCGCACGAAAAAACTTATGTGATGCTGATACAAAATCGCTAATATTTCAAGGTTATGGTCTTGCCAGATGTCCAACCCAGCCACCTGGCACTGCTGGGTCAACCGTGTCCCCGTTATTGTCGCCACGTAAACTAACCCACCTTGCGGCGCTAGTAGTCACCCGCATGACCCCCACTCCAGTCGCGCAGCGTCTGCATAATTTGCATTCGACGCGTTTGGATAATTCATTATTTAGATTAGAATTTAAAAGTATATGTGTATATGGGGAGGGATGCAATATTTACACTTGTTGAAATATGATGTATTATAAAAATATTTATTGAACGAAATAAACAGATAACCTTATTTTTTTTTAAATAATAGACTAGTCACGTTGTACAATGTTTTGCAATTTTTTTCTTGTCGGGATTACTTTTTTTTTGTTCTGCGTTGAGACGTGCAGAATATTGCTGCATCCGCTTCTGGATCTTTTGGTACATTGAACAAATGTGATTTTTCATTGTTTGATTGATAACCTGACGTGCAGCCAAGGACCACGCACGCAGGCATCCTTAAATATAAGCACAAAAACCACAAAAATTGTTTTTTATTTTATCGCTACACTAAAATTGTTTATTATTTTATCACTTTGTAACACCACACTACGATTTTTTTATTCGAGAACAACGACAGATCGAGAAAACGAGAATAAAATATCCACTTGGTCCACGTAACGAAAAAGATGACGAAATAATACGGCGAGGCGCTTTGCGGAGTGGGGGTCATGCGGGCGACTACTAGCGCCGCATGGTGGGTTAGTTTACGTGGCGACAATAACGGGGACAAGTTACGTTAAGAGAATTTATCCGTGTCAGGCCCCTGGTCCAACCTTACGATATGACGTTTTACATCTGACAATTTCAACCATATATAGCCTCTTTACTACGTGAATGCTAATTGAGGGGTGTGGGAATGCGAATCCTCGTGTATTTATTTGATTAAATATAAAAACACTTTATTAATATACAAACAAAAGTTATGCTAAGGGCGCGTTCCACTTAACGCCCGCAGGGCCCGCGGCGCTCGCAAACGCGTTCCACATAACGACCGCGGTCGCAGTGGTCGTGGTCGAAATGTCATAGATGACATCATAGATCGTGACCACATCGAGCCCACGACGCCCGCCGTTCATCGTGGGTCGCCAGAGAGCTTGTATTTTCGCGACCGGAAGTACGTCGTTATTAATTTTACTTCTTCCTTTTTACGCTAGAGCTGTCGGGTTACGCTGGTCTAGTTGTCTTAGGGAGTTTTTCTTTTTTGATGTTAGGACATTTTATCCTTAAACTTGTTCCCGTTGATCTGTTGCTGGTTCATGGCGCTGTGCTCTCGTGCTATCTGACACGAGCCGCCACACATATGTAGCAACCGCCGGTAACACAGTCCTCTCTTGAGCGAAGTTACTCGGCGAGCATCGAGTCGCCCATCTAGTAACCTCGAGGAGCTCCTGACCTATGACAAGACATTTTTCCGTTTTCGGGTCTCGGTGGCTAAACACGTGGAGAATTATTAAAAGTTACTCCAAAAGGAGAAATCGGTTTCTTGTAAACGTAAATAAAGAATATCTGTTATACTCGATCCAGTAGGGATTTGTGCAATCATTTCCCATGGTTCCCACACATAACCTCCTGGTAGAGCCATCTTTTGTCAAATGGCGGAGACTTATTTGTACTCCCAATATATTTATATTAGATTTGATATTATATTCTTCTATTTTAATTAGATTTGATTTGTTTGTATCCTATGATAAAGATTATATAAGACTGATAATTTTATAATTGCATTAGATTCGAGTCGAATATTAGAATTAGAAAAATATTAGATATCAGAATGAAAAGTATCCTATCTTTCATAAGCTATCTACATTTTACATTTAATTGATTATATAATTTGAATTTCATCATTACATTAGATTTGAGAATATAATATTATAATTAGAAAAATGATAGATATTATAATGAATAGTATCCTATGTCTTAACCCAGGTCATAAGCTATCTACATGTTAAATTTCATTGAAATCGATTAAGCCGTTTTTGCATGATTGAGTGACAAACAGACAGGCAGACAGAAAGTCAGATTTACAATATTAGGAAACCTTCGAGTGACTGCAGTGCCACCCTTAATATTCGCAATTTTATAGGCGAGTTGAAATGCCGAGTTTAGACTTCTATATCTCGTCTCCATGGTTCAAGTTGCCACAAGCTGTCATTTCTGCGCTACGATCTCCATTCAGAAGTAACTCTGCGCGCCATCTTTTGAGTCAAGTACAAAGTCATAAAAGATTCTGCCACATTTACCTAATCTTCAAAAGCATCTATGTGGAATGGCGCTTTCGTTTATCGTCGCGTGTGCTTCGAAATTGTTTTCAGCGCGATTTTCATTTCTAGTTCTGCTTCGTATAAATAATATTGAATTGCAAAGAAATTTGTGCCAATCGTACATTACAAGGAAAGTGGACTGTGTTTGATTAACGGCCTTCTTCGGTTCGCACAGCGCTCTTGTGTTATTCGAATTTATTCATATTAACTCGTGGTTAGCGTTCTGTTTTGTAGATATCCGATTCTGTCATATTACCAAAATGTGCTATGCCAGCGATTGACGCTTAAAAATTCGTACATCCCGACGAATGTCGTGGACCATGAATATCGGGTTTTTTTAAATTACATTAATTCTGGCAGCACGAACAATTTTCAATACGGGGAGCGAGAGAACAGATTTACATAACCTAAAAGATTTGGCTAAATCGGCGTTAGCAACCCAAATATTGGGAGGTAAGAATGGTACCGCTCGGTCCTTTGCCTGGTCATCACTCGTCTGTAAATAACGCAAGCCCCATGCCATCCAGTGGCACTAAAGGAAGTTCCGCTCTGGTAAGAATTCTTATTCAATTTTAAGGCTTCTGTCGACAACACGCATCGCATTGTACGAAGGTTTTCTTTTCTTGCAGAAACCCAATTACACATTGAAGTACACACTTGCCGGACACACAAAAGCGGTCTCTTCCGTTAAATTCAGTCCCAATGGAGAGTGGCTAGCCAGCTCAGGTATGTTATCAAATACGAAGCATCTTATGCTCTAGTTTTGAAGATACTTGTCTTGTGAAGCTCATGTACAAAATCATGTTAAGGCTGATCGAGCGCGTGATCCATAAAGGTTAAAAGATACTGTTTTTTTTTCGCCATAAAATAAATATTTAAAACTAGTCAATTTAGCATAATTTAAAAATTTCACCACACTTAATATTTCTGCCTAACGCATTCACTGTGCTCAGTGACGGTAAACTTCTAGCCCAATGTGCGATTCGTATTAAGAAACTATTTTGAATTGTCTAGCTTTTGTTTTTCCTGAAAGAATGTAGTCGAGCTAACTCAAACTTCAATGTCAAACCTTAGACAAATCAATGTTCAAACAAAAAGAAAATCATTATCTTTGAGCATTCATTTTTACATGCCTCACCCTTTCATGGTAAGAGACTGACTTGGAATGTTTTTTTAGTAGTATGCAGGGTATCCACCGATCTGAAAAGTCATGAAAAGTCTTAAATGTCATGAAATTACAGTCAACCCTGAAAAAGTCATGAAATGTCATGAAAAATTACCAATCTACCTGATTTTTTTCAAGATCTCGGCAGCGCTCATTATCATGGCCAATTTTTGTATTAATTTATGCAAAATAGTTTTTATTTCTCACAGGTTGGCGGCAATCCATAGTATTAGAAAAAAAAATGATTCGTTATCTCAACATATTAGTTTTTCTTTGTTATTTGTGTAAAGCGACTAGATTATATTACTCAAAGTTCCTAAATGTATATAATATTTTTCCAGATGTCCCCAAAATATATTTCTTTATAGCAAACTTGAAATGATGTTTGTCTCACATTTTTTACTACATATGGAATTGTACAGTTTAGTGATTTTTCGTTTATTTTGTATACTTTTTATTGGCATACAACACACATCTGTTTCAAAGAGTAGAATATAAATATAAAAATTTAGAAAATTAGTCGTACTAAAGAATGATAAACTATACTTTTATACCAGAAAGTCATGAAAAGATCCCTAATCCTTGCCTTAAAAATCCTTAAATGTCATAAAATTTTAGTTCTGGTAAAAATTAGACACCCTGGTATGTCAAAACATAAATAAATCTCAGTATTCTATCCCAGTAAAACAAAATTCTTCAAAAGACGATTTTTGTTTTCTCTATTTTTGTCATTTGTCTATTTGTATAGGAACAAAATTGTTGTGTCTTACAGCTGCAGATAAACTCATAAAAATCTGGGGTTCCTATGATGGGAAATTTGAAAAAACAATAGCCGGTCACAAACTTGGAATATCGGATGTGGCATGGTCGAGCGACAGCAGATTACTCGTTTCCGCCTCAGACGACAAAACTCTCAAAATATGGGAGCTGAGTTCGGTAAGTTTTTGCCCTGTGGCTGTTTGGGGTAAACATTTCTATTGCTTTGTGGTAACTCGACTATGTTGTATTCCAGGGAAAATGCTTGAAGACTCTCAAGGGACACAGCAACTACGTATTTTGCTGCAATTTTAATCCTCAATCGAATCTCATTGTATCCGGATCCGTAAGTTTGATGAAGATGCAACTACGATGCACAATCGATTCGATATCTGATTGTATAAAATGACATTATTTTGTCACCAGTTCGACGAGAGCGTGAGAATATGGGACGTTAGGTCGGGCAAGTGTTTGAAAACGCTACCCGCACATTCGGATCCCGTCAGTGCGGTTCATTTCAACAGGGACGGCTCTCTCATAGTATCCAGTAGTTACGATGGTTTATGGTAAGCGATACGAAGTGTGCAAGTAGCAGGTTTATTCAATATAAACCATTGATCAAATCGGAAAAACAAAATAGTCCTCGCTTCTCCTTTTTTAAGTCGAATTTGGGACACCGCGTCTGGCCAGTGTCTCAAAACCCTCATAGATGACGACAATCCACCCGTCTCCTTCGTCAAATTTTCACCAAACGGAAAATACATACTAGCCGCGACGTTAGACAATACACTGAAACTTTGGGACTACAGCAAGGGAAAGTGTCTCAAAACTTACACGGGACATCGCAACGAAAAATATTGCATATTCGCGAATTTCTCCGTAACCGGTGGAAAGGTGCGACATGTTTTCAAGCTTTCAAATATCCCGTTGACATTTATACCGACGATTTAACTGACATTTATTTTTGTAGTGGATCGTCTCGGGATCTGAGGATAATATGGTGTACATCTGGAATCTTCAAACTAAAGAAATCGTTCAAAAATTGCAAGGACACACGGGTGAGTTTGCTATCCCCATCGTAATGGGCCGGTATCGTATATTGAGCTGCTGCGCAATTTATTCATCCGTTGGGCAAATGTAGCGCAAATTTTAGATTCTCAAATATGTATCCTAGATGTAAAGTCAAATCGAGTGGCATATGTTGACCAAACCTCAAATCTCCAAGGAAAAGTGTTTTCTTATATAATTGGTTCACC
This sequence comes from Ophion ventricosus, assembly GCA_963932345.1. NCBI lineage: Eukaryota > Metazoa > Arthropoda > Insecta > Hymenoptera > Ichneumonidae > Ophion > Ophion ventricosus. The sequence goes on along the minus strand of OZ010716.1, from coordinate 8,787,253 downwards.
CGTATTTATTAATATTTCACTTCATTAGGGCAAAACGTTTCAGAGCGAATAGACCGCGGCTTGCGACTGTCACAATTTAAAGCTACTCAATTATTTATACCACTGCAGTATATTTTGGCAATGCGCGAACAAGCGAATACAGATTTGCACTACGTTTGCGTAATGAATAGTTGTGAAAATTCCCGAAAAGTTTTTTTTCATGCCTAAATTACCGACACAACAATCTAAATCCACTTTCATTATGCATTTCATCATATATAAGAGTAAAAGAATGTGCCATAAAGCCAATTACAGGTCTTAAAATTCTTGAATGGGTTAGTTCGATCGGAAATTTTGCATATATGCTTAAAATAAACGAAGGCACAATGCAGCACATTTTTGACGCCTTTCTAGCATTTCTGCAACTGTCTCAAATATCTTGAGACCAGAATGACAGCGTAAAAGAGGCTACTTTGCTCACGAACGATTGTCACCAGAGTTTCCATATCTGGTTTTCACATATCACATATCAACGTCGCCAAAAGTATTTTTTCAACTTCTTTTTCCAGACGTAGTTCTGTGCACCACCTGCCATCCGACGGACAACATAATTGCTTCGGCTGCTCTTGAAAATGACAAAACTATAAAGCTGTGGAAGAGTGACACGTAGGAAATATATGAGATATATATCTTTGTTCAAACGGCTGTCATATTCCCTGTACAAATTACCGATATCCTGAGGAAAAAAATATGCCTGTCAACACGATACAACACGGCGGAATGTAAAGACGCGGAGACTTTATTTTCGTATAAGCTACGAATAACATCTGTTATCTTGTGGCAAATTGAAATGGTTTTTTTTATAACTCGCGTTTGCGTTTGAGTATAATGAGAGAGGAAAAAAGAAACGAATAAATAAACAAGCAGTGTATGACAAGAGCTGCTCTCCTTGAAGATGATAGTAGTAGGAAGCGCGAGATGGAATCAGAAAAAATATACCAGTTTTATGGACGAGTATATCAAACCTCCGATCTTCACAAAATCATCCCAAATAAGAATCCCTCTGAATGATATAAAATTAGTTACGAAACTGCGAACAATGTGAAATAAAAGTTTTTTTCATTCTATAATCACATTTTCCCGTTTTTACTCCTATCGCACCCAGAAGACGGCATCGCGGTATAATAGATTGCGGGTAAAGAAACCGAATGAACGCGCCCAGTCGCGTATTAACATTTGCAAACATTTTATTATAATCGAATAAATATTTGTTGTGACTTCTTTTCGTTAAAGCACAAAGTTTGTTTCTTTGTTTATCGCTATTCATATGCACAAACAAGAAAGCGATACACCGTGAGATGTTTTTTTTTATACATGAAATTTTGCAACGTCAAAACGTTTAAATCATACACGAAAGAAAAGATATTGTAATAACGCATGGGCAGACTCATGATTTAGGATCATTTTCAGAGTATCGTATGTGACGAAAAATCCTTTTCTTCCTCTTTACTCATGCGAGACTTTGCAGAAGCTCGCTTATGTACGCTTGGGGATCCAGTACGTCCCCGAGAAGACCTGAAAAATATAGGTGTGCATGAATTGCCTAGAACGATCGAAAAATGGAAGAAGCATGGTAATGAATGAATCGAAACTTACCGACAACATCGAAATATTCCTCGAAAAATACGCATGGCAAGAGTTCGTCTCTGTATGTCGCGAGTACACGCTCCGATGCTTTGAGCATAGCCTCATCGTTGTGTCGTATGTATTCAGCCAAGATTGTTGGCCATTGATCATCTGAGAGGACGTTCACCTTCTGGGCCGAGAAACAGGAAATAATATTCAATATTATTGACTATCTATTTCAATTGATCAAAAAATACGAAAAAGGAATGACCATCCGTAAAATTAAAGAACATAGTGTCTTTCTACGTTGTTGTTTACGAGCGAAATGATTGGTATTGCAGTAGATGGGCAATAGCCATGTACAGTTTAAAAGTATACATCTTTGCAGTTTTTGTCGGAATATATACTGTTATTTTAAATAAAGAAGTTCAATCCAGAAAATTGATGAAGCTCGTATTTGCAATTGGGCGGCTGCGTTCGTTGCGTTATATTTGTAAATCGATGGAAATCAGGGTTTTACAAATTAATATCGGAGGCTGCCAACTTCGAGAATAATTGCTCACCCGTAACGTAAAAATCGATTATCGGCAATAACTCCGGATTCCTAACTTTGAACATGAATTTTTTTTCTGGAATTGCAGATATTTGTACCTTTAGACGTAACGTTGATGTTACCGTCATAATTATTCTCGTAAACGGAATTCAGGTATTTCGTAGGCATGCAGTTTATTTTATCGATGGTATTAGCATTTTAAAAAATTATAAAATGTTAGGAAGGTGTTTCAACGGTTGAAACCGATGGTTATTGAGGCCCGGTCCCATAACTCTCTGTTAACCGAGTTAACCCGAATTTAGTACGCGAAGCATGGTTCTAAATGGTCCATTCGCCCTTTAACTTCGATTAATCGAGAGTGGTGGATCCGGGTCTAATTCTCGGAGATCACCCCTTTTGACAAGAGGAATTCATTTAAACGGAAGAGAAAAATCGCGTCATTCTGATATTCCAGGGGAGTTCTTCGCCGGTGTTGACCTGCGTTGATTCGGGAACGGAGACCAGGCCTGCGTTTGGCTCCCGACAACGGTTTAAAAAAATGATAAATTCTTAATGATTCGTCATGAATAATTGATAATCGTTAAATGACAATCATTAATCGCTCATTTAAAGTTAATGGTTGAATATAAAAAAATTAGATGTGCAGTTTAACAATAAAATCTAAAAATAATTAAAAATTAGTAATGAATACTTGGATAGATTATTCATAACTAATATTCAGTGATTATGTCTGAGCGAGTTTTCAATCCACTGAATAAATTTATTTGACAAGACACGAAAAATAAATTTGATCGGTTCCCAAATAAAAATTTGTCCTAGATGTGAAACAGATCAGGAATTTAATTAATCCATGGGTAACTATCAACCTACTATACATAATTCAAAGTAGAAAATTTAATAAATTTCTGCTGAATAAAATATTTTTATTGGAACATTTGGCAGATTATCAGGGTCACGTGATATTGGCTCGGTCGGGGTAACAACTTAGACCGTGTCCACAAAGATGTGTGCACAACTTTATTTCGGGTCCGGGTATGAAAATTATGAAAGCGAAGAAACCAACCAAACCTTATTTTCCCCGCGATTATTACTGCCTTACGACCTCGCTTGGACGGTTGGTTTCTTCGCTTTCATAAGATTCACTGGTTCTTCCTACCCAAAATGAAGATGATTTTTTTCACACGGTATGGCTGTTCGTTCAACCTGATCAACTTGTCATCTTCATAATCTGCCAAATTTCTGAATAAAAAAATTTTTGTTCGACTGAGTTTTTTTATCGTACATGTTCAATTAATTTAGCATTAATAGGTCCCCATTGATTCATTAGTTGGTTGATTTATTTCACTTCTAGGATAAGTTTCAATTCAATAACCTATCGAAATTATTTCTCGTGTCTTGTCAAATTAATTAATTTAATTAATTAAAGGTTCGTTCACAGATAATAACGAAGCAATACTTATGATTGACTGAAGGATTTATTAGGGATTCATTATTTTTACGTTTAATTGTTAATGTTTACATTTCACTGTTTATCTTTAACCTTGAACTATCAGTGAATTATTTTTATTTAACAAGTATTCATTATTCACCACGAATCATGAATCATTGATTATACATTATGAAATGTTTTGACAAAATGGTTCAGTGAATCAGAATGCAGTGCTCGCGTTCATTTCTGCGTCAATACGAGTGAACATCGACCCAGAATTCTCGCCCAGAATGATCGGATTACGCGACTATTCTCTCCGGTTGAACGATTTTCTATTGCCGATAGGTGGTGACCTTCTACATTAACACGTTCACCGCCACGCTAAATTCAACTTATGTTCAGACGATACAATCTGCATTCATATGTGACATTTTTTTATTTCATAAATTGTTAGCAAAATATCTTAATACACCCTGAAAATTTCAAAACGATATTCGGATTCCTTCTAACGGTATGTTAGAAGGACAAGGACATATCGGCACCGACGATGAGGACACGCCAAGGGACACAGCGGATTACACCTTAATTAATGCACGAAATAACTTGAAAAAATTACCAGAGATGTATGAAAATATGAATAAATTATTGTCAGAGTTGCGGAAATTTCCGTTTTTTTTACAATAAAAAAAAATCCGAAAAGTCATCTAATTTTCGGTCTCCTAAAGTGGTTGCCCGCCTTAAATAAACATTCATTTTAATTGTTGAAATTCCCTCATAAAAAACGCGGAACTCATAACATTGACTCGCACGTTTTGAACGCAAAAAAAATCTATAGAAGAAACAGAGCGCTCATGAAATGAATGAATCTCGTCTACGAAAATAATAATGGCAGTCATTAATGTTATACATTTTAGACAATAAATAACCATAAGCACACAATAAAATTTCAGTAAAATTGACCGACGCGTTCCAGAGTTTTCGCCGATAATCGATTTTACTTTCTGAACGTATACCTCCTCTTGGAGTTATCCGATGAAAACTTATAAGGGGTGTTTCTTTTCCACCGGAGGACGCCAATTCGATTGACATGAGTTGTCAAGGGGTTTGGTAGCGTCTAATATAAATTTACAAGGTATTCAGAAAATGGTGATTTGCATCGTTTGAGAAAAAGCTTAACGTAGCCAGCCAAACTGCAAACGATCGCGTTCAAACTAGTTTCATTCGAAAGCTTACTAACTTTTCTGGACTTTACTTATTTGTTTTTCCAAAATCAGTCTACTTTCCGTCTAAAACTGCGAAAACAAGCGAATAACATGATACTTCGAATGACCACACGTTAATACGCGTCATAACTTTTGTTACGCAATGTAAATTTTCATGCTGCAAGAAAATTGAATGCGTTTGTGAAATATGAACACTTTCGACATACCTTGAAGAAATTTCGATAAATGCAATCAATGAGCCCGAAGAATACCAATGCATTCTTGTAGACCGAGTAATCCTTGATCGTAGCGTCAGTCAGAGTTTTCGTAGATGCCGAAGGCGACACGTAACGTTGATGAGCTAATACAATTAGCCTACGCAGATGACCCAGTCGCAGTTGATTCCATCGTGCTGGTGTGAGAACAAGAAGCGAGAGCGTGCATTGATAAAAGGGGCCCTCCGCCTCGTAACAATTGTCCAGCCACGTCGAGGACGCGGGCGCTTCTAAATAGCTGACCAGTTGTTTGTCCTCTCTGGTTGCGGATCTCGTCCTGTACAAATTTCGGTTGTAATAATACCTTCGAATAGCAACAGCGGCGCTGCTACATAAATATCTTAAGGTAGTAGTCTCGCCAAGGCGTTTTTTTAGAGATTTTTTAAATTTTGTTTTGAGGACCCATTCAGGACACTATTAAGTGATTACCTGCAAAATTTCAAAAGGATTCACCGTTGGGTATTCGAGATATTGGCAATCAAAGATTGTACGGTTTTAGGCATTTTCTTATGGGGAGCAGTGGAAAATTTCACATTTCACGCAATAACTTCGAAACTTTTCTAGAGATTTTTTTTTCAAAAATTCGCAATTACAGAGGAACATAAGACGAAGTGGGTTAAAAAAAATCATGAATTTTGACAGTCTGGTTTCAGAGATATAGCGACTTAAAATAAACAATGTCTAGCGACGCTAGCGCCACGAAGGAACTGGAGCAGAGACTAGAACTAGATTACAGTAGTGTGTGCATATCCGTATACGCTGAGTATCTACGCATTAGTGGCCGGAATGGATAGTCTGATACAAAAGTGAGAGTTAGGTGAACATTGTATTAGACGTTTTCATCATTACTTCATAAGTTTTTACATCCCGATAAGATTTTACATCCGGACCTACATTATAAGGATATTTTGCAATATTTCGACGCTTTCATCGATCGAGCGGGGAATAAACTTTTCAACGTGACTGTGGCGAGACTACTACTGTAAATGTTTCGATAAATTTCACTCACGTGTTGATGACGTAAAGAGCCATGTGTATCAGATAGGGAATCATGTGCATATTGGATTGAGGGCCACCACCACCCGTATCGTCGTGGAAGTTTTTCTCCTGTGCGAATCGCAGCAACAAGAGCTTAAGATCGTGTATGGTCGAGGAGTACGAGATATCCCGATGACCGGTGCACTCTTGCAAATACGTATTGTGCCGTGCGAGGCAGCTTGCGAATGCGGATTCTGGCACTTGAGGACCCCACAGCGGCAAAAGTCCGTTACATTTCGTATTGGCGTTTTGGAGAGCCGCGCTTTCCCACTCGTCGCGAGCTCGCGCTAATCTGACCGCCGACATGTGACAATCAACGTGAACAACATTGAAATGCGTGACCGTTGTGTATCCCACTGTTTTCCTCTGCTTCGTCTCGAACTCTTCGACGTTGCAACGTTTCGTGAACGTATAAATACCGAGAACCTAAAAAATGCAGAAGAATAATCGACAAGGGGTATTATGATTTTACAGATCTCAGGGGAAAATGCTATAAGATTGCGGATTTTTCTATTCGAGTATCAGAACTCACCATGCTAGGTTTAAATTTGTATCCTTCCCGACAAATGACACACACCAAGCCCGACTCGTCGCCGAGATCTTCCATCTGTTGCAGAATCGTTCCACTCGCGGTCACTTGACCCTTGTCGTTCGTTCTCATTCCGAGTGCTCCCAATTGACGTTCACGCATCGCCATCGCCAAACGTTTCTTCTCGCTGCGCGTATGCTGACGAGCCTCTTCGATCAACTCGGCCACTTGCTTGTTGGTGCAAAGTGCCTCTAGCAAATTTTCGGCCAGGGAGCCAACATGCTCGTCGGAAGATACTTGCTCCAGTCTGTGTATTATACTGATAGTGACTTGCGACACGGCCAACTGTAACATTAATTTAGACGGTGGGATTAGAGTTATTTGGTACTTTGCGCCGCTGAAATGAATGTTTAATATCTATATCAGGTTAAAAAAAACCGTAAAATACTAATGATTATCAATATTTCACATGTAACATTTGTCAAATAGCATCAACAATGTGGCACACAGAATTTAGGAGATTGAAACATTTATTTTCCCCCAAACTCTAATTACTCATTATAAATACTACTTATAAGAATTAAAAGTATAATATGGGGGGTGGGAGTGGACACACAGTGCTGTGAAAGACAGACAGGCTTGGCAAAATTATAAAGGTTTCTACTTTTTGTGAAATCTTCAAAAAGAAATCGAATAGATATATGAAAGACCAAAAAAAAGAAGTTTGTAAATATAATCAATTAACCTGGGTAAGTTCGTGGTCTGTCGCCAAACCGGTAAGAAAACGTAAGATGTACTTGAGAGCCGGTTTCGAAATGAATTCCTTGAGCTCGTCGCTGTCAGTTCTAAGTAGTGTTGGTTTCACACATGGTGCGTGAACCTACAACAACAAAAATCACATACCGTGACAAATATTCGTTAAAAAATCACGCGAAATAATTTCAATCCAGTATCCTCACCGTTATATATTCAAAGGCATCTTTGACTATATTCATATCGATAATATGGTCCTTGAGGGTATTCCCAATGGCGTTTCTCTCGATACCCTGTGTCAGTATACAAAAGAGTTCGAGCTTTTGCTCATCCTCGAGGGTGTGCTCGAAATCAAATTTATAAAAGTTCAACACAGGCTCGAAATAGTCGCAGAGCAGAGCCATTTTTTCTTGATTTCCATAAGTGAGGGCAGCCACGACTCTGGCCAGATGTACAAGAACACCGTTGCTCTGTCTCACAGAGGCCGATTGCGTACAAGACAACAAAGCTTTCACGTGTTCCGGACCGCCGAGAGTTCTCGAGAATTCCTCGAAGGATTCGAGCGACTGGGACGTGGCATTGGACAAGATCGTTTCCATGATATCCAACAATTGTTCTGTCACTTTGGCTTGTGTGTTGTCGGGCTCGGTGGCCAAGCATCGCTGTAGAACTTCCAACAAAACGGTAACTGCCCCGAGTTCCGGTCTGCTAAGAACTTGCTGATTTTTCTTCACTTTCACCGAGAGACGGAACAATTTGAGTAAAACTTGCAACAGCGGTCTCGCTCTACTGATATCCTGTATCGCAGCTAAACGATCAAGCATAACTTGAAGACCACCGCACTCCGCCAGCACATTGGCCATTTTGTAAACCTCTTCGTTATTGACTTCTTGTTCGCTGGCGGCGTTGAGGGTCTCGACGAATTCCTCGGTGGCGTCGCCAAGCAAGCCCCGCATACGGTAAACTACCCTCATTGCGTCACACTCGCCACCCTCGAGCACCCAAATCTTTTTGTAAACCTCTTTAACCGGAAGATCGAGACTAATGATTTTGTTGTTGACCAAAAGCTCCATACCGTTGTCATCCTCCAGGAGCGCGACGAGCTCGCAATCTTGACAAATTTTATTCTTAACGTCGCGCATGAGAGGGCCGAGACCGGGCTCCAAACTGCTATACGGATTTCCCAACATCCTACCCTGCAAAAAGTCTTCCTGCTGCGGATCCTTCTCAAGGGTAAGGAAAAACTCGCCCACGTCGTTCTCCTCGGGATAAATTATCGAGCAGAGTCTTTCGAACACAAAAACTGGTGTCCTAACGTCTTGGGGACTGTACTTTTGCACGGTCTCGACGCATACGGCCATAAAAGCTTTGGTCTCTTCCTCCGTGCCTGTAGTCATTTCTTCGAGGAGTTCGAGTAATTTTTCCTGCGTGTCGTCGATCAGGCGCGTACGTTGTACCACCAGTCGTCGCAGAGATAGATAGCCATTGAGAACAGCTCCCACGAGACGACCCTTGTACTGTTGCTTTATGTTCTCCTGTTCGAGGAACGTCGCTAGTAGTTCCGTGAGCATTTTCAGCGCATAACCCTGAGCCAGATCACTCGTCAAGGTTGTCTCTTCGAGACGATGCAGTTCCTCGATTTCACGAATCAGTAAATTAGCCAGCAGCGTCATTACGCCGCGCACAGCTAAAAATTGCTTCCACGGTGGTTGACGTATGAGACTCTGATAGAGGGTCAAAAATTCCGCGCTGCTCTCACCGGCGCATCGCAATTGTTCCAAATAGCCGGTCAACAGTACGAGAACTTCCTTCTTACGCTCGGTTCCCTGACAGAGGCTCTCCACCATGTTACAAGCTACTTGTCTAGCCAGTCGCGAACTCGGATTAAAGAGAACTTCCTTGAGCCAAGCGCCGTCGGCCAATTTCAATATTTGAATAACTCGTAGTCTCATGCAGCGATTGTGCCAACGATGTCCGTACTTCTCCATTAAGTACAAAACCCGAGCTTCCTCTTTCTTCAGGGGCTTGCTCGGCGGTGGTGTCGTTCTTTTCGCCGGCATTCGTTGTATCCACTCGGAGTACGAGTGTTTCGGATCGCTGCTTAGCCACTTGGCAACGTCTATGCTGACACCTTCGGGAGGTTGTACAGTAGCAAGTGTTTCGATACTCTTGTACTTATTCTTCTTCGACGCGGGCTGATCGGGTTTTATCAAGCCCTGAAGTATCTTCAAGCAAGGCAATATCAGACTCTCCATAACGACGGGACTCGTGGAGTCTTTGCAAGCCATAAGGAAGAGTTGCATAACGCATCGTAACTTTTGCTCCCAGCAGGCGTCTTCTTTCTGTACCAAAGCAGCCAACAGTGCCATTTCGTGTCGCACGGCCATCGCGAGATCGGACGTTGCGACCCGGCCGCGCAGTGTCATTGTCACTCTGTTCATCAGGAGAGTGCATAGCTCGTTGGTCGATTGTTGATTGTCTCTCGTTACGAGGCACAACAGTTGTCGCACTTCCTCCTGCACCTGTACCGTACCTTTGCGCAAATTGTGTTCCACCAGTTCTGAGATCAAACCCTGTTTGCAGAGGACTTCGCGTGCTGCGGTGTTCGTCGCGAGAGCACGAAGCAAAGTGAGACAGTGTTCGGTGGCCGAGGACGCGCAACCGTAACAACGTCCCGCGAGAGGTACGATGGTCTCTTCCTTGAGCGCTTTATCGCTTGTCGAAGCGCCCACGGGTACGCCTCCTTGTCCACGTTGATTTCTGTCGTAAGCCACCAGCTCGCGTCGCCAGGCCAATACGCGTTGTATTATCTTGCTGAGCTCCTCGAACGAAGTCTTGCATTCGTTGCAATATCTCTGTGCCAGCAATTGTATAGCGCGATTGACCTGCGTACTGCCGGACAGCTGGAGACCGTCGTCGAGACTGCGATCCAAACGATGCTCCGACATTTTGATGAGTAACATCTCGAGTGTTGGCTTGTTAGCGATGAGAGTCTTGTAGACGCGGTCAGCTTTTTCCAGCCAGGTATTTATCGTTGCCACGGTCTTTTTACGATCTTCGTCGTTCTCTATGGGATCAACGGCGCAGCACGGTCGCCCGGTCAGCGTGTAATCGAATTTTGCATACTTACAGAAACCGCAAGCGTGGCACAAGAAAGGATCCTTTTCGTCGTAGTTGATGGCACGACATTTGTGACACTGAAAAACGTTCTCACCGCAATTGGCGCATACACCCGGGCTTGCCGGTACACTCGCCGAACATCTCGGGCATTGAAGAGTCTCCGAGGATGCTTGAATGTTTTCGTAGAAATCAGCGTACTCGATCATTAGATTGCACGCGACGATCGGTAGGGGAAATTCCATCTTCACCTCGGTCTGACCCTGCGCGAGAGTTATTTTCTTGGCTTTGTGCCAAAGCGCCGGTTTGTTCTTCAATTCAACGACCGCCTGTACCGAACGATTATTGTAAAATACGTTTATTGTGCGCACCATCTTCGTCCGCTTGAGATCACCGATACGCAGTATGATACGGCTTATCGTATGACTCGAGACGAGCTTTACGATTTGTGTGGTTGTCGTGAATTTCGAGTCGACCTTGATGGATGAAAGTTTTATCGTGGCCATCGGCACTTCGGGATTGTTACACACGAGGCAAGGCTCGCTTTCCAAGTAATAACCGTCGAGCTCGACGAATTGCGCGAGATTCGCATAAAGATTTGCGTTTGGATGTCGTGCGAGCAATTGATTCTGAGCGTGTAACACGGCCACGGCTTGTTCCATGTAGGAGTGCATTTTCTTGCCGGTGTGCGGTGTTTTGAGCGAGAAATAGCCAAGAAGATCGACGAATTGTGCGGCTTTACGGCCGTAAACTGGGAGCAAAGGCCATAGGCGCCAGAGAAGATCCAACAGGGCTTCCTGATCGGTGGCCGAACCATTTTTGTAAATCGCTAGAACAAGCGAGTGCGCCTGCCAGCGTACATTAGTGTTGTTTGTCTCGAGCAAAAAGGTCTTTATGAACTTTGTCAGCAAGGCGGGTGACACTTGTTTCTGTATTTGTTCGACTAACGTGACGCACTGTGCTTCTTCGAATTTGGCTTCGATATCCGAATCTTCGGATTTCTCGCGATCCCTCCTCTCCTTTATGTTCGCCGATGTTTTGGACTCCTTGACTTTGGAATCTTTGCCCTTTGTACTGGAGCATATAGCGCACTGTAGCAATTGCAGCACCGTAGGGCTCACACCCTCATCGAGAAGCGTCGAAATTGTAAACAAATATGAGAGCACGGTGCTTTGTTTCAGACAGAAACGCTGCCAATTTCCCGTACGGCAAGTCGCTACTTCAACGCAAGACTTGAGATGCTCGATAAGTTCGACTAGCGAGTCGTAGGGCAGATTAATAGCATGGTGGAGCGACTGCAACGGATCGTAGCCACCGGTGTTGCAACATTTTTGCACGGATTGCACGTGGGACACCAGAGCGTGAAGATCCCTCAGTTGTCGATACTTCTCGCGATTACCACAAATAAATTGTAGAAGTTTGCGCACTTGGCGTCTGACGAACGGCGTTTGATAGAGCATCATGTACTCGCACAGATAAAAGTACCAAGCCTGCTGATCGAAGGAAGGCTGTATCGAACTGTTTTCCCCGTATTTGTGAACTTGATAGGTAAAACGCAGCGCCATTTCCGTGAGAAGCTGCGGATAAGGCTCGAAAACGTCACTCGCGTGTCCCTTCACGTGCTGTCGTAAGAAAAACGGCGACATGTCCGGCGGCGATGTTGTTAAATGTGCCTTGAGCAATTCACCACCTATAACGTTGCTCGAGTCCTCCGTAGTTGTCGTTTTCCAATACTCCAAGAGTGCCTTCAGCAGCGTCAAGCAGTACTCGATCACCCCACCTTTGCTCAATATTGCGGCCGTCATTTGCGACACGAAATTTGGATTGTCCGCCTGAGCCTTAGTGTTGTACTTCGAACGCGACATAAGGACACTCAGCAAACGCATTATCACAAGGTGAACCTCTCGCTTGTTGCTTCGCTTACAAATGTCATTCGTATCCGGTTTGTCCATTTCGAGCTCCTTTACTAGTATGTGAAGCAAACGTTCGACGCAGCCGCGATCTCTCTCCTCTTGGCCATCGAGATCCGAAGTAAGCATTAACACCACTTGCATGAACGGTATCGACAGCACGCCCGATACGTTCGTCAAATTTGGTATAAACTGCATTAATCTTTCCAGAAGCAACAGCCGCACGGAATGAAGCTTGGATGTACTCTCGGCCACAGTTTCGCTCTCCTGTTCGGGGCACTGCTCCTGTTCCGTACATTCGTCCTGTTCCGTGACCTAGAGTAAGATTATCGTAAACGAATCAAAGATTATGTTCGGGACTCTTTTTCTTTCGCTTTTAGAGTGAACTGGTGTCTTATCTTTTCGGCGATTTGAAACTGTGCGAAACGAATTTGCAGAAGGCATTTTCAATTGCTTTTGGTCCTTTCCAATTATTTTGCAAGTTTGAGAGGAAGTGTGTTACAAAATTTTCTACTTTCACAATGTCAGTGAAGAAGCTTTTTTTAAAGGTAATAGTCTCGCCAAGGCGATTTTCTATAGATTTTTTTTCAATTTTGAGGACTCATTCAGGACACTATTAAATGATTACCTGCAAAATTTCAAAAGTATTCACCGTTTGGTTTTCGAGATGCTGGCAATCAAAGATTTCATGGTTTTACACGTGTTCTTATGGGGAGCAGTGGAAAATTTTACATTTCACGCAAGAACTTCGAAACTTTTCTACAGATTTTTTTTTTCATTCACAATTACATAGGAACTTATGACGAAGTGGGTAAAAAAGTTATGAATTTTCATCGTCTAGTTTCAGAGATATAGCGATTTAAATTAAGCAATGTCTAGCGACGCTAACGCCACGAAGCGACTGAAGCAGACTAGAACTAGATTACAGTACTGTGTGCATATCCGTATACGCAAAGTATCTACGTATTAGTAGCCGGAATGGATAGTCTGATACAAAAGTGAGGGTTAGGTAAATATTATATTAGGCGCTTTCATCATTACTTTATAAGTTTTTACATCCCGATAAGATGTACAATAGATTACAGTACTGTGTGCATATCCGTATACGCAAAGTATCTACGTATTAGTAGCCGGAATGGATAGTCTGATACAAAAGTGAGGGTTAGGTAAATATTATATTAGGCGCTTTCATCATTACTTTATAAGTTTTTACATCCCGATAAGATGTACAACCTACATTACAAGGATATTTCGCAATATTTCGAAGCTTTCACTGATTGAGGGGAGAATCAACGTTTCAACGTGACTGTGGCGAGACTACTATCTTAAGGGATCTGACCACCGAGGAATAAAAAAAAATCGTTCCTTTCTCTTATGCTCAACTTTGAAAAATTACCAAGTTAAATCGTCGCTAGTATGAAAATTCGCAAAATTGCTTGAGTTATAGGTATTTTTTGGTAGAAAGGCCATTGAGAGCAGTCCGTCGCGCGGTTCTACTAGTGCGAGCTCAGAAAAGCACAAAAGTCACTCGCCAACCATAACCTGCTTGTTTGTAAATCTCGAAAACGACTTGCCCGATTGACTTAAAAATTGGGCACAATACTGTTGGATGCATTATTGAAAACCTATCGTACAATTTTTCCGATAAGTTGATTAATTTTGTTATTCAAATTTTTTCCTTGTGAAATTTCCGTCAACAATACTTCTCTACGCTGTAGTCACACTCTTCACGAATAAGCAATTTTTTTTTTATGTTTACTGTTCCGGAGATTCATCTGCAGCCACCTACGCGCGTGTCGCCGAAGGACCTTTACGACATCAGTTGCAGTACTGCCGTGTTTGGAGCATTTTTAATAAAATTTACAAGAGAATTTGCCGAAACCACCACCACCATACATCAAAAAGTTAATAAATTTCCTTTCATACTCTTGAAAGTACAGATTTTACGAGAAGAAGCGAATTCTTCGAGCGGTCTCGGAGGTCAAGTCCCTTAACTTTAACGTCATTTTCGGCGCTCGGTTATTCCGACAAAAACCAGGTACTTTTTGCAGTGTTTTCTTATGTCGTAACTTATTTTCTTTACTCGTAAGTATCTAAAGCCACAAAACACTTACGGTAAATGTTGTAGGCGCCCCTAAAGAACTGGTCTCGGACCTTGGCGGTCGCACCGTACCGCTCGTGCTGGCTTGGGGTATCGAGTCCTGTGCATTATCACCGTAAGCTGAACTTCTCCCGGAAACATTATGCTCACCGGTTATGCTGTCGACTGCGCTACCTCCGCTGTCGCTTCCACCGCTCTCACTACCTTTGCTACCGCCACTACCACCCTGACGAAAAACGAGATTATAAACCGTTACTACGGTACTCGAACATGCGATACGAACACGACTATCAACTTGTACATGAGAATACGGATGCTTCGAAATCAGAATATCGCCCTTGCGAAATCACAGCGAATGAGTAACACGAGACTTACTTGTTCGGCGGGCGAAGTTCTTAAAGTACTGCCGTCGGTCGCTGCGGTCGAACCTTCGTCGTCTGAACCTCCTGCGGATGCTGTCGTGTCGGAATAATGGCCGGCCCCTTCCTGCACCTAAACGGAATATCAACGAGACAACATTGAATAAAAATCAAAAGTCATTAACAGGAGTCCTATCTATTAATCTACCTCAAGTATCTTTCCTCCTTGAAAAAACATTCCCAATAAAAATGCCATAAAATCGAAATTCTCTTATGCGGTGGAATATTCGTTGAGAAATGAAAAATACGCGAGCTTAATGCACAACTTTTAATACAGGAATTGTTGCTAGTCGTTTTTATATAAGAATTCGCCAACTAACCGGTGCCCTGGCGTTGGGTGCTCGAGATATTCTCGCGGTCTCCAATCCCTGATAATGAAGCAAGGGTCCAGCCGGTCCAGCGAGATTTCTAAGCTCCTGAAGATTCGCCAAACCTTGCTGAATATCTTGTTGAAGCGCCTGCAAATCTGCGTGACCTTCATGATCCTGAAGACTAAGAGCTATGGCGAGTTCAACCATCGCCTCGTCGTCGGCATCGGGCGGTAAATCGAGAAGTTGTGGCGCTACTTCGGGTCGAAGTAAAACCTCGAGGGGATGTTGAACGCGAGGTACGGCACCGGCTTGATTTTCATCAGCGCCGAGTAATACCATAGGCTCGACAGTGTCGACGTCAAAGTGCTGTTGATCCTCTTGCTCCTGGGGCTCTTGAGCAGGCGTTACAGATACAGCCTCGAGCTTTTCCTCGACTTCACCTGATACACCTGTCGCAAATGTACCAATTAGGAAGTTTCATTTCGCATAAATTTCAACGTGTATTGCAATAATAGGGGCTTAACACTCAATGTTGGGCTTAACACTTTCCTTACATACTGTATACTCATGTCAGTGTTTCTGGGAATTTTCGAAACTCAGTGCCTGTTTTTTTTTGTTGCAACTTCTTTAACACCGACCAGCGTATATTGGAAAAATATCTACTGTTTTCAAAGTAGGTTCTTAACCATCAAGCTCGCAGAAAATGCATTTGTCCAGTAATTCTGAATCGGAGTAAACCCGTAAACCATTCGACATGCCAGTTTCGATCTCCATTGTGTCATAGCTCGCACATTTTGATGGTGTATAAAAAAAAATCCATGGAATCTTTAACTCGTTCGGATTGATCTTCCAGGATGATGATTACCTGGTGTGCTGCAATGTGGAGGACTTGGCATGTAAACTCTCCTCCTCTTGAATCGTGGCCGGAGAACTCGAATGATAGCTTGTTTTGCACTAAAGCTGACTGCCGGGTCGGAGCACAGAAGAAGTTGCAGATACAGCTTCGCCGCCAGAGGTGTGTTATTCTCGACGTCGCAAGTCGTGAACGCGTGTATTATTTCTACCATGGCATGTATCGTAGCCTCAGTGTGTGTCAATCCTGGAACCACGACGGGTGCGAGTGCCATGTTTTTCGGATACGTTATGTGGAGGTACCATAAGACTTCCATCAATTGGAGAACCAGATGATCGTTCATGTCGACGACGCGGTTACTCGAACTCGTGCGGTCCTTCTCAAATACAGGTACTGTTCGTGTTGTTTTAACGAAACGAAAAATTATCAGTTTTACATTCGTTCGAAATCAGCAGCATTCGACTGAGAAATCTGGCGCAAAGTTTATTGAAACAGTTTGAACTCACTGTTACTCGCATCGATGGGTTTGGAGGCGTGTTGTTCCGCGAATTTTGCAAGATTGTGCGGTCGAACTATGGCGATACTACGGACTATGACGACGAGACGATAAAAGTTCTCGGCGTCCATGTCCCGTGGATCGCTGAGCTCTCTCATGGCTTTCAGCGAGTCGAAGACGTGAGATAACAAAACTTGATCCTGAAAGTTGATCGAAAACTTGAAGAAATTCGCTCTGTAGTTCCTTATAATTTCTATTTGAGACGTATTTTTCTTGCAACTATAATACATTTTCGGAATTGCTATACTTATATGAACAACAAGAGCACATTTGATAAGTTCGTTATTTGAAAATCACCTTGTGAGAGTGATACGAGACTTTCGTACTGTGCAGTGCAGCTAAAAGTGCGGTCGTGTGCAATTGAACCGACGGCGGTGTCGGAAGCGTCAAAATACCGGACGCAACTTCTATTGCGGTATTTCTCAGCGTGGCTTTACTATCGTCGTTTGACGAGAGAGTAAACGACGATTCTAAAACTTCCAGGATGCTGGACACCATTCTGAAAGTAGACGAGACATTTTTTTTATCAAGTCTAAAATTAACTCGCACGTATATAATTCCATGAAGGGAAGTTAACGAATATTCGGATGCCTATATGGGAATTCACTACACGTGTTTTTTTTTGTTTCATGCCTCGGGTTTTGGCTTTCGCATGGGAAACACGTCGTTGGCCATTGTTGCTCCTTGTTCTTTATGGGAACGCGGAGAATGAAAATGAGGGAAAAAGAAAAATAGCGAGAGAGGAGTAGAAAAGGAGGGGGGGGGGGGCGGGGGGTAGGGGAGAAAGAGTAAGAGGGCGAGATTGAACATGACCGAAAAAAAGATCGTAGGGCGCGAAAAACATTCACCATCTTACCTCTCGATATTGACACAGTCCTTTGTTGGTCTGATGCATTACAATGATAGAAGTAAATTGAGATATCGACGCGAGTTATGCGTACACAAGGTATACGGGTGGATAAACACTAATAAATCAACATTTATTTACGGGTTAAACGTTTGGAAGAATAAGGGGCGATTTTTTGTTCGTTCGGGCCAAAAAAATGTTACGCCATTGATTGTGTGTATTACGTATGCATAAAACTCACTTGTCGACCGACGATAGCGGAGCCGGAGATGCCAAAGCACTTTCATTTTCGTTGTTTATCGATGTGCCAGCGGTCACGGGTGCCGGGGTGGATTGACCCGCCGGTATTTCTTCAGGTTCTTCAGGCCAACCAAATGCATCCTTTGTCTTTCCATAGCTGCAATACGATTGTTTTTTAAATTTTTTCTATTTCCCATGTTGCTTCTTATACCCTTGCGCACTTTTATAATCGTATCCCTTTCCTTTTTACTGTATACTTTTCCCTTCACTATTCTCAATTGCTCTCTCTCTCTCTCTCTCTAAGTGTTGTCCACAGCCACTCTTTTCTCATGCACTACCATATCGAATTTGCACAAGGTAACAGAGAAATTGTGGAAAACCAAACGGCTATATTTCACTGAGTTTCAATTATGTTACATTCAGAAACTCGGTACGACTGCTACCCGCTCGGTAGTCCGCGCGGAAGCCAGTGCCCAGGTAAGCGGTCAGTTCTCCGAATATTAGCCCAGGCCTTATGCTTTTTGACATGGCACACAAGCAATTCACCGACGTGGGTCTTTCACCGTCGGCCAATGTCATCGTTTTTTTTTCTTTTATTATGAAGCAGTTCGACATAGATTGTGTCATTTTTATGTCCAAAGGTAAGAATTTTTTTTTGGCTTTTTATTGAAATGCATATTGTTATCCGTACGAAAAAGGTGTAACTTACATTTTGATTGAATCGACCATAATCACACCCTCTGGATCTTGCGAGAGCCCGAAACTTATCGTAATCTTTTTGTCGGCCTGTAAGCTCTCTTCCCTCGTCAAGGGAATGTCGAACCACCGACTGCGGGTTAAAGTAGTGCGAATACTCCTTCCAAATACCTGTGAATTTAAAGTAAAATGAAATGTTTGCAGACTAGACAATAGTATGATAGCACCTGCAACTAATTACGATGACAATATTATTGAGATTTGCTTAGCTACCCCAATATCAAGTTTTATCGAATATATTTGTATCTCATATACTTGAATTACTCTATTATAAGAATCATTAAGGATATGGAAATTTATCAGCATTATAGGACCTTTATATCATCAACGTTAAAAAAGTGATACATTTAAAACGTTTTTTAAGACGTATGAATGGCTGGCCATTGAATCGGCTGGTTCTCTTTGCTGAGAACCATCTTAAAAAAAACTTACTTCAACGTATAGCGGAGCTCTCTGAGGGTCTTGATTTCCAAGCTGTATCCGTATGCCGGTCATGACCAACGTGGGATCGTTGTTGGTAACTTCGACGCTGAATCCAATCGCCTTTGTCGAGACAACGTACATTCCCGTTGTGTTCAAACGATGTTTAATTTGCGCGACGTTGTAAATCTGCAGAAGATCGTTGCCCCCGAATTCGACGTCGTTCATAACTTGGCAATGCTCGAAGAAATCAATGGGAAAGGAAACCGAGCCCGTTGTTTTTCCCGTTTTCGGTGCTTTCTTCTTCCGTGTTTGTTTCATACTGCTCATAGTGCCGATCGGTTGAACACTCGATGACATCCAAAAGCCTGTTTGTTCCATCGCGGCTATGTAGATTCTCAGGCTGCCGTCCTCGCAGAGCAAAATCAGGGTTGTACGATGCTCGGCGTTCGAGCTCGGATGTCTTATTGCCACCATGTCCATGATCTTGGCTTTCGGTACTACCTTGATCTCTTGAACGAGCACAACGTCGGGCTTTATCATGAGAATAACGGGATTATTACTTGTTTGCAAAACCGAGCACACCAAGCCCGGATGATTAGCCACTTCGCTCCACTGGCAAAGCGGTTGCGGCTGATTGTTGTTCGATTTGTTACCATTGGATTTATTATTCGCGAGATTGATCATGAAAACTGTCGTGATCTCGGTGTTCATGTGTTTCAAGGGCGCTATGAAGCTCTTGCCGCAGGCATAACTGAAGAACAATAATTGGAGAGCGTGCGAGTAATAAATGGAGACACCGCCACCGCCTACTTGACCATTGTCCTTAATTTCCGGATGAAAAACATCGAGCGTCGTGGTGACGTAGAAAGCCCCGTGCTTCGCGAGACTCGCCTCGTCCATCGCCTGACAATAAATGTAACCAGCCGAGGACATGAGCAAAAGATGAAAAATACCGTCCTCCGCGTGCACGAAAGTACAATCACGTATTTTTCCAACAGCAACGAGGAAATAGTATTGAGGACTGAGTGCATCCTTGGCTAGATCGTAGATCTTGACGAAATCCGCCGTTACCAGGGCCAATTGTGTCTGCGATCCGGGCAACCACATCGCTTTGATGATAAAATTGCCGGGTTCGCGTTGCGGATGTAGTACCAAATGATCGGATACCGTGCCGGAACTATTGAACGTCAGTATGTGACAATCCTTGAGGCCACATACCGCCAGAAAGTCCTCGTTCCATGGGTTTCCCGTTATTGACAGTACGGTGAAAGGTATCGGAGCGGAAGCCAATCGCGTCAGTGTCAATTTACGTTTTGACGAATCGGTCTGTTTCAACAGTGCACTCAACTGAAGCACCGTTATCTTCCCTTTTTCATGAGAAACAGCGAGATGCTGTCGTTTACCGTGAGGCGACGACAAACAACACATCGCCACCCGACGAATCATATGAGCCGACAAAAGTTGCCGTATCGTTTGGCCCTGATCTCCGGAATAATTCATTCGCACATTCTCGAAGGCACCCTCCTGCGAGCCCAGGGTCGACAACATCAGCTGATCCGTGTGTTCGAATTTTTTCTCTAAGAAATGTAACTGTCGAAGCGCTATCTGAGCACGTGTGTGGCAGCCGACCGGTGAATTCTTCTGGCAGGAGATATTCACGGCGGGAACGAGAGTTCTCGTCAATTCGACCAACGAGGTAACCAAGCCGCTTGACCACAGTTGCGACAGTACCCAGTCCCTCGAGCCTCCCAGTTGTTTCGCTAGGGCTGCTTGTTTCTGCTTGTCACGTCCGGATCTCTCGATTTTCTCGTGAAAGTGAACGGGACTCGAAGCTCGGCGTCGAAGTCTACTCGTCATCGGAACACTCGAGTTTTCGGTGTTACCCGAGACCCCGTAACTTTGTGAACTCGTTGCCTGATGTTCCGAGTTCTGAGGACTCCGTTTCGTCAGGGCCTGACACGAGCCGTCCTCCTTGGAGCCACAGTCGCAGAAGAAATTGCCGTACTTGGCATAAGTCACGTCGTGTCCGCGATGACAAACTCGTGCGCACACCGTGCAAACTCCAGCACCGTCTACCATGCTACAAGTGTGACAATGGTACCAATGCTGATTCGTGAATTCCTTCTGCGTTATTGTGAATGTACAGAGCTTATTGCTGAGGCTGTCTTCGTCCGAGTCTTCGGCGGCGCTGTCATCATCGTCGTGAGCCAACTCGTCGATCCAATCGCTGTCATTCACGTCGTTTATCGGGGTAGCGCCCTCCCATGGTGGACTAGTGGCACGATCTGGAATCTGTACTTGTTGAGGACATACCGCGGTCACGATATCCGCGATATAATTTAACACGCAACAACCAGCCTCGATGTACGAAAACGGCTTGTCGAGAATTTGCGTGTCTTTCGTCACGAGCTGTTGCTTGCACAATTCCACCCAGTCGGTGGCAGCTTTGAATAATATCACGTGGCCCTTATCCGAACCAGCGTCAGCGAGAGTCGACATGACGTGCATCAATTCCGGAAATCCCGCTCCCTCGATCGTCGCCGACAGAATGTGATAACCCAGTGGCACGAGGGCCTTTAGAATCGTAACGGAAACGTCTTCTCCCAAACTACTGTTCGACTTTACGATGTAATTCGTAAGGGCTTTCAAAAGTTGATTGTTTTCCTGCATAGATTGCTGGTCGTCATTCGGACTCGACGCTTGATTCGTACCTGCTGAATCTAGAAGCAAGGTTTGCCACTGGCCCTGCTCGTTCGTTGACGCTTGACCCGTTGAATCCTCGACCTTTTGCACTTCCTCCGAGGTACCGGTGGCCCCTGCCGAAGCGGTGTCCTTCGCGACCGTTGGCGTAGGCACGTTGGTCGGCGATACACTTGGCGAGAGATTTCCAGCCCCGAGGACGACGTGACGTAGCCAAAGTTGCAATTTTTCCGTTTCAACGCTTGCAAGATTCGCAACCGAGCTGCAGAGTCGATCGAGAGATCCGTCACTCGCTTTTTCTGCCGTTTTAAATAGTTTATTGAAGAAATGTAGAACGTGAGTGCTAAATTGCGGCGAAGCTTGGGGCGAAGCGATTGAGAGAAGAACCGAGACCAGAGTTCGATTGCTGCTCGGAGCGAAAAATTGATCGAGAGCCTCGCAACCGACGGGTTTCTTCAGCAATTGCTCCCAATATTTGATGCACTGTTTGAGAATTTTCTCGTCTACAGAGACATTCATAGAATCCTCGGTACTCGTGGTGTAATCAACGATAACGTTGTATGTAGAATGCAGCACGAAGAGATGTTCTCGTAACTGACGAGCCTCACTCTCAGGATCGCCGATCAACTTTCCGAGGGTCCTCGAGGCTAACTCTTGAAGATAATCCGTACGAGCGTCCATCGTTAGAGGAATGAGAATCTCTATAGCCTGGGCACGTATTTCCGAGTTCTCCGGGGCCGTGGTCGGTGTCACGTACTCGAGCATAAACGCTACAAGAGAGTAAAGAAGGTGCTTCAAGGATGGATTTATCGAGAAGGATCCGTATTCGGAGAGGGAACTCGTATGGTGATTGACGGTCGCCAAGATATAGCTCTCGGCGGGAATTACGTCGTTTGCGTAAGTGTTCCATGGTACGGGAGCCACGTTTATCGCTTTCCATTTGTCGAGTACCGATCTCACGCAGTTCGGCAACAAAGTGACGATCGACGTTTCCATCGAGAGACTAGCCCCGGCCACGCATATTATACCGTCCAAAACGAGAAAATCACGGAGCGTATATTTTCCCGATGGCTCGGAGGACTCGTGCATCTGATAGAGTACGCTCGAACGACACGAACCCAATATAGCCTCGGTCAGTGACAATATGTGTGGCAAAATATCTACTATCATCTTGTTCGTGCTCGATGCGATCGTTTCCGGTGTCTGAGAACTCTTGGACGCTTCGATATTGTCCGCTGGACTCTTGGATATACTCTCGTCGAGGAGAACTTGAAGTTTACCGATAACTGCAGCAAGTATACACAGAGAACTGAGCTTCGGTAAGTTTGCCTTCGGCATTATCTTTTCATTGGGATTTAAATCCGGTTTCAGATTTTTTATACAGTTTTTGGCTAGCGTGATGTCGTACTTCAGCGAATTCACGGTTGACGAGACCGTTTTCAAGAGATTCTCGGCGTAGTGGGTGTACATTCCTTGCTTGACGAGGCAATCCTTCATCCAACCGTTGAAAGCTTTATAAGCGGCTCTCGGTCCCCATACGAGAGAATGTAACAACATTGGGCCCGCGGGAATCTCCTCACCAAGCGCCAATTTATCCATGTAAGGGGTGGAAGGTGGCAGCATCAATAAGAGTCTCCAGCATATAGAGAAACAGTACTGCGTCGCGCACAATCCCGTGAAAGTTATTTTGTCTTTACTGTCGGAGCCCGGTTTTCTCGGGATACTCGTCTGATTGAGGACATTCAGAATATCGATTAGAGCATCAACGAGAAGAGGATACTTCATCTTATCCGGAGTTCCCAGCACGAAGTTGCAAGCCAAACCATCGAGTTTCGGAGTATCTTGATTGTTAAAATCCGTATTCGTTAGATTGTAGAAGCGCGGCTTCATCGAGAATTCATCCGCGGGACCAAACTTTCGGTAATTGTCCTCTATATCCTTCCACGGAGTGTAGATTCTTGATGCCTGCTTGTTTCCCTCTTTTGCGTCGGACACCATACTCGTGGCTGATAGCAAATTCCATTGTACCTGTGCGTGATATATTTCCGAGTGAAAGAATTGCACTCTGCATATTGCAGATAGTGTTGGATTGTAGAATTAAAGCGTTTGTATGTACGAGACTTTTACTACCACACAGTCGTCACTTTCAGCCTGGTGGCCCTGTTAACTCGTTAGCTTTTTTCAGCTTGATATTAATTTGGCATTTGACTGATTTTCACTTGTGAACTGGTCAGATCTCGAGAGTGAGTTTAGGGGTGAAAAAACGATGGGTGAACTTATGGTATGGGAAGAGATGAGAAAACGGGGCACGAATGCAATCACCGCTTTTCAATGAAAGTCAAATGCGAATCAATAGAAGAAGCAGAAAACCACAAATGAAATTATCCGTTTTAATCTATTAAAAAAAGGGATCAGGCACTCGATTCTTTACAATTCTATAAATAAATGCCGCTGACGACAAGGCGCTTACTTGTTCTAGAAGGGTCGGAGGAGCGTCGTAAAGATGTTTCATCATGTATTCGAGAAGCAGCAAGAGCCGCGAGAGATGAAGGATTTGAGAATCTTTCATCGGTGCTTTCACGGCTTCGCTACACCGAACTGCTCCACTTCCGGTTACCAATAATACCGATTTCTTCTGCATCAGGTTCAACGAGTGGAAGAGGAAAAGAACGAGCTGTGCGTGCTCGACATTCAAATCTGGACACGAAATGAGTACATTGTAAGGATTTTTTTTTGTAAAGACCACATTGTAAACATTTTTTGTAAAGATTGAAAAGATTGTAAACCACATTGTAAAGCTTTTTTGTAAAGATCACATTGTAAAGCTTTTTTTGTAAAGACCACATTGTAAAGCACATTTTTCATGTGACCGGAAAACGTTATTTCAATCGTACCTTCGTTTTCCGCCTCGAACGCCGCCGGAGGATTGCACACGTTTTCCACCATCGTCGTGACGAGCCTGTGCCAAATACTGATGCAAGCCGCTTCCTTCTCCAATTGCGGTTTCAACAATAAGATCTACAACAACAAAAAATCGTATTTCGCGTTACGAAAATTCTTTGTATCGTGGTCTGTGAATCTTTCATGTGAATATTTACTTGAGCTAAAACACTGAGCGTTCTCGGATATACTTGAAGCGGCCACGAAGCTGGGCTCGTATTTTCAGTGGACCACGGGCTAACTCCGAGATGATGGAGCAATGTGTTTTGCAACACCTCGCTGAGAGTATTTCTTGCCAATAAATTGTGCGTGTAGCGACTCAAAGCCTGCGAGAATTCGGAGTACATCGCTCCGAGCGTTGCGCCATAAAACACCGATATGGTTCCTGAAGAATTCCGGACTCGTCAATGGATAGTTCATTTTTCAATTAAAAAAAAAAAAACAACTTGTCAATTTATCGACTTATGTGACGTTTCTCTTTACGTTCAAGGAAAATGTGGAAAAAAGTGGAATTAACGAGGAACCAATAACGAGAATGTAACGTCTGTTCATTTTAAGTGAATTTTATTACCAGCTTCTTCAAATTTGTCTGTCTTATTGCAACGTGATGAGAATATTGAGAGAATAACGTAATCGCATTATCAGAAGATTTATATTCTGCAGCTTACCTGTTTCCGTTCTTGCGGTCTCGTGATCCAGATCTCTGATAATTGCAGCAAGTATCACCATTTGCTGTTCGACCAGACCGTTTATTACGTATTCTCGAACGTAACTACTTCGGCTACCGATTAAGTGCTGATTCATAAAATGGAATATCTGTGTCGCCAGTGAAATGTACTGAAACACAAGGAGCAAAATAAAAAATAATTTTTGCTTATCGTACTGCCATTAGCGTAGGGGGTCAAAAAAATATCGTAACGTACATTAACAACCATCTAAGTTTGTCAAAATATGTTTCAACGAGTTTGCTGGAAAAAGATGATCTACATCATCGTCAAAAATTAATAATTGACGAAATAATATTTCCTTTTGAATATGCTACTTCGTCAAGGGGTTAGACTATTGTAAAGATTTCAGATAAATCGTTCGTTGCTTGAGGCGACTCAAATTGAAGAGGAAGGTCCAACATACGGTGCAGAAATAGCAGATTAAAGGTAAACTTATTATTACAACGATAAAACTGCTAGTAAGACTTTAAACGCGTTTTTCTCGGAACTGTTTTTCAAAACAGTGCACACGATTTCTCGACATCTGATGAATCGATTGACTTGAAATTTGATACCCTTATTCAGTGTAATCGTAGTTTAGTATTGACCGACGTCTTTCTTCTTAACATTTTTCTTCATTAGTTAGTAAAAAAAATGTAAAAAAATTCAAAATGTTTTTTTTTTTCATTATTGAAACGATATAACATAAAAAAGGTCGGTCAAGTCTTAGCCAATATTATCTATTTTAAGAACAAAAAAACTCGTTTTTTTGTTTCCGATCAACCGGGTGGCCAAAATCAATTACACCGTTGAGCCCTTCACGTTCAAAGGTCCTTCACGAGATTGTTTATAACTTCTTTAATTATTATTTTTAAATAAAGTTAAGTACCCATTTTTGTTAATGTACACATACCTAAATGTCTAAACGATTTTTCAATCATTTTGCTTATTCCTTGAAAATTAATTTTTTCAAATAACCCTGATTTTCGGGCCGTCACCGTAACCTAACCCCTTAAAAGGAACTCAATAAGATTACACTAAAAGAAAATGGAAAAATTATTCGGGAGCTCTTTAAGGGGTTATACCTAGTTGGATTTTTTGGGGAAAAAAAAAAAAAGATTTTTCGTTTTCGTCGGATTCTTATAATATGGCCTTTCAAAAATATTCTCTGAAAATTTCAAGTCGGTCCGTTGAAAATTGGGGGAGTTATGAGCGTTTACAGGTAGGTATTTTATCTACGTGTATACCTGACGTAAAACTTTAAACGCTTTTTTCTCGGAATGACTTTTTCAGAATCGGTGACCAAAATATCTCAAAATTTTTTTGTATATCAAAAGGCAGGCCTTCGTCGAAGGATTTTTTTTTCAATGCATACTTTTTTTTATATCAAGGAAAATAGTGTTTTTTTCACCGAAATTTCGACGATCACTTTCGATTGGCGACCATTTTTTCAAAAATCATTATTTTATTGAATCCTTCGATTAAAGACTAGATAATACGATACAAAAACTAAATTCATTCGGTTTTTTGATTTCAGATGATTTGTTCCCGAGCAGGAGTGGTCACCGCGAAGGACCTTTTTTGCACAGCGGTCTGTGCAATTTACTGTATCTCCGTCGTTTATAAATATTTCCCAATAAAAAAATTGTCAAAGATACTTAAAATGATACCCTTTACTATGAAAAAAAAAGTTAAAAACCTGCACCCATATCCCAAAAAAAAATTCACGAAAACACTTTTTTTTTCCGGCCGCGAACTAGGTGTAACCCGTTAAGACGGCAATCATTCGGAGTGATGAACGGTTATTGGGGTAAAAATGATTTCAACCGAATATCGTTGTGAATGGTTTTTTCATTGGTATTATAACCACTCCGGATTGAAATTGCATTAATAAACGTACGCCATGGGGTTCCCGATTGTCAGGAACTATCGTGGTCGTGGCACGTTCGGCGTTCGGCTCATTATTCGTCTCCTTAGTCGTATTAGTCGGTGATCCTTCCGACGGTGAAAGTGTTTCTTCGAACCAAAGCCCCAAAATGGGCTCGCTGTCCTCCTCTACCGACATAACAGTTTGTTCTACATGGTGAACATACACCAGAGCGTTAGTAAAAATGGATAGAATGACGCTAATGAGATTTGGTTTTATAACTTCCAGAAAACGAACAGAGACAGGAAGATAGAGTGAAAGATCGATCGAGACGGTGAATCTCGTTTTAACTTAGAATTAAAAGAACCTTTTCCCGAGAAATCTATAACCTGATGGTACCGCGTGCAAACGTATCTGAATTAAAAAGAATACCAGAGACTTACGTGAACATAAAAATATTCGCGATACTCGAAAATCATGATAAAAGATGAATGTGAAATGGGATGCGAACGATTATCAATGCTTTCTCATACCTTCATCTGTGGAACTCTCGGAGTAACTCAAGAGATCTTCGTAATACGTCGTTGAATCTGACTGACTAAGGGTGTCTCCTTCAAGGGGATGTTTTTGCACTCTTTTCAAAGTGCACGCCTGTAATAATTGTAATCAGCTCAATTGTAATACTAGCAATAACAGATAGTAGCTTACCACCACGCGGGCTTTTCAAAATCGCTTAGGATAATTTCGAAAATGGATATTTTCATTGTCCTTTTTTAAAATGTTTTGGAGACTCTAACGCTTGTAGATATCACACATCTGAAGGGGTTTGAACAAGCAAATGACAATAACATCGGTAACGGTAACTCGTTTGCACACTGCATGATGTCCTCCAGCGTACCTTTCTGTAACTAATAGTAGCCAGATAAAATAGAAGATGATTGAGAGGTGCAGCCTGGAAGAACGTCATGGCTCTTTGCAAAGCAGTCGCGGTGGCGAGAATATCGAGAGGCGCCGGTTCCGGCGGTGGTGGACGATCTCGACAAGTCTCCACTGAAACGTCTTCAAGGAGAGCACTCATCAACGTGAGGGCGTGCGATGCCAGAGCTACTGACAACACTCCAAAGCCCTGTTGCCTGAAAAACAAATATAAAAAGGAGTTACTATTTTTTATAGTAATGTCGTAGACTAAATAGACGAACTAAAGTTGATGGTTTCCCTAATTGGAAATTGAATTTTGGAAACGGGCTTTAGCATTTTTTTTTTATCAAATCGAGGATCCTGTCGTTTTCACATGGGAGAAAGCAATTTAGTCATGACCCAATTTTAGGAAAACCCATAAAGGGTGCCGAGTCACCTAATTGATTTCTAAGAACGAAGAAACTACTAATTCAATTAAAGGGTTACACCACCTTGAGATTTTCAGAAAATCGATTTTTTTTCGGCTAGATTTATTACTAAGATTATTTAGATTTAGATTGAAGATTATAGAAAACAAAATATTTACTTTTAAGACGCTGACGCGGTACTTTTTTTTATTTTGCCTTTTTCTCGAAACTACTTTTTTCAAAATGGTGGACACAATATCTCGAGATCTACTCAACCGATTTTGATAAAATTTGTGTCACATATTCTTTATAATATTATCTAGGATGTAGCACAGGATTTTTTTTTATCGGATGCTGCGGTAATTTTTTATTACTTATTAAAACTCAAAATTTTCATAAAAATTTGAGTTTTATTTTTTTCAAACAGCTGTCGTAATAGCTGCGCTTTAGCTATTACGTTATTTTACAAGGATTTTTTTTTCGAACGATGCCTGACAGAGGAAAAATTTCCACCATCCGCAAGGATTTTCAAAAGAGGGTCCTACTAGACGACGTATATCTCCGTCATTGTTTTATGGTTATTATTTTTTTTTGTTATTTAAAAAACTGTAATGTATTTGTGAAAAGTAACAATTATTTTATATACTTAATAGTCTCGGCAAATTTTATTTATTTATTTAATACCTATTTTTCCAAGCGCCCTATGTGGTGTGACCTCTTAACATATGCACGTCTCGTCTTATACGACTTATCTTGACGATTTCAATTTAGTATTTCAATATTTAGAAATAAAATAGCAAACTATCCAAAACGGTAAGCTCTCAGGTAAAATCTGAGTATTCTAGGTGTCCGATTCCTACACACACTACTACTACATGACTGATAATTACACTTTCATGAGATTGACCCGAGCGGTTCCGTCCCGGGCTTTGCTTGGCGATTTTCCTTTTTCTTCTTTGCCTTTGTCGGCGGTACTAAAACTGCTTACGGTAAGCTGAGCCTGTAGACCAGCCACCAATAGCCAGACACCGATTAAGAGATGATTTTGCAGTATCTGTAAAATATGTATTTAAAAAAGCAGATGGCAATTAGAAAATGGAGCGGCGATGGACGACCCTTCAATTGTGAAATTCAAAACTCACGTGTCCTCCGGCTCGAGTGCTGTGTTTTATAATGTTCGAAACAAGGCCGAAAATCTCGAGGCTCTTCTCGACCACGGTTATCGCCAACGAATCGTATTCTTCTTCTGTAGTTTTGGTGCTTTGGCTGCTCTGAATCGTTCCGGTCGTGTTGGTACTGCATTTCGGGGATACGGCGTTCGAAACCCCGACGATACTCGACGCGGTCGCGTTCGCGATCGAACAGTAGAGGCAGGACATTGTCAACAGCGATAATTTCTCGAGTTTCGCCGGTGTCAAAGGCTCGAGAACCGGCAACGAGACAACACTGTGAACGATGTTTATATCGTTCACCACAGAGTGTAAGCTGTGACGTATTATATGCGCTTCGCCATGATTGGCGGGCAGCACGAAACCCTTTCGGTTCATGTACGCCTGATATTTGCGCATGTAACGCGAAAGATGTGGCAAATTCGAGCACATGTCAAGCAGAGTATCGCCGGCTCCCATACTCTGTAGAGTACTTATGTTGTTCGCTATGAACATCATCTGTAACAGTTACACCGAATAAGACCAATTAGCCACTGGCCAACGGGGTAAAGATAATTACTTTCCGTCATAATCAGTATAGGAATAAAAAAAGAAACGTCAAACAAATAAATATTGCAACTACGTATTATAGAACCCTGTAAATAGATTTTAAAAATTGTTTTTCGCTAATCATCGATGCAACGTACTTTCGTATCCGAGTTTTCATTGCTTCCCGCCGTTTCGGAAGTTCCCTTGTTCCCATCTGCAGCGCTTTCGCCACCGAGAGCATAAGACGGAGCGAAATCCTGAAGTGGCATCGTCAGTTGTTCCAAAATAGAACTTGACAAGTCGCTTCGAGCTCTCTTCGGCTCTTTTATCGGCTGAGGCGGTGTTTCTTTGTCGCCGCTCGGTTGCGACGCTTTCACGCAAGTAGGTACAGTCGCGTTCTTCAAGATAGCGATCAGAGCAACCTCCTCCGTCGTGGTGAGGAGAGATTGACCGGTGCACAGCGCTCGTATGGGCAGAAGCAACTGTTTCATTGTCAAAATCGTGGAACTTCCTTCCGCCGGCTGTTTGCCCACCAAATATGTGAGCAACACCCTGCATGCTTGCCATACCGTTGGTATCTGGTTCTTTGATACTAAAATGTGAAGAATTTGATGTAATTATCATTCAAAACCATGTGAAGGTCAAAGACCGTGCTGCGCAATTTTACATGCCATAAAGTATGATTTTACTGGTGATTCAAAACTTTGACTCGACCTGCATGCGGAAATGCCTCGCTCATAGATAAATATATCCACTATCAGCGAAAAATATAGACACATTTTTCGAAACTTTTTAACCAGAAGCCATCATAAAAATAAAAAATTTTTTCGTCGATATCTCAAAGGAAATATGTTGAGAATGTCCCAAAACGTAGAAAAACTACGGTTAGAAAAAGTCACTACATGTATGTGAACATGACGTTGAAGTTTGCATCGTTGGAATGCAACGAAAATTAATTCTTCTCAATTACTCAATTTTTTTTGGCCGATTTAGAATGTGAAAGGCGCTCAAACGTTATTACGTATCGTTATTAGAAATGTGCGACGTCAATTTTCTAAGGAAGGTTTTGGGAAATGATAAAAATATAGAAATCAAAAATGAAAAAAATTGAATATATCGATGCATTCCTACGATATAAACTTTAACATCATCTGGTTTTTGGGTTAAGAATGGCTCTTGAAATGACCTTTGTATAAGATGCTTACATTTATTTATTTAAAGATGACTTGAAGACAACGGGTTCACATAGGATGTTGAAGTTTGCATTGTTGGAATGCAACGAAATTTCTTTCTTATCTTCCTATTTCTTTATTTTTATCATTAGCCCAAATCTTTTTGCATATTCAGGTGTTACAGATCCCCAATGAGAATTCAAAAAAAAATTGAGTGATTTTCGTAGCTTCAATACGCCAAAATAAACTTGGGCAATGTGTAAAAATTAATTTTCATTGCATTCAAACGATGTAAACTTTATCATCATATGTGGCGTTTCTTTGTACACGCAAAAACTACTAAATTTTTGAAGGTACCTAGTTGAATAGGGTATTTGACTGTAATCAAAATATGGTTCATTCTCTTATCGTAAAAGAATAAAGTGTTTACAAAGTATCTTCTATCATTTTATCGAAAAAAATGCATTATTTTTGTTTATTTCAATTTTTAAATTAGATAAATTTTGCCGTTTGGTCACGTGAACAAAAACGCTCCAGGATTGGTTGGATCTCTAGTGACGTCACATGCCAGTAAACAGATTGTCATTACGTGTCTGTAAAGCATAATGAGCGATTTTCTAGATCATTTCATAGTTATATTACCAACTGTTAAACAAGAATGGAGAGCAACTTTGTGAAAGCGGACAGTGGAAACCTTCCGAAAGTTGACGCAATCATGGGTGGACTGTTCTTCAAACATAACCCGGATTTTTATGCTGCGGAACTTAAAAACGTAAGAACTGTATCGTGAGTATAACTTCATTTCAAAGCTAATTATTGTAAGAGATGTATTTCTAAAACATAAATTAAAGATGTTTTAAGTGTTTAAATGTATGTCTTATGTTTTAGTTGTATGTTAACTTTACGAGTGTAAAGTCAACATGCAATAAGCTACGCAATAAATGTTTGTTTTCTTTGCATTTTTGCATTCTTCAGAACACATAAAAACAGTTTTTCCAGAGTCTTTACAGAGGTATTTGTACAACATGGCACTATGCACCATTTGTAAACCATTTCCGAATAAACTCTATAACAAAGTTTGCTGTGCGATAACTCAGCGACGATATAGGTCCT